>OZ010686.1:8374718-9124656 GCA_963932265.1 Thymelicus lineola
CCAGTAACAAACTTCATTAAAGCTTATCTGGTCCGTTCAATGAAAACATATTCATCATCACATATCACCCTCGCTTACGTCAATATTATCCTATTAAGATTAAATCGTATAATCATAACAGTGAATTAATTAATCAGTCACCATCGCGCCAGAGCGTTCATTATGTCTAAAGTGTAGAATTATGATGAGAATTAAGATGGTTATTATTAAATATACAAAACCTAAGTGTATTAAAATATATATTTAAACCGGCCTCATGAATCACTTCGTCTATTGGCAACTTCGATTTGAAAATCTGTTCGGAAGTTTTGGCGTTTTTTGCGATCAGACGTCTGTCTGTCTAATTAAGAATTAAATTTTGTATTATAACATGCACTAATAATCACGGCAAATAAAATTTAATCATATAAAAAGTACCTGAAAACTTTTTCAAACTACTAAAGGAAAATAAAGGAAGTACATTTATTTTAGTTCTCCATTTTTGCACTCTGCTGTAACGTTGCAAAAATGTTACCGTGCTCTACATTTTATCGTCGTCCGCGTAGTGTACTCGGACATTAGGGAACATACCAAAACCACGTAACCCATTTTTTCCAACTTTTTACCCCCCTCCCCCCCCCCCTTCGTGACCATCCGTAGTATATGAGAAGACCCCCCCCCTCCCCCCTAGTTTTCACGTGGTAATTGATAAATACGGTTTTCAATACTTTTTTGCAAAAACAGAGTTAAAAAATAATAATTTTGCTTATATTTGACGACTTTGTGGCGCAATGGTTGCTAAAATATTGACTACGTGACAAAAACCTAAACCCCCCCCCTCCCCTCTGTGACCAATCGTGGTGTTTTGAAGACCCCCCTCCCCCCCCTAAATGAGGCACGTGGTTTTGGTATGTTCCCTTAGCTGCACATTTTTTTTTGGTTTTAATTGTTGCAACAAACAACTTCAAAGTCTGAAACTAATTACAGTTTATTATTCTGCCTCTGCTTGTACTTGGAAAAGACTTAAAAATGATTATATTCTCAAAAGAATAAAACTCTTGTATCAGGTTACAAAGTGACATCTTTAGTCGCTTAAAAAAAATTACAGGGTAAAAGAGTCATGAGAGAAAAGTTTTGTAAGCTAAGCATGTACTGGCTATTAGCCTTTATCTTTGATAAAAATGCTAGATTTTAGATATAGTAGGAAACACTACATATTTATGCACATTTGGAACGCTGTATCTCACACATTTACGTCAACAGACAGACGTGACGTAACTATGTATGTACATTGTGAATTTCGTCAGTAGAGAGGAAACCAACCAACAACACCGAGTTACCTAGAAACTTAATCCTTGTTGAGGTCTACGAGTAGAGCGACGCGCCTGAATCCAAATTGAAATGAACTTATAAATCCTATAATAAATATTATAAATGTAAAATTTGAGAAAGTGTTTGCAGGTTTGTTCCTCAATCACGCCACAACTACTTAACCGATTTAGCTGAAATTTGGAATGGAGATAGCCTATACTCTGGATTAACATAGGCTACTTTATGTCCCGGAAAAATTCAGGGTTTCATCCTGGATTAACACATAGGATACTTTGCATCCCGGAAAAATCAGGGTTACCGCGGGATTTGTAAAAAATCGATATCCACGCGCGGGAAGCTGCGGGCAATTAATAGCTAGTATACGAGCTAGTATCCGCGACTTTGCCCGCGGAAATATGTTTTGTTTCAATTTTAACTTCAAGGGGTTAATTTTAAAAAATCTTTTTTTACATCCTCTTTTACGGAATGAAACTTGCATCATATGGGCATGAGCATAGAAGAAAATGCTATTTATAAAACGCAAATAATATTATAACAAGATACGCGAATACTATCAAATATTTTTTAGAAAGAGGATTTCCTCAAAGATCGGAATAACTTGCCTATAATATAAAATATACTCATGCATTAAACTTGTTACCACATTTACAAAATCCAAACAAATATTTTCTCTACCATCCAATTTTCTTTCCACTTTATGGTGAACGCACATTATCCGCACCGTACGCGCCGAACGCGCCGCATTTGTATAATATGATCATATGAGAGCCCTATGCATCGGGCTCTCAATTCATGTATTCCTCACAGAAAAATATGTCAGGTAATGCACACGGTCAATAAAAGCGATACATATCTGAATTATTAGACAGAACATCTAAGCTGAAAGCAATTTCTCGGCGACTCACGTGTTTTACAATATCGAGGAAATACGAGTACCTATGTGTGAAATATTGTTATTACCCGACTGTGCGACGCAAAGAATGGTAATGTGTTTATCAGTCTATGTATGTTTGTTTCTATGTGGAGTTGTAGAGACCAAACACGTTGAATTATTCCGATGATTCTTACGTCAATCAATTCGTCTTAACCTTCCGAGAGACTAAAGACATGACAATAATCAAAATTCATCACAGCGACAACCATACGTCATATTGTCAAAATTAAAAAAATATCGTCGAACCAAACGGGGTATCATTGAATAGGTATTTAAAAATTATTTTTAGGTCTCTTTCATTATTTTTCATTTTAAGTAACAGTTTAGGATATTTAATGATTTAAAGTTGTTTAAATCATGACAAGTGTTTTTGCAATGAATAAAGAATAAAAACCATTCTAGCAAATTTATTAACTCCTTTAATAAAATGACAACATTGGAATTTTATGTCTTAAAATCCTAATAAAGAAGTCAATGAACTAAAAAGTGTAAAATAAAAAAAATAATTAAAAAAAACAAAATACCCAACTGCGTACAAAAACCTAAAAAGAAAAAACAAGCCCAGTAGTTCAGAATGTTGTTAAAAGTAATACTGAACAACTACATTATAGAAGTATTAACAGTCGGGGCCCATTCTTCAACTAATCGTGGTGGATGGTGGATCGTCAGCTCGTTTGCCGGCAATTTCCATAAAAAAAAAATCAAATCTTGTTTGTTTTTTCTCATGCAGCCATGTAAAATTTAAATCGGTCCCGACTGTTAATCCTTCGATGGTATTCTAAACTTACTGGCTTGTTTTTTTCTTTTTAGTTTATGTACGCAGTCGAATGTTTTATTTTTCCAGGAGGTCCACTGCCCACTGTCCTAATTCCATGTTAGGCCTCCCCTATCTTGGGCCACTTTGACCAGTCCTGAGCCTTCTAAATCCAACGGATAGCCGCTGTCTTCTTCAGGTAGTTAAAATATTTTTTCAATAGTTTTATGAGTCAAATTAATATTTGAATCAATTGTTTTTATGAGTCGACGACTTTAGAAACAGTTAAACGTTTCATAAAACCACTGCACTACTTATAAAGTTGATGAAATTTTACGCTCAATAAATCTCATGACTTCCAATTTTAATGGTTGTTACAACGAGCTAGCTAAGACCATTTCGTTCCGTAATCACATTATATTCCAATCAATTTTAAACACAGCTACCGAAGCAGAGTTTGAGGGAAGATAAGTAATTATTTTCAGATTTCGATTCAGTTATTATACAGGAATTCTGATTATTACCGAGTCTTAAATGCGCCTCTTCTATTAAAATATTGGGTATTTAAACTGTGCTTTGGCCAAAGATGAACTAAATACAGATACGTTATGCCCTTACAAATCGACCGAAAAATCTGTTCCGACCGAGCTACAACACACACACGTTTATCTTTTGTTTCCCTACACCAATCACTCGTACATTGGCAAATTATGTAAAAAGGATGGCATTACTAAAACCATAATAGTGAAAAAGACAGCTAGTGTTTGTCGCTCGCGTCAATCTATATACGCTACGGTCTTTATCGCTCTCGCGTCAAAACTAGATCGCTATCTCTTTCTTCACCTGATTAAGGCGTCTTTGCATGAGTTATTAGATTGTTTAGAAAAATAATTGAAATAGACTAAATAATCTAAGTATCTTAGCGTACTCACGCATGGTATGAGATTCCTTGTGTTTTGTTGACCTTGGAGTCATAATTGGTGCACTTTCTAAACACACAGGATGGCATTTTGTTATATTTTCATAACCACGTATTAACCTACGATGCGCCACGCTCGTGATTGCGCTCGACGCAGACTAATCACAAAAGTTCCCAATTGGGAACTTTTTCAATCATCACAACGCGCGCGCTTATGACCTATCTGCCTCTTTTTAATATATAATATCATTGGCTTTGGCCCTTCCATCTGAAAAAGCTGAATTAGCTTTATTTAAAACGCATGCTTTCACTTTATTCATAGAAAGAGTAAGCGAGATAGTAAATGAGTTATGGAGAATTTACTATAACTTAGTCATTAGTGCACATATTTTTACTACGACACAGACCATCTAGTAAAATACGATGAAGTCTTTAACACCACAAATGTCTTACTTCTTTGCTGATATTTGTACATGATTCGAAATTATTTACAAAAATGTGTTATCGCAATACATTAAGTACAGGCAAAAACATTGCGACCCCGTTCTAATAATAAGTCTATTTGTAACCAATCCCATTTTCCTTATTACCGTAATTGGGTTCTCCATCAATATTATATTGTAATGAATAACTTTGGTGGAGGCGACGACATGGAGATAAATATTTTCCGACTGGTTATTTTCCTTTGTGGACATGCTTTCAGGGATTTATTTATTTGATTGAATAAAAAGATCCTACTAATGTAAAACTTGTTGAGCATGGATGGATGTTTATAACTCTTTTTTATATGCTTTGAGAAGAAAAACGAGCAGACGGGGTCACCTGATGGTAAATGATCACCGCCGCCCATGGACATTAGCAACACCAGGGGCGTCACCAACGCGTTGCCGGCCAAGAAGATGACGATAGATCCGCTTCTTGAAGGACCCCATGTCATAGCTTAGAGGGAACATCGATGCAGGTAGTTTGTTCCACAGTTTATACGTGCGAGGTAGAAAATGACGTGAGAATCGGACTGTGGACGAACGCCAGGTATCCATACAGTGTTGATAGAACCTGGTACATGATGTGCGGTGACGAAAATTAACTGCAGGTAGTAAGCCAAACAGTGCTTCAGAACATTCCCCATTGTACAGACGGTAGAATACGCAGAGAGAACCTACATCTCTCCTCAACTCAAGCGATTCTAATCCGTCTGTAAGCTTGGGATCGTCGACAAGACGAATGGCTCGCCGTTGAATTCGATTGAACGGATCCACTTGGCCAGCTGGGGCTCCGGCCCAAAGGTGGGAGCAGTACTCCATGTGTGGTCGAATTTGCGCCTTATAGAGCATCAACCTGTGCTTAGGCGTGAAGTACTGCTAAGCTCTATTGAGCACTCCCAATTTCTTTGCGGCTAGTTTGGCTTTACTAACCAAGTGGTCCCGAAACTGAACTTCATTCGAAATGTCGACACCAAGGATCCCAATTCCCAATGCTTTTAGAGATGTTAAGAGGAACGTTCTGGAACTGTGGTGCTATGACAAACGGGGTTTTTTTAGCGGTTAACGCGCAAACTTGTGTCTTCTCGGGGTTGTAATGGACTAAATTTAGTCTACCCCATTCCCAGACCCGCTCCAGAGATGTCTTGGCTTCAGACACAAGTTTTATCCTCATATCCTCTTCTCCTCATCTGCACCCGAAAAAGATTTGCTCGGCCTGTGTAACGGGCGTCACCGGTACTGTCATCAGCATAGCAATGAATATCGTCGATGTCCAGCATATCATTGATATGCATGATGAACATTGTGGGTGAAAGTACAGAGCCTTGTGGGACGCCAGCATTTATAGGCTTCGTATACAAGCATGACCTTGATGCTCCGCTCCGATAAAAAACTGGCAATCCATTTGCACAATTTCTCGGGTACTCCGTAGGAAGGCAGCTTAGACAGTAATGCCTTATGCCACACCCTATCGAAGGCCTTTGCAACATCCAAACTTACAGCCAATGCTTCTCCCTTGCTCTCGATTGCTTCTGCCCAGCAATGAGTAAGGTATACTAAAAGAACGCCAGCTGAAAACACAAAACACAAAATTGTTCAGTGGTCAAAAACCACTGAACAATTTTTCATACATATAATATTAGTACACAGTAACATTTAGCCTGCCGTAAAACTACCAATTGCATCCTTTGCCTCTGTAGTCTCTGTAGTCCATGACTCTAACGATATTACGATGACCAAAAATGGCTGATTTTGTGTTCATCGATTTGCTGTTAACAACAAAAAATATGCTATATCATAGTTATTGTTACATTTTTTGTTGTAATATGGGAGTGACATAGTCACGTAGTGACAAAACTTCGTCTAAAAAGAAAGATAAAAAAATCACTAACTTTAATTTTTATACCTTGATCTGCAAATTAACATTTTTTTGGATGCATTCGTATATTATGTATATTATGCATGTACATGCGATTTATTCAGGACTGTCAGTCAATATGATTCTTATAATATGATTTTTTTTTTTCGTGGGTAGGCGTCAATAAGTGAACAGCTGTTTTCGAAATTTAAAGTGATATATTATTTAAATATAATATTTATACTCACATTTTTTGCATTAAAAGTGTTCCATATAAGTAATAAATTGTAGTTGTACTCAAGTTATGAGACTGGAATAGTCCTTAGTACACAAACTAGCACCAACCACAGCTTCAACAGCACTTTACAATCACTGAATTGTGTTTTGTTTTGTCACTTTATTCACTCACACTTCACGCCATGGCACTTGGATCTGATGTGGAGACCATCCAGAAGGAGTTGGAGTTATGCTGGACTGAGAAATTAGCAAGTTTTGAACAAAGGCTTACGGCTGCAACAACGTCAAGCAACCCAACACTTCAGCAGTTGCGTGAGGATTTCCTGGCCTTCAAAGACCTTGTTATCGGTAGGATCAACTCATTAGGAGAGCAGGTCCGCAATATCACCAAAGCCATTGACGTAATTGATATGCGAAGCCGGCAGAAGGTCCTCCTGTTCAACGGTATAACGGAATCAGCTGGTGATATGGAAGTAAGTGTGCTCAGAATCCTTCAGGAAAATATGGGCCTCTCGCATGTTACGGGCTCCTCAATCAAACGTTGTCACCCCCTGGGTTCCAAGGATAACACCAGTAGCCGCTCAATCCTCGTTCATTTTTGTGATCACCGAACCAAAGCAGAAGTCTGGAGGTCGAAGGCCAAATTGAAAGGTACACCAGTAACAATATCGGAATTCCTCACTAAACCGCGGCAGCTAGCACACAAAAAGGCTCGTAAGCATTTTGGCATGAGAAATGTGTGGACTCTCGACGGCACAATCAATATCAAGCTTCCAGACGGTACTCGTATGAAGGTCTGCAGTGAAGAGGAGCTCATGCCGCTCATAGCAAAATATCCATCAATCGAGGCCTCCGGAAGTTCGAGTAGCACCAAAGGTATCTCCGACGATGTCAATCATCTCGGTACTCAACAGCAGGATGAACGGCGAAAAAAGGTCAATCCCGGTGTCCAGGCCGATGACTCGAAGAGATCCAGGCGGGCTGGGCCGAAGAAGTGAGGTTTTTCTGTCCCGTTACTCGTTTTTTCTCTCCGCATAGTGTTTTCTTGGTTCGTTTTACAATAGTTTTGTTCATACAACATAAAATCTAACACTCTTAAAAGACATTAAGTTCTTTAACTGGCTTTGTTTCGTTATAACCTTGTGAATGTCGTCCGGCCGACCGCAAATTGAACGGAGCTGTGAGTGAAGTGAAACACAGGTGATTGTTATATAACTTCAAGTGAGCAACAGTCCAATCGTTGTTATTATCTCGTTTCTAAGATGCTCAATGCATTATTGTTAATTAGTTATGCTCTCCCATCATATCACAATAAACTGTTTATTATTATTATTATTATTATAGCGATGTTGACTTTTTGTACTTGACTTGTAGTTTTTAAGAGTGATGTAGATGCACTAATATTATGATGATATTTGTAAATGAGTAAAGTTTAATAAATAAATAAATAAATAAATAAATAAATAATCTTCTTAAAATAATAAACTCGATTCCGTCTGAGAGCTAATTCAATTATTGTATATTAACAGTTTTTATTCATAGATATGGTTTTAACATTATCACTTTTGGTTTTTAACAAATAGGTACGTTATTATTGTTAATAACTATTTAAACTCCTTGATTTGGCTTAGGAATTTTTGTCATTGTTTAGTGTTTGAATGTTTTGTTAAATTAGCATTAATGTATTGGTTTCATTGTATAACTTGAATTCACCTACCTATATTGTTAAGTCAGCTGTTGGGTTGGTGCTTTATATGAAAAGGCAACTGTAATTAATATAATAGTAGGGTTGTTTTTAATTTATACAAATTATTATTTGCATATAATATTTATAATACATATATTCATTTATTTATATAGTATATATCTTAACATTAGGTATCATATTTATTGTAATGTCAGACGATGATTCTTTCTATTCTGCCAATGGTTCAGATATTTCCTTCGCGTCATGTGATGAGTCCCTTGTTGATAGTAATTACGCGTTAAAAGATCAGCTGGCGTCTGCTTTTCATGGAACGGAAAAGTGTATGAATGTGTGTCACATCAACGCTCAGAGTATTCCTTGCCACTACGCAGAGCTTGAAAACGTATTTACCTGCGACCACATTCATGCAATTCTTATTTCAGAAAGCTGGCTGAAGCCATCACTACTATCATCTTCTTTCTCTTTACCGGGATTTGTACTGATCCGGAACGATCGGACTGGTAAGAGTGGTGGCGGTGTGGCCATTTACTTACGGGCGTCAATTCAATATAAAATTATATCAATGTCTCCGTCATTATACGCTGCAACATCGGAACATCTATTCCTGGAGCTCGATGTTAAAGGTATCAGGGTGTTACTTGGCGTTGTATATTGTCCTCCTTCCATTGATTATTTTAGTACATTTGAAAAGGTTCTTGATTCTGTCGGGTCTGAGTATGCACATTATCTAATTATGGGTGACTTGAATACCGATTTGCTTAAAAATTCTTTAAGAGCCCAAAAGCTTAAGGCCCTTGTGGATTCAGTTAATCTATCAATTCTACCTTTATCCGCAACTCATCATAATGTTAACTCCGAATCCACCTGGATCGATCACATTTTCACATCCTCCCCTGATCGGATTCGATCCCACGGACAACTCCTGGCTCCCGGCTTCTCTCGTCACGATTTAATTTATGCTTCTTATAAACTCAAAGTCCCTAAATACAAACCCACAGTTTTACAATTACGGAATTTCAGGAGGATGGACTTGGAGAAGTTGAAGACGGATGCTTCTACAATTACTCTGGAGTCAGTAGCGGGGGCGTCTGCGGTTGATGATAAAGTTACTTCTCTCAACAATATTGTTCTCAATCTGTACGACGTCCACGCTCCTCTCCATAGGGTTGTATTAAGACGGCCACCGGCACCTTGGATGTCCAGAGGGGTAATTATGGCAATGAGAAGGCGGGATCGGGCTTTTCGGGTGTTTAAGCGGAATCGGTCTGATGAAAACTGGTTGGCCTTTAAAACTGCCAGAAATCGATGCAATCAGATGGTACGTACAGCGAAACGCCGATATATCTATGATAACGTCTCATATTCTTCTCCTGCTGATGTTTGGAAGTTCCTCAGATCCATTGGAGTTGGAAAGCCACAGAGTCACCAGCACGATCCCTCACTCTCTCTTGATGGGATTAATAAATATTTTGTCTCCTCCTCTTCATTGCTAGACCCTACAACTAAACAGCAAACCATTAATTTAATAGAGTCATTAACACCCTTATCCATCCCCACCTTTAAATTTTTGCCTGTGAGCCAGAATGATGTAATGAAGACTGTTTCATCAATTAAATCACTGGCAGTTGGCTGTGACGAAATCGGTAGAACCATGATTTATCCAATTATTGACAACCTATTACCACTGATAACCAATGTCATTAATGGTTCCCTTGAAACTGGCGAATACCCCTCTTTATGGAAAAGGGCCTTTGTGCGTCCACTTCCCAAAATTCCCCATCCTTCCCTTCCCAATCATTATCGTCCTATTTCTATTCTCCCATTCCTTTCCAAAGTCCTGGAAGCCTGTGTTCATAAGCAAGTATCCACGTTCGTCTATAAACATAATCTACTGAGTCAATTTCAGTCTGGTTTTCGGCCGGGTCATAGCACCACCACATCACTAATCAAAGTTACCGATGATATCCGGACGGCCATGGATAACAGAAAGGTCACCTTGGTGGTGCTAATTGACTTTTCAAATGCTTTTAGCACGGTCGACCACGACTTACTCCTCGCTATCCTCTCCCATCTCAAGTTTGACCCCATTGCCATTAAGTGGTTTTCCAGCTATCTTCGGGGGCGTCAGCAGGCTGTTCGTCTGGATCGGAAGTGCTCTGACTGGACCGATCTTCTAACTGGCGTTCCTCAAGGCGGATTACTTTCACCGTTATTATTTTCGTTGTTCATCAACTCTGTCACCTCCAATATTACCTGTTCGTATCATCTCTATGCCGACGACTTGCAATTATACGTACAGTCCGATATAGACGAAATCAGTAGCGCCGTCGAAATATTGAATCTGAATTTGGTGGCTATACAAATGTGGTCGAAGCAGTATGGCGTGACGGTTAATCCCCTGAAGTGTCAGGCGATTATGGCGGGAAGTCCAAGATTACTTTCTAGAATTGACACGGTTAATTTACCAGGCATATTTTACAACAAAGTTTTAATTCCGTGGTGCGATGCGGTAAAAAATCTTGGCCTTCTCATCGATAGTCGTATGACCTGGCTTACACATGTCACGGAAATAAGCCGTAAAGTAAATGCCTCTCTACAGTGTCTTTATAAACTGAAAAATTTTCTTCCCTTTAAAACTAAATTGCTGCTTGTATACAGTCTTGTCTTGCCTATTATAGATTATGCCGACGTCTGCTACCCAGACCTTACAGAAGTGCTTCTTGATAAACTAGATCGCCTACTCAATAACTGCATCCGATTTATCTTCAATCTACGAAAATATGATCATGTTTCCAGCTATCGCAGCCAGCTAAAATGGCTTACTATTCGACATAGGCGTAATTCTAGGATTCTTTTGGTTCTGTATTCAATTTTACATGATCCAACTTCTCCTTCATACCTCAAGGAAAATTTTCAGTTCATCTGCTCCACTAGTGACAGGGAACTACGTTCATCTCGAAATCTAAAGTTTCATTTCCCACCACATAAAAGTGGTTTTTTCCACTATTCCTTTACATTTCAGGCTATACAGCTTTGGAACGCCCTGCCAAATGCCATTAGACAAGCTCCAACTAAATTGACGTTCAGGAGATTGCTTCGAGAACATTACCTTAAGTTATCTGCCACGGGTTAAGCATCAACGTACGTTTTATTTGTGTTGGCATTACATATTTACGAGTATGTAAACTTATATTTGTAGGATATTATATATTTGTATATATTATATATATTTATATATATTATGTATTTATATTGTATGTATGTATATATACATATATATATATATATATATATATGAATGTAATGGTATGTATTTATATATTTTATATTATGTCTATTTACAGCATTGGACGTAAGATATGTAATATAAAAATTAGAATATTTTTTTTGACTGTTATGATCGACAGTTTGCGCCTATCTAAGATTTTCACCAGCACCCAGGGCTGACTGGTAGAGAATGCCATTAGGCATTAAGTTTTTGCCCTTGTATACCCTAGATTTAGGTGTTGCAAAAATAAATAAATAAAATAAATATATAATTCTTTTGAGGTATTCCTGTTGTTTAGTTTTCTCATAAAGTTCTCAAAAAATACATAATCGTAATATGAAAATATCAATCTCGTTTGACTTGCTGTGTTTCCAGGAAAATGTTTTGCTAGCGGGTGCAATTATATCAACACAGCATGTTCGAGCTAAATACTAGTTATTTTGCTCGAACATGCTGTGAAACTCGATACCATGCTATTGGAAGTTCGTAAAACTAATCACTATCGATATCACTATGAAATGTACAAATGTACTCCGACTCACCTAACTTTTTGTATTTAATTATAAGATGACTTTAAATAAAGTGAGCGTCAACATTCAGAACAAAAGGTTTCCTTAATTAAGCAAGGGAAGTAAGATAAGCATATCAAATATTTACATAATTAGGCAACGAAGTATTTGCAGCAGGTGTGCGTGTACGTGTTGATTTTACACCTACCCACTTGAAATGTTGGAGTTACCTCAATTATCATTCGTTCATTATTGTTACTAGTTGATTAGTTTGTTATAATTGTAAATTGATTGTAAATCAAGTATCAGCCATTATGTTATTTTAATGATGATACGAAAAATAAATATTACTCAATTAATGTTCATATTAGCTCAAATATTTAAGTACAGAATTGTTCAATAAACATAGGAGTTCATAAATTAATAATATTTATACGGAATATACCTAAATTATTATATTAGCAATCACGGATGGAAATTGAATCGGGACTGAGCATACAGAAACGTAATTAATTTCACTTTTTCGATCTGATTACCTCAACAATAGACTTCGTAATATTGATACCATATTGAGTTATTTTTAGTTAACTTTATGGTATAGTATAACTGAGACTGTATCAGTTTTTGCTTTGCTTTGGAAAACTTATGCCATTACCATAACGGATAACCGGTTTTAAACAGTACCTATAATAAAAATAACAATATGTTTACCTTCCTCATATTTTATGAAAGGGTACAATTAGAATATTGCACATAGCTTGACACGCATTTTGCCAGTTTTATTTTATTTAAGTAAAGCATAATTTGTTATAACAGCTGGTAGTATAGCTATATATTTATATGTCCAATAAAAAATGAAGTGTTTATTGCGACACATGTAGCCTATGTAGCCAGCAGTCTTATGAATAGGATTCGGAACTCTAAAAATGCTACTAATAATTTTATTATTATAGGACTTTACCTATGAAATTGAAGATTTTATAAACCAGCATTTTCAGATCGAATTTATTTGTAGAATATAGATTGGTGCGCAATCGGATTTTCATGAAATTTTGTACACAGGTCGTAATCTAATTACCAATCATGAAGCATAAGTACCATTTTTAAATGCTAATTACCGTATGTTTCATATCTCATCACCGTTCTACGAAAATTTTCAGCTTTGGATTCAGACCTATTATAGCAGTTCATATACTGTGCGTTTGATTTATTTCGTATTTAATTATTTAATTTATTTAAAAATTAAAATAATTTACGAACCCTGAATATGTCTGTCTTCAAAATATTCAGGATATATAGGATTATATATAGGAAAATATATAGGATTCTGATTAACCTTGAAAACACGAGTAAAGCCGCGGGCAGAGCGTTAAAATTAAGTATTTTAACTACGATAAGTCACTATTATTATTTCTCCAGGGGTTCGCCTGGATAGCTACCACCTTCGAGCATGAGTCAGCCGCCAAACGACTCGTCGTATTCCGGCTGGGGGCTTGAGAGACAGTTCTTTCTATCTTTTTCTTCTTTTTTCTTGGCCGGCAACGCATCAATGATGCCTTTGGTGCTGCTGATGTTCATGGGTGGCGATAGACACTTACCATCAGATGATCGTCAGCTCGTTTGCCGGCTATTTCCATAAAAAAATTATAACTCAATCAAGCGCCTTATCAATCAAGCTCCATCATCCTTATCCACATTTAGTTTTGATGTTCATCCTACTCATCTCTCTGGAACTAATCCGAAATCGGTTTACAGAAATCAATGCCAATCATATCGTATCTATTGTTATATTATAAATTGAATTGTTCAAGATTGATAGTTGTAGCTTCAAATTTCCTGAGCTTACGTTATTAAACTAAGACAGAATCTGTCTGACAGATGCAAGATTAAATTGGCCGATATTACAAACAAAGTTACTCCTTTATCTACATACCTACATTGTTGAAACAATAACGCTATCAAACAAAATAGATATATAGCCTACCTACCTATTTTTCTGCTTAATTAACCATCGCTGAAATAACTTTATCTTGCCAATAACTTCAATAAGAGTTTATATTATTATTAAAGTCTTAAAAAATATACTTAGTTATATATAATCTAGTACTGTAGGTACTACTACTAGATAATTAGGTATACTAGATACTTACTTACTCGTACTCCAAATTACAAATATAATAATATAATAATATACAAATATAATAATAAGTTATTACCTACCTACTCTGGAACACACACTAAGTTAAATTAAGTGAAGTCTAAAATAATGATAGACTTAGTACTTTGAAATTAATATTGCCTCAACGTTTGAATTTACCACACACCACAGACATCTCAAAAGTTAAGTTTTCAACTTGGTCCTAAGAAGAAAACGGCGTTGTCTTGAAGAAATCTGCATACGTAAACCACAGACGTAAACGTAAAGTTCTCCAATCTTCTTAAAGCAAACGATGTGGGTATATTAAATTACCAATTCGCAAAGAATGACTGTAAAGGACTACCAAACATTTATACTTTGTTACTATATAATTATTATATTAAGAAACCGTTATTATTATTATTAATAATAATATAATACTTTACTTCAGACCATAAAGTCCATAGATTTGTTTAGTACGCATATATTCTTAAAACTATGTTAGTTATTAATCTACGAAAAACAGCACATGGGTTAGTAGGTATTAAGATAACTTAGCCTT
This sequence comes from Thymelicus lineola, assembly GCA_963932265.1. NCBI lineage: Eukaryota > Metazoa > Arthropoda > Insecta > Lepidoptera > Hesperiidae > Thymelicus > Thymelicus lineola. The sequence goes on from OZ010686.1 coordinate 8,389,398, forward strand.
TATTAGTATAAAAAAATAACAATACAAAAAAACACTTACATACTGTATACACCAACGAATATTGGCGAGTGTGTGAACCATTTCAGCGGGCCCAAAGAGGGCTGTCTAGTTTATTCGCCAATGTGCTGAGAAGGGTGTTAGTACGCTCCGCCACCCGGCTCATCATCAACGCCACACGCTTGATGATCGCATAGAAGTCGTCTATCCGAGCTTCCAGCTATATATATGTGAACGTTTTCATAAGGGCCACATTACGAATTTCGCCTTGTGGACATTTTACAGATGACGCGAACAGCGAACACGTTGTGAGCTGTTTTTTCGCTCAATGAACGTTTTCTGTCTTTGAGAATAACATATACGAGTAGAGATGCAGAGTTAATGAATTTTAAGTATTATGAATAATACGAGTAAGTTACGCAGTGATAAGGTGTATTGATTTGTCGCCCAAGAAGTTTGGGTTTGAATCCTGCGGGCACCTCTAATTTTAAAACTTTAAATATGCGTATTAGAAATTGGCATCTGCATTAGTAAAGTCTTAGTACGAGTAGTATATTGAGAGAAAACCTGCACATGAAAGAGATCTATTGTAATGTTCTTGAAGATGGGTCAAGTCTTTCAATCTTCTGTCTGCTTGGTCACATTGTAAGAGAAGACGATCCCAGTAAGACAGTTGTTATCATCAATGAAACTAAATTAACTAGGTATGTAAGTAAGGTAAGTTTCTAATTACGATTCGCTTTCAAATAAATGCTTACCACGGCCGGAATAAAACAAACACCTAATTCGTACCTCCAAATTAGTAATAATCATTAGTGTAATTGTCACAATATTCAACCAGTATATTTGATCATAAAATCTGAATTTCCAGACGTCGTATCTTAACAATTCTTGAATGTTCATTATTAAATTTAATCCGATGACTTTATTAAGGACTTAATTTAGACCAAGTTTGTTAGTTCAAGCGAAAAGGTAAAATAAATTAAGGTTACTTGAGAGTGGCTCAAACTCCACTCTAAATGATTAGCGGAATATTTTATTTAAATGCAAATGCCATATAAACAATTTCTAGAGAATTATCCTTCATTTAATAATACGTCGAAGTAACAAATATAAAAGGATAAAATGTACTTACTTTATTTGGTGCTATTCATGATATAACCCTATCCTACGAGTATATTCTTCATATTCCAATAATTAATTTATAATGTAAAAAAAATTTTGCTTTCTAATTAAGTAAGTACCTACATGACAACATTACGCTATACGTCACAAGATAACATCACGTCTGACCTGGATCACGCTATCGAAGTTTTCAACATCTTTTTCATATACAAGCTTATACAAGTTCCGAACTACTCAATAGTCAGAGCACGGTCTGCCAGCCTGCACTAATCATCTAGGCTGGTTGGAGAACTCCCGAAGCTAAAAGTCAAATCTCGCGTGAAATTGGACTAACTAAATTAGAACTACATATACTTTTGTTCTTTGTGGCCACGCTTTCCTATCCTTTTACAAATAAATTTGATTATTCTAGTCAATGGCTGGCTGAAAGAATCGTCGATGTATTTTCTGTTTTCGATGTACTTTGATGAACTAATGTTACCTATAATAAAGATCATTTGAATTTCAGCTTCTTATATTTTTTGAAGGACTGAAATGACATGAAATAACTAACTACATAAATAAATGACTACGTGACTAAATAAATAAACAATTTTTTCCTAATAACCCGTAAAACAAGTAAATGATGACAAATGTGACTTTGCGTCACCCTGTGACCTTCTCTCGTTGAATTTCAGAACAGGTGTTAAAACAACAAACATAAAACATTCTACCAATGATTGATAAGCTCGTTAACAACCGTCAGACCGTCGTCGTTCCCAAGCAACCCGCATCATAGTCCCTATAAATAGCTAGATCCTATCCCTGAGTAATACATGCTCCGCTTAATCCGAAATCGCTAATAGAAGACGTTTTTGTATCTGCCATGTATAGTTTGTATCAATAAAGGCGCAACGTAAAATACAGACTTTTCTTGTCGGGTAAAATTGAAAAGATACCGGCACGGCGTTTACAGCCAGTGCCGGGTTTAAGCAATCTTCGTTGCCGCTGTAAGCAGCGATAAGTATCGTACGGAAATCCGACATACTAGGAAGTTTCAAGGCTAGCAAGTATGCTGTATCGCCCAGACTACCGCCTGAATATAGTGTACACGAATTACTTTATAACGCTAGCGAACAGCGCTTATTTTTGAATAGGCCTTTATGAATCAGGTACTTACTATTTCTTCATCAACCAAAGATTCAGGATCTCATGTGAAAGCATCGGTGCCTTGCCTTTACACTGTACAATGGACTCACTCCAAAGAATTTACTAAAAGAAAACTTGGGTGAATACTTGAGACGATCCTGCAACCCAGTGTGTAATTCTACCTGCTGCCTAACGGGTTTGAATCCAAGCATTAATCAAACAGACAAAATAAATGTTGGTTCTAGGATTATTAGTATTTTAATGTGTTTATGTCCGTGCTTCTAGGAATATGTGCGGGGAGAATGTGTGACTGTAATATAATTTTTACTATAAATTCTATTTAATATAAAGACACGTCTATGTTTCATTTTTATTAATTGAAAACGTAAATTTTTGAAAATACTGTTTTCTGAAATTTTATAAATTAAATTTATTTAAGATACTACTTATACTCGTATAGTTTAAAAGAAATTCATCCCTATGAATGACCCTTTCAGTTGGTATCTTAAAATAAAGGATGTTTTATTTTTCACATTTCACCGGTTTGATTCCCCGTCTCAAGCAGGTGATTTTTCAAAAACATTTGAATGTAGTTTTACTTATTTTGAAAATAAAAGAAATTTTCTACTATTGTCTTTTATTTCCATCCTGTTTAAATAGATGTCGATATTGATCGCAGACAGATTATCGTTGCTCTCTGTATTCTGTGGATTATTCTCCTCATTGCGAAAGCGAGAGCTTCAGATATTATCTACATAAACGCACTCTGTCTTGCTTTCTAGAATGTTATTAATCAATGTGTACTTACTAAGGGGCAGCTAGACGTAAATTTCAGTAAAGCCATTAATATTAAAGTGAGTAATCGCCAACTCAAACTAAGGGTTACCCACGTCAAGTCAATTACACGGTATCAATTTACCCCTTCTACGAACTTCAGGAGGATCTATAGTCAATTCTCTACGCAACAGAGTACTTAAGTATAGTATCAAAGTCATTTGAAGTAGTAATTAGCAAAGTGATTAAACTAGGTCTTACGCACTAACCAAATTATTTGATATACCTAATTGCCATAAAATTGGATAGTTACATTATGAATCTCATTTATAAGAATTAGTGAACAGAGTACAGTCTACGCAGGTCATAGGGTAATGACGCAGACGCAGGTGTAATTACAACTGAACTATGACGGCGAAAAACAAATATCTTAATCACTGTGAACTGTAGTGTTCCTGCCTGTGAACTGAATAGGCAGCATAGAAATAAAAGAAATATAATAATATGAGTCAAAAAGATAGAATGATGAGATAAAAATTAAAAAAATAGATGAGAACTCAATATACCTTCTTAATATCTAGAAATAGAGATCATAATAATATTTAACAATCTGAAAATTATCATCATCAAGCCTCTAATACTCATGAGTTCAAGTCTCGAAATTCTTATTCACATAATATAAGGATCACAAGTAAATTATAATAATAATATTATTATGGTTTGAGTATTGTTATGGTTGGGAGCATTATGTAAAACAGGACCTAGAGATATTTTCCTTCGCGGTAGTAGGTAATAGTAATTAATTATTATATAATACATTTTGTTAGTCAATAATAACAGAACTATAACAGAAAATTCGATGCCTATGAACAGCAACCTCTGGTTTATTGAAAACCTCAGATTCTATCTTTCGAAAATAAACGCTATAATAAAATGAATGTGTATCGGAGCTATCCACATTATCGACGAGACGTGAAAGCTATTGACTCGTGAAGGCGTTAACGAAGAAAGATCTTTTAATTTAGTTGAAACAAAATGGATCGACATGTGTGTGTTGTTTTTCTTTACCCATTTTCTTATTGTGATTAATTCAACCTTCTTAAGGTACTGCTAGCCTAACAGGCAAGGTTCAATGGCGCGTGTGCCTAAATTGGCAAGAATAATCAACAAATAAAAAGACAAAATGTTTTATTCATCCTCCTCACATGATAACACTTCTTCGAATGGGTTAATAACATTAGATAACGCAGCTGTCAATTCTGACTGTCTGTACTGGCTGTCAAGTCTGTATTCTAGAACTTTTATAGTTATTTAACCCTTATATTCTAGCTATAGCACATTAGTGATGAACGAACTGTTATTTCCATGAGTTAACTCTATCCTCTCTGTGGCTTATGGAAGGATAATCACCCCAAACCACATCAAACCTCCGACACAGCAGCTTACCGAGCCCTCCGATTAACAGAAGAGCTCATGAAATTTTACCGATAACGCTCGTGGGTAATCGCTATAGCTTGTCATTGGCGATCTCTTAAATTGATGCGAGCCTTGGGTTTGCGGTTTAAATTATAATGAAGTAATGGTTTCCTAACTTGGCTTCATCGTATGAAGCTTAAAACGCTGAAATAAGGATATGAGCATATTATTCGAGTATCTGTTTTGGCGGGACATGATATGTAATAACTTGGCTATTGGTGCACGATATACTTATACTTATAGCCAAGGTTCTCTCCTTACAAACAGGCGCAGTTTGAGATGACGACTTTACTTTATATAGAAAGCTAGCCGATGGTAGCAGAGTTACAAGAGTTATAACTCTTGAGTAAAAAAAAACATTGTCAGTAAACAGAAAAAGAGAGTAAAACCTCAGTCAATTGCTTACGAAGATACATTCCGTACAGCTATAAATACTTTCCCTTTGAAAATAAACTTTCCCATCGTTGAATTTCGCACAAAGAGCGGCCTCTTAAACGAAACTTAAATGCTTAAAAGTTTAGTAACGTTGAAAGGCCAACAAATGACACAGCTTAATTTTATTAAATAAGGATAATAACAAATGCAATTAAAACATTTATCTTTATAATTGGAGGGACGTTGAAACGTGGCTCGTCCTGTGAGAAAATAAAATATAGACACGAGGCAGCGTGTCCACCCAAAGTTCAAAAAACCGGGCAAGTCAGGCTACGCGCAATGTACCCCACATTACCGTCCGTCTGTCTGTCGGAAGCAAAGCGCCGAGACCCTAGTGCTAGAAAGCTGTAATTTGGTATACATATTTAATAAAACTACAGAATAGTATAATAAAATATTGAAAAGCATTTTTTTTCAGGGTACCTCCCCTACAAGTAACGTGAGGATGAATTTTTTATTCGTCGCGTACCATATAGTGTCGGCTATCGTTGAAAATGTCTTCCAAAAGTATTATGGGTCTTCCAAGACCATTTTTGGAATTAGGGGTCCGTTTGCGACTTTGCGAATTTTGGTTAGACTCAAGTACTCCCCCCCCTCCCCTCCATGCTAGCTAAACGATTGGAGTTGGACAAGTGAAAATATGTTCAAAAATTGGTTGTATGATGAATTTACAAGGAAAACTATCACGGCTATCAGTAGTTAATGAGCATCAGTAGTTAATGAGTAATGAGAGTTGACGTTGACTATATGTAATAAAAGCCCGCGCAGAAAGACAGAGTTCCTGAAGCCAACTCTATAGCACCGCACAGACAGCAGGCAGTCAGACCGTGCCGATCTGAGAGAACCATTGTGTTCTATTCCCAGAAATGATGATGATGATCCTCTTAGCCGATTTCGGCCACAGCGAAAATTCCCAGAAATACTAAGAACGCGGAACGCAGAACGAAGAACTCAGAACGGCTGAACTCTTTCTGTCTGCGAAGACCTTAAAGAAAGAAGTCACTACTCGTAGTGAATTCTACATAGTTCGTGTAGGTATAAATTAGTTCGATTAGTTCATTTTGCGTTTTGTTGTACAAGCAACCTAATATATTGGATGTAGTAAACTACGCTCTTAAGTGTAGGTACCTACTATAAAATGAATCGTACAATTTCGTCACGTTTTCCTTCGTTTTTCATTCGGTCTTAGAAATTCCATCTTAAAGCTATTGTGCTAGCGTTCGCGGAGTAAATGTTTAATCCACTATGTGTGTTCTGAATGTTGATTGTAACAACATATGTACACTCGTCTACTAATGTTCTGACCATTCGTTTGTTAATCAAGTTTTACTTGTATCAGTGTTTAAATATATCAAGACAAAGGGGGTGAAAGGTTGAACACTTATTCTCACTCAGGTGAGACTCGTTTGAAAATACGACCTTTTTATGAGGTTAGCTTGATATTATATCCTACCAATATTATAAATGTGAAAGTTTGACAGGATGGAAGTATCAATTTGTTACTCTTCACGTAAAAACTACTGAACGGATTTCCATGTCATTTAGCACATAGGTAAACCATGATCTAGTAATTCTAGAATTACATATGGGGTAATCATTATATCCCGGAAAACCCGGGCAGAGCTCTATTAAAATAATAAAAATAAAGATCCCGAATTTTGCTGCACATCTACTTACCTATACATTGTGACTGTTCATCGAAGCCAGGGAATAAATAATTTTAAACCGAACAGACTCTTCTTATATCCCTTAATCATCTAGAAAAGTGCAGATGGCCATCAAAAAGCTGAAAGAGATTTTCTTCATTAAAATCTAAGAACATTGTAGAACGTTCATACAAAAAAAAACTATTTTTGTAGGTTCGTCCGCTTAGAAATTAAGATGAAATAAGCAGACAACGCTCAACAATAAAATTCATATATATTTTACGTTTGAGTATATAAACACAAACGCTTACATATTTTCAGTACTATCTTACTTAGGTACACTCTCGCAAAAACACAGAGACATAGAACTATTTATCCCAATGGTAAGAGATAATGTTTGCGAAAATTAGCAATTTGTGATAAAAACAGGACGATCTTAATAGTGAATGAATTATACCTCTCACTTAGCGTTTCCTCAAATGGATACCAGGCTACATTTCTTAATTAAATTAGGAAACAAAAGATACACAAAACATAGCATCTTTGTTGCCAATTTGCAAACAGCTATTAATGGTAATAAACATGCTAAGTTAAGCTATTCCTTTGTGTACACAGAAGAAAGAAATTCAAAAGGTTCTTTCAATAAAGGTCCATGAAGCCTAACTTGAAAGCTTTGTTATTTTAACCTTATAAAATTATTTCATGAGGCATGTATAATTAAATAGATTATAATGCCTGTTTTACTAATTCACATTTAGTTGAATAATTTTCAAAATATTCAATGTAAGTAATAAACACGATAAATTAATTACAATAGTATGATATATAATACATATACTCGTAATATGATTGTTAATTATATACTTAATATCTTAATTTAGGGAGAACACCAATTAAAATTTTTGTTAACTACAAAATTTTACCAAAAATAAAATTATGACTGAAAAGAATTCGAAAATAATTAGACCAGCTCGGTGTTACGGTGTGTAAAAATAAAAGTGTTGGGGAATTATAGGTATAATAAAATGTACAGTTATTAGAGTTGCGAAGTAAACTAGTAATCCAGTGGCTAGTTTTGCCATTTCCGTCCGTCTGTCCATCTGTCTATGAGATTATAAAAGAGGTTATAATGCCTGTTTTACTAATTCACATTTAGTTCAATAATTTTCAAAATATTCAATGAAATAAATACGATAAATTAATTACAATAGTATGATATATAATACATATACTCGTAATACGATTATTAATTATATACTTAATATCTTAATTTAGGGAGAACATCAATTAAAATTTTTGTTAACTACAAAATTTTACCAAAAATAAAATTATGACTGAAAAGAATTCGAACATCATTAGACCAACTCGGTGTTACGGTGTGTAAAAATAAAAGTGTTGGGGAATTATAGGTATAATAAAATGTACAGTTATTAGAGTTGCGAAGTAAACTAGTAATCCAGTGGCTAGTTTTGCCATTTCCGTCCGTCTGTCCATCTGTCTATGGCCTTGCTCTGTTTATGACTCTTGGTATATACTTGTATATGACTTATGATCCCGAAGAACGCTGGAAAATCTGCGGGCAACACGCTAGTAAGGCATGTATTGTCTTTAAACTTCGTGTTACAACTTACTCGACTTATAAGTATCCCGCTCGGGAATTCTCTATAGAATCTTGTTAAACACGTTCTCGACTAGCTAAAGCTGTGAAAACTTACGCCAGTCTAGATTCAATTTCTTCGAACCTCTTGAGCAATAACAGTTGACTATATCGTTAAGTTTAACGTGAGCTTGTGAATAGCTGTAAAAATACGAACTGCATAATAGCGAATTTATTGCCCTTTTGTCTTTTGTGTGTAAAAAATATACAAATAAGTATAACAGATTATTTTATACAGTGAAGATATATGAAGAAATCTAAAGATGAATTGGAACTGTAGGTTTAGGTGCTTTTCAGGGCTGTAACAGTGTTAGGGGATGAGCGATGTTATTTTTTATGTTACTCTATCCTAAAATAAAGTTACTGAAATGACACGTCCAGTTAATGTAGACATTTCTTTCAATTTATAGCCGATGTAGGTAACATTGTAAGTTTTATGTGGTTCATTTGCTATTAGTAAATAATTAGTCGTACAATCGTATTGGGTGTTTTAGTATTTTTTTTCTTTTTAATTTATTTATTCTAATATCTTACCACATTAGGGTTAACGTACCATGTTTGGGGTTCTGGCGGAATGCGCCATGCTTAAAGCGTTAGGGATTATTTTTGCTACACCGAGCCGGGCACGGGCCGGGCACGAGCCGTGCGCCGGACGAGGCACGGACGAGGCACGGTACTAACATTTTATATGACGCGGACATCGAGTGTTTATGCTACACCGTGCGACAGTAACGACGACAGTGTGACGTCCGTGTCGGCACGGCTCGTGCCCGGCACGGTCCACGTCATATAAAATGTTAGTACCGTGCCTCGTCTGTGCCTCGTCCGGCGCACGGCTCGTGCCCGGCCCGTGCCCGATTCGATGTAGCATAAATAATCCCTTATACCTGATATGGACAGCAAAAAAATAGCATGCATATTAACCCGTTAAATCCTTTGGTCAAAAAAAAACACTACGAGTGTCTAATGGTATTAACAATGCCGTTTCCCTTTAGCGCGCTACACTATTTACACCTATTTATATTTATTTTTACACCTACGTATATCATTATTATTAATGCGTTAATTAACGCGAAAAGCCGCGAATGTGGCAGTGACATCGGGTAGATTGGCCATTTAAGGTGGAGCCTATCAAAATTACTGAACAACTCCGCTGTCGTGCGTAAAATATCAATTACCAAAATTACCTCCCTAATCTATTATTCTGTTTACAGTCCATTAGGCTTTGACGGAAAGCTATTTCCTGTGGTTTAATTTCCTGTTACATAGGTATACTTCTACAATTATATTATAAGTAACAGTCACGAGGTAAAAGTAATTATTTGTTTTGCTTTTCTTACAAACATGTTATTAGTAATGATGATACATGTTATGATAATATGTATATTTTTACTTTGAAATATAAATTTTGGTTTCAATGACACAATTATCTTTTAAAAATAGGTTTTATTTGTGTACCTACTATAAAAGACGAGACACTCAGTCTATATTAAACATAAAGTATGTGAATAAATTTGAAAATATAATATAATACAAGACAAATTAGATATACGTATCTAACGAAGGCATAAAAAACTAAAATACAGCCCTAAATTAATTAAATTACATTACTATTAATAATATTAATAATAATAATATTTATTTGCTGAATTATTTAGCTACAGATATGTTACAATTCATTTTCAATTCCGCTAAATTCTGCCTATTATAATTTGGCGTGCAAACATTAAACAGTCAATCGCGTACGTAAAGCGCGTACTTAAACATTTTATTATTACTATATACTTTTATATAATACTTTTATTAAATTACTTCTAATTTACTTTTATTTCTGCGAATAAAAAATATATGTTTTTATTTAATTTTACTTTTAAATTTAATTTAAAGTACTTGTTTTGACTTCCAGGTCTTAACTTCCAGGATAACTCTGTGACACGCTGGAAAAGCTAGATAAACATATCGATCAGAGGCAAATAAATCCTCCTTAGTAGATATATATAACATATCCTAAACAATTCGCTTTTAATTTCCCATTATTTGAAAAATTGGAATCCATGTCCTCGATTTAGCATATCAAATAAATCAATTTAATGTGATTCAAGGTGATTTACAGACGCTATATTGGGTCTATGATGAATCGTAGCAATATTTTACGAGGTGTCGACATTGCCCGCTTCTCACGATATTTCTCTTTTTATTAAAATTTGTGCAATAGAAATAATTCAACTTGTACTGAAATATATGTTATTGTGTAACAAAAATTCATAATTTTCACGATTCGCAATTTTCGAATCCTATTACGTTTTGGATTGGTACATGTTCTCCGTTGTTATAAACGAATATCGAATTTATGGGTCCGGTCCGCCTTATCAAATTACACGATCATCGAAGTATAGAAAGGCAACTGATTTCCAGGCTTTTTTCAGTTTCAAATACTTCTTGTACTCACATAAATACTTCTTGTACACCTATAAATACTACTGGGAATCAGGCGTTTGTCAAATAGCCATAACAATAAAAAAACTTAATAAACGTATTTGTAACTAACACAAAATAGATTCGAAATCTTTAAGATTTTTTATAAATCAGTTCATAAAAATTAATACTTCATATTTAATTATTAATTTGTGAAATTTCCACGACAAAATTAATTATTAAATATTAGCCTGTAGCGTTCTATCGAAGCGGCCTGCCTATTCTATAGATGTTATATTCTAAAAACTAGATGTTGCCCGCAGCTTTGCATACGGAAATTATGTTTTAACTTATTCAAACTTGTATCCTGTTTTCCCGAGAAACCTTTTAATTTTCCGGAATGAAAAGTTGTCTAAAATATGACCCAGGGTATCAGTAACAACTTTATTAATTTTCATCGAAATCCGTTCAAGGGTTTTTATGTGATGCCCGGACAGACAAACAGACACTTTGAGTTTTATTATAGTATAGATTAATGACAAAATGCATTAAATATTCATCAACTTTGTTATCAGCGGAGAACAGAGTATCCCAGTACTCCCTCTAGAATTGCAGTTCATGAACAATTCTAAACTTTTGCTAACACAAAAAGAACAAAAATGAGTTACTTAGTTTTATAATTGCGGACTAACCGTCATTGTTTCTTCTGGCTATCGTATCGTCTGGAAACTTTGTAATGGTAGTGTCATGTTTACGAGTTGATCTCATGCTTTATAATTTATATTATAGCAAGTTGATACAACCTTTGAGCCGTAGGCTTGTTTAGTTTGCGTCTGTTAGTCTGTTGTTGTTTATTTGTTTAATCCAGTATCCAGCCCAAAATTCTCTGAAGACAGTGAAATTGTGGAGCGAGGATGTGAATTTTTCGGAAAAAAAAGCATATTGTAAAAAAGATTTTCTTAATACGCTTTAAATCAATCGATTATAACAGGTCAAACAGTATTTACAACATTCTTTTTAACTTGCTGTTTTTTAGTTCTTAGCACTTAACATGCATTGATTATCAATCCAGCAAGGTGAATTAGAACAATTTTCTGTCATTGCATTGGTATATTATTGCTTTGGTTCCAAATATATATTTTTATGATAATTGTGACCTTATCTCATATTAAGTTCAGGGTTGTCAAGATGATGGAACTCCTTGGTATAATAATTTTACAGAAATAAAATTGTAAATACGCATTCAATAATAATCTAAACTTTATAATAATATTCACTAACTAACAATAATTCAAAATTTTACCATAGTCTGACTTACAGACGGAAGGACGGACGGATGGACGGACGGACGGACGGACGGACAGACATGACAAAACTAAAAGGGTTCAGTTTTAACTCTGGAACCCTAGAAAGTTGAAACTACAAATGTCATTCTAACAGGAATAAAGTAATAAGTCCGCCCATTGGATTTCATTGTATGAATTTTCAATAAAAAATAAACAAACTAACATTGGCTGATTGATAAATCTAAACCAATGGGCGTGTTTAAGTATAACCAAACAAATATAGGATAGAGGAGGAAATTTTTTAGCCTACAAAAAATAAGAAGACAATAAAAAATTACAGTTAGTAACATGGTATTAAATTATTTCGCCTACAGAAAGCTGCTTAAATACACAAGATAGTATTTGTTAGTCTTGCTATAATAATTTTCCGAAAATCCTCAGGTATTGCTGTATTTATTTCTGCTAAAATCGTAATTTTTCCTGGTAGCGCAAAAGGTTTAAGAAAATCCTTTGAGTAAGTAATTAAAGAAGCACAATTAATTAAGTTCTAAAATTAATTATGATACTTAAGAGGATATTACTATTGTGGAAAACGTTTTGATTTATTGAAATAGACAACTCTTCTATAAAATGATAACATACTCTATGACCTATGAAGAAGTAGGTATGTCGTACGTAACATACCCTCGGTTCTCAGACTTCTCAGCGTCCGGAGTACGGTGCAATGAGAAAACACATTACTATTGTTACGTGCGTCGAAATTTATGACCTGTATGTTTATGGCAATATAAAATGATTCAGTATAAGTGCATTAAAATTTTACTGTCATAAACAGAATTCTATAGAGAAGTTCCCTATCACTGCTACGCTATAAATTTGCTTATATATAATAATTATGATCTGCAATATCTTACAATCTACATGACCAATTTTAAAGCAACTTTCGTCAACTATTTTGGCACTATAAAGTACTTTAATTTTTATAATTTTTGCTTACATAGTAGGTTACGACATTCATAATGTTTGACTTTTAACGATACTTCGAAATAAACAAATAATCATATGAGATTGAGAGCCCGATGCGGATGACATATTATTATGCAGCCGCATAGGACTCTTTTACTTTTAGGCAATAAAAAAATTGTATCCTTGTGCCTATCGAATTGTGTGTTTTATATCCTGGCAATCCTGACATATAACTAAGCCCACTGAGAGAGATCCATGTTCATAGTAATGAAGTGCTCTTTGATACATGCTATATCAAGATGATCTGAACATACGAATGCATGCCTCCACACAGCCCTGTACGATACATACCTACATACAAGATACGCGCGAAAAACATCCCTTCCTGGCAGTCGGGTAAAAAGAAACAAATGAGAAAAATAATTATCAAAATATGTTTAGAAAAAAAGTTAAGTATGGGACTTTGAAGTCGATACCTACCAATGATACCTACACCTTTTTTTAGCGTTTGACTTGAATAAAATAAATCTATCACGTTGTATACATGTATTATACTATATCAAAGTCAAAGTCAAAAACCAAACAGCGGACTTATGTACATTTCAAGGCAAACACTCAATCTCTAATTCTCTACTGAACATGTGAAAGTGCATCCGTAAAGGAGAAGTTATTTCATCGCCGGAACGCGAAATAAAAGCTCTTTTTGTACCTTTTTTAATAATCTCTTTTGAGAGCACTCCCAAAATCCTTCAGAGAGAAAATTAATTCACATTCATGTTTTCATTTACGACCAAAATCTAATTAACCATTTTTGTTGGTCCATGTAGAAGTTGCATTTTAATAAAAATTCTGGGTTAAAATGATTTTAAATATACGAGTACATACGACACTATCAAATGGTGTAGATGTGTTCTTTTTCAAAATCAAGCGTTCAATTCCTGGGTAGGAATATTAATTATTATTAATCCAATTCGTCCCGAGACTCTTTTAAGTACTTTTCGTTATTCCTCATAGTTTCGAAGTAAGCCATCCACGCCCACTTGAAAAAATCATCCTGTGTACTTATATCATGGTATGTCGTTGCATAAATAGCTACGTGTCCATTCAAGGACGCAAACCCAAGGATTTATTGGAAACAATTTAAGCACATACATCATTCATGTAGGTACCTATTTTTCTGAACCGGCCTCTTTTCAAACAAATATTACGTTCTGAGCATCTGGTGTAAAATATATTAACAATGATCTGGGTCCAATTGAATGCTGATTTTACTACAATTCATATCGTACATTTTAATTTTATTATTGTGGTCATTACACCATAGACATTTAAAAAAGAAAGAGGTTATAATAATTATATTTTGCCGAATATTTTTATCAAAATATTCGTTTTTGTCAAATATTATATTATATTCACTAAGTTGTCAATCACATATAGCGTTTGAATGATATACTGTCCTGATTAGAAGTGTGGAAATTCATTGATACCTCTCGAGTTGAACCAGGAATTAAGAAAATTTGTTAATTCCTGGAGGATTTATTATAATTGAAATTATTGAATTGACTTCAATTTAATTGCAATAATTATATGATATTAGTGATATGCTGTGGCCTGTGTGTGTCATAAACTTTAGTAGCATACGCCAGTACAATACTAAGTTTATGGCCTCTGTCCGCGTGAAGCTATAAAGGCGATAATACCAACAGCAACTGACTATTCGAAAAAAAACGTTTATGGTGGTGGGCGGGTCATGTCTTTCATTTGACCCTTTGGTTTTTTCATGAAGCTTAACGATTCGACTACCCGACTCCAAGACCAAGACTAGTGTTTATCAAAGTAAGTAAGTAAATTGGTTGACATGAAAAACATACTGACATCTGATTTACATGGACTAAAATATAGAACTGATAATTAATATCTACTCCGTGACCTAGACGATAATAAGTAGTCCGTAGTGTTTAAGTACTCTGTAATATACAATATGTTTAGTAAAACGTAGTGATTAAGTACTCTGTGGTTTAGATGTCATGTCGGTAAACATGTCAATAAGTAATGTAATTCATTTCATATGGCTGAATTTCTTTGGGATATTGCTCAACATGTTAATGATCCCTCAAGTGAACTGATTACTCTTGTAAAAAGACATTTTTTTGGTAGTGAAAATGAAAACCCGACAGAAAGAAGCGGCCCCGAAAATTCAACTGTAACTAGTGAACGTCATGATGATACGAGAATCAAATCGAAGGATGTGTCAAGACCAAAACCTGTTACAACAGTTTTAAATGCAAATTGTGAGCTACATACAATTTATGATGAATCCAAAGAAGCTTCTTGCAGCAAATGTCTTGAAGAAAATAATCTTCGATCTCAGTCCGTACAAGCAGAGGCCAGACCAAAGTGCCGGCATGTGAACATTCAATGTAATTGTCATAGAATAGTAGCATCAGACGCGACTACAAGTACTGAACAAGTTTTACAAGTTGATCACAGTACTAGTACTAACCGTAATCTGTTTGTTAGGGATACCAAAACAGCCCCTATGCAATACAAACTGTGTCACCAACACCGCCACGTAATTAAAGGTCTTAAACATTGGTCGTACAGCAAACTTGCTAAGAAGGAGGAAAATAAATGTCTCATTGTTCGTTTAAAGTCTGGATTTTATAGTGTGCTGAATTTATTCAAGTTAGAGAAAATTGAAAATCTTCCGGAGTATAGCGCTTATGATAAGCGAATATTTAAATTATATCGTAGTACCAGTACAGAATATCGGAATGAAAAACTCAAAAAAACATTAGCTGGAAATTGCTTCTTATAAATTTATTATTAAGATACAACCGAGGAAGCTTATGTTATAAAAATTAATAAAATTAGCCTCCAAATCAGTGAAACTATGGATTTGAATAATATGATTGATTGACTTTCAAAATAAAGACGATCAAAAGTTTAAAAATATTCATTGAATCATTGCACCTTATGCTTATAAATGTTTATAGTATAAAAGTTCTCAATAATCGTAAGCTCTAAGAATATAAGTTCAACCGACGACTATTTTAAATATGCAGTATAATATAATACAAAATTTAAATTACGGTGTTCAAATTGTCATCGTTGCATGCTGCATCAGTATTTCCAATAAGTCAATTTTATTCAACCAAATTGATTCTACCAGACAATCAAATTGATTGCATGCCAAGAATGGATTGCCAAACTTTACACGCCTTTGAACTTTCTGGTGAGAAGTTTTTTCAAGATTGTTTTCCTTTAGCGGTGCGACTGATCATTCATTTTGAATACGTAAAAACTCAAGCCCCAAACGAGAGGCCGTCTTTCAAATAACTAAGTTAATATAATATACGAGGTATATAATCGTAGGTACACTGTACGGCGTCACTCTTTTCAGACTTCATCCTCTACCGCAGAGGACAAGGTTCACTTCTCACTTAACATGACTTGCAATAAAAAGCTACTCGTACATTTTTTCTTTGTTTAAACTTCAAACTAAGCTATTTCAAAATCATATGTATTAAAATGCTTAGAACTCATATTGTACAATTACTTACTGATACACACGGTTAGCCATGAATCTTCTCACAATAGATCACTACAACAGTTGTAGTTACTGCTGTCCACTAACACAACTCTATAGTAAATTATTTGAAAGCTGACGTGATCGAGATTTGATGAAAATAAAAGTGACGGGGTAATTTTCAATTTTTAAATTTTACAGTTATCAATATTCTATCCATCATCCGCAACTCACCTAGCAATCATCAAATAATTTTCTACTAAAAATTATTTGATTAGTGTTTGAATTTTTTTGTTTTTACTTTACGATACGTTAATACTTATCCAGAGATTATCGAACGCCAGACGGTTTACGATAACTACGGGTAACCCCATAGTACCCATACTTACACTATTTTGACGTATGTGGTTAAAGATAAATAAATAAATAAAAGAATTTCATACAATTGTGTAAAATAAGTATGAGCACTGTGGTCGAGCCGAGCACGATCCTGTAGTCATAATTCGCTGATTCTCATATAGTTTCCGTGATGTAAGCGCACTCGGTTACTTAACCGTGAGATGGTGGTTCGATCCCACCCGGGAGCATCCTTAACCCTCGAATTCAATTATTTTTAAATTGTTCAGGGCAGTCTTATGAAGTAAAAAAGAGGGTCTTTTGTCGTAATTTGTAATTTAAAAATCAGGCCGGCAAAAAACTAAGAAAATTTAAGGACGAATTTTCATTAGATGCTAAAAAAATTGTGCCAAGTTTGTTTACCGAATTCGACTCATCTAAAACAGACTAAAAACATTGAAGTATAATGTAGTATAATGTATACTAGAACAAACATCGCGAACAGAATTTGTGTTGCGCCGGGAGGTGTTATTTTCAAAATCGAGCCCCCGTTCTCTTTTCAAAATCGACTGAATCCACTGAAAACAGTTGGTTCGTGATATCGATTCATTAAGTTCAACGACTAAAGATGCCTTTCAGTGCACATGGTCGTTCTTATTTGACATTTTAAATACAGCATGTAACTAATTTTACTCATATTTTTTGTATTTTATTTGTATTAACTTACTCATTTCTAAGACAAAAATTTAATTTTAATTCGTGAAAGTAATTTTCCATCGTCAGTTGGTTGGAGCATAACAACGTCAAAGTCAAAGTCAAAATATTTTATTCATATAGGTATCACTGATACACTTATGCACGTCATTTTTTGGCTTTTCGGAAGGTGCTTTGTCGTGGAGGAGAAGAAAAGTCTAAAGAAACTCCTCAGCACATTTTTTTATAAAATATGCTGAGGAGATACAAAAATATTTACTATTATGAGCGGAACTGGTTGCAGAGCTGGTCAGACGTAACGTTACTAAACGTTGAAAGAATTAGTTCTTTTTTTCAAAAGCAAAAGAAAAACATCAAGAAGACTGCTCATGAACGGAAGTAAATAACTGTAGCTTTAGGTAAAGTTCTCAACTTTAATGTTCCCGGTAACTTAAGTTCAGTTCAAATTCACATAACTATTAAATTTCTTAAATACAGAGGAAGCTCTTTTGAGCTTTTATGTTTGACTCATGCTAGTGAATATTCCGTGCTTCATTTTACTAAGAATGTCTTTCCTCCGTATAAAGCAAAGCAAAGCAAAGCAAAGCAACAACCCATAATTGTCCCACTGCTGGGCTCGGGGTCTCCTCTCACAATGTGAGGGGTACAGGCCATAGTCTACCACGCTGGCCAAGTGCGGATTGGTAGACTTCACACACCTTTGAGAACATTATGGAGAACTCTCAGGTGTGCAGGTTTCCTCACGATGTTTTCCTTCACCGAAGCAAGTGATAATTATCTTGTAATACGCACATAATATTTGAAAATTAGAGGTGCGTGCCAGGATTTGAACCCGGGCCCCCGTGTTCGGGAGACCAACGTTCTAACCACTAGGCTATCACTGCTGTTCCTCCGTATAAACGTTTTAAATTGTGTAAAGTTTTTAAAATCGGTGTAGTTTATTCGTTCAGGTGTTTTACTGCCGACCCCAGAAAACAAGACGTCGTCCTGCACCATAACTATAATAAATTGAAGCTATGGATGTCCATGGGCGACTGGGGACGATAGCACTGCAAGCTCGTTGCTATCCTTTTCAAAATTACACATTTCTAGTAGGACTTGGATGGACAGAGGGACGGACATGACAAAACTATTCTAATAAACTACAAGGGTTCCATTTGAATAAACCGGATTTTAATTTGGGTAAATTTTATTTTAATTGACAATTCTTTTTTTCATTTTTTTGTATCCTTATTTTGAATTAATCATTTTCGATTTTGTGTTTTAGTTTATAAGACGTATACTGACATGATCAATCAGTGTAAAATAATTTATTGAAGTGAAACTTCTTTAGAATCGTTGTGATTTCAAACCGGATGCATCGGAAAAAACGACAGGTAAGAGACACAAATACAAAAATGTGTAGGATGAAGCCAGGAAAGAATGAGACAGAAATATTCGTCAGTTAAAATAAATAAAAACGACATCGCGACAGTAAAAATGCTAAGTTGTATTCATAGATGGCGCGAGGAATAAGATAGAAGATTCGTTTTATTGCTAGATAGATGGCGCTAGCTGCTCATTTTACTCTTCATATTATGTTAAGAGATGGCGTTAGTTTTTCACTGTTTTCTTTTTATAATAAAATTCTTCAAATATGCCGAAAACGAATGCAGAATATTGTCACGATTATCGAAAAAAAATTTTTGAAGGTTTCACTTCTACCACGTGTGAATTGCACATATTTAATTTTTTCTATTATTATTATGTATTAAAAGTAAATAAGATATTTTATTTATACAAATAAAGTTTAAAGACAATAACAGAGCAAAGAAAACTTTGCCGTTTGCCTTCTGCAGTGTACACTGTACACTCGTTCGCTTAGTTGTTGAAAAATAAACAAAGTTGTATAAACATGAGTGCCTTCAGGCGCAGGCGCTCTGAGTTTCATATTCTAGCCACTTTGATTCAGTCAAAATATTTATACTCGTTCAATAATACCAATATGATAGCAATAAAAGGAAGTCGAATTTTGAATCCAAAACCCTTGAACTTTCCCATTCTCGTTGGAACTTTGCAAGAAATACTCGTAGAATAATCCTTCACTCGTAGAATAATCAGTCTCCTTTTAAAATACTACGTCACAGTCAATTCATCAACTTTTCGAGTTTTATGGTTACAAACTAATATACAGATTGTATTTTTATTGATAAGAAAGGGTGGCTACGTTCTTTGGCTGTTTACTTACATTGATTGCGACCCGTGGCCTCCTGGCCGTTGAGTGAGTGCTCTAAATGATATATTGAGTAATCTATCTCCGCTGGGCGCTGTTATCGAATAAGAAATATTTGTCAGATAAATCCGCTCTGTGGTGCAAAAAATTTAAGGGTTAAACCCACGTAATGTAGGTAAGTACAGTACAGTACGACTGTACGAGTATTATGTTGTCGCAACAACATAATATCTTATGTTTTCGGTGTAATGAATAAGATGAACAGCACGTCTTACGATGTTCTCCTTATTAATTAGTATTAACCTAAGTTATATTATAAATTAACTTACATAACAAATTCTTAAAGCAGCATGATTGCTTATTAAAACCACGTTACTATGAAAGGTCAATACTCGAAATAACGTTTTGATATTCTTAGGGTTCATTACCTCAAAAGAAAAGGCACGGTTCCCTTAAGATCACTTACTCCATTGCCCGTCTGTCTGTTTGTATTTCAAGACCTTTTTTCTAAGGAACGCGTGAAGGTAACAAATTAAAATAAATCCAACACTCAGGTCTGCAATCCCTAAGAGCCGTGAAAACATAATATTCTGTAACGTCAACGCAATCAAAAAACGTTCGGCTAGAAGAAATGTCTTAGATAAAACACAGGTTAAATAAAAAATCTTAAAACTGTGAATTTGTAAGTATCACAAAGAAAATGATTTTAAACCTATTTGCAGAACTTGGTAATTTGATCGGGACCCATGTCGATATATGGGGACAACGGTTTTTCAACGGCAAAGTTAAGTTTGTTTCTTAATTCCGTTTAGCTTTTCGTTACATAGCTATGTTAGGTTTTACTAAATAGTTAAGTTAGGTTCAACAACTCTAGCTCGCATTGAGCCGGTTGCTTTTACTTATTATTATTATTTCATCATATTCATTTCTAAATTTGGCGGCTAACTTCAGCAAGAGGGTGGTAGCTGTACAGACGGATCCCATAGAGAAGTATGTATCTATTACTAGTAATAATGAATAAAGAATTAAAATCAATAATAACATTTTCAATATTAGATATAATAGAATATAACGTCAACTGAGATCATATATTTTTAGTCTCGCCACGCCATGACCATAGGTACATACATACATACGTAGCGTATTTCGTATATTCGTAGCTTAGTAAAGAAACTCTTAGTAGGTACTTACTAGGAAGCTGTATTACGGAATGGATAAAATTATATGTATAGACGCCAAGAAAGTAGTACAATACTAAAGAAAAATAATTACACAATATACGTCATGTAGATAATATACTCGTAATTTCTCCTACTTTACAAATAATGGGCGAAATACATACATCTAAAACAAAAATATTTTTTTATTTCTCTTACGATTTTTTTCTGGCGTACCTATTTTAATGAGAAACTGTCGTCCGCGCCATCCAACATTACCTGTCGACTACGGTCGTTAGCGACTTATAATTATTATTATTAAAAGCAAAGATTTGGTACACTTTATAGATAAAAAGCAGGTATACAAATCTGCGAAGATATAGGTTTGATATTATAAACAAATCCAAGTGTTCTGTCATCCGATTGTTGAGAAAGAATAAGGGAATGTCGCTTTTCATATTTATCTCGCATTTATATCAATGCTTAAATTATCACTTGCAAATTGCTCCATATTTCATTAAGATTACCACTTTAAAAATGTTTGTTAACACCTTTTTCAATTAAAAAATTGAATGAAATTAGTTAAGAACCATCAAAATAATTATTCGCTAGTAAAATTGATGAATTTGTTCAAACAGTTACAATCCAATTACAGTGAAAACGCCCCAACTCAGAGTCAATAACGGTTACTTAAATCGCTTCTTTGTACAGAATTCGTATAGTGATTCTTTACTATAAGGAGAATTAAAGTAACCGTTAGTGACTCTGAGTTGGAGCGTAAGTCAATTAATATTCATAACTTTGAGGTAAACCATAAAACTGTTTTACGCACCAGTTAATCTCAATAATTATTACTTAACAATAACACAAAACTATTCAGGGTCTGGTTTATACAGAGTCGCTCAATCGTAAAATAGGCAACGGT
Organism: Thymelicus lineola; assembly: GCA_963932265.1. Lineage (NCBI taxonomy): Eukaryota > Metazoa > Arthropoda > Insecta > Lepidoptera > Hesperiidae > Thymelicus > Thymelicus lineola. The sequence continues at coordinate 8,411,176 of OZ010686.1, forward strand.
TATCCAACCTAAATCATGAGTTAATCATGATTCTCATGAAAAGGGCCAAGTTAGTAGGTTAAACCTACACGTTATTGGCTTCATAGATTAAATAATTAAGGACCAAGTTCTATTGTACTGTATTTTGGGTACACGGTCTTTCTTCCATTAAGATTAAAGAGGTAGGTATGTCCTCTTTCCAGTCTCAGCTCTGCTGAAAGAAATTTCATTAGCAATAAGCAGTACCTTTGTTCATGTGTGCATAGATTATTAAATAAATGGTTTGGGTACTCTCTTTTTATCTTGTGAAGAACCTTTACGTTGTCTACGTCTAATTTACCTACGCCATAAATAATAAAGCTTTGACAAATGATTCAATTTTGCGCCTTGTTACACTCAAGATAACACGTCACTGTATCTCACCGCAATACATACCTAATTAGGTATAAATATTATAGACATTTTCCAATGACTCGGTTAGTTATCAAAATCGACCCTCGTAGATCGTTAACTTTATGAAACGGAACTCTCATCAGACATTATTCAACACTGTTCAATGTACATTGTACCACGTAACTTTGTATTGAACTTCGAGATGTGTACAAACTACCATGTTACATCATAAATTTTCATAACTAAGCAACCTGATCTAGGTTTATCTAAATATTATGTATTATACTAATACGAGTATAATAAAGAGAGAGGATGAATTCTGTGAACACAACGTAGTGAAGGATAAATTTGAAAAATTCTTTAAATTAGTTAGATCCATGACTATATACATCAAGTAATTAACGGTGTGCGCTGCATGAAAATTACAAGTTACAAGAAAATAATGTATGGCTGAACTAGGCTCCCCCTCCTTGTACACACGGTGTACCTACTGTTAAAAATATCTGATTTACTCCCAGCCAACTAAGCAATCGCCGGCCTACTAAGCCAGAAGCTAGGTACGTCAATGCTCATGAACAAATATAGATAGATAGGTAGAAAATTCTTTATTGTTTGCACACCACAGAATAAACACTCATACAAGGAAAACAGAATAAATGAGAAGTACAGAACAACAGGCGGCCTTATCGCTACGTAGCGATTTCTTCCAGGCAACCTAAATAGAAGGACAGTAAGGACACATAAGTGTCATAAGTAATTCATAGAGGGTATCGGCGCCCATAAATTCAAAAGAGATTATAAAAGAGAAATAATAGCATCAATTACAAAATACAAATACAAAAAAAATACTAAAACTATAAAATAAATAATCCATACGACAGTAGTGAAAGGCAAAACCATCATTCTTCACCACAATAGTGATAGGCGGAGAGAGTAGGTGATAGAGTGGAAAAACAGGAACACATGTAGAGGAACAAAAAATAAAAATCTGAGTAGGTACAAGAGAAAAGATTAAGAGAAAACAGAGAAAAAAAAAGTAAAGAAATGAGCAAACTTACATAGCTAGGTATTTCTTAAAAGATTTGATATATTGAAGATGGTTTGATATGTTGTTATTTGATTTGTTGTTCTCTCTATGTAAGAAAATGCGGAAAGAGTTTATTGTCATTTTATTAATATTTAAATAATAATTATGTTTCGAATAATGTGTGCAACTTATGAGCTGCAACACAGGGAGCCGTTCAAAGGAATCAAAGATGTATAAAGGTCTTTAAAACCACTAAGCATCCTTCAGTGGCTATAGCGACTCCTATATTGACTGTAATTTGTACAAGACCAAGACTTGGTCTTGTGAGATAGCTTACCACTAGCAAATAGCTTGCAACGTTCTACAGACTTTAATATTGTCTTGGAGTGGGCTGTGAGCTTTATTTCAATGCTTTATATTTTGTTGTTCTAAATGAAACGGTAGTTAGTAGATGTTTAGAAGGTTGAAAAAATTAAATATTGCGAAATTTAAGCACTGTTAACTTTTAACCAAACATAACGAACGTAAAGCAAAATTACAAGGGAATACATGCTGATGAAATAAATTAATAAGAGTAAGGTACAACATTTTATTTATTTAACACTTTAACGCCCGAGCTCAGAGCCACTAACGGTTACTTAAATCACTCCTTAATACAGAATTTGTATGGTGATTCTTTACTAAGGAGCGATTAATGTAACCGTTAGTGACTCTGAGTTCGGGCGCAATACTTCTTTCCGTTAAGGAATCTCTGATGCTCCTTAATTTTTTTCATGAAGCCAGCTCGTTTTCCGGCTATAATCATAAAAACATAAAACTTTAAACTTCACTTAATAAAGCAAGAGTGAGTGTAGGCACATATTTGAGTACCTACAATACTGATTGCGAATCGCTTCGCGATTGCGAATCCATATTTTTTCACAAGGATTTACATAATTTTGTGTCGAAAACAGTGAAAAAGTATAGGTACGCCTTTATACTAATCCGTGAAGCCCTTTTATATGACATGTCAATTGACTTGATTATCTAATTTAATCCCCGAAATCAGAATTCTTTTATTTACAATATAATATGTCCATCAGTAGGTGATTGTACTAATTCTTTTGTGTGCCAAATTCCAATTTTTCTGTTCAGTGGATTTGGGGAAATCGGATGTGTTTTTATTAGAGTCTGACCGAAACTGTTTTTTCAGCTGAAACCGGAACCGAAACCCAACCTTACATATATTTAAAAAAACATTACATATATGTACCGAAATATAGCGTTTTTTACACATTTATTTTTATACTAGTAACTGCCCTCGCTTGACTTCGGTAAACTTATACACAGACAGGACACTCTAAAATAATTATGGACCGTTTTCTTATTTGGGCCTTTCTCTACTAACTGGAAACTTGTCTATTGACAGTTGTCCCAACCCTATTTTTCTAGAAAATTAAAAATGTAATGTGTTAAGTCGATAGATATTTATAAGATAAATACATATAAACAAGAAACAATTGTAATTTTCCCTTATTTTTCGAATTGTAGGCAATTTTGTAAAAAAATGCGACAGAGGACTGTTTTGCCACCCAGAGGACTGTTTTTTCCACCCAAAGAACAGTTTATGTCAATGTTTATATGAAGAAAAACACAATGTTCATTATTAAATGTAATCAAATAAATTCTCTTTATTGAATACTGTATCACATACAAAATTTAAATACTTATATTTATCAGGAACAAATTGCGAGTTTAGCTCTCTAAGTAACAAATTAAAATAATTGTAATCAAAATTAAGCTTAGGTACTAAGAATCAGCCTTGTTTACTTATCAATGCAGACTTATTTCTCAAAAACAGGTACAGGTATATTAAAATAATAAAATAATAAAATATTCATTTCCCTTTTAGGGCAATATCTGGGTTTTTGGTAATTCTTTTGGTAATTCTCTTTGGCAATTCTTGGTAATTTTAGTGTTAGGTGTGTCTAAATTTTCCTTTGTCTTAGCTTTTTCCAAACGTTCTAATCTCTTCCTATACTTCTCGGATTTTTTTTTTGTAATAATCGATCTTTTTGTCTTTATCCTTTAAAATTTTGTCACGTTTCTTTCTAGCATTACTCTTTCTCGCATTACTTGTATCACTTTGTGGAGTGGTCATAGGTAGTATTGATGGAGAGACAGAACTTTGAGGAGAAGGTGAACCCTCGGATTCAGGCGTATTTTGTCGTACAAAATTGTTTGTAATTTCTTTCAAAGCTTTTTTTTGCACGATAGGTAGCACAGTGCTTTCTCCATTCTTTAGTCACAGCTTTGTGTTCACGTCGACTCATATCTTTAACTGGCTCTCTTGTACCTTTTTCCTTCTTTCTTTGGTAGTTTCGTCGTTCTTTTTCCTTCAATTGCTCTCTTTTTACAGGGTCATTTTTTAGCCGTTGATATCTTAATCTTTCTGCAATTCGTTTCTGCTCTTTTATTTCTTCTTTGGTTTTAGGTTTATTTTTGGTGGCATTGTTCGGTTCGGTTTGGTGGCATTCGGTGGCAACCGTAAGGGTTTAAAAACAGGTAGTTACTAGGTACGTATTATTTTATATTCCAAAATCCATAATAATGGAAAACAAAAGACCTGAATTAGCGTAACATGCCAATGTAAGAAAGAAAGAGGCTATCGACAAGCAGTAGATCAGTGCAGACTATAAAGAATATTAATAAAATACATGGACGTCAAATAAAACAGTCCTCTGTCACATTGAACAGTTTTATGTGTTATAAATTTACAGAGGACTGTTGTACAGAGGACTGTTATTTTTACGTAAAAAAAATGTCATACCACGTATCAGTTTAAATATTACTTCATAACAGAAACAGCTATAAATTATCACACTGAGCAATTTTTTTGTTAAATAAATATAATTATAACACATAAAACACCGTAAAATAGACTTACCAGAGGAATGTTCACTCAACACTACAGAGACGTGGCTCCTACACAGACGAGGAGTTGTCACTGCGCAAAATGGCGGCGACTTGTTTAGAATGGCGACTGAGCAAACTTCACACTGTTAACGTTCGGTTTCAATGGAAATGTAACCACAATAGTGTTTAATATTTTTGTGGCGCGATATTCAAATTGTGACAGAGGACTGTTCAAAAATGTATTGGACAAAATTCGAACACTAGTTTTTAGTACTAAAAAATTCTCTAAAATTATAATTGTTTTTTGTTCACATGCATTCAATATTCTTTATGTTTATAGAGTTATAAGATTTTACATTTTTAAATACAACTAATAAAAACCGAACCGAATCATACTCGATCAGGAATTAGGACATAACAGAGGACTGTTTTTAGTGTCTTTTAGACCGAATTTATGAAATGATTATGATTCTAAATATTGACTAAGCTTGCCTCCTTAAATAACAGGTTATATATTATGTGTTAATAAATAAAACTGTGTATTAATATAGCCAAAGTAAAAAAAAATGCTTGGACCATGATTTTCCTGTTAGTAGAGAAAGGCCCATTTACGTAACTTTTTAAGGTTCCGAATTAAAATCGGAAACCTTATCCGTTCGTCCGTCCGTCCGTCTGTCCGAAGCATAGTGCCCGAAACTCTTAGTGCTAGAAAGCTGTAATTTTTTCATGGATATACATTTTTATTAAAAATCCAAAATCGTAGAATAACATCAGGGTACCTGTAGGGGGCAGGTATTACGTGAGGATGAATTTTTTATTCGTCGCGTACCCTATAGAGTGGGGTATCACTGAAAAGATCTTTAAAAAATATTATGGGTCTTCTAAGACCATTATTGGATTTAGGGGTGATTTTACGAAACATTTGGCTTCAAATTGCTAATTTTGGTTAGAGTCAAGGGTCCCACTCCCCCTGCCGGCTAAACGGTTGGAGTTGGGCAAGTCAAAAAATTCTTAAAAATTGGTTATATTATGATGAATTTACAAGGAAAACTATCACGGCTATGTTAGCATAAGTAGTTATTGAATCATAGTCGATAAACTAAATTGCACGTGGCCTGACACGCACTTGGCCGGTTTTTGAACTTATTTATTTAATGTTAAGGTACTGTAGTAGCAGGCCACAATATAGCTTCTAACTAAAAGTTTTTCGTAAAAAAACATGAAGCCAAAGAAAACGGAGGTCAATCAATATCTAAATATTTCATCTCAAACAGACGAAACATTTGTAGCTACAAAAATTCATTTTTAATTAATAAATTACAATCTTTCCAAACTGTCTTAATTCTGAGAGGCTCAAAAGCATTTTTATCACAGCTTAGTTATCATTTTTCCACGCCTAATTTAAGTTAAAAGCCTATCAAATTTAAGTCTACGTAAACTTTCGATATCTCTAATATATGTTGTACATCAACATAAAACAACATAACAACGTAAAAGATATCGATGTCGGTAACTTAAAATCTTTGCTAAAGAAATTTTATTACCTAATCAATCTTTGCAATTGATTATAAATAGCTTTAAAAGGTATTATAATATTAGCTTTTTCTCCGAGTAAATACGAGAAACTCTGACGTCTCAGATTCTCCACTCCAACTTTATCGGTAAAGGTAAAGTTGGAGAAATAACTACAAGTTTCCTAGCTTCGGTAAAGATCCCACAGCGATTTGATACGTCGTGTAGATATTGCACCTGATTTCCCAAGGCATGTAAGTTAAGCTGAAAAGATACCAGTTGTTGCCAATGTTTAGGTACTGCATGCATGATGCGTATTTTACAAGTAAGAAAATAAAATGTGAATTAAAATGGACAATTTCAATTAATAAGATCGGAATTGTTCTTAAAAAAAGAAATGTTAAATTATTACTATCATCTTATTTGCAACAACCTGCAATATGTATAATCAAGTACAGTGTCAAGTCACGCTCAGGGTACCTAGGGTTTCCGATGTTGAAGTTGTTAGAATATTACTAGATAAATTGTTATGCCTACTTATCTGTGATGGTTTTACTATGAAATCGTTATAATCCTATTTATATTATAAAAGTGAAAGTTGGCTACTTTTTATCCCGGAAAAGTTCGGGGTTCCCGCGGGATTTGTAAAAAATCGATATCCACGCCCGCGAAACCACGGGCAGCACCTAATATCAAATCGTAAAAAAAATCGATATCCTATATATATTATGTATCCTAATCCATCAGTCTACTTATAGATGCACTTTATTTTTATGTGGTTCTAAAAATCTAAATTAATTCATTAAAATTTCGTTTCTAAACCACTCTACCGCGGGCGTAGCCGCGGGCAAAAGCTAGTGTGATATATTTCTATCGTGATTTTTTTCACATTTCTAAACCCAACTATTTAGCTGTTGGAGAGGGACACTTTCCTCTAAACAAAAATACGTACTTTAAAGCATAATAATATGTCCAGCAGTGGACCTCCAAGGGCTGATGGATGGATGGATGATTATATCGCAAATGGATTCTTACAAGAAACATGGTACCTACACACACTTAAATGAATAAAATTGTAATATCCCGCTCTCAAAAATTATGAAAACGTAATTAGGTACGTCATTTTTCTGTCAAGTGAGTTATTATCGGCGGAGTTATTAATTTTATATGCACGTGCCAAATTACAGCTTTCTAAAACATGAACAGACGAACGCACGGATGGACAACCATGGAAAAACTAAATCATTCCGTTTTGATCGCGGAACCCTGAAAGGTGTAAAAACATGGCGAGCTCGTATTTTTCACTAGAGTAGAGCTTCATTTGATTAAATTAATACTTCAACGTCAGTCGTAAATTATATGAATATTTTTAAAGGACGTTCGCAACATTTTCACTACATTTACAATAGTTTTTACTACTTAGAATCTACTACAGTTTACTTCGAAGTTGCGGTATAGAAACATGATAACAGAAAAAATATTAGAAGTGCCTAGCCATTAATAATATAATATAACGACATGTCATAGCTACTTTTTTTATCATTATGTCGCTACGCGCTTATACATATTAAAACTAATAGTACAAAGTGATTCTTGTTCCTGACATAAATTGATTTCAGGATAGGGGTACGACAGTTTACGTGAAATACGCCAACAAAACGTACGCTATCCTCGTCAGGAAATAGTAAGGAAAAATATTGACTATGTAAGCAGAACAGCGTATTTACGAAAATACTTACTCGTACGACTCGAGTAGATTCAATATTTGTACGCCGATAAAAGTCGGTCATTGCTAAAGTACTGCTATACCTATAACTATAATAATTAAGGTATAAAACTATAGATTATAGTTAATTATAATTATATAACCAGAGAACTACAGATATCTAACTATAAAGATTTACTTACATAGATGTACAAATTAGAATGGAGGAGCCTATAATTATGCAATTTAGGGGGCTCTATGCTTGACACCAAATCAATCTCCCTTTTGTTGCACCTTGCTGAACAATGGATCAAGGTATAATTACAGCACCAAGTTATTTCTATTGGTGGCTGAACTCACCACTTCAGTTTAACTGAGTGGTTATTTAAAAAAATTAGTAAGTACGTATAACCTTTGTATGTGTAAGTAAGTGTATAAGTTTGTAATTTAGTTTTGTGAAATCACGCTTTCGCAACCTAAGCCGCGAACGGAAACTAGCAAAAAAATTTTGTTGGAAGTACGCTAGTAATAATACTTCAATGATATGAACTTTACATACGTTACCTAATTTCGGATTGACACTGAAATTTTTATTTTGATTTATCTATGTAATGGAGGCCATACACGATTGTGTAAGTGTACTTGATCAAGTCTACAGTTTGACTTGACTTGATTGTACATGAGATAGCTATGTGGCCGATAACTATACCGATGCCGCGTATCGATGACGATCAAGTACACTAAATCGTGTATGGCCTCCTAATTACATTACTTAGACATACTAAAACAATATGCAATAATATGATACAATTCAATATCATAATAATAATTATGTTATATTATGTAGTGGCAATCAGTTCTTCAGAATAAAAAAATTATTAAAATTTTCAGATAACACAATTTACACAAATGTACATTAGTTACCTACATTACTACAATATAACTGTTTTTTTTTTAATTTCTGTAGCTAAGATTTGTATTTTTGATGTGAATTTCAAAACAAAACAAAGAAACCATCAAGAAAGTTCCATCACTTCGAATTAAGATAAAAAACATACACCTATATGACGTAGATTTCAAATGTAAATCCAATGAGCTTAACAATACCAATAGAGATGTTGAGGATTTTTTATAAACATGATAAAGATAATAATCTTCAATTCCAAAACAAAAATTGATAAATAAAAATCATTATCAAAGAACAATGCCCAACTGCCATACATCGTTTTATTTCATTTTCAACTTTAGCGTCTTAAAATAAAAAAAATTCTAAAAATAGCCACTTTAATTTCTGAGCTTAGATATATAAGAATTTTCAGCAGACACACCCCAGAACCAAAGTATTTTGAGATTGAATTCTTATAACCATTGAGTCATAGAGTAGGGGAGAACGTAATTTTTACCATTATTTTTTATTCTGACTTTTTTTTGATTGACAACCGGAAATGGAAATTTGACATCATTACATTTGTTACCAACATTTATAACGAAATTCTGTGTGTAATATTGGCCAGAAGTCTCCCTATATCTTGCTTGATACAAGCTTTGTATCGAAGTGAGTGCCCGAATGAAAATGGACATTGTTGACATAATTGTTATTGTAGTCAATTCATCACTTATTAATAAAATTATTTTACGCTGGGTAATACGGGCACAGGTATTAATTTTAAAATACGTAAAAAAATAAATGAATTGCTTCGGTATAACTGACGTTTTAAGACGCTACAAAAAATAAAAAATAATTTTTGGGCATTGTTCTTTCCCACCAAAACGTAACGTGACGTCACTAATCAATATTCAATACTGTCGATCTACTAAAGCTTGTTGAACTTTCTTATATAATACAAGTTATATTTAATTTATTGTGATTGATTTGATTTCGACAAAAGAATAATTTTAGGTGTTTAAAATGATTCCCTAAATACTTTAAATATACATTTGTATTAATTTACAGTTAGTGTCAACATCCCTATTATGCATTGCAATTATTATTGCTAAAAACCTGAAATTAAGTATCTATCTAAGCTAAGTATTATTTATTTCAATTTCATCATAAAAGGAAGTTGGTCTCTGTGTGCAAATTAATATTTATAACTAATGTATAATTATTGCATTTAAAATTATTGTATTATATTGCATATAAAATATTGCGATGGTAATCTAAATAATTAATTGATTTTAGTTTGATTCTGTTTTATAATTCTATCGCATTTTGTCATAAGAAATGAAACAAAATAGATATATGTTGAACATCTTTAATTTATAATTTATCTATGGTACAACATGTAGGTATATACTTACAGTACTTACAGAAAGTATATTGGTTTATTTTAATTTTGTACAAATTCTAAATTTCTTTTAAGTACACGTCTAATCTAATACATTTCACTATTAGTCTCATTTTGCTGTCTAAGTATATATACAAACAGTGCGCGCTAATACATTCAATGAGGTAAATGTACCAGTACTTTACCCACACCATACGTCCACACCACATTCGGCACATTCCTGTCTATATTTTTTTTGTGAAAAATACAATTTCTATATTAGGCAATATTACGACTGCGTTGGAAGACTTGTTAAAGCTGATGGAGTGAAGACGACGTGGCATTAACATAAATAGCGAACACATCACGTACCTGCCCTATGCCGATGATATAGTCATCCTGGCGGGTTCCCTGGAAGAACTTGGTATAATGCTCAGGGACTTGAACAGCGTCTTGCAACGGGTGGGTCTTAAGATGACAAGACGAAAATCATGTCGAATATTCATGTTACACCCGTACCGGTTGTTTTTGACGGCGCTGCTCTTGAAGTTGTAGACGAGTACATTTATCTGGGACAAGTGATCCAACTTCGAGAAAGAAGTCACTCGTAGAATCCAACCCATCTCGGCTGCGTTCGGGAAACTTCGTCATATCCCGTCGTTCAAAAAGTTACCTCAATGCCTGAAGTCGAAGGTGTTCGAGCAGTGTGTGTTGCCAATGATGATATACGGATCCGAGACGTGGTGCTTTACTATTGGCCTAATGCATTTTTTTATGGAAATAGCCGGCAAACGAGCTGACGATGCACCTGATGGTAAGTGGCTATCGTCGCCCATGGACATCAGCAACACCAAAGGCATCACTGATGCGTTGCAGCCAAGAAAGAGAGAAATAAATAAATAAATAACGCTTCACACTCATAGCCCCACATTAGGATTCCCTGAATTGTGGGTGCCATGGATAACACACAAGACAAGAACATTCATACCCAGACCAAGAATAGAAATTCAAACTCTTCATTCAAATTTCTGCCTCGCTGGGAATCGAACCCAGGACCCTTGTCGCGGCGATCCGGCATGGTAACCATTGAAGAAAAAGAATAAGCTTATAGTCGCCCAGCGGGCGACTATGGAACGAGCTATGCTCGGTATTTCTCTTCGCGATCGAATCAGAAATGAACAAATCCGTAGACAAATGAGGGTGACCGACATAGCTCAGAGAATTAGCCGGCTGAAGTGGCAATAGGCTGGCCGCATAGTTCGAAGGACCGATAACCATTGGGGAAGAAAGGTCCTCGAATGGAGACCACGCCTCAGTAAAAGGAGCATATGACACCCCGACCAGGTGGAGCAACGACCTGAAGAAGACAGTGGGTATCTGCTGGATCCAGAAGGCACAGGACCGGTCTGAGTGGCGTATATTAGAAGAAGCATATATCCAGCAGTGGACCTCTAAAGGTTGATAAATGCATGGGATGGAATATAATAACATATTAACAATATAACATCTATTTAATTTGCTATTTTATTTTGCTACTTTACTAATTTGCTACTTTACAAAGTAAAATACATTTAATTTCGTTGGCATACTTCATGAATTCGTAGGTATGATAATAAACATATAAATAATTAACAAGTTCAAACTCTATTGCAAGAGGTTAAATTTATAAAAATACGTTACAATAAACTGCGTTAATTACTTAACTAACTAATTTATATCAAATTAACCAATGAATATAACCCCAGTTAGAAACAAAAGATAAAAATATTTTGGACCAATTTTCTGTTATACGCACGCAATCTGGTTTACCACTTCCAGACTTGGAAACATTATTGCGGCATACATAAAATCGACAATTTCTTATAAATAAAACATAAATTGCGTAACTGTATTGTTAACTAATCATCAATCATTTTAAAATTTGGATTAAATAAACTAACTGATATCACATGAAGTTGTTAAGAAACTACGCTCATAGACAACAGCACCGTACGGAATTAACTATACAGGGTGACTGGTAAGACACTTGTGATATTGATAGGGAATACTCAGTACTCGATTCTCAATCCAAATATGTAATTAAAAAGGGTGCTTAAAATTTGACCTAATTATCCATTAAAAACAAAAATTGTGGACACTCGGTGCACACGCGAATTCAACCCACGCGATTAATAAATAACATTTTATTACATCAAAAACGCGGTGAAACACGTGAAGTCGGCGCGCTCAAACACACCGCGGCGGCTTTCAGTCTCTTTGAGCGACGTTGCCGCCGCGCCGCCGACTCCGCCTACCAAAATCTACGCCAAACCTACTCACTACCTCAGTTCTGTTTACGCGCACGCGCTGATCAGGTCTAAGATCATAACATTAATTAATTAACAAAGTAACAAAAATGTCATTTACGAATAAATAATACTGGGAGATGGTTCGTGCATATGCTCGTGCCAATGATAGTGTGAGTGGTGTCATTCGGCTATATCGCGAAGCATTTCCTAATCGCAAGATACCTACGCCTTACGTGATCGGTGGTACTTCGGTGATCGGTGGATAGGGCGAGGAGGACCTGTGCCGTGGCCGGCGCGCTTCCCGGACCTCACACCGATGGATTCCTATTTGTGGAGCGAGGTTAAAAGTGTTGTGTAAGCTACGGAGTATTCGAACAGCGACGAATTAAAATTAAGAATAGTGACTGCTTTTGATAAAGTTTGAAGTGATCCTCTTGTACTAAACCGCGTAAAGGACAATTTGTGCAAACATGCTGAACTCTGCATCACTCGAGGAGGTGAGTAAAACGTACGTAAAACTTCAATCATTGTAAATAAACACCAATTTAGTCGCTGTAAATACCCGTTACCAAAGTTCACTGACCCACCCACCAGCTGATCGCGGCACTGCGCGGGGCGGCGCGGCGGGCGGCGCGGAGTCGTTAGACGAAGCGTTTTGAACGTTTGTACACGATGTCCACGCTTCCGGAGGATTTTGAGATTAATTTGATTAAAGTAAATTTACGGACTATAAGGATAATTTAATTTTGATTTTTTTTAATCATTAGCTAAGACCATGTACTATCATGTCCTTGAGTATCTAAAGTCTTTTACCAGTCACACTGTATAGTGCATTAACGTGGACGCGTTTGGAAGCTCAACACGACTTTTATAACTACTAAATATCATATAAAAACGTGTTTTTCTGATTGTACATACTAAGCTATAGATAATATTGCAATAAAACCATGATTTTATTGATTGTTTTCTGTTTTTGTGACAAAACATCACGATTCACGGCATAACGTAAGTAGGTACATTTACCTTACTTATTCAACAAACTACTACATACATTTTTCACACAAAATATTAACTTATACCTTTGTAGTATTACTTATACTAATTAATTTACACTATACACGTCAATCGATAGTACTATGCGAAGCTTTTAGGGATTAAATACACATACAACTGTATAAATGAAACTGTATTTTAAAAGCGTGTAGGTACAGATCAATATATTGTACATAACCGGCAGAGTTTACAGACGTATAATAATAAAATACAACTGCAGAATTTTATGGGCCATTCTTATTTTTATAGGACTTGCGACGCCAGCATAATACACATTACAACATCAGAAAATATTTTTCCCTTCGCGCTAATTTTATTTTCTTAGAAATATCTTGAAAATGTCAAAACAAATTATAATTTATGGTAACTTCAACAGCTCCCAACAATAAACACCTCGGGAGAGGGTGTTATTGAATACCAAATAACATATTTTCATTACACAAGGGACCGAAATGTTAAATTTGTGTCACAATTTCCAAATTAAATTTACAGATTTAAATTCACAGGCGGAACTGAGAAACGCAATTAGAGATGTTAAATATATTTTGGAGGTCATACTGTGTCCCTCACTGAAATCACGTCCACCCTTAATTGGTACCTACAACATTTTTGATGCTCACTAAAATAAAAATAACCCACCAGTGGATGAAACCAGTAGGTGCACGGGGAACGGCCCATTTATGCCACACTATCAGTGACCCAACATCTGAGTCTAATAAAAAAAATCTCACAATCTCATAAGGATCAAAACAATGAGAACCTTTTTCTTTAGTCTAAGCCCGCTGTCTGCTTAAATTTAGGAAACAATCGTTTTCTTTCTTAACATTTAAACCCACATCAAAACGCCACATTGGTAATCATTTTTCTCAGAAGTTTGATTTTCGTGTAAATATTTTATGTTACCTACCAATTTTACAAACTTTTTTGACGTTGACGAAAGTTATGAACGGTAATCTCGATACACACACATACTATTAGGTATATATTACAATCATTATAATAACTAATTGCACGGTTAGGTACTTGCAGGCTAATTTACTACAAGTAAATCTTAATAATTACAATTACATTACTCCTCCTTTAACCTTTACCAATAAAATGTTTGTGTTGCGACCAGTACGGCTTGCCGGGACTTGGCCAGCATCTAACTGGAGCTTTATATGAGCATGTAAGTGACAACTGACTACCACTCCGCGCGGTACCAAATATTTTATCTATTCTGTGCCAGATACAAACTAAAATGGACCACATTTCTTGTACAAATACTAGCACTCTTATATGTATAAAGTTTCATAAGAATCGGTTCAGTAGTAGGTTGAAAAAGCTTTACAAGATTTTAAATAAAAATGCATACGGGTCAAAATAAATTAATCCGTATGTAAACTCTCTGGATATAAATTAGTCTAAATAAATGTAAATAAGTATGTGAAAATGCCACAAATTACTTTACCACATTTACATGGATAATTTTTTTAAATGCCTAAATATTTTTACATGAAATTACATTTTGTAGCTCATGCCAACCTAAATATCAAGTATTTAATTAAATACTTCTACACAGCGACCGATCCGCCGTAACAGACACAGATAAATTGACACTTGAGTATATAACATTTACATGAAAATGAAAGGGAAATCGTCATTAACTTAATCATGTATTTCAGGGAAACTGTGGTAATTAGAAACATTTCCATACTACGCATAATGTTGGAAAATACGAGTATAATCATAGATAATTATATAGACACGTCTGAGATTGTCGAAGAATTAATTCAAAATGCGTAGGAAACTTAATTATCTTTTCATGAATACTTAGTAGTTCATAATTATTATTAACAGATGCCTTTACACGTTGTGTGGCTTATAATGTTTTAATATATAGGTACACTTATTTACTTTGAATATACAAAATATTTACGTCTAAGAAGCAAATACCTACTTTGAGTTAATGTGTAATGGCTTGCACGCGCAAGTTTATGAAATGTTACTATGTATCTAGAAAGTTTATTTTTAAAATTCGCCATTACCTAAACTATCCTTGCCTAACCTTGAGTACATAAACAAATTACGCACTTCGTTGAATAACTCACTGAAATAGATTATGCAATTCACAAGGAAAAACTAACTTTTTATCGAATGTGTAACTCATGCTATATCTCATACGTACGGCATGCAGATTACAATTCACTTAACAGCCATAGTCATTAATCCTTACCGGTCCATAATCTCCGGATAGCTAACACTATATTTAACTGTTTTTAACCGACTTCAAAAAAAGGAGGAGGTTCTCAATTCGACTGTATTTTTTTTATGTTTGTTACCTCAGAACTTTGGACTGGGTGAACCGATTTGGATGATTTTTGTTTTAATCGAAAGCTGGTGCTTGTCGTGTGGTCCCACATAAATTTCAACGAGATCTGACAATGGTATCCATGTCAAAATCATATAAGTCTTAAACTTGCATTAAGTATGTGCGCGATAAATGGACAAATAACTCAATATCGCGCCAACAGATTTCGATGATTCTTTTTTTAATTGAAAGCTGGTGCTTGTCGTGTAGTCCCACGTAAATTTGAGCGAGATATGACAATGGTATCTATGTCAAAAGTACAATGTACTTCATATGAAGTCGGTTATTTATTTGTTAAAATGTTAGATTATTAGGCAAAAGACTTGAGAATTTTGGGTAGATAAAATGTTGAGATGTTATAAAATATAATGTCCTGCAGAACTGCAGATAAGACCTGTAGGTACGTGTGATTTATAATATTAGTGTAATAAAACTTTTACCGAGTTGAAATAAGCAAAATTATGTTTTATTTTCATGAAAAGAAAACCGGCGACCCGTTTGTCATCTTGTCTACCTGAAGCATAAAAAAGAAATCACAAAGAACTAATTGTTATTTGATATTCGACTAGTTGATTGTCTATAGATACTTAACATTATAAAGCTGAAGAGTTTGTTTGGTTGAACGCGCAAATCTCAGGAACTACTTACTGGTTCTATTTGAAAAATTATTTTTGTGTTTGATAGTCAATTTATCGCGGAAAGCTATAGGCCGTTTAACATCATATATTTTAGTTATTTTAGTAGTTAGTTTTTTCCACAAATTCACACAGGTGAAACCGCGAGGCACAGCTAGTAAAAATTAAAATTTCAGTTTAGTAAATTGAGGTATATAAGTTCCAACTATCCTGAAGTCCAAGACAAACTTATTCGTGGAGCAGGTCAGCAGGGTGCTGAACAGACGAAACAATTCAGAAGAAGGCTGTTGGAGACAGCTGAGTTCTTTACCAAGTTCAGTCCTAACGGTACTCCTGCTTGGTTAGCTACCACCATGAAAGGTTCTAAAGAGTTCCGGTTGTTAGATATTCTTATCAATTTCGGGACAATTCTTCTAGATCACGATGTCCCCTCTCAAAATAGCTCGCCCGCCCCTAGTATATCTACTGTTGACGTCCCTTTCATAATCATAATGTCTATTGCTTCATGTGGAGCATTACAGAGTGTTAGACACAAGTTATCACAGCATGTAACCCTGCTAGGGTGGTGCAATAGAATACATTTGTAATTACAATAATGCAATTTGCAGGTACAATAGTGTCATTAGGTAGGTACAATAACGAAATTATTCACTTCAAGGCCCTTTTGTTGACGCGGAATCCAGGCCAGAGAAGTCTAATTTACTCTGGTATTCTCAAATGTCCTATTATAAAACGGATATCCCTGGCTCCTAACTGGAGTTATCTATCTCAAGTGGTCTGCATTTGTCATTGTCAACCATAAGGTATAAGGATTAATTTTAGTCAGTTAAGACTCTGAATCGACCTGAACTAGAAGCTTAATCTAATTGTGCCTTTAGCACAACTAAAACTTATAAGATAACTTATTGTTTATAATATGTATAGTACATAAAAATAAACAAAGTATAAACAAATAAACAAAGATATAGTAAAATATGATTTTATATTAATATTTTTAAGCTGCATTTAAAATTTTCATTTTAATACAAAACAGCTGTGGTAAATTTTTACTAGGATAGCACGAGTAATATCTTACCACCACTATAATGTGCGACTACAAATCCTTAATTAAATTAGTAAAATGCATGGAATACACAAGTCATCATGAAATATGATTTTACTTACTAATCAGGCTATTCAACCTCTAGATTAATTATTTACGAAGGCGTTTTTAGTCGTAATATAAATGAGTATTAAGAAAAACTGAGATTCAGTACAGCCAGACAGGCACTAATTACGTTCTATAATTAATGGTTGATTAATTTATTGCAAGGTAAGTCCTTTGAGGAACCGCAGGCTTGTTAATTTGTTCCAATTAGTGCTGACTGATCATCCAAGTTACAAGAATGCTATTCAATAAGTTTTATAAATACTTCAAGATAATAGAATGACACAATTATACTCAGTTTTTACAAAGCTTGTAGCAAGACAAACTTGTATGTCATTATCATTCATCTATATAACGATATTTAACTACCTGTCATTTGAACTGAAGAATGGAGGAAAGAATGAAATGGCGTCCCCATTAGGAAAAATAACGAACTACGTCCAAACAGACGCGTTATATCGCGTTCGACGTACACGACCGACTTGTATGAGATTTATTGCTGACATGTTTCCATGTCACCGACTTCAACAATTTCTGTATGCAATGAACGTCACGTGGCCCTATTAGAGTATTGTGTTTTATGTACTTTGACTAGCGTGGTTGGCTATAATTGAAACTAATCTTATTCCGAGTTACGGGGATTTTACAGGTAAGGATGATATTTTATGTTACTAGCCAATATGATAATTTACTCCTGTGATAAAACTGGTACCACCGTCCATACATATTGCTTTTTTTCGAATGGACAGTTGGCTGTAGGCCACATCGAACTTAACAGGTTAACGCGGAAAGATATTGTTTATAACATAATAGCACCTATGTTTTGACGCCGGTCAAAAATTGGTTCTCCTAGACGTCAATCAGTCAGTAGTGTGCCTAGGCCGTCAGAACAAGGCAAGACCAGTTGTGTCGTACAGCCCAGGATTTCGGGATCTTTGGCCTGACAACACAGATGACAGAACACTCCATTTCATATGTATAATATTTACCAACAAATAACATGAGTGTTACCAGCTGCAGAGTGATGATAGTAAAGCAATGATAGTAAGCTGGGCTTTTCGGCGTGTATGGCTGTACCCCCACTGCAACCAGGACAACAAATTGATTACCATTGAAAAATGGTGGTAGCTAACCAGGCTATGCTATGTAGATGTTATAAGGTTATTATGTAGATTATACAGAGGTCAGTGACCTCTATCAGAAGTGATCTGATGCCACACCCTTGCCTGTTATTTAGCACGGTGCACTTTTAACATAGAAAGTACCTATTTATGGACTTACACGTGAAATTAGCCAGAAAAACTAAAGAAATTTATAATAATATATTCAGATTAGATTTAAAAAGATCTCTGGAATCTATTAACGTAAAAGTTTGAGTAAAATGAAAATGAAAAACCCTATTTCTTTTAAAAACAAGCAGAGCATTTTCCGTTGCAATAGGTACTAAACATAGAAAATAGATTTGCATTTTTGCATGACCAAATAACACAAAACAGATTATAAATGTTCCCTATTTTGTTCTCATATTTGCTTCATGCTGTATTTTACGAAAGAAAATTGTTATTTTAGACTAGAGTTTACAATCTATTACTGAAAGCGCAAGTGTTGAGCGCAATCGTAAAATACTCGTAAATGTGAGTAACTATATATTCATATTTATTCGCATATTTTCGCAATTTTACCGCAATGCTTCGATATATTTACATCATAATTGATACTTAAAATTGTATAGCAAGAATACATAATGCATAATATGTATATTTTTTACAAAAACATACTTAACAATGTTACACTATGATCAATTTTCGTTCAAAGTTATTTGATAACAATATATGTATAGATACAAATCTACGCAAACATGATTATCACTAAATCAAATCAGTTTGATGATCCTTACTACATATTCTAATAAACAAACACCAAATCACAAGCACATAATATCTTCCTAAGAAGCAGTGACTATACCTATATACAGGGTGAATTTTTCAAGAGTGCGTGGATGGCCAAATTCTAAACTATGAGGAATAGCGAAAAATGGTCAAAGGCTCTCGGGGCCGATTTTGATGAAAACTAAAACTGCATCATTAGATTTTTGAAAAATTAATATTCCTGGCCAGGAATCAAATCACATTATTACACCATTCGGTAGTGTTGCTAACGCAACGAGTGAGTTCTTGCGCTTTCTATACATGTCAAACATTTCCAACCTATCGATTTCTTGCATAATTAAAGTCAAGTCAAACGTCGAGTCTCCGGCCCTCCTTCGAATGCCTAGTCAAATCCCAGGAGACCAACGCCTTTAGGCAAACCCCGAAATAGATTTCTACGTCGGCCTTTGATTGTATAATGTTTTTAGTCAAACATGTACTATTATGTCTTCTATGGTCAAACTTGGCGATATTAATTTGTACAGTCAAACGCCGATGAAATCAACCCAAGGTATAGAGGACGCACTTTAGTACCTAAATTATATGTGGGTTACTCAAAGGTGCGCGGTCGCAGTGACCGCGGGTCGGTTTCGCTACGCGACCACCGACGTGGTGGTGGTGAGGAGCTCGCTGTCGTTCCGTGGTAGGGGTATTAGTTTTCGAGCCAGCCGCGTGAACGTCGATCGGAACTGCCGACTCATGCTGCAATACAGCACGAAATTCACCGCGGACCCCACCAGCGCCATCAAATCCATCACCTCACCTGTCAACACAAGAATGTTGTTTAATTTCTGAAGTCTTTGGGTTTGTTGAAAAAACTGTATGTAGTGAGTAACGCTATGTGCATAAATATGTATTGAACAAGTTTCGTATATGTACATATATATTTTAGTCGATAGAAACAATTTGACAATATTCGGTGCCTACATTATGATGCTGATAACAACGCCCATGGGCAACGATAGTCACTTAATATCAGGTGGACCGTCAACTCGTTTGTCAGCTATTTCCATAGAAAAAAATGCCTGCAACACCTATTTTAATCACCTTCACAGGCTCTCAAACTTATCTATATCACTCGGGCGCCAATCTGAGATTCAACAATTTTCTAAAGCCCGCCTAAATTATTCTACGATTTTGGAGTTTCGATAAATATGTGCTAAATTACAGCTTTCTAACACTCGGCGTTATGCCTTGGACAGACGGATGGACGGACGGACATGACGAAACTACAAATATAAAACTAAAAATGCAAGCAAATATGCTCAAGGGAGCGTTATCGCCCTCTTACTGTAATAGATGATTTATCTGCCTTTCTAGCTAGCACTCAGCTACAAAGGCAGATAAATCATCAAATAATATGAACCGTGAAATGGCTTAACCGTGTTTTAGTTTAGCATTAAGACAAGTATGTAAATAAACGAGCCACTTCCTTCTAGTCTTAAGTTATATGTAACAGTGTCTCCAGTGAAATAGGCCACGCGTTATATCTATTGACACAAAAAAGAATCTTACACAGACCTCAAAATTAGCAACCCACTTGCATAGATGACCATTGCTAAAAGTATGCAGTGCTCAGCAAATGCAATAATATAAGCGAGGCACAATTAATAGACTGTTTTACATGGTGTTATTTAGATTGAATTGTAAATATTCAGCAAATTATCAGTCACTGTGCAAAAGTAATAAAATGTCTTCAAAAGTAATGTGCCATGATTCTCATGATACAGCAGTTATTTTTCTTTGATATTCGATACTGGTATATGGATTGTATACATACTAAAGGTGAATTCATAGAATCATGGCTACGTTCCACTTCCTAGTAGTAAATAGCTGAACCTTTTTAAGTTCGACATCATTTTACTGCGAGGTCAAACATTAAAGACGTTAAATTTCCTTGCAGTCATAAAGTCAAGTTTGATGTTGTGATTTATTATTAAAATTGAGTTTTATTGTTAAGTTGAATATTTGTTTACTTATTTTTTGATACTTATTACCATAACTTTAATATTTTATCGATAGTGACGTCATAATATAAGTCTTACGAGATTTTAGACTTGGTTAATAAGGTCTTAAAGGGAAATTATATGTAATAAAAGAGAGAAATTTATAGCAACATTGGCAGTTTTCATCAAATGGCGCATTTTCATAATCGTGAAATTACCCTTTCGTTTAATGTTCGAGTTTAGCGCTTACGCAATTTAGCTGGGGGCGGGCGGCGCGACGGCGGCAATGTAGGTAAGCTCGATTTGATTCGGTATTTATTTATTTTTTTATTCTTTATTGCACCTTAAAATTAAAAGGCGGACTTAATGCTAAAACATTCTCTGCCAGTCAACCTTAGGGCAGTGGGAGAACATTTGTTTAATTTATTTTACATTACATTTTACACCACTTTTTAGCCGACTGCTAGGAATGATTTTTTTCGCGTGTATCTTGTATGTATACAATGTATGTATGTATGTATACGTGTAATATTCTTTATTAGGCACCTCGTATCTTCCAAATCGCTGAACGGATTGATATAATTAATATACCCCAAGTGTTCTTAAAGTGAAATTTAAAAAAATATGGTGGCTGTGAGATGCCTGTGTGTGAAGTATCAAAAATAAAAATAAATCGAATACTGCAATATGGGTATCAAATTATAGAGCTCACCATAAGGATTTCAAAAAGGTACTTATATCATGATAACTTTTTGATAGCAGGCGAGATAGTTGAGCGATTAAATGAGTTTGAACTTCTGTTATCGGTCTGGGTGTGTTCATTTTTTGTGTGTTATCCATGGCATATAATTTCGAGATGAAATTTATACTCTGTGGATGCACTGGCGCGATATAGGTACAACTTTTATTATGTTCATGTTTCATGTTTATATTAATTATTTTTGTATAACTTACAATATTATAATAATTTATTTCCTGAATAAAAGAACTTCTCTCCATTTGATGCTCTTTAAAATATATTTTCCAAGAGAATAAAGAATTCTCAAAGACAAACTACAAGTTGTTAACACCCCTGTTGCAAATAATCCCTTGTATCCGTCTTTACCAATAGAACAAACTACCTAACTAACTCACGCACAGCTAAGAACACTATCTGAGTCTCGTCTCCATCACGTTGCTCAAGATTGTAATCAAAATACAAAAAAATCACCAACTTCAAATAAATAGTCTTCGATAAGGACCACTAAGATTATTACTGAACCTTTTTTGCGTAGTGAAAACGGAATCCTTATGGTTTCGTCATACCCTCCGTTCATCCGTCCGCGTCATACCGCAGAGACCCTTGCACTCTAAGTGCTAGATAGCTGTAATTTGGCATGGATAGGTATATATATTTATTAAAACTATAAAGTCATAGTATTATATAAAATGTAAAAAAAAATTCAGGTTAAGTGGGGTTGAATAATTTTTTTCAAGGTTCCGCTTGCAAAATATTATTTGGCTTTAAACCGCTAATTTTGGTAAGAGTCTAGTGTTCCCACCGCCAGCTAAATGGTAGGTGTTGGACATGTGAAAAAATTCACGGCAGAACAACTATACATAATTATGGTGAATTAGCAAAAATAACTATCACAGCTAGATTAGTTAATGAGAAATAATTGATGAGCTTACAACTACTACCCTACATTATGCGCGGCTGGTTGTTTGTATACATGATGCATTATTCTTAGTAATTACATATTTTTGTATAATAAAGCTTATTTGAAAAGTGGGGCAAATACACGGCTCTTACCATACATACATTCGAAAAAGATAACCCTTCTTTTGGCGCAGTCGGGTAAAAAGACTTAAACTTTACATAGATGTGCAATAACACAATAACAGAGAACTATAGCGCAAAATTGAGACAAGAAACATTTGCAAAACATTGAACAATACTGTCTTTGCGAATAGCCTTTAGTAGTAATAAATTAAACATGAGTCCCTTATGTCCCTTTACGTAAAAGACAGTACCTAAGCATCAATTATATGACCCGAAAACTGACATTCCCCTTCAACGTAGAACCACAAAGTGACATTACCGGACATGATAATAGAGTCGTATGACAAATTGCTTACGGTATTCAGTCCCATCTCTATTCTGCTCTTAGTGTGCACGACGGCAAGAACACTGTGATGTTTTTACTAAGTGTATTACGTGGAATTACTATTGGATGAACATTATAAACAGTTTGAAATTTGTAGTGTAAATTAGCATTT
Organism: Thymelicus lineola; assembly: GCA_963932265.1. Classification (NCBI taxonomy): domain Eukaryota; kingdom Metazoa; phylum Arthropoda; class Insecta; order Lepidoptera; family Hesperiidae; genus Thymelicus; species Thymelicus lineola. The sequence goes on from OZ010686.1 coordinate 8,434,560, forward strand.
TTAGTAGATACTTTACGTAGTAAGAGATATATTATAGTGCATAAGAGACTTGGAAGAATGTACATTTATTGGGTGTGTGCACGCGACGGCGCTCGATCAATCTGGAAATGGTAAAACTTGAGACGCGGGTAATTATTATTATGCGGCGGAAGTGATATGGGAGCCCGAGCGCCGCGGGCGAATGTTCGCTATTGTTCGAGAACGAGCGGCGCCGGATGCACATATGTTTTTTTGTATGGGTTCAAATTACATTGTAGTAATAAGATAAAGCTTCTAAGAACTAATAAAGGAAGTAAGCGGAGGCGAGGTATCGAAATGTATTGAAATATCTGGAAATTAAGTGGAATCATATAAATACCGCGACGGCCCGTTCCGCCGTCATTCGTAGTTCGAGCATCGGAACGAAAAGGTCCAAAGCGACACCGAAAAGGAAAAAACCATTAGATTTGCGACGCCTCGCCCCCGCCTTGGATTTGCCTGAATTAAGACGGTGCGTTTTTATTTTCTCCCGAGAACCTTGAAGCGTACCCAGGATCCTAGGAGACCTATCCGCCACATTTGCTGATAGTAATCATCTGTGACCCAAATCTGCCTAGGAACGTCTGGCCGCGCGGACGTATTACCCGAGTATACCCCGGAAAAGACAACGAGGTACGCGTCGTGGACATAACTACGAGTAACGGACACATTCTACGAAGACCGAGCAAGAGGATCGTCGTGCTGCCAGTAGAATCGCAGGATGCGACGGCGGGAGAAATGTGCACGACGACAAGAACACTGTGATGTTTTTACAAAGTGTATTACGTGGAATTACTATTGGATGAACATTATTAACAGTTTGAAATTTGTAGTGTAAATTAGCATTTTTAGTAGATACTTTACGTAATAAGAGACATATTATAGTGCATAAGAGATACATTTATTGGTTGTGTGCACGCGACGGCGCTCGATCAATCTGGAAATTGTAGAACTTGAGACGCGGGTAATTATTATTATGCGGCGGAAGTGAGACGGGCGCCCGAGCGCCGCGGGCGAATGTTCGCTATTGTTCAAGAACGAGCGGCGCCGGATGCACATATGTTTTTTATATGGGTTCAAATTACATTGTAGTAATAAGATAAAGCTTCTAAGAACTAATAAAGGAAGAAAGCGGAGGCGAGGTATCGAAATGTATCGAAACATCTGGAAATTAAGTGGAATCATATAAATACCGCGACGGCCCGTTCCGCCGTCATTCGTAGTTCGAGCATCGGAACGAAAAGGTCCAAAGCGACACCGAAAAGGAAAAAACCATTAGATTTGCGACGCCTCGCCCCCGCCTTGGATTTGCCTGAATTAAGACGGTGCGTTTTTATTTTCTCCCGAGAACCTTGAAGCGTACCCAGGATCCTAGGAGACCTATCCGCCACATTTGCTGGTCCTTCGAGCCGGATCTCCTACGAAGAAAATCAGCGCGGATTACTGGGAATTCAAGAGAAGTCGAGAAAAAATATGCCTGTCACGCGCTCTAAGGCAGGCAGTATTGTCGATCAAATGGAAGAGCGTTCGACTACGAGTCAGGATGCCACCGGCGCGTCAAGAATGACTGCAGCAACGAGTCACCACACCTCAGAGGGCACCGCACGCACGTTGGAGGGTACGAGCGCGACCACGGAATGCACGACCAGCACCGAAGCCACGGCCATTACCGCGCAAGGTAGTACGCTTAAGGCAAAGCGCGCACGGTCGTGCCGCTCCGAGTCAAGTAAGAAGAAATTGGCGGAGTTGGAAGCACAAGAGAAGGTCGCCGCTCTGAAGCTGGAAGAAATACGTGCATCGCTCGCGCTCGCCCAGATCAAGCTCGAGAAGGAGCGCGCTGCGGCCCGTGGAGACGACTCACCTGACTGCTCCGAGGATGAAGAGGAGGAGCAGCCTAGCAGGGTTGAAGAATGGCTGGAGGATCAGACAAAGGAAGAAGAGAAGAGACCAGGGGAGGTGGAGAACAAAGAAGGACGAGGACAGGGCGCTCACAAGGAACAGGACAGTGAGCACCGGGAAGACAAGGCCCGGCCTGCGCGTCAGCCACCGAACGTGGACATCACCTCACTGGCAGCGGCTCTCACCCAAGCGGTACGGATGTCGAGAGACGCCCCCAAGTACCTCCAGGAACTACCTATCTTCAACGGACAATGTGACAGCTGGCTCACGTTCCGCGCCGCCTACTATGAAACTGAAGCTTCATTTTCGAAAACTGAAAACGTATCAAGGTTAAGAAGAAGCCTCAGGGGGGCTGCGCTGGAAGCCGTCAGCAGCCTACTTATCAGCCAACCGGACCCGGGGGTCATCATGGAGGCCCTGGAAAGAAGATTCGGGCGCCCGGATGCATTGGCTATGAATGAAATTCAGAAAATTAAAGCACTACGAAAACTCAATGACAACGCACGTGAGTTATGTGTATTTGCAAATAGAATATCGAATATTGTCGCCACGATTGAAGCATTGAAGAAAATTCACTATTTGTATAATCCGGAGTTAGTGAAAATTACTATTGAAAAACTCACGCCTATACTTCGAAGCAAGTGGTACGACTTTGCCATGCGGGTTAAGGAGGATATACCTGATTTGAAGAAACTCGCATCATTTTTAAATGAAGAAGCGGATAAGTGCAGCGCGTACGCACAACCTGAAGAAATATCGTCGAGTAATAGTACAGCACAAGATAGAAGTTTCAAGAAGAAATTCGAACGTACCTACATAGCAGAACGATACCTACATACAAATATGAAGAAAGATCAATGCCCGTTGTGTAATCATGAACATCAGTTACCCGAGTGCAAGCGCTTCCGCGACGCCGACATCGACCAACGATGGGAAATTACAAAAAAACATCGAGTTTGCTTCCGATGCCTACGTAGTACACATCGTCGCGCTATGTGTCGTGCGAAGAAGTGCGGACAGGATGGCTGCGAGATGGCTCATCATCGCTTCTTGCACCACAAGAAGAAGGCTGAAGCATCGTCACTATCAACGCCGTCAGCGGTGCCGGCGACGTCAGCAGCAACACCGCCGGCGTCCACGCTAACGACGCCGATCAATACGGCGGTCACGTCTACGGTGGGGATCGTAAAAAATGCTGACTGTGCAAGAAGCCGCCAAGCATACTTGAAGATCGCGCCTGTAACGCTTACCGGTCCCAATGGAATACGTGTCGACACATACGCCTTGATGGATGATGGCAGCACCGTCACGCTTATAGACGAGGGGCTTGCGGAGATATTGGAGCTCGACGGCCCGCAAGACCAAATGTGGGTACAAGGCTTGAATCAAACTGCCAAGTATGAAAACAGCAAGAAGGTCGACGTCAAGATACGTGGAAGATACAGTAAAGAAGAGTACACACTGCGAAGCGCGCGCACTGTAGAACGCCTTATGTTTACTCGACAGAATATCGAAAAAGGAGATTTACTCGACTGCACTCATCTCCGTGACATAGAAAATCAGCTGATATATAAGGACGCATGCCCGAGGCTACTCATTGGTCAAGACAACTGGGAATTATTGGTAGCGCTCGAGACACGCACCGGTCGTCAAGATCAACCTGTCGCATCCAACACTCGTCTAGGCTGGGTATTACACGGGTGCCGACCATCGTATCAGAATGTCGTGGCTTTCTGCGGTCACATAGTTTTATCAGAGCATGAGAACTCTACGGAAGAAATGATGAAGAAATTCTTTGACCTGGAAACTCTCGGAGTAGAACCCAAGAAGCAGAAGAATGATCCAGAAGAACGTGCCTTAAAAATACTGCAAGAAAATAGTAGAAGATTACCCGACGGCCGATTCGAAACTTCTTTATTATGGAAAGAAAATGTAACCGACGATGCGACACGGGAGACCCCGAGCGACTTCAATGCGGAACACCGTTGGTTTCATGGCCCGGAGTTTCTAAGGCGATCAGAGGCAGAATGGCCAGCCGAGGCAGAGGTAGTGAAAATCCAGAAAACCGGCGAAGAACGCTGTTGTATAGCTGATGTGAAAAATGTACATGAATACCTACCGAACATCAAGAACATTTCTAAGTGGCAGACTCTTATCCGTGCGACAGGACGAATATTACAGTTTATCGACATGTGTAGACGTAAAAACACGCACGTGATAGCCGCAGCGAAACGTAAACGAACATTGAAGAATACACAAAAGGACCCTACGTGGGTGAAAAATAAGAAAATAAAGAAAAACGTAAAGACTCACTACAAGATCAGTAATAGTCGGAAATTAATATGCTTAGATGCCCACTACCTCAAACGCGCGGAGAAAATGTGGTTACGTGCATCACAGGACGACAGCTACGCGAATGAGAGGGCACGAATCGAGAATAACCTCCCTCCCTCCGCGAGAGATCGCCTCGCTTCGCTTAGCGTGTACATAGGAGACGACGGGTTAATACGTCTGAGAGGGAGAATTTCAGCTGCACCAGATATACATGAAGATGCGGTCAACCCTGCGGTGCTGGACGGAGAACACAGGTACACAAGGATGTACATCCAGCACGTGCACGAGAAGATGCATCATGGAGGTGTGGAGTTGATCATGAATGAAATAAGACAACGATATTGGGTTACTCGGATTCGCCCTACAGTGAAGAGTGTTATAAGAAACTGCTTAGTGTGCAAGATAAGAAAAGCTAAGCCGGTGTCGCCCTCCACAGGAGACCTTCCGTCAGCGCGCCTCACGCATCACGCGCGACCCTTCACCTACACAGGCCTCGACTACTTTGGGCCCCTCGAGGTGACAGTGGGACGACACCGAGAGAAGCGATGGGTAGCTCTCTTCACCTGTATGACGATAAGGGCAGTACATCTCGAGCTGGTGACATCGTTGAGTGCGGACTCGGCCATAGCAGCGCTACGCAGATTTATTGCACGAAGAGGAGTACCTACGGAGCTGTGGTCCGACAACGCTACATGTTTTAAGGCGGCTGAGAAGGAATTACGAGAGGCAGTACGTGAAGCGATCAACGCGACGAAGGAAGAAGCCAACGCTCGTCACATCAACTGGCGCTACGTTCCCCCCGCCGCCCCGTTCATGGGTGGAGCTTGGGAACGATTAGTGCGCAGCGTCAAGGAAACCCTGCGCGTCACGCTACGCGAGAAATACCCCAGCGACGAAACTCTCATCACTCTTCTCGCCGAAGCTGAGAATGTCATCAACTCGCGCCCACTCACCCACGTGCCAGTGACACCGGATGAACCCGAAGGACTGACCCCTAACCACATACTGTTGGGGCCTAACAGCCACGTTCCTGCGCCAGGTCAATTCACAGAAAAAGACGAGTCAGCGCGCAAAGTCTGGAGGCGCGCGCAACATCTGGCTGATATCTTCTGGAGACGTTGGGTGAAAGAATACCTTCCCCTACTCCAAAACCGGCGGGAGCCTCGAGCTGCTGGGACTCCGCCCAAGGTCAACGATATAGTAATCATCTGTGACCCAAATCTGCCTAGGAACGTTTGGCCGCGCGGACGCATTACCCGAGTATACCCCGGAAAAGACAACGAGGTACGCGTCGTGGACATAACTACGAGTAACGGACACATTCTACGAAGACCGAGCAAGAGGATCGTCGTGCTGCCAGTGGAATCGCAGGATGCGACGGCGGGAGAAATGTGCACGACGGCAAGAACACTGTGATGTTTTTACTAAGTGTATTACGTGGAATTACTATTGGATGAACATTATAAACAGTTTGAAATTTGTAGTGTAAATTAGCATTTTTAGTAGATACTTTACGTAGTAAGAGATATATTATAGTGCATAAGAGACTTGGAAGAATGTACATTTATTGGGTGTGTGCACGCGACGGCGCTCGATCAATCTGGAAATGGTAAAACTTGAGACGCGGGTAATTATTATTATGCGGCGGAAGTGATATGGGAGCCCGAGCGCCGCGGGCGAATGTTCGCTATTGTTCGAGAACGAGCGGCGCCGGATGCACATATGTTTTTTTGTATGGGTTCAAATTACATTGTAGTAATAAGATAAAGCTTCTAAGAACTAATAAAGGAAGTAAGCGGAGGCGAGGTATCGAAATGTATCGAAATATCTGGAAATTAAGTGGAATCATATAAATACCGCGACGGCCCGTTCCGCCGTCATTCGTAGTTCGAGCATCGGAACGAAAAGGTCCAAAGCGACACCGAAAAGGAAAAAACCATTAGATTTGCGACGCCTCGCCCCCGCCTTGGATTTGCCTGAATTAAGACGGTGCGTTTTTATTTTCTCCCGAGAACCTTGAAGCGTACCCAGGATCCTAGGAGACCTATCCGCCACACTTAGTAACTGGAATATCGATTCTATTATATCAAGCAGAGTTGCCATCGGCAACTTTGTGTTACAATGAGTATTGAGATTAGGACAGCCGTGTGAATTTTCCCTGTGCGTGGTGAGATACAGAATTGATAGATTTATTACCTCCTTCATTTTGAAGTCGGTAAAAAGCTATAACTCTTCAAAGGGTGATAAGTATTCAAAAAAAAACTATTTATTGAGGTTCTTACGAAATAGATAATATGGTTTTTCAGAAAATCTTAGAAAAGACTGATTTTCATGCCATTACTGATGTAGGTAATATACTATTATAAGATTGGGCCTTAGGATAATATTTAGTGTTTGATTATATTATTTTGCAATCGATTCTCAAACATAAAAATATGTAATTTTAAAGAATTCAGTCTAAAAATTTTTTCGAATGTTGGTAGGTACTAAAGCATAGGTTTCCCGAAGCAAAACGAGAGTGGTTACTAATATTAATATAACTAATGCTTATTTATAGTATAAGTACGATGTTTAAATAACTGCTATGTAATTTACACCCGGTGCCGAGTCGCTTATCTAGGCCGCCCAATAAACGGTGTGTAAATCTTGGTGATAAGATTACTCATAAAACTCGACAGGCAAATAAATGTTCATTAAGCACTGACTGTAATTAAGGTTTATTCTATCGCTTTTAATATACGTCCAAGTAACGTTTTTTGACGACTCGTTAAAAAACATAGATAAAATTCGTTATCCCAAAGCCTCTTACTTTTAATATTAATAAAATCAAATGATACTTTTAAAAATATGAAAGATTTTTAAATGCTTTTTCAGGCTTATACGTTTCTAGAACAACATAAACTCATTTACATAAATCCAAATAAGACAAGCGTAAGAATGACATTTATTACGCGATACATTTTCAGCGTTCGAACTTTGTAACTTTTCTCTTGTAAAAAATTTTGCTACCAAAAATTCCAACTTCCAACCTCAGAATAAAATAAAGCTAAGTCATTATTTGATTTGCTTGGTCATACTTTTGAACTTAGGTACATAAAAACTTTTAGTAACTTTTACTGAAGTATTTTGTTATGAAAAATATCATTGATATTAAAAAAGTTAGAGATACGGTTTAGCTATTATTTATATATAAAAATTAATAAGGCGTATAATAATGATACAGCTACGAGTAGTTCGCTAGTTATAATATAATTTAAGAAATGTGAATAATTAATACGACTCAATATTCCAAGAGCCCGCAACAGCCAGACCTTCCTCATTTTATATAATAGAACCTGAAACTTTAATAAATGTATAACAGCTTTCTAACACAAAAGCGCACCTGACGAAACTATAAGGATTCCGTTTTGAATTGGCTTTAGTTTCAACCCATTAATGGCCCACTACAGTGAGCACTGGTCTTTCTCTTGAGGAGGCCTACAGCATATTCCACCACGCTGCTCCAGTGCGGATTAATGGAGAAATGAATAAGGAATCCTATAAAGCAGAATGATGTTGTACCTCAGGTTGTACCCAATGAACTAATATACTAAACTGGTTGTACCTAACTAATTTAACATTTTATTATTGTTTTTCGAAGTAATCGTATTGCATTTTTAAGCAGGAAATCATCCATATAAATTGGACTATAAATAACCTTATAAATATGCTAATATAAATATGTACCTATTATGTTATTCTGATTAAAACCACGTGATTGTATATGAGCCTCATATATCTAATTTATCCTCGTTATTAGTCGTTACTGTTATATTAATAAATATAACCGATACTCCATACTAACACATTTGTAGGCCTGTCATATTGCTAATATCTGTATTAATTAACAAACTCGCAAGTTATGACGCCTACTTACATTAGACACTTTACAAGTAACTCTCATATCGCCAGAATGTTACTAATTACTTTCTAGCTTATATAACTCAGTATTTTCGAACTAGAATCTGTGAAAGAAATATGAACACATCAGACAATATGCCTTTGTTTACACTGCTCTTTTCAAATAATTTTTCAACGAGAAAAACTGGTGTTTTATCGTTTAATTGCGATACAAAAGTAAACCAGATAGTAACGACTCGGTTTAACTATTGTTTTTATTTTGAAATATTTTTATTGTATTCTGAGGTTTATTGTATCCTAATGATAGTGATCCTTAAATTCGATTTAAAAAGAAAATTTTGAAATTAGTTATTTTTAATTTCTAAAGCGATTGAAATTCCTGTTTGTTAATACAAACATAACCGCACAAAGAAATTCTTTTAAGTGCTTGATTTTTGAGATCTTTAGAACATCTAAAACATTATTTACTTATCCTTTAATAACACAGAACGCACTCACTTATCCCGCGGGAACGGATCCATTTGCCTTCATTTGACTCCGAGCTTCAGTTGAAAAATTTAGTGGTTTTTGCTTGATGTTTTTACAGATAGAAAATTATTCCAAAAAAATTAAGAAAGGTGCCATGGGACACTTGTTGGAGTAAAGTTTCTTCCGCTAAATTATGTCTTCTTAACACGTTTTAAGTATCAATCACAATGGCATACATAACGTTTATGAATATTAAAATAAAAAAAATTGGCATATAATTTTATTGTAGAACAACAGGACTCAAAACCATTTATAAATTACCTTTAACCCCCATTTGGAAAATATAGAACATAGTGTCCTAGTTTTGCATTAAATTATTGTACTTTTAAGGGTTGTTGTAAACTCGTCACAACTGAATCTCCAACACTACGAATTTACCTTTACACTTTAACATAATGATCTTTCCACTGAATAGCTATGAATTCGATCTGGGTGATTACAAAATTTCCCAACAGTAATTATAATAAATAATCCATACGGTTCATTTAAAAAAAATTCATTAATTGAATTCAAAACACTGTTGACCTATAGGTATGAGGTAAAACACAAACACCAATAATAAAAGCAGTATTTTAATACCTACTTCAGAAGGTCAGCAAGTTAGCCTCGGCAATTTAACAATGGGTAATATAAGGGGGTGACTCGTAAGGATTAATGCGTATAATACGAGAAACGGAAAGGCAGAACATACTCGTAAAACAGTCCTCAAATGCCGGCTACTTGTATAATGTAATGGCTGTAAAGTAACGGAAATACTAAAAAGTAATTGGTTTGTTCCTGAAGTAGTCAATAATAGGAAACGAAACGAAACGATGCTTTTGAATGCTGAAACAAACCGTCTTCCAGAAAAGTGCCCTCGCTTTTGCATTGAATTTACCTTCATCTTTACATGTACAAATCTTACCCATCAAAAATTAAAGCAATTTTTACTTAATAGTTAGTTCTTTATTGTTTTAAATACATTTGAAGAATCAATCTTGAAGAATCAACGAGTCAGCGTTAATCTAACTTGAATGATAGTCTACAATATTCAAATTGTTATATCACTTGCACCTATTTAAACCTATTTTACGTCAGTAATTAAAGGATAAAAAGACTAAATTAATAAAGGAGGGCATAACAAATAATTCACACCCCTTATTTCGAATGAAACATGACCTTTCTACTAGTTTTCCTGAGTAATTAAAAGTACTTTTGGTGCGCATCTGAAAACCAATCCTAATAGTTCTATGAAGTAAGTGAAGTTAGTGTAAGTGATATTAAGTAACATGAAAGTAACACCATTTTTCCAGCTTATGTCAGTAATATTGTTTAAGTGCTCTCAGCGACGTGTCTATGTGCGTAGCTCGTAAATTTTATCGAATTGAACCAATTTCGTATATTTTATGACACGTTATGGATTGAGTTTTACGATTATATTCACACAGAAGGTGAAGATAAAATTGTATTATAAACTTATCTTTCGAGATTTAAGTTGTTGTAAATACAAGTTCACAAGTGCAACGATTTTCGTAAACAGCCGATGAAAAAAATTGAAGAAAATGAACATCCTTCACTGTCGTCCACTTTAAAGTGAGTGACATTAAATTTTATTGTTCAAAATGAATAGGGAGCGTTGAAATTGGGTCAAGTCCACTCAATGAAGGTAGTGGCTACTAAGCATACTTATTTACTGAAAGAAAGCTAATTAATGTTCTTAACGTTAAATAAATTTGCGAACAACCAACTCTTAAAGCAATATATTATTCTCGTGCAAGTTTTTACTAACAACATTACGAATAACTGTAGGCCTCTAAATTAAGTTAGGAAGTTGTGACAAATACTTTCGAAATGTATCGTTGGGACCGTCACGTAGTCACGGCTTATTCTCTACCCGTCGAGTAGCGTTAATAACGGTGAGATTAAGTTATTAACAAGTATGTGAGTTACGGAACTGGAACTGGGCTATCCTCGAGATATGACCGCGTAACGGGATCTATTTCTGTTCCACGTTGTACACCGATATTGACAAACTTTTGGAGCGCTTTGAGATATTAATTCGTAAGCTCTGTAAGCCTTTCTATGGTAAAGTAGATCGTCCAACCTTTAATACAAAGACTTCACGTATGAAAGCTTTGGGGTTACCACGTTATTAAAAACGTTAACAGTGTTTGTGGTGTTCATAGGATTCGAAAAGATTTATAAGATAGTTATCACATAAATGCAAACTAGGTATATCATCATATTTTGTAGGTACGTATTAATAACTCTAAACATGGTAAATGAAACAATTATTACCTAAAAGTGTTTGATGTTCAGTCAACTTTAGACATTCATATTTGTCGATAAGATTCCTACTTTTAATATGAAGGTCAAATAAACTTAATAGCAGGTATATTTCTAGCAAGAAGCTGATAACTTCAAACTTGAAGGTACGATTAGACTGTGGATCAAAATTCCCTTGTCTGCAACATCTCCATTACAGTTTGATCATAGCATAACTTTTACACCTTGATTTAAACTTGACTTCACAAACTGTCCTTATTAAACTTTAGGAACAACTAACATAGAATCTACAAAATTTAACATTGTAAAAGGTAATCATTCTGCATATTAGGAGATATTACGACAACGACACCTTTGTAGCCTAGTTGGTAGCGACCCTGCCTGCGAAGCGAGGGGTTCAATTCCCGGCTGGGGCAGATATAGGTATAAGTGACAGATAAATATTTGTACTCGGATCATGGGTGTTATTGTGATGTTGTTATAATATGTGTCGTCCAAGCCACCCGCGACACAGGTAAAAACCTACATCGGGGTATGAGTGTGTAAGCGTTTACTTAGTCATTATTATTTATTTCAGCGGACAAAACAAATAATTTAAAATCTTGTAATCTAATTTCTATTTAGTTTCGGCCATCCGTAACCCACTTGAAGGCAATCAGGAAAATATTTTCCACCTAATGTTAAATAAATATTTAGATCCTGAAAATCTCATTTCACCCTTCTGATAAGATGAAGATGTAAGGATTGAATTAAAATATCCAAATATTTTGAAAGAAAAATTTCAACTAAAAAAGCATCAGTCAGATGTATTGAAGTATCTGTCTGTGCCATATTGGGGTTTAGAATATTGACCCCTTTTTGTTCTGAGCTACATAGTGGAAACAAAACTGTTGTCTCCAAGACACACATGTACAAAATCTTAAGATTTTTAAAATCTATACTATAATAAAACTCAAAGGGCAAAGGAGATGGCCAACATCTGTATGGGCATTTGCCCCACTTGTAAAACATAATGTACACATTTTAATTTTACCTTACATTAAAGCTTACAATATCTACTTTGGTAATTTCGTCAATAAAAATCTTCAGAACTTGGGATTCTCCTTTCACAGGCAGTTTTAGCTTTTGTAGTTTGACATTCTGCAAAACATAAGTGATCGTGGAAAAATGTTTTAAAGAGAGATTTTTATATTAAATAAATATTATTTATCTTTTAGATAATTGATTTAATTATTTTTTTTAATTTAATTATGATTTTATGACCTTATACGTACAAAAAAGTACCAGCAGTACCAATACCTATCTGGAAATATTCACAAGCAAATTCAATATAAATAAAACTGCATATTGATATTATATTAAGAGTATAATTATAAACATTTAGGTACACATATTATGTAAAAATTGAGGAATAAAATAAAACAATGGTATCAAACAAGGCAAATAAGGTAATGCATTTACTTGTTCTCTATTCGGGATTAGCAGTGATTAATATTTTATGAAGCAAATGTCACTCATTTGAATATAAATGAATTTCGCAGACTCAAGCATGGACAGGTACGTAATAGCGATACTATTTTATCAAAATCCTCATAATAAATGTTGGTATTAAACACGACGGTCCTGCGCATTCTCTATAATACAATGACGTGAAGTATTAAATAATACAGTGGTAACTGCTGAACTGCATGTGGAAAGTTGTTGGGGTAAAATAGGCTGTAAAACTGGATGTTTGGGAATATTATTTTGCTCTTCAGGAACTTCAGGCACTGATATCAGTGGCACATTTCTTTGCAATACCAACTAATTGCCTTTCTGCACGAGCAAAACACGTATGACATGACAGGTTATTTCGCCAGCTCGAACCCTTAAACAAAGATAATTAATAACGTAAGGGCTTGAAGTACAAAACAATCACGGACATATTTTTTAAACTTTTTTGAGCTTTAGGGATCTTTTATATTTATTTATTTTACAATTTCTAGCATAAGTTTTTGGTCGAAGGAAAAATCGTAGGGAACCCAACATATTCCGAGAGATTTTTATATGTACTACAACTCAATGTTGGTTCACTTTGATATTAATTAAATTCATATCCATGTCTTCTATGAGAGAAGAAGCCTTTGCCTTGAACTTAAATATTAATAAAATGATGATAAATAGATGATACCTGATGCTCAGCATTCCAATAATTAATAGTTTGGGTATTGTAGTTACATGGGTCCAGTACGTGATATCTCAATCTTCTAACTCAGCGACCACAGCCTTTCAAATCAATATGTGGCCCAACTGCCGTCTTGTTCCGTCAGTTTAATCATAATATTAATAAGAAACATGAATGGCAAATTGTTGCATTAGCTAAGAATAGTACGATTATATTATATATGTACTATTATTTCTTCTGTGCTAGTAGCTGAAATTAAAAATTATAATTATTATAAAATAGAAACAAAAAATGTTAGGAGCCTATTATACACATTATTTTCTAAACGTAGAAATAGCGAGATATTCTAAGAGTAATATTGCAAAAAAAAATTAGTAATATTGTACATTGCCGCGTGAACCTAGTCTTAGCTGTAAGCACTACTTACTTAATAGTAAATAAAAATGCCATACCTATACTGCAGTGATCCATTCTACCAATATGGATTGAAGGTTTCTTGCTAGCGAAGATATTGAGTGACGCGCCATGCACTCAATATCAACCGCGCATTTAATGCACCTCACGGCAAAAAATCAAATATACAATTATTATTTTGCAGAAATCAAACTCAAAAATCAAATGGCAATATAGCAGACATTTGAATTTCTGTCAGCCAATTGTCAACCTCCAATGACAGCAATGGAGGAAGTAGAAGATCAAGTGTATATAATACAACTTATTTTTATTGTTAATTTATTATAACTACTAATGGCGGAGTTCAGAAGAAAATTAAAATTCTAGTTATGTTATAATAAATGGATAACATATCTTTTCAGAGGACTAAAACCTTGTACAAATAAGAGTATTTTAACCGTTTCCGGGGTATATGTTGGCCACCTCCTTTTCTGTACATTGAATATTTTTTTAAAATTTCGATTAGGGGGCACTTCAATAACGTGTTATAGCACAAAAACATTTTTTTTAGAATTATTGTCTGTCTGTCTGTTTGTCTGTCCGGGCATCACATGAAAACCCCTGAACGGATTTTAATGAAAATTGGTAAAATTGTAACAAATACTCCGGGTCATATTTAAGTATACTTTTTATCCCGGAAAATTAAAAGGTTTCCCTGGGAAACGCGATGAAAGTGTGTATGGAAAATTATACATCAACCGATTTGCTTCAAATTTGCAACAAATGTTTCTTGCTTAAATTGATGAAACACGTGTTTTACAGTTTTTCAAAATTTTGCAAGACAAAGAAAAAAAATACAAATTAATGTGAATATTGCTTATTTTTCAAATATCTATTTTTTATTTTGTTATTGAGAGCATATTGTTTGTGTATCTATGTCCTCTAATATAATTTCAGCATTTTATAAACACCTTGGAAGTGATAGAAAAACGCAAATTAAGTCTGTATGAGTAAACGATATCCAACAAATAATCGTTTACTATCTTGGCGCCTAGATGGCTCTGTATTTGTTGATTCACGCCAACGACCCTGTGATTTTGAAATAACTGCATTTTTCATGTTGTAAATCGTTACTTGCACAATGTTAAAACGTAAAAATGAGCTTTTTTAATTTTTGTTTGTCTGTTTGTTTATCTTCATTAATCTCTGAAGCCATTGAACGGATTTCAACAGGACTTTACTACAATATTGAATCTTCAACTTAAATTATAGGTAATTTTTAGGGTTCCATAACAAAGCGAGAATATAAAATATGAGTTAATTTGTTTTAAACATACAAAAACCATTTCTTCACACAAATTATGGCATTATACATTTCTTAGTTTTTTTTTTATATTTTGCAAGGCCAAAGCGTGGCACTGAAGTACTTATTTTTTACTTTAAAATAATTCAAATACACATAAATAAAACTAAAGTGTCTGTCTGTGATTACTAAATAAATTATTTTTCAAGTTGTAAATCTATACTTGCACGATACCAAAACCGAAAAACGAGTTTTTCAAATTAAAGAATAAGGTTTTCCACTTAAAGAGTTCCTTGGGGATATGCTATGAAAGTTTGTATGGGAAAATAAAAAAATGAGTCAATTTGTTTTAAACTTACAAAAACCTTTTCTTCACATAATATAATAAGGCATACATATGCATTTCTTAATTTATTTCTATTTTACAAGATGGAGCTTGAATATGGCATTGAAATATTTTTTTTTACTTAATTTCTATTTTTATATTAACTTTGTTTTTAAAACATGAATTGTCTATTTATGGCTTGCAACGTAAATTTAGTATTTTTTATATTTCATCCTGGAAGGGGTTGAAAATCGTAATTCAGTTGTACGAACAGTTGACATTGAACAAATTGAATAATCTATCATCCATCCATCCATCAGCCCTTGGAGGTCCACTGCTGGACATAGGCCTCCCCTAACTTGCACCACTCTGACCGGACCTGAGCCTTCTGAATCCAGATAATCTATACTATAATAAAACTCAAAGGGCAAATTTGAATTACAGGTACATTGAATATTTTTTAAAAATTTCGATTAGGGGGCACTTCAATAACGTATTAAAGCACAAAATTATTTTTTTTAGAATTATATAATAGAGTCTGTCTGTCTGTTTGTCTGTCCGGGCATCACATGAAAACATAAGATTAGCATAAGTAGTTAATGAGTAATAGTCGATAAACTTACTACCTTCTTCGGAACCCTACATTGCGCATGGCCTGACATGCACTTGCCATGGTTTTTTGAAGTTAAAACTGTGAAAGTTGTTAATTAGTATGTTTTTTTTATGGAAATAGCCGGCAAACAAGCTGACGATCCACCTGATGGTAACTGGATATCGTCGCCCATGGACATCAGCAACACCAAAGGCATCACTGATGCGTTGCCGGCCAAGAAAGAGAGAAGAAAAAGAAAGAAAGAACTGGCTCTCAAGCCCCCAGCCGGAACACGAGTCGTTTGGCGGCTGACTTATCTAGACGAACCCCATCGAGAAATAATAATAGTAATAATGGTATTAATGTACAATTAAAATCAATAACACCAATATAATCCCTCGAGGGGCCTTACCACCAGCGGCCCGGATTTAGTCGCCTCTTACGACACCCATCCAGCGTGGGATTGGGGTTAGTATTCTAAGCCGCCCTAATACGGGTAAAATGTAATCTTACATTAAAAACAAAATAACTGTAACACAATTGTTTGGAAATACGGGATGTAAGGCTAAGGGCTAAAACTAGAGGTTATAAGTTTGTACGTATGAATCTTCGTCGTCTTAAAACTCAGAAATATAAAAATTAATATGTAAGGTCATAGCCAAACTTTTTGTTACTTTTTTATCTAAATAGCCGGCAAACGAACAGATGAGTCACCTCATAGTAAGTGGTCACTTTCGACAATGTACATTAGCAGCGCTAAAGGAATCACTGATTCGTTGCTGCCCAAAAAAGAAAAGGAAGTAACGTTTTTGTGTATTCTGTAAAATGACAATGTAAATTTTAAAAAAAACTCTCAGGCCCTGACTTAGATAAACCTCTAAACTCTAAAAAGTTCAACTATTTTGGGACCTTTCATATGGATGGGTCATTAATGGTTCACTATTGAGCAATTGAGCATGGCTCTCTTCTCTTGAGGAGGCCTAGAGTATACTCCACCACTTTGCTCCAGTGCGGATTGAGGGATTAGAGACCAACCCAAGTGTCGGAAGTGATTGCGCCGGGCGAGGGCCTCCGACATGTCATAACGACTGTTATCTTACGACAATAACCAGACCAACAGCTTTACGTACTCTCCGGAACACGGAGAGCTCAAGAATTTTTTGCCACTAGCGGTCACCTATCCAACTACCTATCACGCTCGATTATTATTAGGACCAACACAAGCCGCGGCGTCCGGGCTATGCGCTTCTCCCAATGGATAATTAATGGGTTCTAACATGTCACTTATGCTGTAATTTTGCTGACTACCAATCACACTAGAATATCAGATCGTAGTTATAATTTTATTGTGTTAGCAATTTTAGAGTGCATGGTACAACACTAGAGATTTGTTTAATATTTCACTCATTTACATACAACATTATACTAACTAAGTGTAGGTGTAAAAGCTTCAACCCAAAATGGGCTAATACAAGGCACGGATCTTCACTCCTCATAGTCCGGACAAGTTTGTTCTTAATTTATGAAAAACATGTTTTATAATGAAGGCATCTTTATTTTCAGCGTACGAAGTCGCGGGTAACAGCTAGTTTTTAATATTACGTACCTACAGATTACTAAATCCCTTTCTTAACATTATGCTTAATATGCTTAAGGAATAAGTCACAACTTTGGTACACTATTATCATACGCAGTATTGATACATATTGAATAGATACTCGTAAATAAATCACTGTCTGTTGCCTTACTGATGTTCTTTTGTTTTACTTTCCCGCCGCTGTTTGTTTTTAGCCCGTGACGCAAAAAAAGGTCATAAGTTAACCGTACGTAACTGAATGTGTGTCTGTGGTAACATACATACCTTTAAATCATAGATGTAGTACCTAGATTCAGCTGTACGGCGTGACGTGGCCGCAGATGAGACAGAGAATTTACGTTTTTTTGAGGTTATTTTAAAAGAATTGTAATAAAATTTAACAAGAATCCCAGAATACTGCTACCCACCATCGTACTTAGATTTACATATATACTTAAACTAACTACGATTTTCTGCTTAAAAAACAAACTGAAACTTTAAATACCCAAATAGCCAACTCACTCTTCAGCGTCTTTCCATTCTATACAAGGCCAGAACGCAAGGGTATGAAACTAACCGCGTATAGATTGGAAATAACTTTTTTACTAAGGCCTTCCAATCCATACAAGAGCAGTACGCAAATACTCAAGTATACTTCGTAGTAGCGTAGAAGTTTATCTCGTTCCATAATGTACAGTGCCATTACGCATGCGGATTGCGGACTAATCGTGTATGTATCGGAATAAGCGCGCCAAAACTACGCGAGCAGTTGCATGCTCGCCATTTTATTATTATTTATTATTATTAGTTTATTTATTCCAAAGTTACACTAACATTAGAGGCAAAGCCTAATGCGTTAGTAAAATTATTAACAAAAAAAATTGTAATATTAACATTAAAAATAAGAATGTTCACATCAATACCTATTACTAATAAATTAAAATTTGTAAATGTTTTTGATTTATTGATCTCTCTTTCTAGTCCCTTGCCATGAAAAATAATCTAAAATTTTAACAAAAAAATAAGCGACTTCAAATGAAGTACTCGTATATCCATTAAAAAAAGAATCGTCGAAATCGGTTGGATATTGAGTTATTCATCCATTTATCACGCACATACTTAATGAAAATTTAAGACTTATATGATTTTGACATGGATGCCATAGTCAGATCTCGCTCAAATTTGGGACCACACGACAAGCACCAGCTTTCGATTAAAACAAGAATCATCAAAATTGGTTCACCCGGTCCAAAGTTCTGAGGTAACACACATAAAACAAAAAAAAAACAGTCAAATTGAGAACCTCCTCCTTTCTTTGAAGTCGGTTAAAAAACAACTGAACTCAAATCGAAAGAAGGATAGGTTAGGTTATGGTTGTCTGATTTTATTCACGATAAAAATAGGAACCCCGCGAAGCGTAGACGTAGTCTTATTACGGCGTTACTAGAGTAGATTATGTCACATATTTAAAAGCCATTTATATTTTCAATAATTCTCTAAAACATGTCCACAACACACTACAGACCAACAGGCCCAAAATTTTATTTTCAACAACTTTAAAAAATAACTGTCCCGAAAGATAACGTGTACAGCCGACATCTGTATCAAGACGAACCATGAAGAACAAGGGAACAAAAAATAGAATACAAGCAGGCTGACCTTCAGCTTCAGTACCCACCGCAAAAAAAAATAGAAAAAGGAAACACGACTTAGCATATAATGTCTTGCATAATATTCATAATGCTCGTTGAAAAGTACTTTTTTAATAAAAGTAATTATGATTATAAGTCATTGTTATGTATTTAATCCCACTCAATAAAGTTTTAATATAATTCCATATTTTACTAAATCAATAAAACTAGACTCAACACTCTTGTCAAGTGTAAGTGGTGTAGTATAGTTGGGAACGAAGACGCGAGCATCTACGATACAAACTATACACGATCAGTACGCAAAATTCGTGTATGCATTGTAATAACAGATTTAAAAACAGCATTACAATATATACGCGAGCAGTTTCCTATGGCTGCGTTCTGGCGTTGTATACAATGGAAAGACGCCACTCTTCATTGTTTATTTGTGACAAACAATATAGGTACTATTATTATAATAATATGTATAATAACGGTGACGGGGACAAATAAAATAATATTTTTGTCCCTGTCTTTCACGTGGATTTTGTAACTGGCGATCTCGCTCTGTCAAATGTACCTATAAGAGAATCTGGTCTAAATCTATGTTTTAAATAGAGATTGATTTTGATTGATTAACCCGATGAACCGATTGATGATTCTGATTTTTGATGTGAAACATCGCGCCTTGCCAGGAAAATCAACTCGTAGTGCGCTACGGCAAACGGTTTCACAACATTGTTAAGAAACTATATAATATAGTAGAGCAGAGGTATATAATACACGGCACTAATAACTAAAAACCTTTATGTTATTGAGATTACATTTTCATTTTTCATTTATAACTATCGTAATCACAGATCGTAATGGACACACATTTGATAGAGAATATGGTGAGCAATTTATAATTAATTTAGAAGAATCAGATGACGATACTGCAACAAACAGTTCAAATTTTGAAATACCTAGATATTTAATTTTCAGTTGAAAGTTACTAGTTGATGAACTCAATATTTTATTTTTATTTAAATAAATAAATTAAGGAACAGAATTTATATACTTGAATTGATTCGAATAATCAAATTATCAATATTTATTTTATTTTATTTTATTAATGAAACTCTATTTTTGCCTGACTGCCAAGGAAGGGTTATATTTTTTGCGCTTATCTTGTATGTATGTTTGTATGTTTATTGCCTCATTATATCTTCCAAGCAGCTGGACCAATTTATATCATTAAGATATCGTTAGGTTCGGCTTGATAACCCAAGTTTTCTTAGATAGATGAAGTCAAAAATACAAATATGGTTGCTGTGAGATACCATTGTTTGAAATATCAAAAATATAAATATAAAACGATTAATACAATATCGGTATCAAATTAAAGAGCTCACCATAAGGTTTTCAAAAAGGTACAGCATCGTGATATTTTTTTTGATAGCAGGTGGGGTTTTTATTTTTAAATTTTTCCTTTATTTATTACTTATATTTTGTTATAGGTATTTATTAATTATAAATTTAAATGTCTCACATCTGCTGGGCGTCTCGCGACGGCCTATTTTTTATGTGACTTGATTGAGAAGATTGAGAATGTTCAAAACTTTAGTATTTAGTGAGTTCTAGTGGTCTGACCAAACATAACATAAATCAATGACATGGAACTCCTGACAAATGTAACTTTGCAGCATCAACAGAATCAACAGGATACTCTTCACCTACTTACTTCGCGGTGGTCTCAATTAATTGGTTAACTTTCTCTAAGTCCTTTAAATTTAATTTTAAATGTATCTATAATCTATCACCGGCCGGTTGATAGTAGCGGAGTGAGATCAGCAGTGGGTGTACATAACACGACAGTTGATTTAGGTAAATCCGGCGACGCAACATTAGAGCAATAGGGAATATTGAATATCTAGTACCTAATAGAATAGAAAGTTACAAACCAAAGGCGTAATAGCATATTTGGAAGAGATGTGGTGCGATCGCTGTGAGGAGCCCAAACAGGGCTTGTGGTAGCTCCGTGGCGAGGAACAGCCCCAGCAGCGCCACCAACATGCGTGTGGTGCGGTCGGTGCGACCACCACCTCGCTTGCCATCGCCACCTTCGTTGAGTCGAACTTTTTCACCCTAGACAAAAGAATGAATGAATAAATAAACAAAAGATGGAATTGTACAGATAGTATTAGTGTAAGGACAGGGCCAATGCACGATTAAAACGCTGGCATTAATTGGTCCAATGGAGCAATGCACAGTAGGTATAATTATTATAATTTCAAACGGCGACGCTAGCGTTAATTTTTGTTTGTACGAGGAACATTTGTGTGAAATGTTCCGAAAGCGACAGGCCTATTCTTCATAATTGAGTTTCTATGGATCAATTTTGTATACTCCAAGAAATGTCGTGTTTAATTTTCATTGGTATTCTTCCTTCTCTTTTCTTTTTTGGCCGACAAAGCTTCGGTGATTTCGGCTATTTACATAAAACATATAAATTAGTCTGCCCGCTCCAAAAATTTAGTATTACATTGTTAACTATGTTGGGTCTACCGAGAATAAGTGATCAGTTTTATTTTTAACGAAAAGACTGTTTTACAAGGCGATGGAAAATAACAAATCTTATTGTAGTAAGTAGGTATGTCATGACGTGTGACCCTTTTAATAACACGACTATTGTACCTTTATTGGTTTGGTACAGAGTTGTACAAATGTATTAAATGAGGACATTCAATTTCCAGGCGCTTGCCAATTTGGAATCTTTTGTAGTTTCACTTTATATGAGCAGATCGCAAAAATTTATTATACAATACAATAT
Organism: Thymelicus lineola; assembly: GCA_963932265.1. Lineage (NCBI taxonomy): Eukaryota > Metazoa > Arthropoda > Insecta > Lepidoptera > Hesperiidae > Thymelicus > Thymelicus lineola. The sequence continues at coordinate 8,456,300 of OZ010686.1, forward strand.
ATGTAAGGTACAGAGATCATGTTGGTTACGCAGGTGGGCTTTCGAATTTGAATATTTTATGGAACAATTTTCCTGTCACAGTGAGTGAAAAATGTATCTTTATGCCATGCTGTACCCAGATTCCAATATTGCTTGGTTTTTAAACGATTGTCATACAAATATTGCAAACGAAATTCTGCAATCAAAATACCATGCGTGTTCAGAATCCTAAAACTCGGTAATCTGTATAAACTATACTTACTTGAAATACAGCTTTTGAACCAAAACATAACATAAATTGACTTGTCGACATTTCAAACGTACAGCTTTCATATTTTGATGAGGTTTGCGTATTAACCTGAATTTTAATATACCGCCTACGTTGAAACTTGCCAAAGGTTTGTTTGGTTTTGGCTTATTCGAGTAGGAACGCCGTACGTTGTTGACTTGTTGTTGATGAGATATTCGCTTTGTATATTGATTACGGGATTGTATGGATAAACCTTTTTATACTCGCATTTTGTCCCGATTTATACCTACCGCTTAATCCAATTTCGATACTGACTCAACCCTGTGCTTTAATAATTTTCGTCCTGACCTTCTTGATAAGACATGATTGTCTCATTGTAGTACATACACACAATGTGTGTGAGTGTGTATAGGATCCGATTATTATTTTTTGCTCTTGGCCCTATCGGTCTTTACATCATCACGCGGACATTCAAACCGATTAATTGGTTTGTACTGTAAGTAAATCAATTCCAATTCGTTTCTTGAATTTTTTTTATATTACATTAAAACGTTTAAAACGTTTTAGATATATAACTAAGATTAGTTTAAGTAAAAACCTAAATTAATTTAATAACTTATTTTATTTAAATAGCCCACAAACGATAAGACCAGCAACGTAAATGGTCACAAGATAAATAAATGTATCATGAATGTATTAATATTTCTAAATAAGTAACATTTAAAAACTTGAGTCTTAAGAATTATATACTTATGTACTTTTATTTAAAAAATCCTTTATAAGAGCTATATCAATGAAAATATATTTCTTAGCAAAGGATTTTATAAATAAAAATTTTAGCTATCTCAGGATTTTCAAGCTTCGTAGGGGTTTCTCGGTATTCCAATTCCAAAGCTATTTTTAGCAAAATTTATTGTTAAGTGAAATTTAGTTACCTACGTAAGTGCTCGATTATCGGATTACTAGACTCAGTACAAATTATGACAGCTTTTTCTACAGTTAATTAATAATTATAGGCTATGTTTAATTTAGCCTTCTGGATGCTGCTTGACTTAAGTCAATAATAAATAATCAGGCAGAAATAATAATAATCCTATGAGCAGCAATCTCCTTGTTAAACCACTTTCCATTCATTAAAATTATTATTCATTATAGTTATTATTTATTATTTATAAAGTTAAAACTTCCAGGGCAGAATTACTACCCTTCGTTCAATCGATCGAAATGTCGTGGAAAATATGCTTACCTACATTTTTCTCTGAGTAATTTTTTTTACATAAACTTGACCACAATCCCACCTGACGTTAAGTGGAAATGTAGTCCAGGACGGTGAGCGCACTAACTTAATAAAAGCGTATTTAACTCTTTCTTGAAGTCATCCACATCATAAGTGGGCGGGAACGCAGACGCAGGCAAGTTTTTCCAATCCTTCGCGGTACGCACAATAAATGACGACACAAACCGCGTACGGATACCGGCGGGATGTTCACGACGAAAAGGTGGATACCCGCCGTACGTCGTGACGTTCGATTGTTAGCAATGATAAATTATTATTATATTTTTGAAGTTGGCAATAATGATTAAAATAGATAAAAATTGAATGTGGGTAGAAAAATAAAAAACGGTTTGACATTCGACTTGCTTGAGATTCAATGGCGGGCTAGCGCACTGTGTTCTTGTAGAAGTAAAATTGAATAAAAGAGTGATTGTGAAGTAGCTAAGTGTTGTGATTTCTTTCACGATGGAGGAACGGTGAAGGGGGAATTAATTCAAATAATTCCTGCGCACACTCTCCAAAATGTGCCCTATAGAAAACCGTGAGGCTGGCTAGTCTGCGCCTGTGCTCGAGATTTTGCAGATTGGTCTTAACCAGATCTGTGTCACCAACAATGATATTATATGTATAAAAAGAGGTAGATATGCCAAGACGGCGCTGAAATTACGTCATTCGAATTTAGTCAAGTATAGCGATTTTAATTCAGACAGTTGATAGCTGCCTCTGTAAAACCGTCAGGTACACGAGTATTGTATAGTTATTTAAATATTTATTTTTTGAATGATGTTCATAACGAATGTATTGCCGGGAGCCTTAGTCAAAGTCAAAGTTAAAATATTTTATTCATATAGGTATCACTGATACACTTATGCACGTCATTTTTTGGCTTTTCGGAAGGTGCTTTATCGTGGAGGAGAAGAAAAGCCTAAAGAAACTCCTCAGCACATCTTTTAAAAAAATATTACAAAAAAAAATAATAATACAAAAGTATTTACTATTCTGAGCGGAACTGGTTGCAGAACTGGTCATTTCCATGCGTCTTTGTCATTTAAATACTCGTCTACACTATAATATCCCTTGCCTAACAATTGTGTCTTTACACGTTTTTTGAAAGTTTCTATTGGCAAGTGACGTATTAATTTTGGGATTTTATTATAAAAATGTATACCAAGCCCTATGAAAGATCGCTGCACTTTACTTAGGCGGAACGAAGGCGTAACTAATTGATGCATTCTTTTCGTATGGCGATTATTAATATCAAAATTTTGTTTATACGCGTTTATATTCTTCCGTATAAAAACTACATTGTTAAAGATATACTGGGAAGCTACTGTAAGTATACCTATTTCCTTGAACTTTTCACGCAAAGATTCCCGAGACCTAAGTTTATAAATAGCCCTAACTGCCCGTTTCTGGAGTATGAAAATTTGTTTTATATTGGCTGCTTTGCCCCACAGCAAGATGGCATAAGACATAACACTGTGGAAATAAGCAAAATAGACTATCCTAGCAGTTTCGACGTCTGTATACTGCCTTATTTTCCTGACAGCAAAAGCAGCCCTACCGAGTTTTGTCGCGAGATTTGTTATATGTGGGCCCCATTGAAGTTTACTATCTAAGGTCACCCCTAAAAAGACCGTCGATTCCTCCATATGCAATGTATCGTTATTTAGTTTAAGAGATTTGCTGACTTTTTTAACATTAGGTAGCACAAACTCTATACATTTCGTTTTTTTTGCATTTAATAGTAAATTATTGATAGTGAACCAACGCGATACATGCGAAAGAGCACTATTTACGTCGTCGAAATTTACTTTATTCCTTTCACACTTAAATATTAGTGATGTATCATCAGCAAATAGTACAATATCCGCTTGGTTCTTTACATAATGTGGTAAATCGTTAATGTATACCAGAAAAAGAAACGGACCCAAGATCGAGCCCTGCGGTACACCCATCACAGCCGGTGACCCCGATGACTTAATATCGTTTATGCTGACTTTTTGTATTCTATTACTCAAATAAGACGCAATCAAGCTAAGGGCCTTGTTTTTTATACCATAGTGGCCAAGTTTAAACAGCAATGTTTCGTGCTCAACACAATCAAATGCCTTAGATAAGTCACAAAATACTCCTATGGCATTATGTGACGCCTCCCATGCTTCAAATATATGCTTTAATAGCCTAGCCCCGGCATCGGTTGTACTACGGCCTTTAGTGAAACCGTATTGCTCAGGATGTAATAATTTATTATTGTTGAAATGGGTTAGCATTTGATTCAATATTATCTTTTCGAAAATTTTACTAAGGGTTGGTAAAACAGAAACTGGTCTATAGTTATTAAGATCAGTTTTTTCACCTGTTTTAAAAAGTGGAATGATTTTGCTGCATTTCATAAGATCTGGAAAGATACCTAGATCTATACATTTATTAAAAACTACGACCAAATATGGAGCTATAATACCTATAATATGCTGTATTATTTTCACCGAGATGCCCCACAAATCACCCGTATTCTTTACCTTCAGAGACTGAAAGGCCTTAATTAAGTCTCTAGCGGTTATATGTTGAAATTCAAATAAAATATTACATTCATTAATATGATTTTTTAATATGGAAAGTGCTTCCGTCGGTGAAGAAGCTAGTGAACTGGTTAATGTTATAGGAATATTACGGAAGTGATTTTCAAATTCGCTTGCCACGTCTTTATCAGCACTGATTATATTATTATTAATCAATAATTCGTAATTGAAATCACAGGACTTTGCGTTACCGTTCTCACTGTTAATTATATTCCAAGTGGTTTTTATCTTGTTATCCGAATTAATAATTTTGTTCTTTATGTACATTTATTTCGCCTGAATACAAACAATTTTAAATATTTTAGAATAATTTCTCACGTGCTCCTGGAAAGTTGGAGAAAAATTGTATTGTTTCTCGGCGTAAAGGTCATACATCCTGTTCCTACTTTTATAAATACCTACAGTAGCCCAATCACTAAATTTACTATTTTTAGCTAGATCTACATACTTAAACTTGAATATTTTATTAAATTCGTTATTTATGTTATTAGACAATGTGTTATATAGTTTTATTAGATCTCTTTGTTGTAATGTTAACTGCGTTTGCATTTTCGAGTGGATTTTTTCTTTAAAAGTTAGGTAGGTAGTATTTTTAGTTATTGGTCTACATTTTATTATTTGTTTTTTCTTAGTGACTGAATTATACAACGAAATTTTTTGTCCGCAGTGGTCTGACTTCAACTTACTGAATATCTCTTTATTTAAAATCTCACAATTGCAAAAGATATTATCTAAACAAGTAGCTGTAGTTTCAGTTCTCAGATTAAAGAAATAAAAGGCAGATATAACTTTCGCATAGAAATGCAACGAATGACGTGAAGCCGCTTTTTCACTATGTGTGCATGACAACCATATTGACATCTAGCAGTGGTATCGTAGAGACACATACTTCTTTGTGTGTGTAAGTTGCCACATTGAAAACAAAAAGACTCAATCTCCCGCAATTTAGTAAATATTTTTTGCCATATTTTCGACTTCAAATATTATTAACAATTAAATTGGCAAATTATTTATTATTATATCACTAGATATCAAAAAGTATAGATATTAAATATGTCAAATGTTCTTTTATTGTACAATACTTAATATGTTGAATTGTTTTAATTTATGGTTTTTTCTCTTTTGGGTAGTTATTTTTCATTGAAAAATATCAAAATTTTAATACATTTATTATAATTAAAATACATGAAATATATATAATATACGTCATCTTCATTAAATTGCAATGAATAAACAAAGCAAAATTTGGATGGCCAATCATTATCTTGCCTACTTAATAAAATCCCATTTATCTCGTATAATATCATTAATCTCGCAATCTGCAAAAAAAAATTAATTTGGTGAATAGGCTAAACAGGAACTAAAATAGAATACAATATTTTCTTTCAATCGTGCATTTTATCGTAGGCAAACGTGATATTTTCAATCAACCAGGTTTACCTATGTTAAAATCCTTATTTTATCCCTCTAATCCTTTGTACAATCTATCTTATGTTTGTAATAACCCAGCGACTGGTATTTATGCATTGGCTGCATTTCCTCATTTTTAGATTTAAATAAATACAACTATTTACTTTTAAAATATTTTTTTTTGTTATAAATTTATAATCGATCAGTGTTCAAATAACCCATGAATATTTCCCCTAATTTAGGGTAATCGATTTTCATATAAAGCTGGTATAAAATTGAATAATTGTCGAGGTTTTGTGTTCCGAGCGCACCTCTAAAATATTATTATAAATAAATAATAAAATAATGAACAGTTACCTGTGAAAAGATATATAATCTTCTTTTGCTTGATTTTAGGAACAACTTTAGTAGTGTTTAAAATTGCAAGACGGCATTTTATCTGAGAAAATTATTTAATAAATTTTGACAATTGTGACATGAAAGCTATTTGACGCTTTCTATAATACTGAATCGGGTTTGTATTTGCTTTTTTAGTTTGTATTTGCTTTGGTAGCTTTACATTTTAGTTGGATGAATATATCTGCCTTTTATTTCTTTAATCTGAGTTTCAGTTATTCTGGTTGGCTCATTGAATAATGGATTTAAATTAAAGCATTTAAACAAACTTAGTAGCCTAGTAGCCATAGTACTATCTGATAAAATGTCTTAATTTATGCAATTTAACTGTTGTAGGAATTTTCACAATTCACAATCATGATGGTAAAATTTTAACGAAGCTAGCTTATATCTGTCGAGAGTATAAAACAATAACAGGCGATGAGGGATTGTTATTGTTATGAATTTTTTTATTCATAACATAATTATACTCATAAAACATATTCATAACATATACATATACTCATAACATAAATTACCTCCCTAATATTGTTTTCTAATTGATGTGATTGGAGAATTTGACCATATTCTGGCAAAAAACCCCAAACTCTTCCAATGTGTCACAATAAAATATAATATGAAGTTATGACAAATTGCAAAAATTTGTACCCTTTTTACGTGACTGAAATAAAAACAAAAACTGGCCTTTTCTCGATTGAATTGTTACTTATATTATTGTGTAGGTACTCGTAGGAGCAGAAAGAACTCTGATGTTAAATTTTATATAATTTAATATATTCGAATCATGAAGTTTCCACCACGCTGTTTTATTGCCTTGTTATTGTTCATGAAGAAACTCTTATCTTCTTGAATCAAACGATTTTTTCACGAAAGTGATTTGCACTTTCATTGGAATAGAAAGAAGTACCTGAAGTTCTAATTGGTAGATATCGTCCACTTCATTAGGGCCTATTAGATTCTTCATAGTAAGTATTAATACTTACATAGACTATTTCCATTTAAAGTGAAACATCTAAAATAATCAGTGATAATTAGCAATGCAGCTACAAAAAGCTGTATTTTATTTAAAAATCGTAACATGTAAATCCAGCTGGGATATAATATTCATATCTCCACCTGCCTAGTGCCTAAAAGTTCTCCATAATAACTTCAAAGGTATGTCAAGTGTGCCTCTACCTTTGAACCCGAATTCCTTTTCCCTATAACATATTTTCATGTAACAAAGGTAATAGAAGAATACAGTACATATGCTGTCAGTTCATTTTGATTTATTTAAATATCTATAATGGCTTCTCTATAATGGCTTCAACCCATTAATAGGAAGCTTAAACATACTCCAGCGTCTCCCTCCACCACGCTGATCCCGTGGTGGTTAGGTTATTGGCTAACCTAAGTATCGAAAGTTTTAATGCCATCTGAAAGCCTTCGACATGGCTTATAACGACTGTTATCTTACGATAACAACTGACACCGTCGGCTTTACGAAGCACGAAGCAAGGAGCGGTCACCCATCCAACTACCAATCGCGCCCGCTGATGCTTGACCAGGTGAATTACTAAGGATCGACCCAAGCCGCCGGGCTATGAGCGTTTCAAATCTCTCTATAAGCTCTGTCAAATTATCTTATTAACATTATGTACTTTAATTAATTTTACACTCAACATACACTTCAAAGAAACTTAGCAGGCCATTAAAGCTAGAAAATTTATCACTCTGGCAATTTGCCTTTATGGAAAATAAATTAACTGCTACTTAATTGTTACAGTTCCAGCTAAAGAGTCTAGGGGTAACTTCATAATAACATTAACAATGACTGCCAATAAATAATAATAGTCGTCAAGCCAGATCCATTCATCATATTCGGGTCCCTCGTTTTCTCTTTGGCCAGCAACGCATTGGTGACGCTTTTGTTATTACCATCAAGTGGGATTGTAGTCAAGCATTAACTTATAAGATATAAAAAAACGAGTGAACAATCTTATCCATTTGTCTCATCTGTTAACAAAATAATATATTATATTATGTTTACCTCGTTCGTTGTAATTGCAGATTTCTTCAACAACTTCTGCCGTCTTCTATCACTTGATTTCATTTTTAGAATTAAACATACACTTAAAATTGATAATACTACACACGGTATAAGTTTTAGAAACACACTATAAATCCAAAATATTGCAGTCAACACATCCTTATTTTTGGTCATTGATATCGCGTACACTGGTTCTGTATTTGCTGTTAGTGTTTCGTTCATAGTAGCGTTTTCAGTTTCATTTTTTTGGCTGCTCACTTCCTGTATATTCATAGCAAAGTATATTGGTAAACATAATATCGGACATATGGCGTATGCCACGCCTATCGCTATGCTAGTGTTGCGTTTATTGCACAGTGATCTATTTTTCTGCGGGAACTTTATGGCGATAAATCTCCATACCGCGAGGGTTATAGTCAGCCAAATCGAAATTGTATGGAATGTCTGGCTGAATATGGAGTGGAAGTATACGAATACCGCCCAGGCATAAGAGTTGCGATTGAGTTCAGTCCCAATTTTAATATAAATGTGAAGTGCGAAGGGGATGTAATCGATCATCACTAGAAGGTCAGCGACGGCTAGGGCGGTGAGGATTGAGTTTGTCGACGAAGCCATCTCTTTGCGACTAAGAACAGCTATATTGACCGAGTTGGCGACTGAGCCGAGTATGCAGATGATGAGCGCTATGTAGCCGTGCACCTTGGCATACACTCGTTGGAACTCGAGGCCTCCTGGCATACAATATGCCACGATTTCAGCGCTTTCACTCTCCATGACCGACTTTTGTTTGCGCCTGATTTTGTTACAGTAAAGTTAACCAATTCCACTTCACTTCGTAGCCTAAGTCCATCTTGAGCATCTGAAAAAGAAATAAAAAATATTACTTATTGTATTGTATTAAAACTCGCAACTAGATTTCTATTCTAAGATAGTATATCGCTTTAATTTCTGTGATATTTCTTGTTATATTATTTTATGAAAATCTTTATGATAATCATCATTTGCAAAAAGGTTTGTTTCGGGCATCACATTTTATTTATTTAGCCCTATTTACGTAATTGTACAATGGTACATTAGGTATTACACATTATTTAAATTTATCACCCGGCAATTTTTTCACTCGTGCCCTATCTCAAAGCAACATCACAATCATTATAAAATATAAAGAAAAGACATAAAAATCTCCTCCAGGCGTCTGCCCTAGTGACACTCGGAAATCTGTCGTATTTTTTAACGTAGCCGAGTGTCCCGAGTTGGATAAGTAGCGGGGATTTCGTTAAGAAGTTACACAATAGGTACAACAACACACCCTGAAGTTAAGCACCAGTCAGGAATTACTAGCTGGTATTGTTAGCCACGCGAGAATAGTGACGAGACTGAAATGTAGGACAATAAAACATAAACAGAAAATAGAGCTTGATAAAAATTTCAAGTAAGAAATCGTAAGCTATGCGTACAATGTAGAAAGTTTAGTATTTTAGTCTTATATTTTATTTATTATTTATTTATTTATTTAATCTTTTTTGCAACAACCTAAGAATAGGCTTACAAAGGGCGGACTTAATGCCTATTGGCATTCTCTACCAGTCAACCCAGGGTGATGGTGAGAACATGTGGCATGTGACAATAAATTGATCATTCTGTTCAATTCACAGTAATTTCAAATAAGTATGATAAATAAATATGTATTTTATTGTAATAAATAGCAGTTTCATTTGCACCTATTGTTGGAGTATGTTTTCGATTTAAGCGGCCGCATCAGTGATACCTTTGGTGATGCTGATGTCCATGGGCGACAATAGCCCCCATATAAATTTTAATAGCAAGAAAACAGCTTATACATATAGTACATTGCAATTAAAATAATCCACAAAGCCGGAGTTCACCAAAATATTCGTGACGAGAGCTTGTTAAGTAACAAGTGAATAAACTAATTATGGAATAGCTTTTATCACTAGACATGTTCGAACATAATTAGGTAAGCACTAGCCGCTCCAATAATAGTAACGGTGTTAAGTAATTACACTCCAACGAAATTACTCACAGCTATTGTATGCATGTGTTTAGAATTCTCAATGTTTGTTTGATAAACCGAATATATACTGCGTAACAGGGCGGCTCAAAATAACTTCATAGTGTAATGATTATCCTTTGACTTTAGTATGTGTTATGCTAATAGAGTTCCGTAACAAGTAATTGCTTACTTTCATGGTTTGAAATGCTTCAATAAATCTAAAAAGTTTCAGGTCTTACTCGATTTATTTAAATACATACTAAAGATACCTTATTTGAAGAGGTTACTGAACTATGTGCAGTTAATTTTTTGGTGCATATGTGTTAGCGTGCTCTCTATTATTACAGTGTAAGGTACCACTTGAGACTATTATTTTGAACTATTGTGAATATATGTATGATATTGACTAATCTGTATTACTATCATCAGTCGCCACTTGGTGGCGCTAGTGAGCATTGACGACATTGATGTCGACGTTAGAGAATAGAACTCAGTAATCGGGACATTCGCCATTCGACAGTCGACCTGAACGGTCGCATGAAAACCCGAGGCAAAACGTATTTAAGGTCTATGATTTTAGTGATAATTTATTTGTGATGAGTGTAATGGAAGTGTAATTAAAATAATTGTGGAATATCGTCGTTTTATTGGGCTGAGCCCTACAATTCAGAAGCCGGGATGAACAGATAGAAGAATCTCTTGCCACGCCCAAAGAGATAAAAACGTGAGCATTTTATTTTCTTCCTGATGACACGTGTTGAATTTGGGAAAATGGAGAACTAAATGATTAGCTTTGAAGGATAAACCTCTGGCCACGCCCCAAAGAGGTGAGGTAAAGTAAAAACGTGAGTAAATTTTTTTTTTCTCTTCTACCTGATGACACGTGCCGAATTAGAAAAATGAAGAACTAAAATGATTTTTTTTCTTATTTGCGCTTGCTCTTCAATCTTTTCGTTCGAGAACGGAAGTGAATTGAAAGACTAAAGATTTTATTGTGTGCAGCTGATCATCTATACTAATACTATAAAGAGGAAAGATTTGATTGTAGGTATGTTTGCATTGAATAGGCACCGAAACTACCGAACCGATTTGAAAAATTATTTCAGTGTTGAGAAGCTACACTATCCCCGGGTGACATAGGCTATATTTTTTTCTGTTTTGCCCGAAACGAAGCGAGAGTGATTTCCTAGCATTATATTTAAAAAGAAAAACAACAAACATCATGAAAAGTGTACTAAGCAGCTGATGCCCTACGTATATAAAAATAAAGGAAAGAGGAGTAATAAAAGTTCCAGGTTATTAAGTAACCATTATTAGCTAGAACTGATTATTAGCTACTGAATCAATGCATCAAAATTGAATAATGAACGAACTGTGAAACTTGCATCCGAAATATTGCCCTGATAAGACGTGGCGTTCTTTATAGAGTATTAAGTCTCCTTCACTCGATGGCCAGCAATGCACTTGAGCTCCCTCCATGTTTCGCGGAAACACCAATTATCTACCTAATAGTTGAGTAGGTACTGTGATGCAATATAAGAATATTGCATATTGCATATATATATATATATATTGGAAGCCAGAGATTAAATAAAACGCCAGGAGATATTTCTTACAGGATTTTTATTACTTGAGAAGTACATAAATGTTTTAGTGATTGCTTAGAATATTGCAACATTACGTTGGTCTAGTCACCAGTTGTACATTGAGATGATTTGAAGGTAACACAGTACCGGACTTTACTGTTTCATTTAATTTAATCCTGTAGCTATATTCATTTACTTTTTCAATTTGTAAAACTATGCACCTAAAGAGGTCACCGAATACACTAGTACGAGTATGCGTATGGTAGTTTCAACTTGATAATACTCTGACGAGGTGGACGTGATAGTATCACAAGATGGACAATGGAATTATTCTGCCATTATTGCAAGTCTCTTCGACTTTGAGATCGTATTGCTTTATTTTCGTGATCTCTTATCCATATAATATAAAACACAAAAAAAATGCGTGTACGGATGTCCTCAGTCTATATACTTTGAAACCACCCAACTGATGTGCCCCAAACTGATTTCATTTGAAACGCAGTAATGTGAAGATGGTTTGAGACCACTAAAACAATGCTTTAGGCACATTTTTGATTTTCGACTTTTCATATGCAACATTTTAGCCTAGTGGAATACGCTGTGTATCCGCTAGTTTCTCATAAAACAATTGTCATGAAAATGATGTCATGAAATGAAATCACAATAATATACTTACCCACCAATATACCAAATCCGAAGATGAACATACAGGTAATTAAGAGTACACAAAAATATTTTGCTGTTATCAAAGAACCTTTCCGAATTGCTGATGAATAAGTAAAAAAAAAGTAATATATATATATAGATGAATAAATTATTTTGAATTTAATTTTTGAATGTTGATGCTACTCCGTAATGGATCTTTTCGATTTTATGTACAATAGAAAAGCTCTATTTTATTTAATATATATCCAAATAAAAAAATTGAAATCTCGTGTCACGGTGTTTGTGGCGTGTTCTCACTCCTTCGAAACTGCTCCATCGATTTTTTATGACGAATAAGACATGTCAGATATACGTTTATGATAATCAATGAGGTATAATTTTACCACATTTAGTGTACCCTCATACTGAAATTTTAGTGAGTTCAAACTTAATTCGAGTTCCATACTTACACGTGAATTTGGTTACGGGAGCAAAGGGTAAAAATACACAGTAGAAATACACTTTTATAGCGTTCTTGTAATAGAACTACTAAAGCGGAAAAGTATGTTGTTGAGCCAAGTTTGAGAATGGCAGTTATTATATGCATTTGAAGCGAGATATCATAATTTAATGTTTTAAAACTAAAGATCTGTTATTCTCATGTTATATCATGACCGATAGAAGTTATGTCATCTGGATCCATTCCACAACGTTATATCAGGACATGTTAATATACAGTCACGATAACCAAGTGCTTGTGCCGCATGAATCGCATTTCAGATCAATTGGACAGTGGGAAGTGAGTCAAGTTAACTTACAGGATTTGATTAGACACCGGATATTTGAAATGAAATGGAAAAAAATAACGGGTTGTTGAGGTAAAACATGTAGTACTATTATCTATTCTATGGTAAGACATTTGTTTTGGTAATTTTTGTTAGCAAGCGGGTGACTCGTTGAGATCATGTACTATCCATCAAATTACAGCAAGTCGAGAGGAATATTAGAGATTATTTCTTGTGATATCTGTTGATTTAAGTAACTATTGTTACTGTCGGTTATAATAAGGCACATTAGCGTAAAGGTAGGTACATTACAGAATAAGATGCAATGAATGCACACTTAGATGACTACTCGATAAATTCGGTTATCATAATGACTTCTAGGTACGTTGCACACCAAATATGAGCTTAGATGGCAACTCCGGATTTTTTTGGTGATTCCCGTTTGATGTTACAAGTATTGTTCTTATAGCGTTTAGTTAAAGTGATTGTTATCACGCCCTCTCTACAGCGGTACAATATGTATAATTGAAGTTAACGGACTACTCGACGAATTCAAACAACTGGAAAATGACCGTGACTGACAATAACTAAACTATGTATTATGATTACAGATTTCTTTGTGACAAGAGATTGCCGGACTGCGGTCGGGATTCTACGGTAATTGATAAACATATGTAATGTATTTGTGAGATACCGCGTACTAACATGTGAATTTGATTACGCAGCCTGATCACATCCCTATGTTCGTACATTGCTCTTCCAAGGAGGTACAAGGTAATGTCTTTACTTTACTTTTATTAGTGATGTTTGATAATGCTACATACTCATAGCACCACAGCTATGGCATAGATTGATTCACTGAGACGTCGGGCAAACTGTTAGAGACACAGAAATGAGGTTTAGACATAGCAATAATTGTTGAATGTGATGGGTATCTCCGGGGATTATATCTTACATTTTGGTTTGATGTGTCTGAAGTAAGACACCAAACTATTATATTTATTACTGCAAAGAATGGGACATATATGTGTGTGATGTGTGATCGACAAGTGTCTCTGCTATGAAACTTTGAGGTATCAAACAGGCTTCAAAGCCAAAGTGAATAGAATGAAAATACGCAACATCCGTTAATATTAGATATATTAACAAACCATATAGATTTATTTGATGATGATAATTATTTAGTGTCTTGCAGTCGAAGAGGGAATTCATCATAGGAGTGTCCATGTCTAGGTACTCCATATTATGGAAATAATGTCATATTGATATCCTTTTCCTTGGAATGCGATCATAAAAGAGGAGGTGAGGATTTTCTTTAGGCTTTTCTTCTCCTCCACGACAAAGCACTTTTCCGAAAAGCAAAAAAAAAATGACGTGCATAAGTGTATCAGTGATACCTATACGAATAAAATATTTTGACTTTTGACTTTGAAAATCTGGTCACTTAATATTCTTGACTACTTATCGGGCTATGACTACCCCGGTAGATGGGCTTAGTACAGATTTGCTTACAGAAGTTTAGGGTTATTTTTCCTATAATGAAGCGATTATTCAAAGGAGTGATGAATATTGACGTGAACCATGTTAATGGATTGATTTGATGTATGTATTGCGCTATTGGGGTTAGTTTTTACGAGCATTGAAACTACTGGAATTTTAAGATTTTATTTATTTATTGATATTATTATACAAACAAGAGTACGTACCACTGTACCAGAAACATTTTATCTGAAAAATAGATTTCTTTTATTACATAAGCGTCCACTTATTCTTAATCTCCAGAGTATGAAGAATAAATTAGAGGAATATACTATTGATTTTTAGTTGCTTTATTTCTGCAACAAAAGACGTTGCTGGATACTGGATTGACAGAATATAGTTTAACACATATACTCTGATTCTTAAATAATAACGTTACGATATTATATCATGGAGTCCTTATGACTTCTGCCTATTTGCGTTAGTGTATGAATCCACACTTATACAGTATTTATAAGTTTCAGATCGAATACATACATCAGATCAGGAGGTTCAGAGACAACACTGATGAAACCACGATTCTGACAAAATTCGATGAACAACTCTTGGATGAAACACCTGACGAACGGCGGGCACCAGAAAACTGGTGAAGAATATGCAGGAGGTGAATTGAATCGAGTTGAATCGAATCGAGTTGGATCGAATCGAGTTGAATTGAATCGAATTTAATGAAATCGAGTTAAATCGTTTCGAGTTGAATCGAATCGAGTTGATTCCGATCGAGTTGAATCGAATCAGGTTGATTCGGATCGAGTTGAATCGAATCGAGTTGAATTGAAACGAACAGAATCGAATCTAGTTGAATCGAATCGAGGTGAATCGAATCGAGTTGAAATGAAGCTAATCGAAATGAAGCACAATGAAACGAAGCTAATCGAAATTAACCTAATTGAAATCAAGTGAATTGAAATGCATCAATTGAATTGCATTAATTAAAATGGATATCAATGAATGATATAATTTGAAATAAAATGATGAAGCAATGAAATGAGATAATACTATATGAGACAAGATTATATGAGACAAGACTACATGAGACAAGACTATATGAGACAATACTTTAAGAGGCAAGACTATATGAGACAAGACTATAAGAGACAAGACTATAAGAGACAAGACTATAAGAGACAAGACTATATGAGACAAGACTATATGAGACAAGACTATATGAGACAAGACTATGAGACAAGACTATATGAGACAATACTATATGAGACAAGATGACATGAGACAAGACGACAAGAGACAAGACGATATGACTAATTCTTAATTCTTAATTGATAATTATTCAGGACTATGGGAAACAGACAATATTTGATGAAATGATACATTAATTGACACCACCGGAGAGCTAGAGCAACGGTCGTGAGAGAACTGATACGTTTCGGCGGTGAGCTTGAGCAACGACCGATGCGTGTGCGATATCACCACGGTGATGATATGGTTCACTGAATTCCTCAG
This sequence comes from Thymelicus lineola, assembly GCA_963932265.1. Taxonomy (NCBI): domain Eukaryota; kingdom Metazoa; phylum Arthropoda; class Insecta; order Lepidoptera; family Hesperiidae; genus Thymelicus; species Thymelicus lineola. The sequence goes on from OZ010686.1 coordinate 8,472,252, forward strand.
ACGATGAGCAAGAGTAACGTCTGAGGTGCTGCCAACATGACAGTCCGAGCGATGAGCCTGAGCAACGGTCGGGTTTAGTGAACCAAGTGGAAAAGCTTGGTCGTGACTGACGGTGTGGTGAGCTTGAGCGACACTCCCCATCACGGCCAAGTATGAATTGAGAGATGGATCTGATCAGAGAAGAAAACCAAGTAAGGAACATGACTGACGCATGAAGCCGTGCCACGCGGCAAGGTAGCTGGCGATTTAAATACGTACCGCAACCGTAAAGGTTGTTTGATAATAAATAATAATTATAGAAATTCAATAATTTTATAGATGTTATGAAAGGTTTTTCTGGGTCGAGTAGCTACTGTTTGGAGCATATAACAAGTTATTGTTTAATTGTAGATGCTTAATTTCCGGCATATTATTTTAAAAGCATAGTATAATAAAATGATAGTAGGACGTAAAAGTATTCTGATCAACTTTTTGCTTGTTTGATAGAAAAATTTAAATATTGTTATTTCCCATTATTCAGATATTGACTATAATTCTCTTTTAAAATTTATATTCAGTAAGAACTATCATAATTAATAAATCTGAATATATGTAGATCTTTACGATGAAAGTCATAAGATGAAAGTATAAAGTACCAAGTATCGAAATAACAATTGTAATATTTGACTAAAGATTACCGCTCTTACGAAATAAAGGATTTTTTATAGATGTATAAAATGTTAAGTACATGATATCGATTTGATCATAATTATATTTAAAAAATATTTTTAAGTTTCAAATGTCTATTTCAGAGGAAGGATAGTAATTTATAAACTATATGAATATCTATTCGTTTTGATGAATAACGCAGCTGTGAACAATAGGTTTAGTAAAATTCATTTTCACATAGATAAAGGCAACATTAGCAACTTAATTTATCATGATTTCTTGGATTGTTGATTTTTTGTTTAAATGATTGATTTCTTGTTTAAATGATGATTGTACAGTATTGAATCCAACATATTCTTAATTTGCGCTATGTATCACGTACGAGGACGTACGAAAAGTCAGATGGCCGAGCTGTTAGCGTGCTCTCTATTATTACAGTGTAAGGTACCACTTGAGACTATTATTTTGAACTATTGTGAATATATGTATGATATTGACTAATCTGTATTACTATCATCAGTCGCCACTTGGTGGCGCTAGTGAGCATTGACGACATTGATGTCGACGTTAGAGAATAGAACTCAGTAATCGGGACATTCGCCATTCGACAGTCGACCTGAACGGTCGCATGAAAACCCGAGGCAAAACGTATTTAAGGTCTATGATTTTAGTGATAATTTATTTGTGATGAGGGTAATGGAAGTGTAATTAAAATAATTGTGGAATATCGTCGTTTTATTGGGCTGAGCCCTACATATGTCACTAGACATATTAATCTGTTACAGGTAATTAAATATTATGGGTGCATTTTGTAACTTTTGTAGTAAATAATTATGTTTAAAATAACCCCTTTAGAAAAAAAATTTCAAAGCCTACGCTATTCTATTATTTCTTTCTTTTTCTATCAATCGGATTTCTGGACACAATAATGAAAGCCCTTTCATGTGAATTCAAATATCAAACTATATTTTAAAATATCACCTATTAATAAATGGAACGCAACAAATGCAACGCTGGGTGTAAAAAGAAAGGTGGATTATTATTGGATTGTTCGTGGATCATGGATAAAAATGGACAAAAATGTGGAACTATTATAAAAACTAAAAGAAACCGCCTGTAATACCAATATTCCAAAAGCTATCATGATATAATACCTTTTTAAAATCCTTATGGTGAGTTCTTTAATTTGATACCCATATTGCATTATTCAATTTATTTTTATTTTTTGATACTTCAAACAATGGCATCTCACAGCCACCATATTTGTTTTTTTTTATTTTACTTACTTAAAAACACTTGGGTTATCAAGACAAATCTAAGGACATCTTAGTTATATAAATCCGTCAAGCGGTTTGGAAGATATAAGGTAATCAAAATACAAGATACGCGCGAAAAACATAACCCATCCGGCAGTCATCAGCATAAGGCATCAGGCAGTCGGTAAAAAGATCCATTAATGGATTTTTCTATATTTGTATACTTATTTTAAAAATGTACCATAATATTTATCTCAGATTTTAAAGTCTATTTTATGTAATGAGATAAGGATGTCGTACACGGATTACCACTCAGAAAAAGGACCTCTTAGTATGCAGCGAAAACAGACAAGGAAAACATTTTTATCGGATAATCAAGAGGAGGGACACGACACTAGAGCTTTACAAGTCAGATTTATTTATCGTTTATTATGAAATATCTTGTTCAGTAATGTAATAATGCGTAATCCTTTACCAAGGTCTTTTGGAGTGTACGGGGCTATCTTCTTAAGCTATGCGACGATGATGCCTCAAGTCAGTTAATACTAATCTTGATCATGGGTGATGGTGACCATTTACTATTTAGATATCATCAGCCATTAGCCATAGAAATTAGCCTGCTCGTTTGTCCGCAATTTTTTAATACTTATCCCCTCACTAGAATTCACTGTGTGCCAAGTGGTATGGACAACACAAATAACACATCATGGGACTCACGGCCACAAAAATAAAATATTTATCTGCCATATATACCGTGGCCGGGAATCAATCCCGGGATTCCTCGCTTTGCAGGCAGGGTCACTTACTAGACAACAGAGTCGTTGTGCAACGTTTACGATAAGAAATGCTATTTCAGCAACCATTTAGAACTAGCCCACTATAATGAATTATTTCAGTACCTTGAAACCTGTAAAATGTAGCTTGACTTCTTTTATAATTACGTTAGGTACGTCGGATTGTTGTTATTGGAAAACAAACGATAATGTTATTCCATGTGCTCTATTTTTGTCTCGTATAAGCGAGCAGTACGTTTTTAATTTATAAAACCGTTTACGAAGATAAATTGCCACCCAAAGCCTGACATTTTGTTATAAGGAGCTTTAGATGTGAATATTACAAAGTAATATTATTTTAGTTTTGGGTCACCACACTTTATCTTATCTCGTCGAAATCGTTTATAAAATTCAGTCTCTTCCACTGTCCGGTTATATTCGTAATACTCGAGAAATACATAACAGATTTACATAATAAGATGCATTATATAACATGTTTTCAATATGAAAATACGGTAGCTCAGCAAAATATTATGATTTATGAAGCAGATAAATCTTTTGGGTAATTTTTGTAACAGACACACAAAATTCGAAAATTGTTGTTTTGTTTATTATTTTGTATATTATCTTTAACAATACCTATAATTATGGTTTCGACCCATTCATAGCCCACTATTGAGGATGGATCTCTCCTCTTGAGTAGGCCTAGAGCATCATACTCCACCACGCTATTCCAGTGCGGATTGATAGAGGGGTTAGAGTGGCCAACCCAAGTTGTTGCAACTTTTCATGCCTCCCGAAGTCCTCCGTTTTATAGGACTTTATATTTTTTCGTATTAACAAAATCTCAGTCATCGAGTACATTTGATTGTTGTCTAAGCAAGTCAAAGTCTAAGTACCTACGCTTTATTTGAATGACATTTCGAAAGTTTTGCATACGTGCCAAATAGCAAGGGAATAAGTTCAGTAGGCATATGAAATAGGGGAAAACCCACTTTATTTACATATAACTAATGTCATTGGGGAAACCCACACAAAATATATCTATACTAAAAAACCACGACCAATATTTGCGTCGGCTACAGTTTTACAATTAGTTTAACTACCCTCTTGGGACCGGTACCAGTTTTTACAAACTGAAAGAACAAGTAATTAGCTATCATGTAGTGTATCTACTGACTTTAATTAGCCGGGTAAAGTTCAGCACATCGGTCGCCCTCTGTCGTAGCTCTCCTCTACAGGATATTAAATTACTGCTCTAATACTCATTCGGTTCAAATTAAATAGAACCGTTCTTACGTTTCGCTACTTTGTAAAGCACAACGTCGGTATTTGTAGGATACAAGCTACGTTTAATTAAAAGCCAAGTAAATCAATATAGTACTCATATAGATAGGAAAATTTTCACATTCAAAGGTACTTACTATGTTTATTTTTTAAAGTAAAGCAAATTAAACAACATGCAAGGATAATGCATAGACTATGCGGCATAGGGAACATAATAGGGAAACATTACCAACACCAACATTTTATTTTAGTAAGGGAAAGAATGGGTTTGAATTTCTGTTCTCGGTCTGGATCTGTGTTCTTGTCTTTGTTGTCCACCCACAACATAGGTAATTCTATCACCCAACCTCTTTAAAAAACTGAGATAGTCACCAAGTAATATTGGATAGCAGGCAGGTCAAGGCATACCTTAAGTATGTAAGAACAGAATTAAGAAAAGTCATTAAAAATATCAATCAAGACCCATAATGGCCATACACGATCAAGTATAGGTACTTGTCAAGTTTGCAACGGACTTGATGCGGCATCCAGTAAACTTAACGGTGTATGGCTATCTGGCCATATAGCTATGTCATGCAAACTGGATGCCGCATCAAGGCACACTGCAAGCTTGACAAGTGCACTTGATCGTGCATGGCTAGTTTTAGCTGGCCATACACTTGATCGTGAGATACCTATATAGCCAGATGGCCATAAGTATATCGTCTCCGCTGTGGAAAATGACAAGTATATAATCTTAAACTGGCCATACACGATCAAGTATACTTGTCAAGTTTGCAGCGGACTTGATGCGGCATCCAGTAAACTTGACGGTGTAGATGGCTATCTACTCGTATGTATGGAAGATCGCTCATGCAAATTGGTTGCCGCATCATCATCTTTGCTACTCTTGCAAGAGTCTCTTACAAATCATATAGTTAACTGTTCGAGTATATCTACTACGAGAAAGTATTGTAACTACTAAATGTAACTGGTTAGAATTATCGGTATAACCTATTAAAATAGTAAGATCCCGTTTTCGTTTAAACTCATAGTGATAATATTAGGTGATCAAATGCCACTCATGGATGACCATAACACCAAAGGCAACTCCGACGCATTATCGGAAATATTATAATTCTCATTTCATTTAAGTCGTATTTTAAAAAATCCAAATATAGCACTTTGTCATAATTATAATTGTCTCATTTCCATTAATTTTATATCGTTTTAGTTTATGAAAAAAAGTATATTTTGGAACACGATAGTATACCAGAGAAAATCTAATAAGTTAATAGGTAAGTGTTATACGTATATACGTGTTGGAAAACACGAGGCGATACCCGATGAATCCTATCACGAGGCTTCCCGGAGTAGTTTTGCCTAGAGTGAGTAGGTATTTGCAAAGTACGGAACACGTGAATGGAATACATTAAAGGTCGAACCAACAACAGAGTTTGACCTAAAGGCGGTGGCCAACATATACCCCGGAAACAGTTAAAATACTCTCATTTGTACAAGGTTTTAGTCCTCTGAAAAGACATGTTATCCATTTATTATAACATAACTAGAATTTTAATTTTCTTCTGAACTCCGCCATTAGTAGTTACAATAAATTAACAATAAAAATAAGTTGTATTGTATACACTTGATCTTCTACTTCCTCCATTGCTGTCACTGGAGGTTGACAATTGGCTGACAGAAATGCAAATGTCTGCTATATTGCCATTTGATTTTTGAGTTTGATTTCTGCAAAATAATAATTGTATTTGATTTTTTGCCGTGAGATGCATTAAATGCGCGGTTGATATTGAGTGCATGGCGCGTCACTCAATATCTTCGCTAGCAAGAAACCTTCAATCCATATTGGTAGAATGGATCACTGCAGTACTGTACAGGTATGGCATTTGTATTTACTATTAAGTAAGTAGAGCTTACAGCTAAGACTAGGTTCACGCGGCAATGTACAAAATTACTATTTTTTTTTTGCAATATTACTCTTAGAATATCTCGCTATTTCTATGTTTAGAAAATAATGTGTATAATAGGCTTTTAACATTTTTTGTTTCTATTTTATAAATATTATAATTTTTAATTTCAGCTACTAGCTCAGAAGAAATAATAGTACATATATAATATAATAGTACTACTAATAGCTAATGCAACAATTTGCCATTCATGTTTCTTATTACTAAATGATCAAACTGACGGAACAAGACGGCAGTTGGGCCACATATTGATTTGATTTGAAAGGCTGTAGTCGCTGAGTTAGAAGATTGAGATATCACGTATTGGACCCATGTAACCACAATACCCAAACTATTAATTATTGGAATGCTGAGCATCAGGTGTCATCTATTTATCATCATTTTATTAATATTGAAGTTCAAGGCAAAGCCTTCTTCTCTCATAGGAGATATGGATATGAATTTAATTAATATCAAAGTGAACCAACATTAAGTTGTAGTACATATAAAAATCTTTCGGAATATGTTGGGTTCCCTACGATTTTTCCTTCTACCAAAAACTTACGCTAGAAATTGTAAAATAAATAAATATAAAAGATCCCTAAAGTTCAAAAAAGTTCAAAAAATATATCCGTGATTGTTTTGTACTTCAGCCCTAACGTTATTAATTATTTTTGTTTAAGGGTTCGAGCTGGCGAAATAACCTGCCATGTCATACGTGTTTTGCTCGTGCAGAAAGGCAATTAGTTGGTATTGCAAAGAAATGTGCCACTGATATCAGTGCCTGAAGTTCCTGAAGAGCAACATAATATTCCCAAACCTCCAGTTTTACAGCCTATTTTACCCCAACAGCTTTCCACATGCAGTTCAGCAGTTACCACTGTATTATGTAATACTTCACGTCATTGTATTATAGAGAATGCGCAGGAACGTCGTGTTTAATACCAACATTTATTAAGAGGATTTTGATAAAATAGTATCGCTATTACGTACCTGTCCATGCTTGAGTCTGCGAAATTCATTTATATTCAAATGAGTGACATTTGCTTCATAAAATATTAATCACTGCTAATCCCGAATAGAGAACAAGTAAATGCATTACCTTATTTGCCTTGTTTGATACCATTGTTTTATTTTATTCCTCAATTTTTACATAATATATGTACCTAAATGTTTATAATTATACACTTAATATAATATCAATATGCAGTTTTATTTATATTGAATTTGCTTGTGAATATTACCAGATAGGTATTGGTACTGCTGGTACTTTTTTGTACGTATAAGGTCATAAAGTCATAATTAAATTAAAAAAAAAATAATGAAATGAATTATCTAAAAGATAAATAATATTTATTTAATATAAAATCTCTCTTTAAAACATTTTTCCACGATTACTTACGTTTTGCAGAATGTCAAACTACAAAAGCTAAAACTGCCTGTAAAAGGAGAATCCCAAGTTCTGAAGATTTTTATTGACGAAATTATCAAAGTAGATATTGTAAGCTATAATGTAAGCTAAAATTAAAATGTGTACATTATGTTTCACAAGTGGGGCAAATGCCCATACAGATGTTGGCCACCTCCTTTTAGCTACAATCCGTTATTCAGGAAGAACACTTGAACAGTCTCATCTCGTCCTTCTAAACTAATGAAAATCTAACCTTCTATCTTTAGGAATACATAAAAGACGAATTTCTTTTAAAAGCTCTGTATTTATTTGTACGATATTTAACATACTCGTACATAGATGGGACCTAAATATGACTGAACTTCCCTTTAGTATTCCTCTCACGTTCACCAGCCCGTAGATGTTAGTTTGCAAAAATAGCCACCTACTTATACAAATGTAAGTAAAAAACTGATAAGTACATAACATGCCAATACCATCACAGAATATTTTTAATTACATTAAATGATTACCATAGAAGACTTATTCTTTGGTAAAGTAGTTTTACTGTAAATTAAATTTTATTTGTTTGTACAATAAATAGCATTATTATTTTATGTTCTCTACAATAAAATGCAGATGATTAAAAAATATAAAGTCTAGTAGGTATCTATTTTTGTCTAACCTACACGATAATTCTCAAAAATTTATGAAATGAAAAAAATCTAGTTTTGCATAGCTTACTCAAGTATTATTGTAGTAAAACTAGCGATCTGCCCTCGGTTTTGCCCGCGTTTTTCGGGATGATAAGTACCCTATTCATGTCTGCTAAATTTCATGAAAATCCGTTCAGTAGCTTTTGCGTGAAAGATATACGAGTAGTACGGCCGCTGTAACTTTGCGCGTCTAAACTTCGCGCAGAAGGCTGCGCAGTAACACCAGTGTTACCAACTCGGTATCAGGATTTGGGGCTAAACACAGTTTAAAAAAGGGCTAGATTCGTCCAATACATTGAAAACAGGGTCTATTGCTTAATTATCACAGGTGACGGCGAAAATAAAAAAAAAGGTCGTCAGACGCTCTACAAGTATGATAATGGTAATTTTTTTCGACATCTTTCACTACATTTTATCGTTTTTTCGATCGATTGCATCAAAAACTTCGTAGAAAACCTGAATTTATCCCTTTTTTTTCAAGATGGCGGAAAATGATTTTGGGGCTATAAATTGGGCTAGGTGCTAAAATTATTTGAGGGGCTGAAAACCCGTAAAAAGGGCCAGATCTAGCCCCGAAAGGGCTAAATTGGCAACACTGAGTAACACAATTCGGCAATACTCAGTACGCGGCGTATTATGTCTCAGTCACACGTTAGCATGTTCGTGTCGCTATCTCTGTCTTACACGCGCTAAAGTTCGCAAAGCCTATGTTCAGACGCGCCAAGTTACGTCGGCCGTACTATAACAAACATCCATTCAGACATTCACATTTATGGAAATTTTTCTTTAAACGCGAAAAGTACAACCCCGAGATTAGTTTTACTATAAGTATTCTAGGTGTGAGTATGTAAATGGCGCCTGCAACCAATGCCAGGCAGGGGTTTATTTCTGCAATAAATATTCATATTAAGTACTAGTAAATGTCCTCGCTTCGCTTCAGTAAAAAAAACTGTACAAACTGTGTAGGTATGTGTTTGTATTTGTATTTTGTGTATGATGTACAACATAAATATCGAAGTAAATAAATGTCTTACTTATAGTAAAATAATATATTGCATTAATGTAAAAATAGGTACCAAACTTGTAGCATCTAATTTAAACCAGCCTACTGACATTGAAAAGTATCTTTAGAAAACACTTTCAATTTGTTTTGAACAAGTAATGTATTAGACTGCTCGGAATCTATTACCCTCTGGTCCGCGTTGTAAGCTTGACTATCAATCTGGTGAGCGGAGCTGAGCCACAAAGTAAATTTTAAAAGACTTTCCGAAAAACTTCATACATAATAAATCTTATCATCCGTTTATCGCTGAATATTATTGAGATCATTGAAAAACGTTCTAGAGTTTTTACACGCTTTATACTGGCTTTATTTTTATCAATGTATGTACCGTCGTATGTATGAATGGGATGGAACATTTCAGCAGCATTCTGAAATTTTTCATTTTACAAATGAATCAGAAGCAGGCAAAGAGTGAACGAGTCGACTGTTAATATTAAAGGTTTTTGAAGTTTATTCTTTTCAATTCCTCATCGGATCCCATCCCATCATCAAAATTTAATTTGGATTGATACTGGAGTAACCTAAACCCTTGAAAACTCAACCCTTTAAAAGAAAAAAAAATCCTATTCGATCGATAAATGATAGAAGTGTGAGGTAACAAACATAAAAAAAATACAACCAAGTTGAGAGCATTCTCCTTTTTTTCGTCATTTTTGAACTCAGAAATATGATTTATATGTAAGCTGATAAAATTTAGAAACAAAAATTAATTGCAGCAATTAATTAATTTACTTGTTTTTGATTAATGTTGTTTTTCAGTGATTTTTGGTTAAATCTTATGAGAAATAAATTCTTTAACTGTAACAAAACATAATTTTTACACAGGGAAGAGGAGAAAGAGAGAGAAGATACGCACACACAAAGTATGTATAATGGCTACGAACGGCTGTACCGATTTTATTGATCTCTAATTTGTTATACCAGCCAAAACTATAAAAATTAAGGTAAAAATATCAATCAATATAGGTACTCGTATTTATAAATTGTAAGGCGATACGAAGTTTGCCGAGTCATCGCAGTTCATCTATTTGTACGGACCAGTTAATCTTATCCTAAAATCTCGTGCTGGTAAATACGACATGTTTTTTGCCTCGAATAAATCCATTTGAAAATCAATCTCATTTTACTCAAATAGCCTTTGGGAAAAAGTAATAAAAGTAATGTATATTTAGGGCTGGCGCCACATTTATTTGTATTGACACACAGAAAAGCCAATCGAATTTTCACGAACTAATAACACAAAGTATCTACCTACCCTCCAAGCCTATGAAATAAACATCTATTCTCCACATCATCGAGAGATATCCTACTTCCTAATAATATTATAAATATTAAAGTTTGTGAGGATGGGTGAATGGATGTATAGATGGAAAACTACTGGACGGATTTCCATAAAATTTTCCACACAGATAGACCATCTGGAATAACATATTATGCTAGGCTAATTACATATTACCCCGGAAAAGGGGGCAAAGCCGAGTATGTGTATGTTGGTATATACCTACTTATATAATGATTGTAGTGCATGTTTCCGTTGTGGGAGGGAGTTGCCACACATGTCTTATCATACATTTGTAATATTAACCGGGGATTGTTGCAAAGTAGACTAATACTTACTTAATAACAATGGATTTCCGCGAAGTGACGCCTGATGCCTATAGAGTAATAGTCTATAAACTAACAACTACGTAGTGTTACGTATACATTGCACATTGCCTTATTTTTGAGGCCGTGCCTATCCATAAACAAAAGAAAGATTTTCTCTTACAAAAAGCCACGATGAAAGATATTATCTTCCAGAGTATCTATAATCTATCTATACATTTTCAGAAGCTTGGAACGGTTATTAAAATTTAATACAGAAAATTATATCTTCGAGAGAGAGAATACTTTAATAAAAATAAAATTAAAAATCTCTCTAGCGCTCTAATAAAAATTAACGTAGACTACCATGCGAACCAAACAATAAAATTGTTTAGTTCAAACAATATAATTGTTTTCTTTAGTTTAATATTATACTTATTATTTATTTTAAACTTTATGCCCCATACATAAGTACGGTACATAAGTATGGTGTACAATAAAGAGTTAAATAAATAAGTACAGATGACAAAGGCGGACTTAATGCTAAAAGCATGCTCTCCCAGTCAACCTTCAGGCAGTATGAACACAACGATTATTATTTATTATGATCAAAACCTGTTACATATAGCTCAGCTATCCTCGGGGGCTAATCGGCCGAGCGGGCGCGGTCGGTAGTTAGACAAGTGACCGCTAGTGGCAAAAAATTCTTGAGTGCTTCCGTGCTTCGTAGATAACGTAAAGCTGTCGGTCCCGGTTATTATCGTAAGATAACAGTCGTTAAGCCATTAAGGAAGCCTTCCGGCGTCATGAAATCTTTCGATACTTGACTTTGCCGCTTATCTTATCCGAACCCCTCCCCCACCCCTTTACCAATCTACACTGGAGCAACGTGGCGGAGTATTCTCCAGGCCTCCTTATGAGTAAAGATCCGTGCTCAGTAGTGGACCTTTAATTGATTGAAGGCATACAATCAATTTGAGGCTCCTTTTGACGTTAAAGACCTTTAGTTGAGGCAAGCTTTAATTTATCTTGCCTTGTCAGATTAGTTAATTATGTAAGGATTTAATTTCCTTCCACTTTCCTTACGAAGTTGGTATTTTACCTACATATTATCGCTTGGGTGTTTATGCGCACTAGTGTATTATAGTAAGCCTATTCACATTTTCCTTTAAGACGCTCAAGTTGATTTGTCCGTACGAGAGGGATGTTAACACTAAAATGATAGATGCCTGTCGTGTGCCGTGTGCCGTTTTTATAATAAGTGACCTGATGATAAAGAATTCACTCAAGACGAGGATTCTCCATAGCAACGACGGACGCGCCATCCAGTGTGCATGTGATAGCTATATGGCCAGATAGCTTACCTTGGCCATACACGATCGAGTATACTGAATGCCGCGTCAAGTCCGCTTGATGCCTGATCAAGTACACATGATCGTGTATGGCCTCCATTAGTTGCTGTATGGACCCCGCATGCTCAATTTACTTACGATACGTCTAAAACTCAATGCATATAACCGCCTTAAAAAGTGATCTGTGTATATAAACCGCTGTAGTTAATGTGTTATGTGTGGTTAAACTGCTCTCCTGTAAAGTAAGCTCAATGTCGCTTAGTCAATTTTTCCTTTCAAGCGTTGATATTAAACTCTGGTGAAGATGTGCTGAGGAGTTTCTTTAGGCTTTTCTTCTCGTCCACGACAAAGCACCTTCCGAAAAGCCAAAAAATTACGTGCATAAGTGTATCAGTGATACCTATATGACTAAAATATTTTAAGTTTGACTTAGACGACGTTGCCACGTGCCACGAGGCACCAGGTATCAGAAGACCACCAAGTAAGTGTGCCTTTCCATTTCTTGTTTTGCAGCTATGTCCTGTTAATTTCCAAGAATATACCGTCACAGCTACATTTTACCGCAATTATCGCTTATATACAATCAAGACATACCTAACATATGTATTCTCTTCGAGTATTACGGTTCCACTGCTCAACTTAGGTTTATGTCGAAGAACACAAATCTTCAAACCAGCAATCAGTTTTTACAACGCTTAGGTTTTGTGATCTTTCAACAAAACAACCATTATTTGAGAGTACTTGTAGTGGTTCGATTGGTGCCAATAATAAACTAATCGCTTTCACTACACGTCCTACTCGGTCGGCGTCCGGACAGAGAGTGCTCGGCAAGTAGTGGTGGGCGATTATGAGATATACTGATCATTCGATTATGAAGATGTCTCGATATATCTCGATTATGACCATTAGTAATTACTAATCTGTATCGCTACTAATTCGCTATATACTACATCTACCTTTTACAAAATAAGAAAAGAAACAAAATATTATCTCTACTTCTGACACAGTTATTTAACTTAAAATAAGTCGAACTCACTTATTCTTTATAATCAATAACAATTATCACATTATTCAACATAACCTGCAACATCTGTTTATGAACCTCGTTATAGTGGTTGTACCAACAGAATGTTCCAGACTTTTATCTGCATAAACCTTCCACTGTCCATCTACACATTTTAGGTGTACTAAATTTCTCTATTGTCCATTACCGTCGTTTTGCCGTTCTACATCATTCCCTTCCTTATTGATTACTGCGTGTGTCATATTCTCCTTCGTCACATTTTCCACGTATACTATTTCTCCAACTTGAATAGTAGATTCCGGCATCTTTATCCTTTGTTTCTAAATATACTTCCGTAACTAAACATCCCCAACTTACTCGTATCTCTAAGTTGACAACTGTGATGAGAGTTGGATTAGATACATCTCTAAAGTTACTTCTCTGCACTGTCGTTCAACAATTTTTTTTTTATTATTTTTTTTAGGCAAGCTGATAGTTATTATACATTTGGCTGAGTCAGGCATAAATAAATCAAAACACTTTAATTTTAAGTAGTTAATTAATAACCACTGTTAACTTACACTCAATAATTACAGTATGAACCTTTCCCTTGGTACCATTACTTTGTGGTGTTTCTCTTGAAAAAGTATGAAAACCGAATAAAACAACTCATAGCCGTCACTTGGTGACGCTAGTAAACGTATTGACGTTGATTTTATATGTAAAGTACCCAGAGAAAAACCCAAATTATTGTCGTTCTGCAGATGGTTCAACCAGCTGAATGTAAGGCACCTCACAAAGTGTGATTAAAATAGTTGAATACATCGTCGTGTTTTATTGGACTGAACCAGCATGTACATATACCAAAACTCTATTCAGTGTAGGGTTCGAACGATACTTTCGATACTGAGTAGGTATCGATACTTTTGATCGCGATACTCGATACTGAGTACTCGATACTCGTACCTGGTAATTACTCGCAAGTACTCATGTGAAACGTCGGTATCGAGTACTTTTAAAATACTGAGTACTTTTCAGTATTTTCATATGGAAAAAGATCAACTGTGGCCCGTTTTAGCGCTCGGACTAAACAGATTTTTTTTTTTTAGCTCTGATCTGACTGATCCTCGCGAGTACTCGATACACGATACTGAGTAGTATCGATACTTCAGGACCGATACTTTTTTGGTATCGATACCTTACCCGTCGATACCACACGAGTACTCGGTATCGATACCAGTGGCCGATACTTCGAACCCTAATTCAGTGTCTCACTGTCTTACTTTACTTTACTTTTTTTTTTATTTGACAGCTCAAGAAGATTGCCATTTTCATTGCAAGTAAATTAAATGAAAATACTACGATCTTCTGAGTTTGTAAGTGCTCATAGGCTTGGATGAATCGTATTTTTCAGAGCTTTCTCCAAATTCTTGTGGATTGTTATCCACGAATTGTAAAGAAAAACATATAAAATAATAATTAAAAGGCGAGTCCGCTACCACGAACTCATAACTGCTAACTCTCGTTTGTCACACTTTAATCTGGCTCAAATATATGAACATCTACGAATCATTATAAAATACTAAATTGTCTATGACGAGGGTACGTGGATACGAGCCGTCATTGTACTTTTCATATTTATCTTGTACTTATCAATTGCAAAGATTAAATAAATAAGAATCTTTAATCCAAAATGAAGTTATGGTATAATAACACAATAGATTAATGGAATAAAATATACCATATCGAAAATCATTGTATTACTTTTATTCCTTACATAATTCTTGAATCCTGATTACATTAATATGTCTTTATTTGATATTAGTGATTCATATTTATTGAGGAGTTATTTGTTTTTTATTTCACGTTATTCCACGGTTTCACATCGGTATGGCCGACAGTGTGGGAATGATCTCCATCAGACACCTTGAATGGGTGTCACATGAATCATATCCACAGATATATTTGGCTTTCAATAATATTACCGTAACATAACGGCGAAATGCCTCCAATGACTTCCGGCATAGCAGTATATCAATATATCCATTAGTTTGGCTTATTCCTTAGAATTCAAAATCGGTTCAATATTTTTTTATAGTTTGGTTGATTCTTTTATGTTCCACATCACTTTATCCAGAACTTTGTACACCAGTACATTAAAATACTCCTCGAGAGCCTTGTAAATGTTTTCTCGCCCTTTGCGGGCGTTTTAGTACACATAGTACATTAGTTTGCTCCTTAAGAGCCTTGTGAAAGTTTGCATGCCTCTTGCCGGGTTTTCTGTACACAAAGTACATTGGCGTGCTCCATACGAGCCTTATAAACGTTTGCGTGCCCAATACGGATCTTGTACAATCTGTGTGAACCTTGATGTAGCTATAGTTACCAATACTATATTGAAATTGATATTGACTTTAGCAATAAAATAATTAATAAATTGCTGCGTACGTAATTACGTAATACAGGTAGTACAGTATAAACTTTTTTACACAATCATATGCATGTGATAGATATATTATAATATATATGTGAGAGATTATAAAACAAGGAGGCACGGTACCACACATCCTGATGTTTATTTTATTTTTACGGGTGGTATCACGAGTAAATATCACGACTTGAATGTATAGTCTGTGACGTAGCGTCTATATTATCTGTCTGAGACGCTAACTTGTCAATGTCAAAGCTGCCAAGTTGTTGGTGTCAGTTTTGAATCTGTCAGTGGTGCGTTGTCAGTCGAGTCAGTTGACAGTTCGAGCTAACTCACTGGATCTCGAGACAGCGCCCGCGCCGGTTGTGCGCACTGACAAATACTACTACACAATGGCGGACACTAATCAAGAACCAGAAGAGGTCAATCCGTTTTCATCCGCGACAGCAGCGGTGGGATCACTCCCAAAATCACCTGGTGATCCTATCGCAACGCCAGCTACCCAAAATCAAGGATATTTCACGTCGGGATATGAAGCCCAAGGAAATTTACCATCAGCGGAATCAGCGAAATCGGGAACATCAAGAAATGATCAACTACCTACCCCCGAGATATGGGCAACATTTTTTCAAACTATGATGGCAAATTTCCAGAGCTCCAACCAAAATCCTTCTACCGGTGTTATGGAAAGCAGGAAGTTGAAGGCGAGTGAAATCTACTTACCGCCGTTTGACCCAGACGACTGTCAATTTTCCGCGGCTCAGTGGTGCGAGGAGATCGAACATCACAAGAAAAACAATTCGTGGACGGATTACGAGACTAAAAATGCAGTGTTTACTCATCTACAAGGACGTGCGAAGGAATGGGCGGCGCGTTCTTACCCTTCGTGCAAGACTTGGGAAGAGCTGAAGGAGCGACTCGTACGACAATTCGTTACAACTAGGAGGTTCCACGACCTGTTTTGTGACATGGTGGAGTACAAGAGTGACCAGGCGGCGACGTACATCGAGTATTCTACCAACAAATTGGCGCTGATCGACCGACTGAATACTGGCTGGGGTGAGTCGAACAAAATTGAGGTGGTTATTTCTGGCATCGCAGACACCCAGGTGCGTACTGAGTTGCTTAAGAATACTCCAACGAGTTTCGTAGCGTTAGATAGACATTTAAGTACGTACCCTAGCATTAAAGGTCTTAAGCGACAGCTTGATAAGAGTCACGATACACGCGAGCCTTATTATAAGCGGTCTAAAATTAGTGAAAAATCCTCAGATCGGCGTTGTCATTATTGTAATAAAATAGGTCATTTGAAACGTCACTGTCTACTGTTGCGTAATTGCAATAAAAATGAAGTTACCGTTCACAGTCAGGCGTCTACCGACAAAACAAATATTAAGCCAACTGTTATACAATGTTCTTACTGTCGTAAATCTGGGCATTCTGAATCTACCTGTTTTACGAAACAACGCGCTGAAAAATCAAAAGATTTTAAAGATCCTAAGTTGCAAACAAAGTCAGTTAATATTTGCTCAGCCTCTAATGATGTTTTGATTGAGACTCGGATAGGTGGTTATAGCCTTCAAGCGCTGATCGACAGCGGTTCAGAATGCTCATTAATTAAAAAGGAAATTGCTGATAGTTTGCCGGATAAGAAAGAAGTTTCGTTTACCCGCCTCACAGGTATTGGCTCCATACCATGCTTTTCGATCCGAAAAATGACAACTTATGCTGAGTTTGACGGGTTTCATACCGAGGTAACGTTCGTAATTGTCGATTCACATCTATTGCCACATGACGTAATTCTAGGTAGAGAGATATTTAAGACCCCCGGTTTAGTCTTTACCCTCAACAGCGATGGCGCTAAAATACAACGCGACATTAGTGTCAACGTGTGTCTTGCACAGAACACGAACGCGGATTTAGACCACATTAATACGGATCTGACTGCTAAATGCGACATTGATAGGTTGAGGTCTATATTGGAAAAACATAAAAATAATTTTGCACACGGGAATTCTACATCCACTGTAAGTACGGGAGCTATGAAAATTACACTCAAAAATCCCGACAAAATTGTTCAACGTCATCCATATCGGTTGGCTCCTTCTGAGCGAGCGGTAATGCGAGAAATTATAACAGATTTAGAGAGCAAAGGCATAGTGCGCGAGAGCTCTTCGCCTTTTTCGAGTCCTGCCTTACTCGTTAAGAAAAAGGACGGGACGGACCGCCTTTGTGTAGATTATAGGGAGCTTAACTCCAATACCGTTCGCGACAGTTACCCTCTGCCACTTATTGCGGAACAAATTGATACTCTTGGACAGGCATCTTACTTTTCGAGTTTAGACATGGCCTCAGGTTTCCACCAGATTTTAATGGCCTCTCAGAGTGATGTTGAAAAGACCGCGTTTATTACCCCGGATGGCGTGTGGGAATATTTAAAAATGCCCTTTGGACTTTGTAACGCACCCTCCGTTTATCAAAGGGCTATCAATAAAGCACTCAAAGGGTTAAAGGATAAAATTGCGCTAGTTTATATGGACGATGTCCTTGTGTTTTCAAAAACGAAAGAGGACGCGTTTATAAATTTAGAGCAGGTATTGTCCGCGTTGTCAGAAGCCGGTTTTACTTTTAATTGGAAGAAGTGCACCTTTCTAAAGTCTTCAGTTGAGTACCTGGGCTATGTTGTCAGCGGAAATAATATCAGACCGAATCCTGAGAAAATAAAGGCTTTATCTAATGTCCCTTTACCAACTTGCGTAAAAGAATTGCGACAATTCAATGGTCTTGCTGGATATTTTAGAAAGTTTGTGCCCAACTTTTCCTCTATTATGGCCCCGTTATACGCTCTTACTAAAAAGGATGCCAAATGGGTATGGACCGAGGAACATTCTAAGGCTCACGCCACAGTGATAGGATATCTTACTTCTGAACCGGTTTTGGCAATTTTTGATCCTAGTAAACCAATTGAACTCCATACCGACGCTAGCTCGATAGGATATGGAGCAATTCTGTTTCAGAAGGTTGACAATCAGCTTAAAGTCATCGGTTATTTTAGCCAAAGAACAACAGATGTCGAAAGTAGATACCACAGTTACGAATTAGAGACTCTCGCGGTATTTAAAGCTCTAAAACATTTTCGGCACTATTTGCTTGGTAGAGAATTTAAGGTCATTACGGATTGCAATGCTTTGAAAGCATCGCGCCATAAACGTGAACTCTTACCGCGCGTTCATAGATGGTGGGCGTACATGCAGACGTTCGACTTTGAAATCGAATATAGGAAAGGTGAACGAATTCCTCATGTGGATTTTCTTAGCCGAAACCCCACTAGCTGCAAGCAGGTAAACGTTTCGCGTGTAAATGACGAATGGTTACAAGCTGAACAAAAATTAGACCCCGATCTCAAACACATAATCGAATCCATTGAAAACGACACAATTGATGCCAACCTTAGGTCATCTTATACCTACAAAAATAATTTACTTTATAAAAATTTTCAAGTCGATGGTAAAACTCTGAGTCGAATTATAATTCCAAAAAATTTCCGTTGGCAAATTATTCAAAAGTTTCATGACGAATTAAAACACCTCGGTTGGGATAAAACTTTGTCCAAGATAAGGGAACATTTTTGGTTCCCCAACATGACTTCAACAGTTCGGACTTTTGTTGACCATTGCTTGCCGTGTAAAATAAATAAGAACCCTTCTGGTAAAAAACAATCTGCCTTGCATCCCATAGACAAGATTGCAGAGCCGTTCCATACTATCCACATAGACACAAGTGGTAAATTGACAGGTGCAAGGATTTCTAAGGAATATGTGATCGTAATAGTGGATGCTTTCACAAAGTTCTGTTACTTAACCGCTGTTAAAGATTTAACTTCGCGATCCGCATGTGAAGCTCTACGAAGTTTTGTTCACATATTTGGAACACCCAAGCGAATTATTAGCGATCAAGGCACTTCTTTCACGGGGAAGGATTTTCAAAATCTTTGTGATGAATGGTGTATTGAACTTCATGAAATTTCTAGTGGCGTTAGTCGAGCTAACGGTCAAGTAGAGCGCGTAATGTCCGTGCTGACTAATTGCTTTACGGTCGCTGAAAATCATGAAAAGAAATCATGGAAGTCCGTCCTGGGTGAGATTCAGATTGCTTTGAATTGTACGGTGGCAAAAGGTACAGGCGCGAGTCCATTTCAATTACTATTCGGATGTAATAAGAATCCACCGAAGTTAAACTATCTAGCGATGAATCTTGACGTTCCGATTGAAGATCTCCTCGAATTAAGACAGACGGCAAAGGATAGGATGGACGAGCAGGCTTCTAAAGATAAAATGCGTTATGACGCGAACAAAGCTAAAATACGTCCGTTTGTTGTAGGCGATTTGGTGTTAGTTCAGAAAAATCCACGTATGATTAACAAGTTAAGCGAAAAGTTTAGCTGGCCATGTAAAATAATAAAAGTTTGCGAGAATGAACGCTATGTGGTTGAGCCATTATCTGGGGGACGTAGCCAGTACGTGTGCCACGAACGACTGCGTAAATATCCCGCAAGCTTACCAGAATTGTCCGAATGCTTAGGTCCAAATGTAGAATCTTGAGGTATCTACTTTCATAGACGTTAAACTTCCTAAATTGATGTTAAGTTGATAAGAGTGGCTCATTCAGTTTTTGTTCTTTAGCAACGAAGTTATTTTATGTTTGTTATTTTGTTGATTGTGGTAAAGAGTAATAAAAGGCCTGTTTATTGTGGATACAATGTTTTATTGTCTTGCTGAAAGCTCAACGCTTTGTAAGTTAATTGGCTGAAAGCTTTATCGCTTTGTCTGGGTATATTACTGAAAGCTTAACGCTTTGTAAGCATGTAAACTGAAAGCTTCATCGCTTTGTTCTGAATATATTGCTGAAAGCTTAACGCTTTGTTAACATGTGAATTGAAAGCTTTATCGCTTTATCTGGGTGTATTACTGAAAGCTTGACGCTTTGTAGACCAATATACTGAAAGCTTTATCGCTTCGTCTGGATGAGTTGTTGAAAGCTGCTACGCTTTGCCAAATTAGATAAAACTGAACAAATTAATGCGTCGCGTTAAAAACTTCATCATCTTGAAATATGATTAACGAGAGGTTGCAAGTATCCGTAAACTAGAAGCTGAAAACCTTCACGTTTTGCTTTTCAAGTACTCTGAAATTCATTAAAGTTTTGGAGCAAATAGGAGCGCTTGCCTGCATGAAGCAATAGTGCTCAACGCGAGAGCGCGTTGTTTGTCAGAATGGCCGTGTGAGAGATTATAAAACAAGGAGGCACGGTACCACACATCCTGATGTTTATTTTATTTTTACGGGTGGTATCACGAGTAAATATCACGACTTGAATGTATAGTCTGTGACGTAGCGTCTATATTATCTGTCTGAGACGCTAACTTGTCAATGTCAAAGCTGCCAAGTTGTTGGTGTCAGTTTTGAATCTGTCAGTGGTGCGTTGTCAGTCGAGTCAGTTGACAGTTCGAGCTAACTCACTGGATCTCGAGACAGCGCCCGCGCCGGTTGTGCGCACTGACAAATACTACTACACAATGGCGGACACTAATCAAGAACCAGAAGAGGTCAATCCGTTTTCATCCGCGACATATATATTTATCACACACTTCGAAGTTACTTTATAGATTCTTTATTAAAATGATTTTATAGGTGTGATCGTCAAATGGATTGTATTGCCATGACAAATAATATTTCTGTTGAACTGCTGACAAATAAGCAAAATAACATCTAAAACTTATTTAGATATTTTTTTTTTGGTTCATTGCAAAACGTTATTTCAATTATGAAAATAACAACCACAACGTTATACGTGGGGTAGATTCCCAATCGTTTCTTATCAAGTCATTCAAAGGGTAATGTGTTTTGCGTTTTTATTAATTACCCACCAAATACATAAAACTTGTACATTATCTTATCTAACTGATCCGATATCGATAGCTTTATTTGAAATAAGAACTCATATGAATTACTCTTCCACTTATTGGGACATTTCTGATAGCCATAACATAGTTGTAATAAATTTATGGCTTATTGAAATAGTTATAATACTTGAGGCATGCCTTTGTAAACGAGGTGAATTGCATGGCCTTCATTAGTAAGTATATTTGAATTATTTTTGATGCTTACAACCATATTCTGCACAAATCTGGCAGCACTTTCGTTACATAATTAATTAAGTGTAGGTACTTATTTAAGTACACACGATTAAGTACACACGATTTATTATACCCACGTATAAATAATGTTTTGTTGTCATTTCCATAATCCTTCATCTTCCATATTTCCTCTTAGGATATTTTAGGTACCGTTCCGATTTTCATCGCACTACCTCTTGGGATATAATTGTAGGTACCGTTCCGATTTTCATCGAACTACCTCTTGGGATGTAATTGTAGGTACCGTTCCGATTTTCACGAACTACCTCTTAGGATATTGTAGGTACCGTTCCGATTTTCATCGAACTACCTGTTTAGCCTTTATTCATGATTATGTAATTATTCTTTTTACTTTATCATCATTATAGCTTACCAACGCAAAAAGATCATTTAAGTACATTGAAGTATTATTACTATTTAGGTACCGTTCGGTTACCCAAACTATCTCTGACATTTAATATTAACCTACTGAGGTTGTCAAAATAGTAATACGTTTTGAAGATCATCATCATAATATGCACTGATCTGACTACGAGTATAAATTAATTAGTAATTTAAGCACTTTGTCATCAAAGGTATTATTAAAATAATAACTTGAGGGATAGACTTACTAAATGTGTCTTTATAATTGTATTTCCTTGGTCTAAAATAGTTACCCTGCAGGTTTTTTTTTAATGTAATTATGATGATTAACTACGTAACATAATGCCCATCTAACTGTTGGCGCGTCTGTGCAGCAATAGTACCGTACGCAACATAATTCAGGATTCCGTGTGTGTACATATACTAGACCAGTCTCGACTTACCTTCAAGTTGGGTGCTGATGACGATGAATTCTTCACGGGACTTACTTGTTTCAGCTTGTTTGTTTGTCCGAACTGTATCCAATACACATACACACACGATGACACGACCTTCGATAATATAGTAGATTGTATGGAAGTGGTACGACGCGGTATAGAGAAAGTTTCCACGATGGTGGAAGATCAGCAGCGTGGTTGGGCTCAGAGTGCAAGCGGTCAGATAGCCAGGTATGGACTGGTTAACAACCGAACGCGCAGATTACCGCGTTATTAAATGTAGTTGAGGGTGGATTTAAGATTTTTCCTTACGGGCGCGAATACTAACCAAGTTAGATTATTTGTGAGTTTAATAGGCACCTGCGCATCTTTGCCGGCCAGTGATTCCAAGTACAAATACAAGTTGCATTCCAATTGATATAAGCGGCCTACGATTAGATAAAATTTATAATCTAACCGATGCAGTTATTCAAAATCATTGTTTCTCACGGCACTTATATATATTACTTATAAGCTGACAACAAAATGAGGCATTATTAATATAATTACGTGACTAGACGTTTCTAGATTATTATTTTTTTAGGTACCAATCAATACTACAAGACCGGTTTTATATCGAAATAAATGCTAACCGTAGCAGCCACTTTTCATAGCTAGTTAGCTTACTAGATCATCTTCATTTCATTATTATAAATTTAGCAAATAAAAGTTTACATTAAAGTTGAATAATGACAGCAACACAATATTCGCAATAAAACGTAGTAATAAAATCGGTCATGTTTAGTGATTTACCTCTAAGTTTCATTTTGTGATTTGTTTACTGGCACATACGTAAATTAGATCTTAGAAATTTTAGATCCTGGCAGGGTCGCCACTTGTAGTGGTTCGATTGGTGCCAATAATAAACTAATCGCTTTCACTACACGTCCTACTCGGTCGGCGTCCGGACAGAGAGTGCTCGGCAAGTAGTGGTGGGCGATTATGAGATATACTGATCATTCGATTATGAAGATGTCTCGATATATCTCGATTATGACCATTAGTAATTACTAATCTGTATCGCTACTAATTCGCTATATACTACAGTACTTAAAACATAATATTAACTAACAATTACAATGGGAACATGTGTTATCATTTCATAACGAAATGTTTTCTTTAACTATATTAAGTATACTACTTAGCTGTTTTTTCATTTTTTTCTAAAGAACGGTGAATTTATATTGAAGTACTTAAATTTAGGAATTTATATAATGAAACCCACGATACAATCACGAAGGATTTCTACGGGAGCGGGTTTTGAATAATCTAACATTTTAACAAAAAATTAACCTACTTCAAATGAAGTACATTGTACTTTTGACATGGATACCATTATTAGATCTCGCTCAAATTTATGTGGGACTACACGACAAGCACCAGCTTTCGATTAAAACAAGAATCATCTAAATCAGTTCACCCAGTCCAAAGTTCTGAGGTAACAAACATAAAAAAAAATACAGTCGAATTGAGAACCTCCTCCTTTTTTTGAAGTCGGTTAAAAATAAACAATATTCACATTAATTTGTATTTATTTTCTTTTTCATGCAAAATTTTGAACAACTGGTAAATACATGTTCCATCAATTATAGCAAGGAACGTTTGTTGCTGAAGCAAATCGGTTGATGTTTAAATTTTGTTCCATGCAAACTTTCATCGTGATTTCCATGGAAACCCTTTAATTGTCCGGGATGAATAGTTTTTAAGATATAACCCGGAGTATAAGTAACAACTCTGCCAATTTTCATCGAAATGCGTTCAAGGCAATGATATTTTAAGTAAAGTTCAACGGTTTTCGACAAACAAAGAGACGAATTTTATAAATTATCTGTCTTGATAACTATGTGTTGAGTGGTTATAATGGCTGATGGAACATTTTGTTGCAGATGCGGCATAGGTATAAACTTCTTATTAATAATAATGAGAATGATCAATTAATAACCAATAACATACCTACTTGACAACTTGTCCTTTGAAGTGAACTGTGAAAATGACAATTTCATACAAATGAGTAAAGAACCTTATTCCCGTCATGATCGATAAAACCTATAAAAACTATACGAATATGTAAAGGGCGTAATCCTTTGACAATTTTATAATGTTGGTTCACGAAAGGTAATCTCCGGAGTATAAAGATGAGCGCCTGGGGGATCTTTTGACACCGAAGGACTGAACCATGAAATAGAATACGATATAATAGGGTTCTACACATTAGATAAGAAAATAAGCCCATATAGAATCGTCGCGCATGTTGAAGTGTCAATTTATATGTCTTTTTATGTAATTAACAGACGAAAAACAGGAAATGAGCCACTTGATGGTCACCAATGCCTGTGAACACAAGAAACAATAAAAGCATTACCCATACATTTTTTCCAGCCGAATAAGACGTGGGAGATCCATATAAATTAATTAAAACACGTAGAAAATATATCAAATGACGAAAAACGTGTTTCAAATAACAGCTGTATTCGAGGATGCTGACAAATCGCGTTGCATTCAGACTTGACAACTTTCAGCCTCTCAAAACACTTGCGATATGGCGGTAATATAATTATCTTGGCAGGTTCTCTCGAGGAACTTGGTACAATGCTCGGTGACTTGAACAGCACCTTGTGAGGTGGGTGAGTCTTATAATGAATATGGACAAGACAAAATCATGTCGAAACCTTGACAGGTCACTCCCATAACGGTTGTAGTTCACAGTGCTGCTCTCGAAGTTGACGAGTGTAAACGAACACTTTACGGAATAATACAACTTGAATATGCTTCGTTCAAGAAACTGCTTCATATCTTGTCGTCCAATATACCATATTAAAAAATATACCATAATAAAATTAACATAAAGAAGTTTTATAGAAGAAGTGTTCGTGCAATGTGTGTTGCCACTTGTGACATATTATGGCATCGCTCTTTTGAACTAAACCACAAATTCCGAAGTCGCGCAGCAAACTATGAAGAGGGTTAATTTTTTCTCTACATGATCGCAACAAAAGTGGTGAAATCCGAATTCAAACGAGGGTAACTTATATACTCGTAACTCAGCGAATAAGCCGGCTGAAGTGGCAATGGGCTGGCCACGTAGTTCGAAGGACCGAGAATCATTGAGGAAGATAGGTCCTCGATTGTGACCTAAGGTAAAGTACGTAATTTAGTCAAAATTAAATAATTTTGACTAGGAAATTCTGAAAGAATAGACCCTCGGTTTCGGATACCTTTGTTTTTGATTTTCTTCTACACAAATAAATTCGATGTCAGTTGGTGGAAAAAATGTACTGGATAAAATCAATGCACGTTTCGGGAAGAACTTGTTTATTAAATGTAGATTTGGAAAAGGTAAAATACAAGCTTTTACTTTTAAGTGGAATTTTTGAGTTTAATTAAAGTGCCAAAAGGTTAAATTTGAAGCAAAAGCTATTTGATTAATTAGTACTCCTTTTAAATGGTATAAGCTATTATAAATTACGTTCATCAAATATTTTGTGCATATCTGTACTTTGACATTGAAATGGTTTTTTATTTAAGAGTAGGGTGTATTTTACCTTTTCTGAATAAACAATTATTAACAGGCAAGCTTTTACAGTAATTTCCCAGTAAATTTTTTTCCACCACTTCGCGTCGTCGAATTGTGAGTTCGGTTCGGTTTAAAGAACTTTATTTCTCATAAGATTTTTACATCACTTAAAATGAGAAACTTAGGTAAATACTAAAATAAGTTACGGTTTGTGTCCGGCATGCATTCTTGTGCGTGCGCGTGTGCGCGCGCGTGTGTGTGTGTGTGTGTGTGTGTGTGAGTTGCGACTCAAAATGTTTATGTTAAGGAAGAGCGGGGCATCCTGCCACAAGTGTAAAATTTTTATACTTACTAGGTTGCTTCATCAACTGTATAACCATTGTGTAAATGATAGACTGAATAAAGTTTTTTTTTTTAAAAAAAAGCAAAAATATGTGAAACAGATTTTTTTCAGGATTTCTTAATAATTTTAACTGAATTATAGAGTATTGTTAACTAACTATCTGAGAAGAAGAAGTAGGTACTACTTCGGAAAAAATTAAGCTATCGTCTCATTTGTAGAGTCAGTGAAAATTCTGCTCTTTTAGTTCAGTTCTTTTCTTTATAGAGTCAGTAAAGAAAAGTAAGTAAAAGAGCTGAATTTTCGAAAAGATAAACAAAGGTGAAAATCTCAAAGAAATGTTACAATAATGACAAATAATCTGCATTATCTATTTGAAATCTGAATCCATAATTAAAATCAAATTCCGACATCCGCTTTGAGGCATCCAACAATAGAATTGATATAATGAGTGAGCAATTAATACAGAACACGACAATCTATCAACTCTATCGTAACAATAGGGAAACATTGCAGATTTGCTAACTAACAACAGTATAATTCGCAGAATCACCTCGTAAATAATTTGAAACAAAATATTTCTGATAGCTGATGGTGATAGCGATGATGTCTAATAGCTATTATAGTTGATCTGTCTGAGCATACTTACTTGGAAAAAAATTAAAGTAGTGTAAAAGAGCCGAATTTTCGAAATGATAAACAAAGGTCAAATATCTCGAAAGTAAGGTGACACTTCTTTAATATAGGTCATCTGGTGGGTCAACCCGCAAACTATACGCAATAATAGTATTAGTATCCGCAAACTCTCTTACTAAAAGCAATGCTCCAAGTTTCGTACTGCCTTGGGTCACCGAAACTATTAATTTTTTTTCATTTTAATGAGATCGGTATAGATGATTCGGTATAGAGAGAAACAGACAATTATTTTAGGAATTTTCTGTCTCTGTGACTGTTTAATCATCACGTGTAATTAAACCATTGGACAAGTTTAAGTGACATTTATTATTTTTTTCCGAATTACCGCCTAGATTACTGACCCCAACTCCACGCTAGCTAGCCAGGGTATCGTAAGAGGCGACAGAAGCCGGCTGGCTTGGTCGTAAGGCTCCGCGTAAAGATTATAATTATCAATCTTATTGTTAATTCACCAATATAGAAATAACTGATATTATTATCTTATAAAGGCTTCCTGGCTAGCAACCACTCTCATGCTTGAATTAATCGCCAAACAACTCGTGTTGCAACTGGGGTCTTGAGAGCCAGTTATTTCTTTCTTCTTCTTTGGCAGGCTACGCATCGGTGCTCCATAATCCGTGGGCGCCAATGACCACTTACCATCAGGTGGCTCATGTGTTCGTTTTAGATATAAAATATTTTGTTAGTTTACGAGTATATTATGATGGTACTGTCCCTACGATACTTTTAATCCCAGACAGATTTGTACCCTCGGCATAACATGATAAAAATTATTCCACAAATCTATAATTATCACCTAAATATAATAATACTAGCTATTGCCCGCAGCTTCGCACGCGGAAATTATGCTTATCATAAGTAATATTGCGACTATAAACTGAGATGTAAGCTATCCTATCTTTCAAGTTGGATTAAACTGCACATGGTGTGCAAATCTGATTAAAATCAGTTAAGTACTTAGTTTAGGAGTCCATCGCGGACAAACAACGTGACACGTGATTTATATATATTAAGATGAAAATATTCATGTCACACCCGTACCGGTTGTTGTTGACGGCGCTGCTCTCGAATATGCAGACGAATAGGTACATTTTTTACCTGAGGCAAATGATCCAAATCACAATTCGAGAAAGAGGTTACCCGTAGAATCCAACTCGGAACTCGGGCTACGTTCGGGAAACTGCATCATTATCTTGTCGTTCAAAACACTACCTCAGTGCCTGAAGTCGAAGGTGTTCGAGCAGTGTATGTTGCCAGTGATGACATACGGCTCCGAGATGTTGTGCTTTTCTGTCGCCCTAATCCACAAGCTCAAAGTCACACAACGAACTAATGAGAGGGCTATGCTCGGTATTTCTCTACACGATCGCATCATAAATGATGAAATCCGTAGACAAACTAGGATAACCGACATAGCCAAACTAAAAAGCTGGCTGAAGTGGCAATGGTCTGGCCACATAGTTCGAAGGACTGATAACCGTTGGGAAAGTAAGGTCCTCGAATGGCGCCCACGTCTCGTATAACGGAGAGGACGCCCCCCAACCAGGTGGACTGACGACCTGAAGAAGACAGCGGGCATCCGCTGGATTTGAGAAGACTCATGAACGGTCAGAGTGGCACAAGATAGGGGAGGCCTATGTCCAGCAATGGACCTCCAAGGGCTGATGGATGGAAACATGAAAAATGTATAGATAGAATGTCTGAGATAAAGTAGCAACGGGGTGCGTTTACAATTATTCATATTATAATTATGTATTTTTATTATTATTTGTTCAATTGAAATTATTTGTTTCCTACTTATATTCATCAAGTACTTTATAAACTTTAAGTTAGATTAAATAGGATAAAATATTATTTTTTTCCGGTGATCCATTTTCATAGTGCTATGTTTATAATTATATAACTTAATGTAATAGCCACAATAAAGCAGCCCAAACTTCATTTCCTAAACTCTTAATAGAACTACCGGATAACTTTTATTACTTCCGCGAGAACAGTCTATTTACCGTGATGAGAATCCTAGATGTAGACAGACCCCCATTATCTTTATTTATACTAATCTACACTGTTCATAAAACTGTAATAAGAGCAAATGAGTATCCTAGGAGAATTCGTAGGAGTAGGACTCCTGCCTATATTTTAAATGTGAAATTTGTTTTTCCAGCACGGACTACCCAATAAGCGGATTGAGATGAAACTTGGTCCACAGACGGATCATGGCTAGCATTGGAAAATAGGATAGTTTTTATTCCGGTTACATGTTCCCCTGGGATGATTTG
This sequence comes from Thymelicus lineola, assembly GCA_963932265.1. Lineage (NCBI taxonomy): Eukaryota > Metazoa > Arthropoda > Insecta > Lepidoptera > Hesperiidae > Thymelicus > Thymelicus lineola. The sequence continues at coordinate 8,501,565 of OZ010686.1, forward strand.
GGCTCATATAGATTTGTGATTGCCAGATTTCTGCGGATGAATCTCTACTAGAACTAGTATTTATGAATGATTCAATGTTGTAAGCTTAGATTGTAAGCAGTGATAGCCGCTAGTGTTATGAAATTGTTTTGATAAAAAATATTTCAAGATCCTATCTTTATTTATTTTTTAATTTGTTTGTTCGTATATAAACCGTTACAGACAGACAAGCAGAGGAAAATTCTAAAAAGATATGTCCACATCGTTCGGGAGACCGACGTTCAAACCGCTATGTTACATGAAAAGTATTGATTTAAAAACAGATGAAATTAAAGTTTAACTGTGCCAAATTTCATACTCGTTTGCGTAAGTGTCGTAAAAAGAGGTTAAATATTTCGCTTCACGTGTTAAAATAAAGAAAATCATTTATTATATTTTACAAAATGTTGGAAGTGAGTGTTACATATAGTTCGTGAGTCTGTACTGTATATGTTTCATGAGTCCATTTATGCCGTCGGCGTCGATCACATTAATTGACGGTGTTTTAAAACGATATTGTTGAATATCAAAATTTCAATAGCATTCTCTTATTTTCTCTCTCTTTTTTCTTATTTGATTATATAACTTTTATATATTTTTTTATATTTTAAGTATTATTTTCATTATTTCATTGATGAAAAATAAAGGAAAATACTTTTTAAAATTAATTTAAGATCAACAAATAGATATAGTTAATAGATGTTACATACATTACTAAAACTATTCGAACTCTGTATTTCTAGCCAACTTAGGAAACTATGCACTTAGGTACCTAATTGCCTATGAAGTTAGGTATTTCTATAAAAAAACAATCCAATCCACTTACCTGAAAACTTGAGATTTATGAGAACAATCAAAATCACTACGCGGCTCTTATCACTTTGCCCACGTAATGCAAATTTTTAAAAGTTCACCTAAGACAAGCCGTTTTTAATTACGACGGAACGAGGACCAAATTGAATACTCGAGAAAATGTTTCAAAAAAGAGCATGATGTTCAGAATTTTATTATGAACGCGATCGTGTAAAGTCCACAATATAACCGGGCGGCGTCCTACGCCTCGGCCGCTCGCATTCTGACTGTGGGTACTCTGGAGAATTTCTATAGTGCGTGGGGTGGCAACACTGGTGATACCAAGTGGCACAGAGTGGAACAGACCAGGGGTGTCAGGGATAATAATACTTCTGATCTAGATTTTAGAAACATTTATTTGGTTATCGGACAGAATGTGAGATTACTACCAATATCCGGTAGTTTCGGACGGTTTCTGATGTGAATGATAAATGTTTAATATTAATTTACTTCGGAGAAATTAAATTATTTTTGGATCACTATTCGATTGTCATTTGGTGGTCTTCGAATCAAATATGCGTTTATTATATAAGTGGGGTTTACCACTGTAGACTACGTCGTCATTTACCATCAGGTGAGACTGTCTACAAGCATTAATTTACATATGGAAAAGTTATAAATTATAAGTAAAAAAATGCAAGACAAAATCCTTGTGTCGTTCGACTCTACCAAATTCTTGGAAACATTTATTGGGATTTTACCTATACTTTAATATATTTATTACCCATATATCGTAAGTAGTTTCATTTCTGGAATTGTTTAGTTTACATTCTCTAGACCAGACCATAAAACCGCGCCGATTGTAATATTAGCACGAAAACAATATCGAGTCACTTCCCCTAGTTCCCGCCCAACACTTTACGCCTACGCTTACGTACCCAAGGGGTCAGCTTTCAGCTACCTTTTTATGTTAACAGTTAATTACTAGCACAATAACGGATAAATCACTGACGTTTTACTGACAAAAAGAAAGTGAAAAACCGATTGACGGGCTTTTCGACTCCAACGGTACTCAATCATGGCTGTATGAAAGATGACCTAGGTATGCCTAATATTTTCTTCTACGACGCCCAGAAAGTACCATTCTCGTTTTGAACGCTCAGAGCACTCATCTTTAACTTAGCTGTCGCAACTGTACATAGTAACCTTAAGGTGAAGTTACACGAGCAATTTTTAAGCAATTGTTGCCCGGCGACAATCGCAAAACGTAATGGAACAATTAGTGGAGGAATCTGGAGCAATCTATAAAAATTGTAAAATATTAAGCATCCAGTGTCCCCTCTGCCAGCCAGATGGGCGGTGTTTTACAAGAGAAAACATTCATTGATGTGACGAAGCCTGCCAGCAAGCCGAGGTTGCGTTGGTGAGCCTTAAAATCATCTGCGACGGTAAGCTCGCCTGGAACCGCCGCGCCGGAGCCCCGCAGCGCCGAAGCCGTGACAGAAGGCATGCTTGCTAGTTCTGTCTTTTAAGTACGTGTAACGTTTGAAACTTAACTTTTTTGAGAAAACTAAACTTTTTTTAGAAGCAGATATTTTATTACAGGAACAAAAGGATCATTTTTAGAAAACATTTCAGAAAAAATCGGGGTTCAAATTTTGATAAACATTTACTACTTGTGAGAAATATGTAATATTATTTTTGGTGTTGTGTACTTTATTTGATTAACGTAAACTTGAATACTTACATGGATAAAATTTTAGTACAGTATAGAATGAAAATTTTGATGAATATTTACCTGTTATGGGTGAAAAATGTTTTTTTTTTTGTTGTAACTTTTCACTCCATTTGGTAAGCCAATATATGATGACCCTTCTTAAAACCTAATCCATTAGGTTCGGTGCTATTCTGATGAAAACTTCGTTACTTTTAATATAACAAAATAGCAATAAAGTAGGTACTTTCATTAGCGACAACTGAAAACATAATTGCGTTGAAAACTTGACGAAGTGAATTGCCATCAGATTTAGTCACTAGAAGCACTTAATATACTTCAGTACAAAAGTCTTGCAAGTAATAGGGGATTCAGTAATTAGCCGTCACACGTAACGAGCTTTTAGCGAGATCGCGAAGTAATTACAATGGGCGAGCAGTTGATATTGTGGTACTGTGGTACATTTTTCAAGGTTGCCGCTGCCACACACTTCCCATAATTATAGGCGTACCTAGTGTTTAATTAATTAAGTTAGATTTCATCTACCTATGGCGGTGTAATTGCTTCTTACTTAAATCATAAACATAATACAATATACGAGGACCTTGACTGAAACTTTCGTAGAGTTTTCGACGCTGTTTATGGCTTTAATGACCCTTAGTGCTAGAAAGCTGTAATTTAGCATGGATATACCTACATATTAATTAAAACTCCAAAATCGTAGGATAAAAATTAAATATTGTAAAAAAATTTTTTTCAGGGTGCCTCCCCTACGAGTATTACTCGTACTTAAACGTAAGGATACTTAGTAGTTTAACGAAACTTAAGGATAAATTTTTTAATCATCGCGTACCATATAGTGTGGGGTATTGTTGAAAAGGTATTTCAAAAATATTGTGGGTCAATGAACATTTTGGTTCTTTCAGAAATGTTTATCTTTTTGCAGTATTAAAACCTAAAATCTCGATAGATTTTTAGGCACTAGTTTAGGCAGATATAAGCCAACATTAATTATTAAGATATTTCTGAACATTTTCATCATCTATTGATAGATCATTTCCGTTCTACTCGTATCTTCGTGGTTTACTTATCTTGATCACTTGGGAGAGGGTTGGATCACCGGATATTGGTTTCCTTATGTTTCACGTTCTACGTTTGTTAAGTTTACAATACTATCTTTACTTTTAAAATGTTCTTCTCAACATTGAATCGTGGTTCCAATAAAAGGTCTCAACGGTACACGTATATATTATTCAGGCAAAGTGATCTCATTTGATATTTTATCATTATCATTTGGAAACTTTATTTCTACGGAAATTAATATCAACCACCTTCAGTTTTGTAATCTAATGATACCAAGATCTTTATACATAATAGCTTATTAATTAGGAAGTAGATACTGCAATCATTAGACAAACAATTTTGTGCTCTATTTCAATTCAATAAGCACCAAATTAGATGTTTGGAAAAAAAATATTCATTACAACTTGGGAGATTGTACACAAAGATTATATTGGACAATACGGGTTGTGATCGAGTGTCGTGTTTCTAATTGAAGATTCTAAATGTTCCCGAGCAAACACTTTCAGGGCTTATTTCCGTTTCTCTAGTAATATTAAACAGGGGTTCGACCCTGTGGCCGCCTTGCGGAAAACCGACGGTCAAACCACTTCTATCATTGCTTAAATTGATATGGAAAAAGATCCAATTTTCATACAAAGTGTTTTTTATAATTGAAAACTAATGAAAAATGACGTGACCCAACCCTCATGGTAAACGCACCTAATGTCAGCATGGTACCTACGCGCCGCACGCGCCGTATACTCGCCGTATTTACCTACTGATAGCCTCGCACATTTGGCCCTACTCGATATAATACTCGCCATGCGCTTTTAAAAGGTCGATGCATACGTCGTGTTTTCACCCCAGACGGGATGGGACGTGAAATTTTGGAAACATCGTTTCATTGAAAATATAAACGATACGCCACGGAGGCACGGATGAGATGGGAACACACATTATTATATGTATGCCCGTCCACGTCCCATCCCCTTCCCGTCCACGTTACGTATGCAACGAACTTCATATTTTACTTTGTTCATCTGGCTGTTGTCAGACTCAGATTCTCAAAATGCTAAAAGAAAATATTATTACGAAGGCGAGATCTCCTCAAAGGATTTGTTTACTATAAAATGTTTCTCCTAATGTGTTTGTCAAAAGCATCGTAGCATAGCAACATTGAGCAGCGCCGTCTTGGCATATGTACCTCTTTTTATACATATAATATCATTGGCTTTATGGTCAATATCAATGGTGAAATGTATGGACAGTGCTTTTCGTTTAAATTCTCCTCCTACTCTATGCATTTTGATCCATCTCTGTTGGAACGCTACGCGATAATTTTACTCCGGTAGCAAAAATAATATACCCACCATGAAACATGGTTCTTACATGGAGCAGGTAGGTATGTATTAATAATATAAGTACAAAATTACGAAGGTACAAGTCTATCCCAAAAGCTTTTTGTTATTCGAGTTTCACACGATAACATTTCATCGTATTTTTTATTCATAAGGGTTTAGGGATGACTTGTTTTGTGGAGCGTATTTGCATAAAAATAACATAAGTAATAATTTAACGCTAACGTAAATATAATGAATTAAAAATTTCAAAGGCTTTCGTTGTTCTGATTTGTGGCCTTTATTCCGTTTAAAACATCAGTGACTCGCCCACGCTTCGCTTTGGGAATAATTTATCCTTTACTGACATTAATCATCTATAATATAGATTCTATATTACACCATACCAGCATGTTTGTTCTAAGACTGAGGACCATGGGCGTACCGGGTCGAGCAGGGGGCGTGGCAATGCCTAGATTTAGTATGATTACCAGTAGGTGCGTCACTCTTGATGAAAAGATGACCTTCCACGCGCATGTCAAACAGGGCCTACTAGGGCCTACTAGGGCGACTGTATCCGATGATAGGCAAGACGAGTAAAATGTCGCTCCGTAACAAGACGACACTTTACAATACTTGCGTCCATCCCGATGACCTACACCAGCGTGGTCTTTGCATAGAGGCAAGGCAAATCATCTCGCTGCAGCAGACTCAAAATCGCTTCTTGTATACGGCCACGGGCTGGCCGTGATTCGTACGTAATATAGATCTCCATCGCAATCTCGAGTTTCCCAGCATAGCTCATTACATGAAGTCGCTCTCCACGAACTACTTCAAGTCCGCTGAAGTCCATCCCAATCTCTTGGTTGTTCAAGCGGCCAATTATGTGCCCAATAAGAATGCTTCGTCCTTATTCAGGCGTCCTCAAAATGTGCTAGAAGACCTCAGGGTCAGGGTGAGTGACGACGCTGACGACAGATTCACAATCGCAAACATTGCTCGGAACAAGACCCCCACTCACAAATACACCACACAGACACACTACACGCACAGCGTCACCGCCGCCATGCCGGCGGCGACGAAGTCCTATTTTTTATACGGCCGTGGCTGCCACAAAGCATTCCCGCGTGAGCGGCCATCCTGCCCCGATGTTCTCCAATTGGCGACGTCCTAAGCCGAGGACCGGACCCCACAGCAGGGCCCTTAAGATGTCAAATGCCCCTACTTCTCGAGGTGTGGAGGTTATCACTCCCACCTCGCAAATATGCTTCTCGGCTGAGCGTCTCCAGGCTCGCCCACCTGTCCACGTGAAGCTGTAAAGGCCATTAGGGCCAACAGCAACTATCCATTCGAATAAAAAAAGTAGGTGCTTTGGTCCATAAAATTCAAGAAATTTGTTCTCCTATAAAAAGTCCTGATTGGTAAATTGGGGGGGTTCCCCTGGACTATAAAATTTTGATTTGGGCGACCCTGGGGCTACGACAGAAGCTCGGTACACGCACGCTGAGAACTTCATCAAAATCAAAAATAAGTGTCGTATCTACTAACTCAAAATCGGGGCATCACCAGCTTATCTTTATCAAGAACAGACCCATAACGGGAATAAAAAATTTGATCTGTTCATTTCCATGATCCAAGTGATTCAAATTTGAACTTTTCTATTTGGTGGAAAATTTTTTGGACGCACATACCCGTACTTGGTCAATTTTGAAACCGTAACTAGTTAGAAGATCGTGATATTCGTGATATTTATAATGGAAAAATTTGGACCAAGATAGATATCATTTGACTAAAAAAATACTTAATAGGATTTTCTAAAAATTTTGGTAAAAGATTTGTTAGTAATCCAATCATAATTGGGTTGTCATTATATTATTACTACCCTGAATGTGATGAAGGGTCAACGAAATTTTTTAGTAGAGATGATAACTTTGTTCAATACAACGCTGTATAGGTGTGCTTTACCCGAGCGCGTTGTGTACGGAGATAGGTATAATTCAGTTGTCACTTTATTTTAGAGACGCAGTGGAATAATAAAATCGGAGCACCAGATTATCAGCATCTTGAATAACCTCCAATAAGACGTAACTATGGACAGGCAGGTTTCCTGGTTGCTAGAATAGCAATGCTATTTCGCTTGAAACTAAAATCTTTCTTTTGTAAGTTAAGTACTTCCCGAATTGTGAGCAGGTTGCCAATATAATTTATTTTCGTCAACGAAAGAGAACATAAAATGAACTATAGAACGCATTTGGTAAATTAAGAACGTGAGAATACTGTAAAGAAGCCCATTTCGTGATTAACCATGCATTAAGTCACTCTATTGTTATCAGGAATAAAGCTTAAAGCACTTCTAAATATTCTTTGCGAAAAGCCAAGTCCGTGACTTTTTTCACGTGAATTTTATGTTTCAGTTTAACTCCACAACCTTCCAATATCATTATCAAATAATGTAGAAGTCAAATAAGTATCTATAATGTTATATCGAAATACTGTAAGTATCTTAGCTCCGAAACGATCTGCAGAAAATATTATAATAGAGAGAGATAATAATTCAACGTTATTGAGTCAACTTTCCCTCTTTCAATTTCATAGTTGACATGATATTTTTACGGGTGATTAAAATACGAACAATAATTATTAGGTATATGATTACCAATTAAGAGCCATTTCGCGGTTAGACGCGCGGAATGAAGAATTTGATGTCAAAAATTAGTATCATAAGAAAGATATTAATGCTGGCAAATGAACTCATAAAATAGATCAATCCTTCATCTTGGATCTTCATTTACCGGAATTTTGAAAATATTAATTTGTTTCTGCGTAACTGTCAATCTAGCATAACTATTTTTCAGCAAAAGGACGACAGAGTCAATTTCATACACTGATTTTCTTTATTAAGTTTTATTAAATTGAGTAAAAAAAAATGTCTAGAGAACACTCATATATTATATTTTGCATTTATTACAAGGGATATACGATTACTATAATATTCGTTTCAAAATTAATTCAATAACATTACCAATTTTCATGGTTTATGCCATGACTTTACCATCGATTTTTGTATTCAATAAAGCGTATTTCCCATCAAAAATTTATGTAGTAATAAAATATGGTCTTTGTCGAATATGACACGTAATTTTTTTTTTATCTTACTGCAAAAAATAATTTATTAAAACGAATTTACTTTACCATATAAAGATACGAACTGACGCGAAATCAAATCAGTCGTGCGGCAGCACTCTTGGACGTCGGACCTATGTCAATTTTTGCTTTAGCCATCTAAGGAATAGATTTCGTAAAAGTAACATAATTATATTGCCATTGAACAGTCTTGATCACGTGAGAATTTTTAGTTACAGTCAATTGTATTATTTTTAGTTTTCTATAATTTTCAGGGTTTTGTAGTCAAATCGGAATCATGTCTAGTCCGTTCGTTATTTCAACCGGCCGGCTAGCCCGTCCGGCCGTCCGTCCTTCCGTCCGTCCGTCTGTCCGTTCCGTATGATTTTTTCTTCGTCTACCCCTTAATGTGGGGTATCGTTGAAAAGGTCTTTCAAAAATATTATAGGTTTCAAAAGACCATTTTTCAATTCAGGGGTCCGTTTGCGTAATATTCTGCTTTAAACATCTTTGGTTTGAAGAAAACAATAGAAATTAAGTAACTATTTCTTTCCAATTTATGTAGTGTAAGTAGTAACGGAGAAAATCACGAACATACATATGTAAATATAACATATACATACAAATATACATACAAATATATATATACAAAATATAACTATATCTATACTAATCTATACTATTACTATTGTAATATTATAAAGCTGAAAAGTTTGTTTGTTTGTTTGGTTGAACGCGCTAATCTCAGGAACTACTGGTTTGAATTGAAAAATTCTTTTTGTATTGGATAGTTCATTTATCGAAGAAGGCTTTAGGCTATCGGATTTTTGGAAATTCAACCCCTATTGGGTTGGAAGTCACTGCTGTAATTTGAAATAAAACATTGTCCGTTTTTAGACATTAGTTACTGTTTACAGTATTTAGGTTTTTTGTTATATGTGTAAATTACATATTTACATAGAAAAAAAATAATAAATAATTATAACTTGTATACACATACCCTTTATTTATACAACTTTTAGATCAATCTGTACTTTATAGAGTTCCGTACCCAAACGGTGTCAACGGGACCCTATTGCTAAGCCAAAATGTTGGAATGATAGAAGCTCCGACATTAGTCAGCTATAGTCACTTATTATTAGTCAAAGATAATACATTCGTTGTTTGGAAACTCTCGTGCACCCAAGTTCCGTCAACTCCCCAAAACTCACGTATCTCAAATACACAACACAAATACAAATCACCCTCTCATTTTTTCCCTTCACAACCCCTCGCCTCCCCCTATACCCCCCCCCCCTCAGTTCTTCACCCAAAAGTGGAATTTTGCGTCGTGATAATCTGGGAGGCATCCGGGCAAATACCGCACTCATCAGGTAGGCGCAGATCGGCAGATCAGGATATCGGGATATAGATTTTTGGAAAACCGGAAATCCCGGATATCTCGGAGACGGTGCGTCCTAGACAAGTTTAGACGGAAATTTCAACCCCCTTTAGTAAAGCCCCAAACCTTATTGCTAAATCTTACTGAACCCACTTTTACCCCCCCCCCCTCCCCAAATTTTCCTAAAATACCATATATCTCCTAAACGGTACGTCCTAGACGATTTCCGACTGAATTTCCATCCGCCCTGTGGAACTCATACTTGCAACATTACCCAATCTTATTGGGCCCAACCTTAACCCCCCCCCTCCCAAATTTTCCGAAAACTCCTTATATCTCCTAAACGGTGCGTCCTAGACGATTTCCGAAAGGATCGAGTAAAAGTTGTAGCCCATAAAAAGATTGACATTTTATGTGCCATACATTTTTCTTGTAGAGCAAGTGGTTTGGGAGGAAAGTGCGAATTTCGTTTCTCATAATTTATTATACTAGACTATTGTCAATATTTTGTTTTGTAAACCAACAGAAAACAATAAAGAATTCGTTTTTAACATTCAAAGAATAGTGTTCTGAATATCTTCTTTTTAAAGCTGTAATCATTTTTGTGTATGGATTGTATTTACCTTTATTTTTACGTTATCTTTTGTATCACGATAATGATTAGGGTATCGAAAACCGATCCTGTTTTAAATTACCGGGATTTTCGGTACTCGCCTATGCTGGAACCGGGATTCCCGGGATTTTCAGTTCTTTCGGGATTATTTTACCACGGCTTTCCCCGCGTGAAAATAGTTAGTATCGCGTTTCCTATTTTATCTCTCAGGAGCATTAAATAGGGAAAAACTGTTTTCTACCCAAATCCGTATAGTCGTTTGCCGTGATTGAGTAACCATCATACTATTATACCTTACATGCAAACATAAGTTTCGTATTAATTGTATGAAAGCAACACAATTGTATTGCACAATTCAGCACTGCTTGGACGAGAAAAAAGAGTTAAATCATCTTCATTTATATTAGAAAAATATCGATCTGGGTTGTGTAAATAATATTATATTAGTATAGCTGCTTCATGTAGCCGACGTTCTGAATATCTTCTTTTTAAAGCTGTAATCATTTTTGTGTATGGATTGTATTTACCTTTATTTTTACGTTATCTTTTGTATCACGACGCGACATATTTTTATTTCCCAAAAGTTCAGAAAATCCCGGTTCTTTTATTTTGTTTCCCGGTTCTTTTATTTTGTTTCCTGGTTCTTTTGAAAAGTACCGTATTCCTTTGTAAATCCCGGGATTTTCGGTTCCGGGATTTCCCGGTTCTATACCCTCCGATTGATTTTAATTTAGGTATACCTATGTATTTCGACGCGCTGCGAATATCGCAGGCAAAATGGACGCATATTGCATTTTATAGATCACCTTGAAAAAACGTGATTTTTAATTTTTCACGTTGATTTGCCAAAATATTGATTTTTGCAATATGCATCTATTGGACATCTTTATTGTGATGTACCTAAGTAGGTACCTAAAATGTATTATGTAAATAAGTTACCGATAATGGTACTACTACATTGTACTCTTAATTGTTATATAAACTTATATTGTCACAAACCAGATACATGTATGTGGTCACAAAGTGTATAATTAAAATTATATGTTCATAATTTTAAAATTTTTACGTTTGAAAGTATCAAGAAGATTACTCGCACAGAACTGAGGTCAAGCGCGACGCGAACCGCGCGAGGCAATATCACGCCGCCGCGCCGCGGAGCCGCTTCAAATACCCATAGTTTATCAACCGAGTTTTGCGAAATGGCTCTTAAGGATAATATTTCACTCTTATTTGCTAAAGAATCACGTCGTATAAACATAATTATTAAGTACTTACCTGTCAGCTAAAGCAGCGCCTCAAATTATTACAAAAAGGTGAGTTACAACGGAATTTATATCAAAAGGAAAATTAAAATATTATCAGTGCCTAAGCGTAAGAAAAGCGATCTCTTCATCCAATAAACAAATTCTTAAAGCTTACTGCATTTATTTAAGGAATTTGCTAAAGCTAAAAAATAAATTGCACATCTACCTACATTTTACGTAGATAGGTAACTAAACAAGTAAATGTTTTCTTTAGGAAGTTCTTTTAATATAGATAAGAATGAACTCTCGCCAGTCTATCGCCTGACATTATTGGCATGTAGCTATAATGTTTTAATCAAATTGTTTATTTAGTTTATTGTATTAATTTCCTACGTTTCCGAAATGTTTATTTCACGGACATGAATTTCACGTTGTTTTTGCTGGTTTTGATTGGAGAGTTTTGGAGGTGAGATTGTTGGAGGGTCATTGAAACTACTTATTTGTGATATAATTATTAATTCCTCATTATGGATCTTATTCGTATCGTAACTATTTTTATGTAAATTAGCTGACAAAAATGATATACCTATTGGTGATAGGTAGGTACCTATCTACACCAAATCTACACATCATTTTACTCTGAAGAGTGTGTAAAACATGTGTCCCTACACATGTTTTAATCTCTCTATTCAGTCCAGTCATTTGAAGAATTGAATCAAATGGTAGATATAGGTATTAGGTAATCTTTAAAACTTATCACCTAAAAACTATGTATATATAAAAAACAAAACAACCGAGTCTACTTTTTTTACTCAACTGCAAGGAGAGGTTATGTTTTTCGAGTGTTTTTTTTTAATTATTACTTTAATTATTTCGTTAGCCAGACTATCAAATGGTGTACTAATAATACAAGTTGAGTTTTTTTCTATAAATCATGAGTTTGATCCCTGGCCAGGAATATTAATTTTTCAAAAATCTAATGATGCAGTTTTAGTTTTCATCAAAATCAGCTCTGAGACTCATTTGACCATTTTTCACTATTTCTCATAGTTTCATTGGCCGGATAGCTTGAAAAAATTCACCCTGTAGATTAAGTCATTATCAAGAAAATACTTGAGTAAATCTGCCAAAGGTTCGGTAATATTGTGTATAATTTGAACATTTCCAACGAAAGTTCAATAGTTGCTTCAGGCGCTTCAGTCCCTAAATTCAATTCCGATTTGCCGAGATTTCATTCAATTGCACAATGGCAATTACTTTTACCGGCGAGATTAAGATGTAAATGGGTCGTACCCGGTCATTGCTGAACTTTAACTATGGTTACCACTGACGCATTCGCTTCCCGAAAAGCAAGGAATAGGTTAAGAACTATTTATAATAGTTCGGTAAGTAGATGAGGGGTGTAAGCGACATTTTTCCTGTGAATATCATACCGATTTTTTTTTTATAAAAAAATGACTGTTTACCTAATACTATTCAGTCATCAAAATGAGCATCAGTTTCTACTCCCGCGGTAGTATAGAAGAATTGGTCTTCGTACCGTACCAAAATTATTGAGATGATTTTAAGAGTTCCGTGCCCAATTCATAACAGATTCTGTCCCTCTAACTGTCTGTCACAGCCCACTGGGCTTTATCTATTAAAGCGAAATCTTAATATCACATTAACAAGAATCTAAAGATAATTTGTACGTATTTGTACGATAATTTGTACGCTATTGAAATAAATGCTAATACTGACAAAATTATTGTGCTGTGCTGGTAATAACGTAGACGTGTCGGTGATGAAAGGAGAACCCCAGTTTCCATAGAAACTCAGGCCTAAGTAGACAAGACTGGAAATTGGCTGTTAATTAGATTATTGCAAAAAGTTCAATTTCTCCAATTTTCACGGCTGCCAGCAATGGCCAACTAAGGAAATCCTAGAACAAATCACCTTAATTATAGGTTATGATTATGTCATACTCGTGTCACAGTGCTATTTAATATGTATGTTACACTTACGTTGCGGGTGTCTATTATAATATCTACTACTTCAATGGTTTTCACCCAAAACGAATGTCATAAAAAGGTTGTATAATAAAAGCTATTGCATATTTCAAGAGATTTTATTAGTTATCATTATAATATATTAATATTTCGTGTAGTTGTGCAGGAGGCGTTATATTTCGTTAGTACCTTGCCCAATCAAGATACCATAATATACTCATTGTAAGTATGGCCACAGCAACTTCCTGATCTTCTAAAGATGTATAAGGTCAACTCGGCGAAGACCGTCTGGAGGGTAGGACCGTACAGTAAGAAATACAGCGAATTCTGAATAACTACAGCAAATACAACCCAGCGTACAAACACTTTAAACTGTTTTAGTTTCAATAAATTGACGTAGATGGCGCTATTTATAACACAAAGAGAAAAAAATACGTATAAAATTTAGTCGGGCTATCAACTTGCAACACGACCTAGCAACATGTTGGCAAAAAAATATTTTAAGTGGTTTTTCATCATATTTATCAAGGTTTGTGTAGTTAATTTAATTAATTATCAATATAATTATCTAAATATTATATTAGAATAGAATAAAACATATTTTTTACGAAGTTACATCTAGTGAAAAAAACCAATCCTCAAATTGCAATAGTGGAGAAGTCCGTCTAGTTCTTGGAGGGAAAGATCGGCATGTGCCGGTCTTCGTCGTTTCCAGATGTAATAAACCTTTTACGCCTAAGCAAATTTTATAAAATTAATCCTTATACATATGATTCGTATATTTAAGCTTCCTGCGTAGTGAGTCTCTCTTAAAACCTCCTAAGGTCTACTCTTAAAATCGATAATCAATGTTTCATTTCAATTGCCGTGTTATTTTATTATTTTTCTTTGACTCATACATTTATGCTATTATAATATTCTATTTTATACTTTCGACGAATTTATTAGCACTAGCGCTGAAAAAAAAACCAATTATAATATGAATATAGAAGAAGGTGTATTTTAATACCTACTTCGATTAAGTAAGTTGGTTTTTGATCTCTTAAATGGTAGACCTAAAGAAGGCGATTCCTTTTAATAAAACTGATACACAAAAAAAAAACGATTTTTTAATTTGATTTAATTGTTTTTTACCCCTGAGTTTCGATCTATACCGGACTTACCCGACATACGTATTTTTTTGCGATTTACGACGATAAGAGCGTTTAATATGAAAAATGATAGCACACATTTAAATGGCGTTGAAATACATACGCGTATACAATGTCTATATTCACGTAAACCGACTATTTGTAGGTTTTTTTTCCACAAGACGGTCTTACCTGACGTGGTAGTAAAGTCCGTCTATTTCACCATTGTTTCAAAATTAATTTTTATTTCATAAATCGATAACCTTAAAGTAATTTTGAGAGTTTTTTTTAATGGTCAACTAAATATTTGATTACCTAATTCAATAAAATTTGCCTAAAATGTTATAGAAATGGCAAAATTTGCCTAATGAATTAAATTTTTAATGAAGTATGCCGGTCTTCGACGAGTTGACCTTAGGGTACGTTATCCAGTGTTCAGGACTTATTCTGAACCTTTGTCAGTCACAAAACAGGCGATTAAGGAGTCCATATTCATATAGTATTGGTTTGCAAGAAATTGTAGCGAAACTGCGAAACACATTCACCAAAACACAAGTACGAAAGCGAATACAATAGAAAATTAAAATCACTGTGTACGTGTCGATGAGTTTCAATAGTACCTAAATAGGACTCCAAATACGCTGAAAATATTTGATAGTAAAAATATACAAGAACACGCGTAGAAAGATGAAAGATCGATGACAAATATGACAATACAGTAGTGTTATTTATAAATACTATGGTTACCAAAATGACATTATTAGGGATTACATCATCATTGTTGTCAATCGATTAATCGATGTCAAAATATTCGAAATGTAATTTAATAAAATTAGCGTAACGATTGAATGGTAATTATAATATATTACATAGTTTTGATTTATATGGAATACGAAAATATGTAAAAAAATAAATTAATAATATAATTATAATCACTAAATAATACATAAAATATATTATTATGTTCCATCAATCGATCATTATCAATCGATTCAATCGATTATAAAATCGTATGTAATGAGGTAAATACTGTGAAAACTTTTTTGCATTATTTTGTTCATTTGGCAAGAGCAGCTGAAGCTAAGATTTAAATATGTTTATCTTATAAATAAGACGAATTTTTTGGTATATAGTTTACTCTTGTCTAGTCCGATGTTCTAGCACACTGTGTACGTTAAACATCGATAGACTATCGATAGTATCGATAGTCAATGACTATCGATACTATCGATTGCTATTTTGTGCTATCGATAGTTAATTTTATTACTATTTCTCACCTATAAAGATTACGTCATACTTCATTTCTTACACGTGGGGAATTACGGGAACTTATAACTATTAGTGTTGCTAACTTTATTTTAACAATCCAACTGAACTTCATTAGAAAAGGCAGAAAACCATTAAAAAATATTATTGTATTTTATACTAATAAAAATAAAATGACTTGAATAAGTGATATTTACATGAACAAATTATTTTGAATTTAATTTAATTTGAATTTAACTAATTGAATTTGTTAAAGATGATCGTCTTTGATAGAAGAATCAGATTCAACTACGATCATACATTACGAGGAATAAATTTCTTTAGTTCCAGTTTTTTTGTATTACATTAATTGGTAATATGTAGTTATTGCAGCATTTGCTTTCGCGTGATAAGCCAGCACAAACCGTGATAATTGATGATAGGAGCTCTAGCTTCATTCGGTTTCTCCCTTTTGTCTTTACTATATTCATTAGAAACAAACGTTTAGAATCAAATCAAACTCAACTCACTTGTATTATTTTAGCCGTATTGGGGCGGCTTAGAATACTTAAACCCCAATCCCACGCCGGAAGGGTGTCGTAAAAGGCGACTAAATCCGGCCCGCTGGTGGTAGGGCCCTCGGAGGGATTATATTTGTAGTATTGATTTTATTGTTAATTAATACCATTATTGCTATTATTATTTCTCCAGGGGTTCGCCTGGATAGCTACCACCCTCGAGCATGAGTCAGCCGCCAAACGACTTGTCGTGTTCCGGCTGGGGGCTTGAGAGCCAGTTCTTTCTTTCTTTTTCTTCTTTCTTTCTTGGCCGGCAACGCATCGGCGATGCCTTTGGTGTTGCTGATATTCATGGGCGGCGATAGCCACTTACCATCAGGTGGATCGTCAGCTCGTTTGCCGGCTACTTCCATAAAAAAAATTATATACATACCTAAGGTTCTATCAGATCTAGTGGAATTTCCACTAAGTTGGCAACACTGATAAGTATTGCGTAAAACTGTAGAACATTCGGAGACTGTTCATTCATTCGAGCATAATATTAAAAAATATTACCCACCATAATTCCTTCTGTTTAGGATAAATGTACCTATTATAATTACCTAGTTACCTACGTATCTCTAAGCGGACTTTTTTCTATTACATCTTGAGGTTCACGTTTTTGAGATACACACCTATAACTATTTTCAAGAGATCCATGTCTACATACTACAGGCACAGAAGACTACTATAATGGTGAACGCACATTTATCGGCATCGTCCGCGCCGTCCGCATCGCATTTGTATGAAATCATATGAGAGCCCGATGCGGATGACATATGCGTCGGCATAATTATGTCATCCGCACCGACCGCACGCATTTCTGAAAATGCGGAACACAGAGTACTTAATCACTATGATGCGGAAGGTATCCGAAATGCCGATAGTGTTGCCATGCTACGATGCTTTTAACAACTGACGCTTTAAACTAATCCTGTTAGGAGATCTCGCCTTCGTGTTTATGCCTATACATCATTGTTTTCGGACATTCGACAATAATACACATATAATACCTAATACTTGATTGATAGGAAACTATACCTAATACACGGAAATAAATTGACACAGAACTAGTGGATTTTTTTCCCAATAGTACTGTCAACAGGCCATTAAACTTGACACAGACTTAAACAAGACTATAAACGAATGACATTGCACCGTTCTACACTAGAGGTTGGGAAAAACTGCAAAAATTGTTGGCAATACTAAAAGTTGCGTACGGCGAATCCGGACATATATTATGTGCGAGGCTATCGGTATACGGAGCGTCCAGCGCGGACGATGCCGATATTATGTGCGTTCACCATAATAGTACATAATTGTACAGAAGACTCACTCCGCAAAATCATTTAAATAAATAGCGACTCTTGCTCCAACGCAATAAAGATTAATTCAAGTCGCACAGCTCTAATCAGAAACAGTAACCGGCCGCTCATTTACACGCGCGACTCGCGCTCTCTCCTAGCGGCTCGCGCGCGCGTCTAAACATAATGAGTTTTAACTCTCTTTCTCTAATATTATCTCTTTTCTTCTCTGGCAATGTTAAGATCATTGAAGTATAATGTCATAGAACAGACATCTTGAACAAAATGTGTGTCGCACCCGGGAGGTTCTATTTTCAAAATTGAGCCCCCGTTCTCCTTTCAAAATCGAACGAATCCATTGAAGATTGAAGCGACGTGATACCAGTGCATTGGGACATAGATAGATGGTATTCGCGGTGTCGGTTCTTACGCTAGTAATAATACTTCAAGGGTTAAGATTGACTTTTTTATAAGAGTAATAAATCAATCTGAAAGTTTAATTACCAGTTATATGCCCATACAGCATACGGCATGTGTACTTACTTACCTTGTCTATGAAACAAATATTTCCTCTTTCAGGTGTTTAGGTAGGTAATAACATATGACGCGAACATATAGATAGACGCGAGATAGACCAGAAGCCAAAATCCAAAATCCATAATTCGATGGACCACTTTACATTTCAAATACAGAAATGTTACAGGCATTGCTGTTGTTATCGACATAATGAAAAGTTATGTAATATATTTCGTGAGTTTTAAAACCAAGGTGATTCTATCTTAATGGATTTTTCTTAATAAAAAGGTGATTGTATTTTATTTAAATCAAGTACAACTTATCTTTATTGATTTTAGCTGGCATCGAATCATTGTCATGAAAGGTATTTTAATTAGATAAAAAATACAAACACACTTATCGAACACTATTTTAACAACATAACAAAAAGGTTTTCCATTGCGCGCCTAGACAAAACGTTTTTTCGTCGTTCACTTTCTCGGTAGATCAAGCGTCTATACTGAAATATCAACTCTTACCCCTTACTATTAATTTTCTCCTATAGATAGCAACACTATTTGTCAAAATGGTCCGTCGAATTACGGTCTTCGAAGTTTGGGGTCCAGTTGTACTATAAAGTTCTTGCTTCGAACTTTTACTGTCATTGTCACAAATTATGACATTTGAATGACAACTTGACATTTAATTGTCAATAATTGACATCTCGACAGTGACAAATTTGAAATAGTGTTATGTCAAATTTGAGTCAAATAGTTTACGCGTGTTTCATTGCAATTGGAATAATTTTGCCTTTGCGTTAAAAACTTGCCGGCTAAATAACAGAAAACTACAAAATATTTTTTTATAAAACAATTTCACAAGATGTGCCAGCAAAATTTGATATTTTAGGTCACTACACAGTTATAAATAGTAGTCCAAGCCACGAGTTGCAACGCTGCAGTCTGTCGTTGCAAGCATGTCACGAATTATTATATTTTTCACGTTTTTATATTCATACTTGTTACGAAGTGCAACTGGATTAGGAGAAATAATCTATGCGATCAATGCTGGCGGCCCAGCCCATACAGATATATACGGAATACATTATGAAAAAGATCCGCTTCAAGGTAGAGTCGGAACAGCTTCAGACTACGGAAAGCAACTTGTTATGATCGGGAGAGTGAATTCAAAGGATGAAATTCTTTACCAGACTGAAAGATACCACCATAGTACTTTTGGTTATGACATTCCTGCAAATAAAGATGGTGACTATGTTTTAGTGCTTAAATTCAGTGAAGTTTATTTCAACGCACCCAATATGAAAGTTTTCGATGTGGTTTTGAACGGAGATCACACGATTGTTGCTGATCTAGACATTTTTAATAAAGTAGGGCGTGGTGTGGCTCATGATGAATATATTCCATATTCTATCAAAAACGGTAAATTATATTATAATGAGGAAGAATCGGACATAAGAGGTGGTAAAATAAAAGTGGAGTTCATTAAGGGTTACAGGGATAATCCTAAAATAAATGCCTTATATGTAATGAAGGGTACAATAGATGAGGTTCCTAAGCTGCCTCCTATGATATGGCCAGAAAATGAAACAGAAGAGCCCAGAGAAGAAGTGGAAGAGAAAAATAGCAAATCCCGTCGTACTAGCGGGCCCAAGCAGCCCGATCCATACTCAATGGATGAGAGCTCTGTCCTCATTCCAGTGTTCATCACTATTGGAGCTTTTATACCGCTACTGTTTTGTTTATGCAAACTTTAATATTAAGTCTCTCTACATGTTGTGTAGCTCAAATTTATAGTGTACCTTCTACTGTACATTTTTGTGAGTTGCTAAGTCATTTTGTTCATGTTAAATAAACTTATAATGCACATCATCTTGTCATGTCTTCAAAGCTCAAAGCCATATAGTACAAATAAAGTGAAAATGTGAAGTTTACTAGCACCCGTCCCATGTTAAATATTTATTTCATCATTTATATGCTTAAAAGTAAACACCTACTATTGCTATGCACATAAACATGTAAATAAATGGTCCTAAAGTTTTATACAGCATTATTGTATTGTACCCTTTTTATAAAATATGTTTTGTGTTAAGATAATAATTATTCAGCTAAACAATTATAATAACAATGAAAAAAAAACACTGAAGAGAATAACATTATCTTACTTTGGTTAGAATTTTATACATTTATTACAATATGTATTGAAGCACTACAAGATTAAGAAATCATGCTCAATGCAGAAATTATTGGTATCATTTTTAAAAACTTACCATAATATTATTTTATGTAAATAAACTCTTCTTGACTTAAATAAAAACAAGTGAATAGTTAAAAACGAAATACACTGTTTTATAGTGTCAATTTAGGTACTAAAGAAATTTTTTTTGACAAACCTGTCATGTCATGCTCCTCACAAAAATGCATTGTCATCAGAACTAAAGAAATATGTAAAATTACAACTCTAGGATGAGAGGATTTCGGTCTAATTATAGGCTTGCAAGATTTGATCCACACAAACAGGCTAAGCTAAATAAAACCATTTAAAAACTAATATTGTTCATATATTTATTCTTAATCCAGTCTTGTATTTTTTTTTACATTCTTAAGGTTAAATTCTAAGGGTATTTGAATTCCATATTTTCTTGATCAATTTATATCTGCATTATCACTCTTGTTTTCTCTCCTTAACTTCAATTTCTGTGATAATTTTACAAGCTTCAGTAAGCTGAAATATGTAAATTAGTAATTATTATACATGATATGACCAACCCCTTTAAATTAATAAACACAACACTAGGATATAGCCAATGACATAAGACAAACTTAAGGAAAATGTTTAATTTTAAGAAAATGCTGCATTTTCAATGTCTTTATTAATTTTTTTAACCGACTTCAAAAAAAGGAGGAGGTTCTCAATTCGACTGTATTTTTTTTATGTTTGTTACCTCAGAACTTTGGACTGGGTGAACCGATTTGGATGATTCTTTTTTAATCGAAAGCTGGTGCTTGTCGTGTGGTCCCACATAAATTTGAACGAGATCTGACAATGGCATCCATGTCAAAATTATATAAGTCTTAAATTTGCAT
This sequence comes from Thymelicus lineola, assembly GCA_963932265.1. Taxonomy (NCBI): domain Eukaryota; kingdom Metazoa; phylum Arthropoda; class Insecta; order Lepidoptera; family Hesperiidae; genus Thymelicus; species Thymelicus lineola. Next base: position 8,522,672 of record OZ010686.1, read on the forward strand.
TAAGTATCTGCGCGATAAATGGACGAATAACTCAATAACGCGCCAACCGATTTCGATGATTCTTTTTTTAACTGAAAACTGGTGCTTGTCGTGTAGTCCCACATAAATTTGAGCGAGATCTGAAAATGTTATCCATGTCGAAAGTACAATGTACTTCATTTGAAGTCGGTTATTTTTTTGTTAAAATGTTAGATTATTGTTAAAAATGAGCTCTTTGCTTAAGTTTGTCATTACTTCCCAGAATTTAATCCTTTTTAGCAACACTATCGAATGTTACAATAATAAAGGATGTTTTTTTTTTTCAAAATCAATGGGTTCGATTCCTGGCCTGAAATATTGATTTTTCGTATATCATTACACACAATTCGATCGTTAGCGATACTATCAAATGGTTTGATAATACAGGTGAGGTTTTTTTTCAAAATCAACGGGTTTGATTCCTGGCCTGAAATATTGATTTTTTGTATTACTTTCCAGAATTCGATCCTTATTAGCGACACTACTCAGTTTAATCCATAGTTGGGGTAATCTATGGTTTAATCCGACGGTAAGTAGTAAAAGCTCGTTTCAATCGTTGTGTCGATTTTTGACCACTCCCATTAGCGCCACAGATATCGATGTGTGGCTACATCCATTGTTCCTTACTCACAAACATTGACATTCATAATATTAGCAGATTCGGATTCAGAATGAGAAATGTAAGCCAGCTATGGCTGCCATTCGTTCGGGTTTCCCCGGAGTTTATAGGGCGTCCGGCCGGGGCTTTTAAAAGGTTCTGGGGAAATCTGCGTCCGGACGCAGAAGTAGATTACAGCCCCTACACATCTCTCAGCGTTACTTCTTTAAAAACCATTCAGCGGAGGAGATTGAAATTTTGTAAAAATTTGCAGAGCGAAAATGTAAGCTGTATTCGGACGGGGCGCTGCGGCGGGCGCTTACTTTACAGCCGCCCACCCGCCTATCGAACGTCCCTTGCTAACTAACATACACAATCTTTTCTATCCTAGCCTGCTGATATCTTCGCTTCGAAAAAGGCCCGGTGGAAACAGTTTCTCCACTAAGCTGTTCATCGCAGCTCTTCACTGTTTTGGTGAAAATTGGCCCTTCTGCCGCAACCGCGATAGTTAAACCAAATTAAAAACAGCGCAAAGATCGAATCGAGAAGAGAAATTGTGTAAAGGAGATACGCAATCATTTTATTTATAGGAAATCGTTCATAACCGGTTGTTTACGGCAGTAAAGTATAATGTAGGCACCTATGTAAAGAGCAGTTAACTGTAACGCTACTGGTTAAACTAGACTTGCAACCGAGGGGTCAGGGGATCTATTAATAAGATACTAGGATTAATCTTTCTATAGACGGACCGACTCAATCAAATATCATAGTAATCATCAAATAGGTAGTTGAAGAATGAATGAGGAATGAACATTTAACCTACTTACTTAAAAATAAATTACGTTAAGCAGTGCAGAATCTTTAATTATAAGTACTAATTGCTATTTTTTTCCGAATAGTATTAATGTAAACCGTCATAACCATAACAACACAACATTCGAACAAAGGATACGATCAGTTAGGACATTTTATTCGCAGGATAAAAGTCAAATCCACCCTAATTGATAACTACCTAACGACCTCTACTTAATTAAGATTTGTAACAAAATTGTCTTGGTTGTAATTAATTAGGGACTGGTGATCTATATAAGGTAAAATATACTTTTTTATATCCAGCACTAATTACTCATACTTACGCATTTCCCGTTCCTTGAAGTTTTAATTCACAATCCCCTTTATTATTTAAAACAAAACCTTTTCTGCATATTGTTGCCGGTGTTGTACTGTTAGATGTCGGTGCCGCGGTTGATACAACTGTTGTATTCAGAATCGCTGGTGGGTCGGTTACGTTAAAATGGCTGATTGTGTTTTTTATAGTACTGTTATCGTAGTTAACTGTGTGCTGTGTTACTCCCGCGGTCTCAGAGGTTTTCGTCGAATCTGTTGTGGTTTCTACAATCACCGTTGCGGCAATTGTAACATTTTTATCCGCATTAAGGTCAGGTTCAACGGTGACGTTTAACGGTCTTGGAGTAGTCCGGTTTTGTGGTTTTATTGTCATCTCTGAGTAATCGTAGGCGTAATCATAATCCTGAAACAATAAGTTTGTTAATGACATCTTTTATATGACAAAATTGTGCTCGCTAAAATTATAAATAGTGCAAACAATTTACAGTGAAGTTCAAGTCCTATTTTTCTTTAACGCCAAGATACACCCTACCCGTAAATAATCAATACTTATTTTTCGTTTTCATACCATTTAGGGTTCCGTACGAAAAAACGAAAAACGGAACCCTTATAGGGTCACTCGTGCGTCTAGACCAGAGTTCCCCAAACTTTTTTGTGTCGTAGACCCCTTGCCATGTTTTTCCGCGTTGGGTAGACCCCCTACTTACCTGATATTGATTTCCTGTAAATTTCTAACTGTAGTGAAGTTTAGTGTTAAAAACTTAAAAAAAAAACACATGTTTTAGAGTTTATAGAGTGACAAATTGAACAAGTCAGTGCAAGTTAGCGAAGCTTTGAGACTGCGACTCTCAGGTTTTTACAAGTTCAAAATGTATTGCGACCACAAAGCGAATACCAACATCCTACAACTTACACAATTTTATAAACATATACAGGGTGAATTTTTCAAGTGTGCATGGATGGCCAAATCCGAAACTATGAGGAATATCGAAAAATGCTCAAAGGAGTCTCGGGGCCGATTTTGATTAAAACTAAAACTGCATCATTACATTTTTGAAAAATCAATATTCCTAGCCAGGAATCGAACCCGTTGATTTAAAAAAAAAACACACCCTGTATTATTACACCATTCGATAGTGTCACTGAAAAGGATAAAATTCTGGAAAGTAATGACATACGGGAAACTTAAAGAAAATGTTTCAAAGTCAAAGTCAAAGTCAAAGATAATTTATTGTGGATCATAGGTACAGTAATAGTTGATAGATAAATACAATGCAGATCGCTATGTCCTACCTGTGATAGGCGTACAATATAAAATGTCAGAGTAAAATTAAAATTAATATTAAATTCAAATAAAATTCATATTCATTCATTTCAATAAAATTCATATTTTTAGTACCGTATTCATGGACCCGCGGTAATCTGGACTCTTTCTAATCCGGTGCATCCTGTAATCTGACACGCCTATTACTGGTGATTGTACATAAAAAATAAGTAATGCCATAAAGCAAAGCAAGCAAACTTAAGTAAAGAGCTCTAAGCTTTTAACAAAATATAATATAATACTTTTTTATTTTACCTAAATAAACCTTAACCTATGAACTGTTCAAAATGATGGCCATTATTTTCTATACATAGGAGAATTCGGAGTCTCAATGATTATATTGCATTTATCAGTACAATATTATTCATTCCGGTCAGAATATTTTCCAACGATTGTTTCATGTCGTTAATACAATTATACGTAACTCTGTACATTTCGGTTTTTACATACCTACCCCCAGAAAAAATAATCTAAGGGGATAAGATCCGGTGACCTTGCAGGCCATCGTAAGGGACCATGCATTGCAATAAAATTTTCTCCAAACTGCTTGGTCAACATAATATCTTTTACAATACGACTATTATGGGCGGGGGCTCCATCTTGCTGAAAGAACAATTGATTGGTCTGGGCCAAAGGCAAATTATCCAACTCTTTAAACAGTTCACTTAAACTTTCGACATACTTAACAGTGCTCAATGTTCCATCATAAATTTTGAAATAAAATTTTTTTTTTCAAAATACCGCGCCATCAATTATATGGAAAACGTACTTGGCGACGTCCTTCGGTTATCCGAAATGAATTAGTGCGTGACCAATAATGATTATTTTTTCGGTTATACATACCATTATTGGAAAAATATTTTTCACCAGAGAATAAAATATTGGGTAAAAAATTACTATCATTGTAAATTTTCTGATTTAACCAGTTGCAAAAATCAAGACGTCGTAAGTTATCTTCTGGATGTAAGTTTTGAACAATGCGACTTTACATAATATGTAGCTTGTGATACTTGAATATTTTCGGCTGCATCGCGGGAGGAATTAAAGGGGGAATGATTCAAAGTAGGTCAAAATAGCTAATACCAAATCTTCATTGCAAACGGGTACGGATACGGTACTAAAAATATGAATTTTATTGAAATTAAACATTTTCCTTAACTTTACCGTATGTCATTACTTCCCAGAATTTTATCCTTTTCAGTGATACTATCGAATGGTGTAATAATACAGGATGTGTTTTTTTTTTCAAAATCAACGGGTTCGATTCCTGGCTAGGAATATTGATTTTTCAAAAATGTAATGATGCAGTTTTAGTTTTAATCAAAATTGGCCCCGAGACTCCTTTGAGCATTTTTTCGCTATTCCTCGTAGTTTCGGATTTGGCCATCCATGCACCTTTGGAAAATTCACCCTGTATAATAAATTTTTTACTTCATAGGTACTTTTATAAATAATGTATATTTTTTGATATTATAAAATAGTATGATGTAAGTAAATAGGTACTATCAGTGTATGTGTTGAGATCCACTATCGTGGACCCCCATTTTCATTTCATGGACCCCCAATTTTTTTTTCGCTGACGTAGACCCCTTGCAGGTTGTCATAGACCCCTAGGGGTCGATATAGACCACTTTGGGAATCACTGGTCTAGACGGTCGCCATTCACAGCCAAATTACTCCGAAACTACTGGACCAAATGTTGCAAAGTAGACTAATACTAACATAATTTAGGACCAAATAAAAAACCTAGAACTCTATGGTCTTAAAAAAACGGCAAAAATAAATAAAATAGAAAAATAAGGGTAAATAAATAATCAACGTACGGAACCCTCTCCAAGCGAGTTTAACTCGCAGTTGTCAAGTTTTTTATTTATACGCGGTGAATACAAAATTGCTGTTGAAGATGCATTCGGAAAAACTGTTAAGTATGAAATCTACAGTGATTTCTGCGTTTCAATGGTTCCAAAGTTCTTTTTCCGTATATAAACGATAATTTGACACTTGGTTTTGTATTATGCCTGTTTGTTACCTATTCAATTAGTAAATCGAGGAAAAGAGTGAAAAGGCTTTTACTAAATTAATTTGCACATCATCATAGTCCACATCTCCACTTACCGTCAAGTGGGATTGTGGTCAAGCATTAACTGAGTTTTAACTTTTAACAAAAAGCTGCAAAAGGTCAATGCAGCGGCGCGTTATTTTTTTATTTTAGTAAGATAGGACCTACCTACCTATGGCAGGTATAATATAATAACAGGCCTAGTTTTATACAAAATATTATTGAAGTTATACTTCTTTTGGCGCGATGGTGAAAAATGATGAGAGTGAATTTCTACGATGCGCGCGCACACCGACACCTAAATTCTGCATCGTGAAGTTAGCTAAATTCTGTATTTTTTCTGTATGCAAAAAAGTTTTCACAGTATTTACCTCATTACAAACGATTTTATAATCGATTGAATTGATTCATAATAATCGATTGATGGAATATAATAATATATTTTATGTATTATTTGTTAATTATAATTATAATATTAATTTATTTCTTACATGTTTTCGTATTCCATACATATTAAAACTATGTAATATATTTAGAATTACCATTCAATCGTTACGATAATTTTATTAAATTACATTTCGAATATTTTGACATCGATTAATCGATTGACAACCAAGATGATGTAATCCCTAATAATGTCATTTTGGTAACCATAGTATTTATAAATAACACCACTGTACTGTCATATTTGTCATCGATCTTTCATGTTTCTACGCGTGGTTTTTTGTATTTTTCTATTAAATATTTTCAGCGTACCTATTTGGAGTCCTATTTACTATTGAAACTCATCGACACGCACACAGTTATTTTAATTTACTGTTGTATTCGATTTCGTACTTGTGTTTTGGTGAATGTGTTTTCGCAGTTTCGCTACAATTTCTGGCAAACCAATACTATATGAATATGGACTACTTAATCGCCTGTTTTGTGACTGACAAAGGTTCAGAATAAGTCCTGAACACTGGATAACGTACCCTATACATCTTTAGAAGATCAGTAGTTTGCTGTGGCCATACTTACAATGAGTATGGGTATCTTGATTGGGCAAGGTACCAACGAAATATAGCGCCTCCTGCACAACTAGACGAAATATTAATATAAATGATAACTAATAAAATCTCTTGAAATATGCAATAGCTTTTATTATACAACCTTTTTATGACATTCGTTTTGGGTAAAAACCATTTAAGTAGTAGATAGTATAATAGACACCCGCCAACTTAGTTTTAACCATTAAACTCGTAGATTCTATTGGCAAGTCACGTATTAATTTTGGGATTTTATTATAGAAATGTACACCAAGCCCTATGAAAGATCGTTGCACTTTGGCGGAACGAAGGCGTAATTAATTGATGCATTCTTTTTGTTTGGCGATTATTAATATCAAAATTTTGTTTATACGCGTTTATATTCTTCCTTATAAAAACTACAGTATTAATTTATTATGTTGGTTAACCTTAGCTGTGTGTTGTAATGTTTAGTTTGTACGATTCCCTAACATGAAATATTACATGTTTCTTCTGATGTATATAAATATTATTTACTAGGTTGATCCAAAAGTAACGATAGTAAAAATGATACACGTTCAAATAAAATAATGTATTATTTTACAGTCTCCTAACTAATCAGTTCACATTCTCGGTAGTTATATTAAAATTACATCAAATTGAATTACTTTAAATTGGGTTGGCATACGAATGATCCAAACGCACGCCTAATGATAAATAATCACTATCGGACGAACATGAATCATCAAAACTGCTCTCAGATTCCGTATCACACTCGTCTTTCAATTCTATAATAAATTTATCAATTTCCGTGTCTAAGCTTCCATCCATTTTACAAAACTTATCCTCAATATGTCGCACATGTTTTATACGCAGTCGGGTTTTTTGTATTTTTAATTTTTTTTGTGTGTAATAGACCTATCATTGATTCAGTTGGAAAAAATATTAGAACACGATTTCGTGAGCCATGACCACGTTTTATGCTATAATATGTACCTACGTTTGCCCAAAATTCTTCTGTATTTTCATTGAGCGACTCAGTTTCTTTTGTTTTTTGTATTTATAACCCTATTTTCTATTTTAATTTTCAATATTATATTACATTGGTAGAAAATGCAAAAAATCGGGAGAAACGGTCGCTAAAACGGGATATCGGGAGACGATAACCAAAATCAGTAGATCTCCCGATAAATCGGGAACTTTTGCAACACTCGTCACTTGACAGCAAGTAATGCTAATCTAATGGGAAGGTAATGACAGCTTGTCAGAGGTAAAATAACTGTGAACGGACTGTAGTAGTAAATAGTAATCGATACTTGTCTTTGGGACTAGGAGCACATTCTTTTTCTCTCCTTAATCTGTATTAAAGTTTAATGCCTGTCGGAAAATAAATTATTCTTCAACTGAACTGAATAAAATCTTTCATTCCCTCCCCCCCACAAAAACTGGTTTTACAGCATGGTATCGTAATAGAACATAGATGGTGTTTTTACAATTGTAAAAACAGAAAAAAAAAGATTTACAATTGATTTGTTTGATTGTAAAAACACCATCTATGTTCTATTTCGAGAACTATTACGATACGTAGCAAAGTAATATTAGAATATACTACAAAATTAATCACAGATGGCGCTTAACACATACAGTTTGGCTATAGAGATTCGTAAATTAAATTATTTCTAAATATTATTTCATTTTTATTTTTAGTATTGCTGTTTTTGAATATTGTATTTTGAACAATGTTTGTTTAATATTGTTTTTTGATTTTTTTTTCATGTCAAAGAAGTATAACTTCTCACGCGCGTACAAAAGTACACGCACCCTTTTTTTATTTGATTTTCCTTACTATACAATAAAAAGCTCGTATAAAAATAAAACAGTACTCACTACATATTCTTCTTTTCCGCTTTTCATAAGAGCAATAACATGTAAGCCCTTTAAATCAACTTGAACATTTAGGTCCCCTGACTGACTCTGATCGAAAATAGTAGAATCAACAGACACTGCTGTTATAACGTAAATAAATAAAATTATTTTAACACACATTTTGACTTGATACTGTTACTTTTCTGTTGGTTGCGATCTGGACCCGTGAATAAGCACGACTGACCGACTCTGGCCGCCCTGCGCGCTTCTTCTCACCAAGTTATTTCCATCAACATAACAGTTATTTCAAGTAAAGGTGGGAAGGTCGATAGCCTCCGCTAGTGCACTGCGGTCTGCGTCCTCAAACTTTGATTACGCAAGGATCGCGAACAATTTAATGCATAATATCTATGTCATTTTTTTTAAACTGTTGCGTTAATAAATAATGTTTGTTCTACACATCTTTGCATAGATATACTTAGATACATATAACCTAAATCCAGTCACACTAATCTTAACGCACTAGTGTACGGAAAACTTGTAAATTATTATCAGAGTTCAAAACATGCTTAAGATATACTTAGGTTAGGTATTATACCTACTAATAGGTAGGTAGTTTATAGTTAAAGTAAGTTATTATAACTAATACCGTAATATAGCTGATGCTTTGATAATATTTTTGCAATCTTAATCTTACAATGTAAAAAATGGTACAATTTTTTATTTGTTGTTAGTTGAAGCTGAAAGAATAAATCATGACCTGTTTATTAAAAATTATATTCAGAAGAAAAATTTACAGTTTTTGATGAAAGAGATTTTAATATAACTTTTTCACAACGTCCGTGGCAACCAAACTCCAACGTTCCAGCAGCATTACGAAGCTGTAAATTGACTCTGATGAGATGAGTATCATGATAAAATGTTGATAAAAAATAGAATAGGGTTTGTACCAGTTAATATATGTAAATGCCAGAACCCAAAACATCCTACCAAAATTTCACTACCACCTCATGATAAATAACCAACGCTTCTTCTAAATTGATGACATGACACAGTTAACTTTTGTTTTTATTCAATAACTGATCTAATCTTAATATATATACAGTATACTAGCTGTTGCCCGCAGCTTCGCACGCGGAAATTATGCTTATTAAGAAATTATATTTGTACCCCTCACAGAAGAAAATTTAATAACAGGTTAATTTATATTGAATTTAGGACTTTATAAAGCAAAACCTACGATACAATCACAAATCATTCCTCCGGCTGCGGGTTTTGAAAAATAAAAAATATTCACATTAATTTGTGTTTTCTTTTTCATTAAAAATTTGAAAAATTCGAAAACATGCATTCCATCAATTATAAGAGAAACCTTTGAAGCAAATTTAAAGCAAATTTTTGATATTTTAAAAATAATCTATACAAAGTTTCATCTTGATTCCAGGGAAACCTTTTAATTTTTCTGGATGAAAAGTTTTCTAAAATATGACCAAAAGTATAAGAATCAACTTAAACAATTTCCGTCAAAATCAGTTCAAGGGTTTTGATGTGATGCCCGGACAGACAAACAGACAGACAAACAATAATTTGAAAAACAAATTTTTGGTGCTGTAACATGTTATTGAAGTGTTATTTATTGGTTAAAAATTTCAATATTAATCCCTCTCTCTCCCTCTTTTTCTCTCTCTCCCTCTTCTACTCATAGTCCCTCTCCAGCTCCCTGTCCCTCTCCCTCTCCCGCTCCTTTTTCCGCTGCCTGTCCCGTTCCCGGTCCCTCTTCGCTCCCTTTCCCTGACCTTCTCCCACACCTGGTCTCTCGCCCGCTTCCTGTCCCACTCCCTCTCCCGCTTCCTGCCCCTCTCCCTCTCCAGCTCTCCATCCCACTCCCTCTCCTGTTGCCTGTCCCGTTCCCGGTCCATCTCCCGCTCCCTGTCCCTCACCCTCTCCCGTTTCCTATCCCTCCCCCTCTCCCGCTCCCGGTCCCTCTCCCGCTTCCTGTTCCTCTCCCGCTCCCTGTCCCTCTCGCACTCCCGGTCCCTTTCCCGCTTCTTGTCCCTCTCCCTCTCCCGGTCTTGGTCTCTTTTCTGCTTCCTTTCCCTCTCCCCTTCCACTTCAAAATTAATATATAAATTTTCATGTTGTTAACTTCAAAAATGACGTGCGTACTGAGTTCCATCCTCTAAATTAACCCTTCAAGGGATGATTTTCCAAAAAAAAAGTGTTAAAAAGTTAACTTATGTTTATTAATACAAACTTACATAAGAAAATTTCATATTTATACCTAGAAAACTGGTGAGGTTGATTTGTATGTAATTGACTACCAACCCCTATTTTTAGGGGATGAATTTCGAGAAAACCGTGATGCAGTTATTTTTTGTGCCTAAATATAGGCTTAAATACAAATTTTCACCCTTCTTACTTCAAAACTGACGAAGTTCCCATACCAACTTGCGCCACCTTAATTAACACTTTAGGGGATGATTTTCCAAAAAAACGTAATACTTCAATATTTAGTTTCTAATTTTGAGCTAATCATGTAAATTTTCATGTTTTTAACTTCAAAAATGACAAAGTTGAGTACTGACTGTTGTCCTCTAAATTAACCCTTTAAGGGATGATTTTCCAAAAAAATGTGCTAAACTTAATTTTTGTTTATTACTATAAACTTACATAAAAAAATTCATACTTATAACTCTAAAACTGACGAAGTTGGTTTGTATGAAAATGACTTCGGACCCCTATTTTTGCTAGTTAGGGGATGAATTTCCAAAAATCCGTTCTTAGCTGACGTCTCCTTAGCATAATCTATCTCCCTGCCAAATTTCATCATAATCGGTTCGGTAGTTTCTGAGATTTTTTGTTTAATCAGTGGTGTGTCTCTTTTCAATTTTATATATATAGATAAATTACTTGTCACGTTGTTTGTCCGCGATGGACTCCTAAACTACTTAACTAATTTAATCAAAGCACACCGTGTGCAGTTTGATCCAACTTGAAAGATAGGATAGGTTACATCTCAATAAAATTTATAGTCGCAATATTATTTATGATAATCATAATTAAAAATCTCGTAACACGGTATTTGCGGTCGCACTCTTCCGAAACAGCCCGACCGATTCTTATGATTATTATGATTATTATTTTTGTATATATTTAATATGTAAGTACACTCGTAGAAATATAAATCCGGCACTGCTGCGCGCCTGTTTAAATCAAACTAATCTTAGATGTAGGCAAGGCAATAGATTGCCGGTAGGAAGCCTGTTGGAATACGACGCAACGGTATTGTAATTTGTAATTCTAACGCCCTATCATATCTGCAATACCATCAAGCAGAGTGGCCGGCTTCTGTCACCTTTTGCAACACCGTTGACCCCAATGGGTCAGTATTCTCAATCTCCCCAATAACGTCATATTTCCTGCTGCTTGTGTGCCTTTCAGTGTGCCGAACCTATTACATTCCACATCGTTTTCAGAAAAGCCAGTTTTCATAGAGAATTTAAATATTATAGAATGGTTCAATCTAATTTGACCTTACAACGACCAGAAATGATTAAAACATTATGTACAAGACTACAAGACATAAATAATAAACAAAAATGACGCTAAACAATCCATGGGTCTCATGAATAACATCATTTTGGTCTTAAATAGGTCACAGGTGGCGTGGTTTACAATTTACCGTGGGTTGCACAACTTGCAAATCACGATTCACGAGGTTAAGGTAAGGTTATAGTTACATTTCGTTAGATTTAACCATCGAAACATACGAATTTTAAATAATCTACTTATACTATAATAAGACTTAAAGTTTGTTTGACGACCTGTGTGGGGCAATGGTTACCATGCCGGATCGTCGCGCCAAGGGACATGGGTTCGATTCCCAGCGAGGCGGAAATTTAAATGACGAGTTTGAATTTTTATTATAGATCTGGGTGTGGTGTGAGTATCCTTGTCTGTGTGTAGTCCATGGCACTCACGACACAGGAAATCCTAGTGTGGGGCTATGAATTTGAAGCGTTATTATTACAGGGCAAATTTTCTGTACATATCCAAAATTTCGATTAGGGGGCACTTCAATAACGTGTTAGAGCACAAAATATATATTTTTTAGAATTATTGTCTCTGTCTATTAGTCTGTCCGGGCATTACATAAAAACCCTTTAAACAAATTTCGATGAAAATTGGTAAAATTGTTACTAATACTCTAGGTCATTTTTTTAGGAAACTTTTTATCCCAGAAAATTAAATGGTTCTCCTGGGCAACGGGATGAAAGTTTTTATGGAAAAAATTTAAAAAATCGACGGATTTGCTTCAAATTTGTAACAAATGTTTCTTGCTTAAATTGATGGAATACTTAATATATTTTTCAATTCGCTAGCGTGATTCAGAAAGTTCTACAGCGCCATCTAGTTTCATATTATTAGTATTATTATAGTATAACTAGTATTAACTTATAAGTTATAAAAAAAAAAAAAAAAAAAATATTACTGAATCACTTCAAAAAGTGTCGTGACAACTTTTCGTAAGAATTTTTTCCGTCTAGCCCCCTTTCACAACGCGCGATAAGGAACTTCGTTCCAATTAAAGAACCATATCAAAATAGGACATAATTTTTCTAAGTGTGGATACCCTACAATTATGAAGGACAACCTCAATCCGGACTGTGATTGGTCGAATAGTCCTTAAGATCATCGACATCATATCGTCATCGACTTCAGGTACCTCTACAAGATCAGCAATCCAGATAGTGTAATAATATATCCATGGTGCCATTCATGTTCGGACTTTGGGCTGTCATAGCATAGGCCATAGCTGTCATTGCTGTCATTGTCATTATTAACTTAAAGTGACTGCTCAAATTTTGTTTTGTCTTACGAAAAGTCGCCTAATTTTTTTATGTACACACTGAACAGTACACGGTATTTACAAAATACATAGAACTACCATTTTGTTATTGTTTACGATTGTTGGAATAATTGGAAAAACTATGTTTAGCATAGGTTTACGGTGAACCTACATGTACATGATAGACGAAATATGTAATAAACCATGATTAAGTTTTGGAAAAGTGCAGGTAAGACGTGTTGTAATAAAACATTACCGTATAATGCTTTGCTTTTAAGTTGATTGTACCACAATGTCGTTACATTACACGTTTTTTTTGTTACAGCGAAGGCTGGCTGCCCTGTGCGACCACCTGAGCATAAAACTACACACTCTGAAATAAAAACACCACTGGAATTGGGAAGTGAAATCGAATGTAAGCAGTTTTTTATTTCAAGTATAGTAGCGTAACTATTGAACGATTTTTTAAATATAGATTTGGTTAATTTGCAGGCCAATCGAACATATTTGAAAAAAAATCGAAATTATCTCTCACATTACATGACATACTTGTTGACAAAAAGGCTATTAAGTATTATATATTATTTATGGAAACAATTGGTAAAAACTTATTAATAAGGTGTTGGCTGGAGCTAGACAATTTCAAGATGCAAGTTTTATTTAATAATAAGTTAAATGAAGATGATAAGCATCTACAGTTAAGTCGTACCAAAAGTTTTGATGTTCAATGCATTACCGACACACAGAGAAAGGATGAAGATTCAGTGTCTCAAAGGTTCAACTGGCGGTCCAGTACGAGTAATTTAAAGCAAAACAAGTCAGACTGCTCAACCAGTTCTTGTGGGAACTTAGCTGAGCAGATAACATTTACAGAAAATTGCTACACAAAACCAGTGATTTTTAACGTAACAGAGGAAGCTATTAATCTGTTCAAGAAATATGTGGCATTAGAAGCTCCAAATAAATTAGTATTACCTGATGAGTTGAGAAAATCTGTAATAAGTAATATATGCCAACCGGAAGGTCAGATAAAGGAAGACTGTTTTGAACCAGTGCAACAAGCTTTATTTCAACAAATGGATATTCACTTTATGGAATTTCGGAATAGCCCCTTATATGTTAAAGCACAAATAGATATTTTAACCATGGGCTCCATTGAACTTCCAGATATATTATATAATGAAAATATACTGTTCTATTTCACAGAATACTTAGAGCAAGAATCTTGCAGTAATTTATTGGAATTTTTAATAGCTGTAATGCATTTTAGAGACAATATTACTAATGATACAGACTCGAGTCCGGAACAAAAGCAAGGTGATGCTATAATCTTGTATGATAAATATTTTTCCCTGCAAGCAACCAATCCTGTTGGATTTCCTACTGAAATAAGGTTGAAAGTGGAGAGTGATATTTGTGCAGATGGTGGGCCACTTGCTACATGCTTTGATATGCCATTCCAAATTATATTCAATACATTATCCAAATATGTAAAAACATTTTTAGAATCAGAATTATATTACTCCTACCTATCTGAAATGGTCCATTCTGTTGATAGATTATGGTCTTCCAAATTTAAATCACATTCAGATTGTAGTAGTGAATTTAGCATAAGTACTCAGAACACTCTCCTAGCCATGGGAGATCCTCACTTCAAAAAGAAACGGAACTATTCTGTACCTGATATGTCAATAGATTCAAACCAGCTGTACAATGCTGATGCACTGTGGCAAAGAAAAAAACATGATGGTCTTAGCCTTGGAAGAATAAATAGTTTGGGCAGATTTGAGTCAAAATTTGAGCCTGATCCAGATAAAAAAAATAGGTCTGTTTTAAAAAAAATGGTAAACAAACTTGTGCCAACAAATACATCTAAAGTTGAAGAAGAAATGGCATGGCAGATAGCTCACATGATTGTTAAAGATGTAACTGATTTAACAATGGCGCCTCCTGATAATGAAAATGATGATGTATGATTGTGATAGTTCTTTAACATATTATATTGTAAATAATATATAATAACAATTACATAGAAATTAATAAAATTATGTTTAACATTAATGGTAAATTGTTTTTTTTTATAATTGAGCTCATTAGTCATTAATTAATAATTCATATAAATCAATTGCAAAAATATTACATGATATTATTATCTGCTAGTGCAATTCATATTTTTTTGTAAAAAATTTGAAAACGAACTTTAATTTTGTAATGGACATGGATAATAAAAATGACATATTTAATAATATGGTGAAATAAAAGAACCCATAATTTGGAAAATCGTCTATTTAAAAAAGATATATAAATTATGCTTATTAATTATATTATACAAAATATAAATTCGTAAAATAGAAACAACACATCACACATTTATTTTTCAGTACTACCTGTACTAGGCATGTTATCCTCCTATTTCATAATGATGGTATTATCATATATTAAAATAATTAAATAAGTTTTATATACCTACAAAATATAATGCTACCATATATTAATTATAATGAAATTCTCATATAAAATTCCATAAAAGCATCATTTATTTGACATTTTTGTAAGAGAATCAACTCAAAGGTCATAAACTGGAATGTATTTTACAATAAAGCTTTTAAATAGCAATAGGAACTTTTGTAACTGATCTTTGGAGATAGGAATTACATACCATGTATAATTAAATTATCTTAAGTAACTTCTACAGTAATGCCTTCATCTTTAGGAACAAAAATATCTGGTATATCATTAAAAACTTAGGTTAAATAGTTGCATAATTATTAAGGTTTGGTGGAGGTATATTGGACATTTGTAATCTAGGGGGCTCTGAACCGAGGAGTGGTGACTGTTCATCCAGGAAATTAAATTCCTTTTGTGTTGTAGTCCTGTATCTGTATCTTCTCTCTTGAGTATTCCACTTGCGATATACCAAAGCGTTTAATAAAGCTTGCATAGGATTTAAAAGCGCCTGGAATAAAAATATACAGTAATGAATAGGTATCTTAATAGTATTTTAAAAAACTACTTGTTATAAATCACCTACCATGATGTACCATATGGTAATTATCACTTTTACTGGCATTTGAAACCACATAGTCCACACCAAAATACCATTGATAAGATTTGGCAGCCAACATACATAGAAAACTACATTTATAAGGAAGAACTTCAGTCTCAATGCATCAACAACTCTTCTCTCTTTACTTGTGAACTGAAAAAAAAAATGTTTCCCTGAAATCTATATCCTAGGATTTTATTGCTTAGTATATAAAAATTAAAGCACCAAAATGATTAAAATCCTTCAATTCATTTTTAATTGCATCATTCCATTTTTACAACAACTCCAATATTAATATATTAAAATTACAGTCAAAAAATACTGGTGTACTTGACCAAGTTGGTTTATACAGCTGGGAATGTATTTATCAAATTGACAGATAGCCTTGGCAACATAAGTTACCCACATTATTACTTAACTAAAAATAAGAGACAATACTCCTTTGCCTCCTAAAGTAAATTAATATATTGATGATATCGACGCCCCCGGGGAATATCGACGGTTACCGAAAAAAATTTTTTTTCATTTTTGGCATCTACGAGTCAATATACATCTGCTAAATATTATTTAGATTTTTATCTTTGAATTTCATAAAATTAGAGCCATTTTATTTTTATTCCTCGGAAGTCATGTACAAATTATAGCCCATAATAAAGTCGTAATCATATATTACTGAACAACTACTAGTCTCTTAAGAACAGTAAGACGCGTATACCGTTTTATTCTTCTCTAAATAAAATTGTTACATTTCAATACTTCAAAGATGAGTATTAACTTTGACCGGAAGAAAATTGTAATAGTTTAATACATTTACAATTAATTCATAAAAGTTCAATAAAAGTGTATCGTAAGTGATGAAAACTGTCGATAGCATGATAGAGTTTTACGGGAATAAAATTGTTATATACACTTACGTGCTACACAATTAAATACGATAACAGTATTATTGTTTTTTGGTGATAATTAAAAAGATATATATTATTTTATTATTATTTTTATGGAATGTAATTCCAGAAAAAATAACGCACGTTTTGATGTATAATTCAAAGATACCCAATCATTATACTGCCTACGATAAAACAAAATTGGTTTTTTGCTTCTCCTGTAAAATTTACTTTTCTCTATTACCATTTTATTCCCCGGGGACGTCGATATCATCCTTAACCTTGATTTAAATACCTGAGCCAATGGTAAAGCAACAGCCAATTCCACATTTTTACTGGACAAGATATATATAATTGGATTAACAATCATAACCATTGCTATAGGCAAATAAGTAGCACAATAATTTGGCAGTATTTTGTAGAGAGCATTTGTAAGTGATGTTAAATTATGACACCTGAAAAAAAATCATTCAAGATTACATACTTATAAGACTGTTTCTTATTGAATTGATATTATTTTCAAGCTGGGACGGGCTTAGCCAATTTGTTTTAAATTAACATATTTATTTATTTATTTTATTATTTATGTACACACTATAATTGTATTATACAACATATTTGTATTATACAACAGGGATACAGTGCATCAGATAATTAAGGGGCCTTTGGAAATCTTGATCATCTATTTTCAACAATCAAGTAATACACACAAGTCATTCATGACTTAATAACTTATAAACTGCAATACATTAAATATCTTAATTATTGAAACTTACTTTGCATTAGGGAGATATAATATAGACAGTCCAATTCCAGTAGTTGCAATGGGGATTCCCCATGCAAGAGAATGATATAAAAGTTGATGAGAATCACGACCCTTTAGTGCAAGCCATATATCAATTGCATAGAACAATGTCCAGAACCAGGTCACTGTATAAAAGTATTGTGTCCAAGCCTGCAATAGGACATCATTAATAGTAGGATTATAGTCATATTATTATCAAAGTAAATACAATATTTCCATACATTAGCTTTTGATCCACTGTTTGCTATGGTCACCCACATTATATCAATGTCATTTAAGTATTTTTAAACCACTGTTGTTTAAGAGTGTGTATATTTTACCAGTAAATTTAAGTCGGTAGTTATGAAGTACACCTCAAATCATGACCTATTCTCTAAGAATAATTTTCTTATGCTGCTCAAATGTATATTTAATTAAAACTAGGTTTTAAAACATAAATTTTTTCTACTCTCCTTAGATCTCTTTAAACCTAATAATTCTGTGATGTAACAAATTGATAAAAATTGTAACTTATTTAACTTTTTTTAATTGCTGCAATAACAGTGTATCTTAGAAAGAAAATAAATTGCTTATCATCAGGTGGACTATTATTATGCCAATTAATTATACACAACATGTCATTGATATATACTCACAGATGTTAAACTACAAAACAAAACACTGACATCATCATTGGGCATTGGCATGATGTTTTTGTATCGTAACCACAGTGAAGACCGCACTAACACTCCTG
The DNA here is from genome assembly GCA_963932265.1 of Thymelicus lineola. Lineage (NCBI taxonomy): Eukaryota > Metazoa > Arthropoda > Insecta > Lepidoptera > Hesperiidae > Thymelicus > Thymelicus lineola. The sequence continues at coordinate 8,540,989 of OZ010686.1, forward strand.
AAAACCAGAGGAAAAGATCACTCAAATAACTAAACACCAAATAATTAACAATTAAATCTGTTAATGCTGCGGTCATAAACCGCATATCTTGGCAATCGTGAAAACTGACAGACAAAAGATCTATCCGTCTGCAATTTCCTATAACTACATCCCCATTATATTATAGTTTGTAACATTGCTATCGCCAAGATATTGCGGCTTGTGGTGCAAATGTACAAACAATCATACTGCTGAATTAAATGTTTCTTTAGAAGCATTACTTTATTTTATAAATATTTATATGTATAATATTTTATAACTATTTTATACATTTTATTTGTTTTATTACTAATAACTATTTATACAAATGTTACCAGTTTTTGTTGCCAACTTTTTTAATGGCCTATAGGTATTGACTTAACAAAAAAAAAATGTTTTAATCACCATGCATTATTTCTTTTGAATTTCTGTTAAAAGGTAATTTTATTATGTTGATTCCTTTTATGTCAGAATTCAGTTGTCACTCGCATGGATAGTGGAAATGCAAAGACTTTTATAAATAAAAGATTCTGTAATGTATACAAGCATGAAAGTTAAATTAAAATGCTACCATACCAAAGGATGCCAGTAAATCTGCAACTGCCAACCAAATGATGATGCTCCTCCCACGACTACTTGAGTGCTTGTATAATTGCTCAGGATAACTTGCAATACATGGAAAAATCTCAAAACAAGCACATAATTATCATTCTGCATGTTTGTGGAAAAATAATACATGTTAAGATACAGCTAACATAAGCCATATTTACTTACTTGGTAAATAGAACCTAAAATTCCAACAGTCGATGAAATTAAGCAAACAGTATTATATGTTTCTGTATTGAATTCATCCATTATTTTCACTGCCATGTCTTCTTTATTACCAGTATGATGGCAGCAAAATGTTTGGATTGTAGGATCAGACATATTTGTTTGTAGTTTATTTTATTACTTCTGGTTTGAGTCAAGTAAATTAATATAATTTCATAATGACAAGTTCTTCACAAGATAGCATTTCAAGATCCGAGGCCACAAGATAATATTTCGTGGGACACTATAATAATGTATAGTATCTGTTCGTCAAACTGTAGCTCATTATTTTTAATATTTCTTGTTTTGAATGACCCACCATCAGAAAATGGTATTATTTATATTTATTTCTCTTTTCAATTTCGATTTTCGGTCTGATGTCTGACTGCAGCACAAAATATAAATAGCATAGCAGCCTAGCAGTGAGCCAGTGAAGTAAATTAATTGAATTGAATTTCATGAATTTGTTTTTGTCAATTAATAGTATCTGTCAACTTGACAAATGACAAGTGTCATACTGATGCAAACTAGGGATGCTCGATATACATCGATGTTCGATGTAACACTCGATGTACTGTATCGACTGTATGGAAACATCGATTTAATCAGATGTTTTTTTAATACGTCAACATCGAGTAAGCATCGATGTTTTTTATTCGATGCATCGAAGAGGCAACCCTAATCACAAAATCCACCATTAGGCCATTAGGCTAATGTTGAAAAGCGTTTCCTTAGTTTTTGGATATCAAATTCACTGCCGAGGACCTTTTTCTTTAGTCCCAACGCTACTAAAAAAAACAATCGATGTAAACATTGATGCCACTATGCGACGCATTGCATCGAAAAAAAATCGATGTTTTTTTCAATGTTCATCCCTAATGCAAACTCACAAGTATGGAGGATAGAGTAGGAGGGCCATCTCGAAGGGAAAGTTGAAAAAGTGTCCACCTGTTTACACTGAAAGGTTCCAATAATGGCCATTCCAGAATGGCGCTAGTGTCTGACAAATAGCGATATGAATATAGCTGTTGTAGACGGAGTTAAGTTTGCTGAATTATATCACCCGTAATGAATGGCGCTAGTGTCTGATAAATAGCGATATTCGAACATAATTATGTAGCTGTTATAAACTACACCACAGCGCCACTCGTAATTGGACGTGTTTTACGGACACCACAGACGGACACCGAGACATACAGTCCGGCGTTCACAGTTATTTTTAGTGTTGCCAAGTCAGTGAACCAAGAAGTGGCTAAAACACTTTTAAAAAGTGGCTAGAATGTCAAAATAAAGTGGCTAAAAGTAGCTAAAAATTTTATGCCTTCTTTTTGGACCGGGAGATAAAAAAAACACTATCAAACAATTATTTCTTAATAAAATCAAACATGGAAACATTATTATTTGTATATCAGGTGGGATTGTGGTGATATGCAAGTGCAGATTTAATTGAAGAACACTGAAGTATATTTCCATGGCACCTGGCATGCCATCGTTTTGATATTATGTAAAAAAAAAACTAAAGTATTTATTAATTCCTTGGATATTTCAAGCACTCTGTCAACCTTTTTTTAACCGACTTCAAAAAAAAGGAGGAGGTTCTCAATTCGACTGTATTTTTTTTATGTTTGTTACCTCGGAACTTTGGACTGGGTGAACCGATTTTGATGATTCCTTTTTTAATCGAAAGCTGGTGCTTGTCGTGTGTTCCCACATTTTGAGCGAGATCTGACAATGGCATCCATGTCAAAAGCATATGTCTTAAATTTGAAGTTGGTTATTTTTTTGTTGAAATTTTAGATTATTATTGGTCTGTACTGAGGTAGTTTGGCCGAAAGAAACACCTACCTACAGTGCCACCACCTTATCTGTGAAGTGACAAAAATTGGAACTAATGAAAATTCATTCATAAGTACTTTGTGGTCATTCTACTGTCAGTTACTACGAGAGGTAGTACCTAACTGGTTGCGTCCAATGATTGGTCCAATGCATCCGACAACGCCCTCCTTCAATTCACAGATAAGTTGGTTTTACTATACCTACTAATAATGTGACTGAAATAGCAGACTGCGAAGTCGTCTCATCTTACGTTTACTTGGGTGCGTTGATCTGCAACAGTGGGGGTTGCATGGAGGAAGTTAAAAGACGTCTGGCAATGACGAGGAGCGCTATGGACAAATTAAGGAAAATTTGGCGAAATCGCAATATAACGAAAAATACGAAATTAAAGCTTGTTCGTACACTTGTTTTCCCCATATTTCTGTATGCTTCCGAAACGTGGACCCTGCGCGAAATTGAAAAGAAAAAGATAGATGCGCTCGAAATGTGGTGTTGGAGAAAGATGCTCGGAGTGTCATGGACCGAATTCAGGACCAACGCATCCATACTTAAAGAACTCGGCATCACACATCGTCTGTCATCTATCGCACAAAGACGCATCTTAAAGTTCTTCGGCCACGTTTCGCGAAGAGGGGGAATGTCCATAGAGCGCCTTGTTGTACAAGGCAAGGTGGAAGGCGTAAGACCTCGTGGGCGATCACCCATGCGCTGGACCGACCAAATAAAATCTGCGGTGGGCGGTCCATTACATGAATGCACAAGGATGACGGCTAATAGGGAGAAATGGCGAAACATCGTGAGGCGAGTGACATCAGCCCTTACTGCTACTTCATGATGACCACGACCGTTCTGTCAAGAACGTATCGACTGAGAAGAAGACTAATAATATGTTAGGAAATAATAATATGTCACATAGAGTGACACTGTAAGGGCCACTAAGTTAGGTTAGGTTAAATGTCAATGTCAAGTAATTATTAGCTTGTCAAGTCAAACCTCAAAAGTTGCTAGAATTGTGGCTAAAATATTTAGCCACGAATATTTGACATTTTTGGCTAAAGGAATCTTAAAAGTTGCCAGATCTAGCCAAAAAGTGGCTAACTTGGCAACACTGGTTATTTTACCTCTGACAAGCTGTCATTGTACCTCCCACTAGATTGGCATTACCTGCTGTCAATTGACAGTGTTGCAAAAGTTCCCGATTTATCGGGAGATCTACTGATTTTGGTTATCGTCTCCCGATATTCCGATTTAGCGACCGTTTCTCCCGATTTTTTGCATTTTCTACCAATGTAAATATTGAAAATTAAAATAGAAAATAGTGTTCTAAATACGAAAAAATGTCTGGGGACATAGGTCCAACACGTCGAGGCCCCTTTGAGAAACATTAATAAAGTGCATCTATAGACACAAGGTGGATACTATCCTTGATTGTACAGTGTGATACCTAGGTACAAATGTCTGTGGATGTGATACCTAGGTACACATGTCTGTGGATACACCCGAAGATATAATTATAGTCCCCACCGTGTGCACAGCAACTATTGTGAATCTACAATAACAAAAAAATCTATACTAATACTGGGCTGGCTTCAACCCATTAATGGCCCACTACTGGGCTCGGGTCTCTCCGCTTGAGGAGGCCTAGAGCATACTCCACCACGCTGCTCCAGTACGGATTGGTGGAGGGGTTAGTGGCCAACCCGAGTGTCGGAAGTTTTCAAACCGCCCAAGGGCCTCCGACATGGCTTAACGACTGTTATCATATGATAACAACCGGGACCGACGGCTTTACGTGCCCTCCGAAGCACGGAAACGCTCAAGAATTTTTGCCACTAGCAGTCACTAAATACTGGGTTATTGGGATGAAATTTCGAGGGACTGATTCATGGGTTATGGGAAACTTTGGGCACCTGCCGTACAGACTGTATAAAATTGAAAAAATGGCAGGTGGTGACTTGCCGCTCACTAAATGGGCCACCGTAAAGCGGCTCATGCCTGGGCGCAACATTGGCGTGAGCAGCTAGAGGGTGCAGAGAGATGCGGCACCGATTTCACCATCTGGGGAAATTTAGCCCCCATGAGCAGGTTTCCTCTTTTTTACGCTATTAGACACTTCCACCCTCCAGCATATAGCTCTAGCGATTCCACTCTGGTTAAGCACAGAGGTGGGGGCCTGTTCCTCGATCGTCACTTGGAAGATAATAAAAGATGGAACCCCCAGGAGCACTCGTATCAACATTATTATTATTATTTAGTCTGATCAGACAACCAAATTAAGCAGGACAACAGAAAAAAATAACTCCTCCCTCCATTGCATAATAATTTATAATAAATCCGGTGAACTTCGTATCGCCTAACAATCAATGAATCTTAGAATAAGAATAAACAATAAATGTAGAAAATTAGATTTACTATTGACTAAACTTTTATAGTTTTGATTGGTTTAAGAAATCAGAGATCATTAAAATCGGTACAGCCGTTATAGTTTGTGTGTATGTACATAATTATTATGTATCTCCTCTCCCTCCCACCCATCCCCGTGTCACAATTATGTTTTGTTCTTTACTATAAGCTTACATATTAATTTTCACATTTCTGAGTTCGAAAATGACGAAGTCGCGGACAAATTACAACCCCTTAGCCTTACTCCTTTAGGGGGTGAATTGACAAAAATACCTGATACAGTTAATTTTGTTTTTTTTTTGGTTTCTAACTATAAACTTACATATTAATTTTCACATGATCGAGTGGTAAATGATCAATTATTTATCGACCGCCGAGAGTAGAAAATATAGGGGTTGATGGTAGAATGGTGAAAATTTAGGGTTGTGTGTATTTTTTATGCCAGTCTTAAAATAAATAAAATTAAAATTTTTGGGATGGACCACCCTTATTATTTAGGGGTATAAAAAAGTTTACGTCATATTATTAGACCTACTAAATATACGTGACACACAAAATTTCATAACAATCGGTCAAGCCGTTTCGGAGGAGTTTTTTTACAAACACTGTGACACGAGAATTTTATATGCATATTAGAAGATAAAATATATGCCCCCACTTTTAAAACTATCGACAAAACTGAATAACAGTGGTTAAAACCAAATTAGATTTAGTTAGTCAATATTACGGTAACTTATGATATTTATCTATTTTGGTACGATAATATGTATATTATAGCTAGGTGCAGTGAATCTGCTGGATAAGATGTAACATAGTGGCCTTAATATGAATAAAAATCTATTACTCTATACTACTTACCTACTGATGTTAGGTCGATGCTCATGATAAAATACATACAATAATATACATACAAAAATATTACATTTTATTTTAACTTAATTCAAAAGCTAATCTAAGCACATGAACTATGATAATGTGTGGTCTCTACCACTTACTGTAATTGTAACTAATTTATCAAACGTCCGCCCAGAATGCAGTGGGTAATATAGAAAGAATGCAACTTTATTACGCAGGAATTCAGGAACATTGCAACAATATATAACAACATAGGATTTGAAGTCTTCTTACTTAAACCTAAATAACAGGAGCTTCTGTAGATTGAAGTGGTATAACGGTAAGGTTATGCGTTATTGGAAAACAAGGATTTATAGGGTCAGGCGTTTCTCCGGGTTTTAAAGTACAGTTTTCAGAATTCGTATGGTTTAAGTTGTCTTCACTTTCTCCACTGGAAAGTTTTAAAGCTGATGGTTCGCTTGATTGTATAACACCGTCATTCGAAACCATTGTAGCATTATTAATCACTTCAGTTGAATTACTCGTAGTAATCATAGGAGGTTCCGTTACATTATTCTCTGCGGCTGTATTTAACAGAACCGAGCAAGGTATCGTCGTTGTAAATTCCTTTTCGGTCTTTGTAACAACTGTGATTGTACATGTAGTTTTGTCAGTATCGTTTATATTTTCATTCCCTTTTTTAACGTCGACTTCTGGGGAAAACGAAGTTGCAATAGCACAGGGTATAGCAAGAACTTCGGTAGCATTTTCACTACTGACTGTTAATGTACAATTCACCAGATCTCCCAATACAGAATCCATAGCTGCTGCTGTACTGTTGTTATCTGGAGCCACTGCGACAGGTTGGCCCCTGTTGTCGTAGATAACTGTGTGATGAGGACGACCTGTCGAACGTGCTAAATTCCATAGTGCTAAACCTGTCAATAACGTTCCAACACCAGCACCTGCGATTCCAACACCGGTGAGTGCACTGCCTGAACGACTGACTCCTCCAAACCCTTTACCTCCGTAGTTGCCAAAATAACCGGGCATTTGAGGACCACCAAATCCAGGATTATGAGATCCATGTCCACCATAGCCGCCGTAGCTAGAGCCATAATTTGAATATGAGGGTGGAGGTGGTGGATGGTGGTAACTGTTTCCAACACTTGTATAAGGGGGAGGCGCACCATGATAATTATTACCCATATTGTTTGTCGGATAGTTTGCTCCTCCATGTGCATTTGGTGAGTACGGTGGAGGTGCAGCATTTGATCCTGACCCTCGTGGATATCCAGATCCAGCACCTGAGTTTCCTGACAAACCGTTGGATGAAGGATAAGAATGACCCGGAGAGCCAGACATGCCTGGTTGAGCGGGAGAGTTAAGCGGATTACTATTTTTTTGTATACTTTCTTGATGAACTGATGGTGATTTGGGTTGAGTTCCCGTTCCTGAACCGCCAGATAAACCATTAGATGCAGGATAAGAATGACTCATGTGACTGTTTGATTGTACTGACTGTGATCCTGGCAGAGCCGATTGCGGCGCATGATTCTTTTGTATGTTCTCTTGATGGATTGTTGGTTGCTTAGCTGGAGCATTACCAGATAGACCTGTATTACTTGAAGGATATGAATGCGAGTTTGTTGGACTTGATTGTCTTGATGAAATTTGCGTCTTTTGAGCTGGTCTTTCCTGCCATCCAAACAATGATTGTTTAGGGGCTGATGCTTGAGAATTACTGAATGATGTCGGAACAGGTTGAGCCGGCTGACCGCTTCTTCTACTGGAGCCACGACTAGACCCTGAGCTGCGACCTCTAGACGTCTTTCTCCCTTCCACATCTAGCACTGCCACTATTAACAGCACTACAACTAAACTCGTAAGTGTCTTCTTATTCATCTTGACGTTATTGACTGTTCGATAACATTGAAACTTTGATCACGTATAAGTTTCTGTTCCAATAAAGATGCCGGGCAATTCTCTGCACTAAGTATTAGGAATACGTGCTCACAACACAATTGCCTGACTCACTGTGTTCCTCGACCCTCGTAATTTAACGATCGCCCACCCTGCCTCAAATTACACGACTCATTCTAGAACGTATTCATTACTAACGATACACAAGTGTAGCACATAGGTCGATCAATACGTTATATCATCGTACTTCGTAGAACAGAAATAGAGAAAAGTACTTACCTACTTTGTGTACATTTTAATTGTCATAACAACCTCGCTTTTAAAGTACATATTTTGAAAACAAAGGGCAATTGGGGGTAATCTATGGGGCTGGCCGAGGTCAGCGGAGGTACGTAGGTACATAATCAATGTACCATAACAACCAAGTTTCCACTGACCTTGAATTTGTTGTTCTTTTTGGGTTTGAAACCGATATTTGTCTTTATTAATTTAAAAATACACACCTAGTTTAGCTAGTTTATGTAAGGTTGCGCTGGAAACGAAGTTATCAAACATTAAAAGTTAAAACCAATAAACTTGACAAGTGTGAGTTAAACTCGTTTGGAGAGGGCTCCGTACGTTGATTGGATATTTACAGTTATTTTTATATTTCATTTGTTTTTTCTGTTTCTTTTAAGATCATAGACTTCCTATAGATTTTCCTGTAATATTTGAGTAAAGAAATATTCTCTGTATTTTTTTCAATATTCTAGCGTCGGTAGTTGCGGAGATAACCGGGGACTTCAATCTTCAATGGATTCGTTCGATTTTGAAAGGAGAACCCAATGATATTACAAGTATATTTATTAAACATCATTGGGAGAACCGGCGCGGCGGCGCTAAATTTTGAAAATCGAACCTCCCGGGCGAGACACATTTTGATCGAGATGTCTGTTCTATTCTATGACATTATACTTCAATGGGATGGGGATGGAATCACTTTTTCGATTAGCCAACTTTACTTTTTTGACATCCACTCAGAGCACAATCGATTAATAAACAATCAAATAATAAATTAAGCATTAATTATTAGATCTAATGTACATATTTTTGTCGAGTTTTGGTAATATGGTAGAAATGTAGCTGCAGAGGGTCCACCGGAACAAGCTTTTGGAAAGTGGTCTATGAGAAAAAAAGTCTGGGGAGCTCTTCTGTACATGAAACTAATTAAGACAGATTATTTGTATGTTTATTTCTAATATTATATTTGAGTACTTCATGTTTTAATATTTTTATTGTATACGTTGACATATAAATATTGTTTTTTATTTTATTTTACAAATGTTACGGACCATTACTTTTGTAATTAAGCGCAATTTAGGTAGGCTACGTTATTCACGCCTTAATTCCCCTGATAACGTTCATTTGAAAACTATATTATAAATTGCCAGTATTTACACCTGCCTCCATTGTAGTCAGTTTGTACTTTTTACTATACAAAAATACTCAAAGGAACTTAACTCCTTTGTGTTTATTAACATACGCGCAATATTTAATCTAAGTAGTTTATAATATAACTGATATACTATTTATTTAAATATTCTTGATACCATATCTAAGATTCACAAGTACTTGGTTGTTGTACCTACATACTTATCTATTTATAATATATATTATGTTACATACTTATGTACTGATAAGATGATAAATATAATCAAACCCCAACAGCATTCACTCTTTAACAATTAATCTAATTCGTCTTGTTAACGTATCGGATTGCAATAATAATAATAAAAATTGATTATGTCCATATTAAGCATATTATTCGCTCTTATTAGTGTCTCGGTCGCACTACCGAAACAAGATTACGAAGATCCCGCACTTCATAATGTTATCACGGTACCGCCGAATTGCCCTCCAGGACAGGAATGGGTTAATGGAAAATGTCGTGAAATCTGGAGAAGCAACCTGAATACAGCAGATCTAGGAGTTAAGTAAGTACCTACTTCATTAATTATTTGCATGGCTTTCAACCCATTAATGGCCCACTTCTGGGCACGGATCTCTTCTCTTGAGGAGGCCTAGAGCAGTGTTCCGCAAAGTGTGTGGCATGGCACACTGATGTATCGTGGTCATTAATTGAGTGTGCTGCGGAAAAATTTAATATTTCTTAATTTGTAAGGCGGACGGAAAAAAGTATTCTTTACAAAGAACTTTTCGCTACCAAATGTTATCGTAACGCTCATGTTTCGCATTAAATACCTTTTGTACATAAAATTAAGTGTGATTTTAAGAATAAACAATATATTTTTTTTTAATATTTTTATTTAAGGTGTACCTTTGAAATTCCCCGATTTCGTAGGTGTTTCGTAGGTTTCGAACACAAAAAGTTTGCGAAACACTGGCCTAGAGCAACTCAACAACGCTGCTCTAGTGCGGATTGGTGGAGATTATTATTAATTAATTAATAGCATAAAACACTTATATTTAAATTCTATAGAAGCTTTTCATTATTGATGCTCTAAGAATAGTTTATTATTTATAGGTAGGTACCATTAGCCTTAAAACAAAAGATAAATTCATACTAAATAGAATGCAAATAAATACCTAAATAAATCCTAGGTAGTCTAGGTACTATGTAAAAATTATGTGACAATTTATATTATTAATTTTTTTGTCTATTTAGTTTCCCACTTGTAACTCTTGTAAGTCCTAATCACAACATATTGCATCGTGAGTGTCAGCAGGGTCACTTTATTTTCATCAATATAACGTCGTTCATTCATTCGCATGAATTACAATATGTATTTGTCTACTAGATAGGTACATGTATTTGTATATGTAGTAGGTAAAATTTATATTTAAACTAGATTTTGCCCGCGGCTTCGCATGCGGTAGAGTGGTTTTAGATTAGTTATTAGATGATGCCCGTGGCTTCGCACGCGTGGATATCGATTTTTTACAAACCCGCGGGAACATTGTTGCACCTATTTAAACAAAATATAGTTATTGTTCTCGAATTTAACAATAAAAACTTCAATAAACAATATAGGTATATGTATCCGTTAGTACTTAGTTTAATCACAGTAACAACACAAGAACGCGTCTCGCTCGCAAGGGCATTTGATTTGACCCTCAATGTCCTCGACAGATTCTCTAAAATTCAACACAAAAAAAAACTTAATTAGAAGAATAAAATTATCACTTTGCCAGGATTTGAACTCAGGTATCGCGGTTTATAGTTCCTACCATCTCCCAATACGCCACTGTTTCTTACTTTGAAGTTGCGAATTTGTCCTACCGCGACCGTATGCTACAGCCTATCAAACCAAGTTTATTTATGATTACCCACATCGTGTTATTATTTTTTCATGTTGCGTGGCGATGCGTCGCCACGGCCTGTATCGCCACGCCAACAATCAGGTTTACCCCTCGCCTATAGATGTTTCACATCAAAACAGGCTACATTATTTTTGCATTTAACATTAGCATGTCTCATTTCACTTTGTGAAATTAAAAAACAGAGCATAGCATCGGATCATTTTAAGGAAGGTATTTTAATTAGATAGAAAGTACAAACACACTAATCGAGCACTATTTTAACAACATAACTAATGGTTTTCTATGGCACGCATAGACGCACGATTTTTCGCCACTCTCTTTCTCGATGGATCAAACATCGATACTGAAATATCGACACTTACCCCTTACTATTAATTTTCTGCAATAGATAGCAACACTCTTTTGTCAAAGTGGTCCGTCTAATTGTGGATTCGACTATGGGTTGTTTTTTTTTCAGAAATTATTTATACCTACCTAAACTGACGCCATCTTTCTAGTGATAGCTACCTACCTATCTCTAGTTTTATCACATGAAGAAATGTTATTTTCAACTTTTTCTTCCGCTCAAGTGGCCGCGCACTGGCATAATTTACCTTGGCTTCAACCCATTAATGGCCCACTACTGTCCACGGGTCTCTCCTCTTGAAGAGGCCTAGAGCATGCTCCACCACGCTGCTCCGGTGCGGATTGGTGGAGGGGTTAGTGGCCAACCCGAGTGTCGGAAGATTTCAAACCGCCCGAGGGCCTCCGACATGGCTTTACGACTGTTACCTTATGATAACAACCGGGACCGACGGCTTTACGTGCCCTCCGAAGCACGGAAACGCTCAAGAATTTTTTGCCACTAGCGGTCACCCATCCAACTACCGACCGCGCCCGCTGTTGCTTAACTTTGTCGATCACTTAGGATCGACGCAAGCCGCTGGGCTATGGGCTATGATAATTTACCTTAATAGGTATGAAATATAAGCAGTTAAGCACAATCCACTTTTGTTACAGAGATCCTTCATTATTGTTCGAAAACAGAAATGTTATAACGGTGCCAACCAACTGTCCACCTGGACAGCAACTGATTAACGGGATATGCCGGGATGTGTGGAGATATTTTGCAGTCACTACTCCTATTCCGAAGCAGTTTCAATATTCGTAAGAATGATTTAATATTTTATTGTATGGTACCTATTGTATTTGAAGTAGGTAGGTGCTTCGCACATTTATGACATTGAAATCTCCGCTGAATGGTTTTCATTAAAGCTAGCCGAAAAGGATAATAATATTAAGCTGAAATAAATGTATCTGATTGGATATTTACACTTTTGCTTTATTCTCTGGTGGCTGGCTTCAACCCATTAATGGCCCACTACTGGGCACGGGTCTCTCCTCTTGAGGAGGCCTAGAGCATACTCCACCACGCTGCTCCAGTGCGGATTGGTGGAGGGGTTAGTGGCCAACCCGAGTGTCGGAAGGTTTCAAACCGCCCGAGGGCCTCCGACATGGCTTAACGACTGTTATCATATGATAACAACCGGGACCGGCGGCTTTACGTGCCCTCCGAAGCACGGAAACGCTCATGATTTTTTTGCCACTAGCGGTCACCCATCCAACTACCGACCGCGCCCGCTGTTGCTTAACTTTGTCGATCACTTAAAATCGACGCAAGCCGCAGGACTATGAGCGCTTCAATTCTCTGGTACTCTCAACCTATTTTAATTAATTTTGTCACTGCGCTATGCTATGCCTGATGAAACTTTGTTCATTTCAGGAATTTGGAGCAAAGTGACGTAAGCCAAGCAGATAAGATCCAAGTAGTCCGTATGCTAGAAATACCCGATTCAATCGATCGTAGTATTATCAGCGTCCCAAAACAATGTCCAAAAGGGTATAGGCCGGATGCTTTTGGATACTGTCGCCCAATACTCCAGTAAAAAATATTATTCAAAGTGAAGTGAAGAATCTTAAATTAATAAAACGGAAATGAAATACAATTAATGTAATGCCTTCTAATTTGTACCTACTTAATTAATATTAAATATAAGTAAATGAATCAAAATATCGTATTAAATTATAATGGCACGTAGATAGATATGTAAGTAATATGTAAACACCCATAACTGTCTCATTGCTAGGCTCGGATCAATGAGAAGGGTTTAAGTGGCAAGTCGTACCAACGAAAGCGTCTTCAGTAGGAACAAAACCTGCAATGGGCGCTTTGTTATGAACGGCGTGATAACACGCGACGCGACCTAAAAGGCCCGACTTTCGCGTTGAGGAACATGCGGTTGGGTTGTTATGGCGCGGGCGACATTCGACTGCGCCAACCCGACCAATCAATAATAGAACTATCAAGTTCTATTATTGAGAAAGGCTATAATATGCTATATAACATTATATATTTTAGTAGTTAGTTTTTTCCACAAATTAACGTGGATGAAACCGCGATGCAGCTAGATTATTATAAACTAGGTTTTACCCGCGACTTCGTCCGCGAGAATTTAGAATTGAATCATTCTAAAATGTTTTGGTTAGGATGTTTGTCAAAAAAAAAAAATTGTGAATTTATCACGTAATAATGGCAGAATGGAAATAAATGAAATTCGGCACACATATAAACTTAACATTCTGCTTTTCATCACAAAAATGGACGTCGTTGATGTCGACAACATATTTATTATAATGCGTCCTAGCAAGTTGCTAATGATAAAAAAAATTAGTGAGAAATAAGCATGTCGCGAGAAATAAGTTAAGTGGCAGGCTTCATTAAGGGCTGCCTAAATAGGCACATCATCGACACCAGTAATATGCTCATTATTTGGCATCCCAGTGAACTGCTAAGGGGTCATAAAAAATAGTGAACGTCATGAGTAATAAGTTTATTGGCAGGCTAGCTTGAGAGCTGTTGTAACGCTGGAACAGTCAGGTAAACGACGCTAGCAACATGCTCATTATTTGATGTCCCAGCGAGCTGCTAAGACTGTAGATGAAACAGAATCACGGAGACGGGTTGTTGCTAGAGTATGATGCAAGTTCCAATTTGCGAGTCTCAATAGCCACAGACGTCTAAAAAGGGACAAAATTAATAAAGCCTTTAAATTTTGCGATGCGTAGGAAATAAAAGACCACACCGTAGAACAGAGACGTAGAAAAAGAATGAAAGCCAAAGGATTGACACGCAGCGGGCCGCATGTATATTATTATACTCGTACATGGTCAGCAACGTTAAATGCAGTACTGTTAACGCATGTTTTTCAATCAAGTACGAGGTTGAACGTACTTCCTGGCACAAAAAAGTTGATATAGAAGAGCCATATTGGGCCGGCTTAGAATACTAATCCCAATCCCATGCCGGATTTGTGTCGTAAGAGGCGACTAAATCCGGCCCACTGGTGGTAGGGCCCCTTGGAGGTTGTTGGTTAATATTTTTTATTTCATCCAATTATTACCATTATTAGTACCCGTTAGTACCCACTTGTTTTCCGAAAAACTGTATGTGCTCTTGTTTGTACCGCTGAAAATTTTGTTTGTACCCCCATTTTTGTTCGAGAAAAACCTATCACACCTGTAGTTTTCGACCCTAACAGCCATTTTACACTATGAAGGAATTGCACGTGTCGCTGTTGGTTCCCCATCGTTTGTACCCGTTAGTACCCACTTGTTTGCCGAAGAACTATATGTGGTGTTGTTTGTACCGCTGAAAATTTCGTTTGTACCCTCATTGTTGTGCGAGAAAAACTCATCAGACTTATATTTTTCGACCCTCACAAACGTTTTTCTCTATAAATGATTTCCATGAGTCTGTGTTGGTTTCCCATCGTTTGTACCCAGTGGTACCTACTTTTATTGTGAAGAACAGTATGTGCTCTTGTTAGTACCGTTGAAAATTTCGTTTGTACCCCCATTTTTGTTCGAGAAAAACCTATCACACCTGTAGTTTTCGGCACACTATGAAAGAATTGCACGTGTCGTTGTTAGTTCCCCATCGTTCACCCGTTAGTGTCCACTTGTTTTCCGAAGAACTGTATGTGGTGTTGTTTGTACCGCTGACAATTTTGTTTGTACCCCCATTTTTGTGTGAGAAAAACCGATCAGACTTGTAGTTTTCGACCTTAACAGCCATTTTACTCTATGAAAGACTTCCACGATTTGGTGTTGGTCTTCCATTGTTTGTACCCGTTGGTACCCACTGTTATTGCAAAATACATTGTATGAACTTTTTTGTATTGTTAGATATTTCGTTTGTACCCCATTTTTGTGCGAAAAAAAACGATCAGACCTGTAGTTTTCAGCCCACTCAGCCATTTTACTTTATGAAAAAAATGTTAAAAAATTTTTTTCATCATTTTTCAAGTTTTTATGCTGGTACAATCCGGTACAAAGGTAATCCTTCGAGTTTTGTATCAATTTAAATCTCGAGTTTTCATGTTGGTTTTGGAGCCAATTCCCTTTCCAAGGGTAGTACCAAATTATGTTCACAATAGATCCCATATTTATGTACATAAACCAAGACTACATCGCCACTATGTCGCCAAACTCAGGTGGCATGATAAAAAAAATGTCTATTTGTCTATGCGTCAGATTTTACAGTGTTAATATTACGAACAATAGTTAAATATTTTTAAAAATTGTTCAGTTATTTCAATTATTCCGTTGAGGATATTTCGTCTCTAAACCACACAAAGATTGATAATGATAAAGATATGGACAATGTTAACGATAACAACAGCTAATATACGGGTATTTAAACACGATTCAATTATTCCCTACGACTGAGAAGCTCACTCTTTATCTCCAGATTCGATCCTCATATACTCACTATATTCAAGTATACAATTAAAAAATAATTATAAACAACCATGCAACTAAAATCAGTGACTTTTTTTTTCAGTGATATTGCAATCCAACGATCTTATTTATAAAAAACTCTTTTTGTAGGTTTGTAGTGATCGGCTAAAAAGACTGGCACAAACGCACGCACAATAACAAAAAAATAAAGCAACTTTGACAGTAGGCTGACGACACACTAGGACTTTATAAGTTTACGCCACGGAACACAGAGACAAGAGGTGGAAGTGCGAAGTAGGCGGGGCACAGCGACTAACAGTAAGCGTAGCTCCGCTTACTTGCCCGCATAACATATCTGTCACTGAGCTGCGTCGGTTGTGCATTACATAAATTAAAATTTGACTTAAATTATAATAATATGCCTTATTGTGCAATTTTGGGTGCAAAAATGATAGCAGAGCTAAGAATTTATTTAATGGCAGTGTTTCATACCACAACCACCCACAGCTAAGCCTAGTTTTATATTTATTTTGTATTAATTCAAATTCAAAACATAAAATTAAAGGAAATAATCTATTTTTATGATCAAAAAGCTACTCTATTTACACGGCAATAAGGTTATTTTTATGTTTTAAATGGTATTGCTACTCGACTATTGTTTTCCAGAACATTCTTTGAAAACATTCTTTGCTACTCGGGAAGGGATGGGATGAATTTATCGATATCGGTGCGTTGTAAATTTATTTACGATGTAATATTATACGACCAAGACCCGACTGATTAAGTTTTAAATGGGTATTTATAGAGAAAATATCTTCTTATATAACCTATAGTTAATACATATAAATATTTAATGCCAGTTGGCAATCTCTAACAGTCAACTTGGTCAATATTATAATATTAATATGAAAAATTATAATCATTATTTGAATATTATTCTTATTTTGGTTTCTATACTTCTTAGATTTCCTAAAGACGCATAGAGAAAAGAAGACTGGGATAAAACTACTGGGCGGATCAATTGGTTCCCAGTAAAATCTAGTACCATGCTCAGAGCATTTTTTACAAGAAGAATTCATAGTTTCAGTGACCGTCAATACGGTTTCCGCCACGGCAGATCAGCTGGTGATCTATTAGTATATCTTACTCATTGCTGGGCAGAAGCAAAAAGGCTGTAAGTTTGGATGTTGCAAAGGCGCTCAAGAAATTTTTGGACTAGCGGTCACCCATCCAACTACCGACCGCGCCCGCTATTGCTTAACTTCTTCGATCGCTTAGGATCGACGCAGTCCGCCGGGCTATGAGAGCTTCAAAGCTAGGAAATATAATTCCACGAAAATAAAGGTGATTAAACTATTCCTTGGCGACACTAGATGGCGCAATTGGTTCTACTACTAAACGTTGTAGGTCGAACAAAAGGAGAATGCCCATTTAGTATGAAGAAATGACTGTACTGACTTTAACATTTTTGTGTCTTGATAAAAATACCTTTATTTGATTATGTTATCTTAATAAATTACACATACTAACTTTAGTCAATGTTAATAGTAGGAAATACGAGATTTTCAACAAAATTAGTTTGAATTTAGGTTATAGTAAACTCACAGTAATATGGAGCCTATGCCGGCGTATTAAAGTCGATTGCGTACAGTCCCAAAACGTCATGTAGTTTATAATGTATTATAATCACAGAACACTATTACTCCTGGCTGATTATAATAATTTTCTAATTCATTTAACAGTCGCCTTAAGTCATCTAGTTTGTTGTATCATAATCATAATGGAATCAATGCAACCTATTGGCCCGAAGGATCTTAAAATATTTCTGATTGGCCCTTATCCAAACATAAATGGCCCAATGGTTTTCTTTTGTAAAACGGAAGTAAAGTTACTTATTAATTTCAGAAAATTATTCTCAAAGAGGATTTTTTTAGGAAATACGGTATATACTTGAAATATTTTAATTTAATTTTTTGTCCAAAAATCATTGTGACACAATAATTTTTTTGAGAGTACTGGCTATGGGCATTCTTTTTTACCTTTTTTGTAAAACGTTAAGGTTGAAATTCATCCTAATTCACATCATTGTTTTTATAGCTAAGCTACGTTGCTAAGCTACATTGAAATTTCACTTATCGACATACTGTTTAGTTAGCTAATGTTAATAAAAAAGCTACGGCCACGTCTACGCCTTGTAATAGATATAAGCTTTCAAAATTTTGAGCACGTTTTCACATAGACACACACAAGTTGTACAAAAACAAGTAACAACATTACCTTGTAGTATACCACTTTCGATAAATATCAATAATTGTCGATAACGCGGTAAAAGCACCACGCACATCCCTAGGCCTAATTAACCAAAAATATAACTTACCGCTATACATTTAAGGTTGATATTAGATTCCAGTCACGACATCTAGCGTTCAGAAGACGGAATTATTTAATCATTTTCCAATAAGATTCACATTGTAATACAACCAACTGCAATTCAATGTCAACCTTATTACTATATGTTAAGTATAGAATTATTTATTACGTAGAATATTGCCATCTAGCGGTGTATAGCTGTGGTATAGCAGAACTTGAAAAGTATTATGATCTTAATTGATAAAGGTACTAAGTTCACTGAATATGACATTGAAAAATAAGAATTAACATCAAATATTAAAGTGAATTTTCAAACATAAATAGCAGGTTTCTCGGACTATTCGTAGTTGACAACTAACAACCAATCAAAATATAAGTTTCATAGTTGTAAGTAATACGATTATCCATTTACTAGTGTTTTTTTGGCTAGAACGGTTCCCATACTAATCAACACTTATACCATTTCCACCTCTTGTCTCTGTGTTCCGTGGTTTACGCGTTCATCCGACACACTTGAATAATGATTTGCTTAATAGGTTAACAAAATTTATATTTCATGCTATAAAGTAAATTTAAAAATATATAGATAGATATTTACTTTTATTTAATTATTTTGCAATTAATTAAACCTGATACGACATATTAAAATACTTCAATCGCACCTCATATTCAGAGCTAGAAAAGAAATTTGATAATCTACGAGTATTTCTTCAACGTAAAATTATTATTTTTTACATAGCTTATCGATCAAGTGCTGGGCGCGAGGAACGCTCGAGAAACGCTGGTGTAAGAAGCCTTAATTTTGCGTCAAAAAATGCTTTGTTGATTTATTTGATTTTTATACAAGATCGATGCATACTAAGGCTTTCATTGTATGATAAAAATTATCACAATGTGCCTGACCGCAAATTTTTTATATGTTACTTAATAAACTTATGTATTAAAAACAATGAACAATTTTATTCTTTAATCTGAGTATTTTGACTTTTCGAGTGTCACTGTGACGACAAACTTCAAAACTGTTTTCCTATTCCTATAAATTTTACTTCTCCTCCCTCGGGAACAGATCAATATCTCGGGATAAAAAGTATCCTATATTTTATTCTAGGTATTAAAATATCTGTGTGCCAAATTTCATCCATATCCGATTAGCCGTTTTAGCGTGATTGCATGACAAACATCCAAACATCCAAACATCCAAACTTTCACATTTATAATATTAGTAGGATAAAAAGATGTTCTCAGTGAACCATCTTTAATAGGTACATATCGTCCCCGTAGTTCGAAAAGTCACTAAGTCGAAAAATGGCCAAAATGAGTTATCAATGTCACTAAAACCACATTTTTTTTCTCTAAATATCTGTCTAACCATCTATGTTATATGTGCGTTCGTTTCCGATTTACGAAATGTGAAAATTAAGTAAATGTATGCTTTGGATCCCACAGCGAAATGAGAGAAATAACTAAATTTTCTTAATTATTTTATATTTATCGAAACTTTACGTAGGTCGGAACTAAAACGATTTAATTACTTTTTCTATTAAATTTTCAATGCATACGTAGGCTTTTAGGTAGACTATAATCACTAAAATGATTTAGTGAGTTATTAAATTCAGCACTTTGCTAAAATACCCGAAAGCGAAACGGAGTGAAAGATCACTAACTAAGGGCGAAAATTAACTAATTCCTAACTAACTCAGACATTCTATTGAGAACAAATAATTAATTTGCGATTTTTAGGGTATTTCATATTTTCTCATTAACTACTTGATTTTCACCTGTTACAGGTAGTATAATATTAATTTGATTTAAGTTCCTTCAAAATAAAACTAAAAACATAGAGACATGTTATGACATATTAAAGTTATGGCGATTTATATATTTCAAAACTTTAACCCTCATTATCTCAAAACAGGTTTTTTGCACTTAATGACTTTTCGCTCTACGGGGACGATATTCTCTTCTAAGTTCTAGCACATTACTCCATGTATGTCACATTTCAAATAACGTAATTTTTCAAAACTTCCAAAACTGCCGTTAATTTTGAAAGTATTCCGGAATATATCCGGAAGTATTCACGGATACCGTACTTTCAAATTTTGGAATGTTTCTGAAGTTTTCATTTCATAAGACGTTCACGTTCATAAAGAGCGGTATATGCGTATTGCGTATGTACTTACTAGAGCATAGATAATCTAGTTTGACTTTTGACGTCGACATCTAGTGGCTGTTTTATCTGTGAAACTGTAATGCCAATGCCAAATTGCCAACATGCCAAATACCTACTTATGCCAACTGCGCCAACTGCCAAGTGCCAACCCAATCAGAAAGTAACAATAACCAAAAATTATCGCTGCCTCCTCCCTCACTTCAACTCAAATTTACTTTATTTTGACAATTAACCACAATAATGTTTAACTTTTTATTTACCTTACACGCACATAAAATCAGTGTAGATTACTGACTCAAAAGTTTCTTAGTAGTTGTTGCATTTTAAAGTGTTAATGGATATTATTAGGGCTATTTTTATTATGTTTAGTGTCAAGTTATGACTCACCTAAAAATATGTGTGCTTTGATCAACCTGTTTAAGTAATAGAAATATAAACAATGTCTGAAGTAAAAGGAACTAAGGCTCTGGAGTTATGGTGCAAACGTCTGGTGAAGGGCTGCCCCAATGTGCAGATAGAAAATATGACAACATCTTGGAGGAATGGAATGGCTTTCTGTGCTTTAGTTCATCATTTCAGACCAGATTTAATGTAAGTTTTACAGTGATAATGTTTTTATTTGACATAGATATATTGCTATAGTATATTGGTAGTATAATGTAACATTTTAGCATTGAGACATGATTGTACTTTTTTAATTGGCTTCAACCCATTAATGGCCCACTACTGGGCACGGGTCTCTCCTCTTGAGGAGGCCTAGAGCATACTCCACCACGCTGCTCTAGTGCGGATTGGTGGAGGGGTTAGTGGCCAACCCGACTGTCGGAAGTTTTTTAAAACCGCCCGAGGGCCTCCGACATGACTTAACGACTGTTATCATACTTTTTTAATTATTCCCTCTATAATACTTATTAAAATATATTAGAAACAATATCAGCCACTCAACATAAAAATGAAGTGCCTCTGTCTGGCCATTAATTCATATTATGTTAAGTTATGATGTTATCTTATGGTCTCAAAACACCTTCGAATATTGCCTTTCAAATGAAACCATTTTGAGGCGTATCGGTTGGATGGTTTCAGAATCTATAAAGTCAAAGTCAAAATATTTTATTCATATAGGTATCATTGATACACTTATGCACGTCATTTTTTAGAGATAAAGGATATCCATACAAACATTTCTACTTGTATCTTTCTCATTTGAGATTTGAGATAGTTTTTTGTGAAATGAATATTTCTTATTTCGTTTTAATTAATGCTGAACATATTATTATTATCATCAGCTACTAAATTAAATTCTAGTGTAAATAATTATATCCATATCTTTTTTATTGTTTGTTATTAAGTATTTTACGTTAAATAAGTATATGATTAATGATTATTATGTCAATTTCAGAGATCCTTCAAAGTTAAACCCAGAAGATATTTATGAAAACAATAAGTTAGCATATAGTATTGCAGAGAAACATTTGGGTATACCTGCATTGCTTGACCCAGAAGACATGGTTGAAAATGATGTGCCTGACCGATTGTCAGTTTTAACATACCTATCACAGTTTTATCAACGTTTAGGGCATACAGGTAACTTCTATCATTATTATTCTTTAATCTATAATTTAACATCGCCATTCATTTGAAGATTATGTGTATATGTAGAATTATCTGTATATGACAATAAAATTACATATATTAGTACATTGTGAAAGTAAACCTGAAGTATTGGACAGTTTTAAATAATAATAATGAAAATTTGTATTAATCTATGAAAACTGTATCTTAATAGTTACTTGCCATTACACTTACCTAAATTCAATTACACTAAATGACTTGAAAAATTTGGTAATACAATATAACTGAATATAGACAACCTCAAAAAATAGTAAAATCCTAACTATATTAGTTCTGACTGTAAATTTAAGTACAAATTTAAATTAGTTTTAATATTTTGCAGTCAACACTAAAGTTTCTGAAAATGATTCTAAGGTAGCAAGTTCATCACCATCCCTTCAGTCATCAGTGAGTAAACTAATTTATTATTAAGGTTGTTTGTTTCTTCTAAGCACTGTTTGTTGCATGCTTTACTTGGCACGGCTCTCTTGTGATGTGTTATGTTATCCACGTTTATTCTCTTATCTATAAATCTTTTCTTCTTGTCATATCTTGTAGACACCAATAAAATTTGGAAAAGTGAATCTGGACAAATGTGCTGCTTGTGGACTTCCCGTTTACTTAGCACAGAGGCTAATTGTATCACAGAAATTATACCACAGAAGATGCTTCCGCTGCTCAAAATGCTCAGGGCATTTGAACCCAAAGAATTTTATAGCTAATGAAGTATTTGAATTTATTTGTGATACTTGCAAAAATGAAAAAGATGCACCAAAATATCTTAAAAATAATGATCAAGTTGGAATGCTTGCATTTAGCAGTGATGTATGTGATAGAAGTCCAATAAAAAAAGAAGAACCGGTAAATCCAACCCTAAGGTCCAGGCCTTTGTCAATATTAGGTAAGATTTTATATTTATGACATTTCATTTCACTTTGCATGTTTCTGAACTGTATTGTTTCAATTCACCTTTCCATGAATTGTTAGCCTGAATGTTGTTAGACGTAAGTTTAAATATACACCTAGTAATAAAATTGTCTCTGGTTATATTTTGTTAGTATGAGTAAGTATACAAATGTTTAGTGCTTAGGTTATTGTTAAACATCTGATTCAATTTGTTAAATTTGATGATCTATCTATAACATTTTATATTAAGTGGATTTTTATCTTTTTTGCAGAAAAAATAAATATGTTTGAAAAAAATATAGAAAAAGATACTAATATTGAAGAAAATATAGGTAATCTTAGTTTAAACAGTAATAGTAGTAGTAATAAATTGCAACTCAATGAAAATAATTGCACCAGTAAAACTTTAAGTGAAGCAGCAAATGTAGAAAAATCTACAAATATTGAACCAAATCATCAAACATTAGAGAAAAATAACCACTATGCAGAAAGTGACGTCAATTTATATAAACATGATATGCCAGAGAAAACATACAAGACTAATATGGAAAAATTTAATTTTTTACAAACTCAACTATCAGGTGATGCAGTAGATATTGATTTACCTTTGGACACCAAAAAAATCAATAATGAAAAATTACCGATCTCCGAAGAATCAACAAAAGAAGAAAATAGTATTAACTTAATTAAAGAAGCTAGTATGCCCGAGAAAGTAATTAAGGAAGAAAGTAATATAACTGATGATAGTAGGTTAGCACAAAATAATACTTTAAATTTAAATAGCACAAGTTGCTTAGAAACAAACGATGTAGGAATTCCAGTTGAACAAGAAATTAGCATAAGTGTGCCACCAAGAAGAAAGAAACATTTGTCGCCAGGGGATAACAAAACAAAAATAGTCAAAAAAGATATCCCAGTCAAAAAAGAAGAGGAATATCCGGACCATTTAAATCCATTTTCAGATGACGAAGAAGATACTACGGTAGGTGCAGCATAAATTTTAATCAAATTAACTATTTTAATAAAATACATGCATCAGATTGTATTATTAATCCTACAAAACTTCAACCATACAGTATTAGGACTTATTACTTATTAGGAAGTATAGTCATTAAGTACTCTTGAGATATTTTAATAAAGGCAAAAAAGTGACCTGTTTCGACAATTACTATTATAAATTATCGAAGACAAAACTATTATAGTATTGTTGTTTATTAAATATCAGTCTTCTGGTGGAGGGTAAGAAGTGGTTGAGCTAGATAGAATATGTTACGTTTACAAAACAAAGGGTATAATTTTCTTTAATTTTAGGTAGATAAGAAAAAGGAATCTCAACAAGTAACTAGTACAAATCCGTTTGGTAGCAGTGACGAGGATGAAGACGTTGTACCGCCAATACCACCCATTTCTAAATTAGGGGAAAATCATAACTCGACTCCTATGTACGTACATTAATGCAATTTAATTATTATATAATAATATGTAGGAATTTTGTCAAAACAGTTTCCTCGTTCTGTTGAGACCTTATCAGTATTGTAATATCGATATGATGGATCAATTTGAATGTATGTGATAACAAATAACATTTTTATGCAGCAAACGGCACATAACAGCTTGCAATCCTTTTTGGTCTGATGGAGAAGAGCCCTCTTCAGATGAGGAAGAGTTGTCATCGAGAAGGTAGAACCTTTATATAATTGTAATCTATCAAAGAATTTTTAAGTACTTTCTATTTACTAGGCTAAAACTTCCACTCTATCTATCTACCTGCCTTTTAAAGTCCACTGCTGGACATAAGCCTCTTCTAATTGGCGCCACTCCGACCGGTCCTGGGCCCTCTGAATCCAGCGCTTCCCGCTGTCTTCTTTAGGTCATAAATCCACCTGGTCGGGGGGCGCCCAGTGCTCCTTTTATCGAGACATTCTACTCATTAATGGGAAATGGAAAGATCTTTGGGCATTTAATTTTGTTCATATTCTCTACTAATTCGCTCTAAATTACCCAGAATTTTGTTGAAAAACTTACCTTGTATCAAGTAACTTGTGTGTACCCAGCTCGTCAATGTACAAGTCACCAATCACTACGAGCACGCCCAACCTGCCGGCTAGCACGCCGCGGCGCCGCAAGCCGCGCGCCCCTCCGCCCCCCGCACATCTGGAAGTGCCCTGCACCTCCCTCGATGATGTAGTCAGCATCTCCTCACTCAGCTCACAGACCTCCACCGTGCAGTCTGATCAAGTGAGTATAGATACTTTGAAATATGTGCCATTAATTGATTAATAGATGAGCTTAGATTTAGGAAGAAGCTACTCAGCCGCTCTTGGCGCCAGGTGCTAAGGCGCCAACTGTGGCAGCCTTGAGTCGACATTCGCGAGCTTTTATTCTAGGAGCTTTTATTCGTCATTTTGGAGATCTGTCACCAAAAACTTTTAAATAGGCTGCCACTGATAAAAATACAATTAGGTATGTGAAGACTGATATGAACTTTACTTTTTGATTTGAAAAAAAAAACGTATGACACTGAATGACAATCTTCGTCTATCAAGGACTGGTGCCGACTTTACGTAGGTCATATACAATATAAATCACGATAACACGTGATTTTTAAGTCCTCGGACTTCCTGAACTGTTGCTGCTGTTGATATCGGCTTTAGGACATCATCAGAAACTATTTGGAGACAACATGCAGAAAAATTCAAGAAGTATAAAACAACATGCGGCTTTCCCTATTTCTTCAATCCCTAAAATATTTACAAGGCTTTATGCCATTAATGATCCACTACTGGCACGGGTCTCTCCTCTTGAGGAGGCCTAGAGCATACTCCACCACGCTGCTCCAGTGCGTGCTCTAGTGGTGGAGGGGTTAGCGGCCAACCCGACTGTTGGAAGTTTTCAAACCGCCCGAGGGCCTCCAACATGGCTTAAAGATTGTTATCTTATTATAACAACCGGGATCGACGGCTTTACGTGCCCTCCGAAGCATGGAAACGCTCAAGAATGTTTTTTGCCACTAACGGTCACCCATCCAACTACCGACCGCACCCGCTGTTGTTTAACTTTGTCGATCACTTAGGATCGACCAATGATATTATATATTAAAAAGAGGCAGATATGTCATAAGCGCGCGCGTTGTGTGACTCAAAAAGTTCCCAATTGGGAACTCTTATTCAGGTGAAGAAAGAGATAGCGATGTAATTTTGACGCGAGAGCGATAAATACGTGCGATAAAGCAATAAAGCGTGCCTTGCGGACATCGGAACAGATTTTTCGGTAATTTGTAAGGGCATAACGTATCTATATTTATTTAAACATCATTGGGATCGACGCAACCCGCCGGGCTATGAGCGCTTCAATATAATTCAAATATTTAGATATAAATAATTTAAAAAACCTACTTGTAAGAGAAAAAAAGTTACTTTTTTATCTAGGTATTTAAGTACTTGCCAAATTAACGATTAAATAAATAAATCACAGAATTCCAAAAGACATACTTAGTTCTGGAAATTACGCTTACATTATGGTCAGTCTCGATGTTTCAATAATTCGTTTTTATAAATTAGCATCATGATATCCACGCTATACTTACATGATAGCAAGTCTCAAAAGTCAAAACTATCCAATCTTCCTCGATTAGGTACGTGAAAGCATGCAATTTGTCGCGTGTGTATTCAATGACGTAGTGTAACGGAATTTGCGTCGATACCACGGTACGAATGGTACGATAGTCACGTATTAACAGAATTAATTACAAAGATGTTATAAATACAGATACGTTATGCCCTTACAAATCGACCGAAAAATCTGTTCCGACCGAGCTATAACACACACACGTTTATCTTTTGTTTGCCTACACCAATCACTAGTACATTGGCAAATTATGTAAAAAGGATGGCATTACTAAAACCATAATAGTGAAAAAGACAGGTAGTGTTTGTCGCTCGCGTCAATCTATATAGGCTACGGTCTTTATCGCTCTCGCGTCAAAACTAGATCGCTATCTCTTTTTTCATCTGAATATGGCGTCTTTGCATGAGTTATTAGATTGTTTAGAAAAATAATTGAAATAGACTAAATAATCTAAGTACCTATCTTAGCGTACTCAAATGTGGTATGAGATTCCTTGTGTTTTGTTGGCCTTGGAGTCATAATTGGTGCACTTTCGAAACACACACGATGGCATTTTGATTTATTTTCGTAAGGACGTATGAACCTACGATGCGCCACGCTCGTGATTGCGCTCGACGCAGACTAATCACAAGAGTTCCCAATTGGGAACTTTTTGAGTTTCACAACGCGCGCGGTTATAACGTATCTGCCTCTTCTTAATATATAATATCTTTGATTAATTATTAGTTTTGTTACAGTAGAAATATATCAGAATTAACCTATAATAATAAACATGTATTATTTTACACCATATTACCTACATGTTTCTGTTTGTAACGGCCAGTTGAAAACAAGGCGATGAAGCAAGACGATGCGGAATCGTTTCCGCGTTGTTATTATGACTTATGACATGTAAGTACTTATGATATAAACATAATACTTGAAGCGTTCATTCCATATATGTACTAATAAGGAATCACTTGATCGACCAACGATGTGGTCAAGACTTGAGTGTGAGTGATCATCCATAAAGGTCGTTAGAGGCAAAATTTCTGCTTCGTAGAGCACATTTAACAGTTTTATTATCATTATATGACAATCGTTAACCGTATCGGAGGCCTTCAGGTTCAAGCAACATGAGTACCTACTTCCGACACTTGTGTAGACTAACACAATAAACTCTCCAACAATCCGCATCGCAGCGTAATGGATTTTATAGAGCGTAGCGTCATCAATAGCGAGGAGAGACCTGTTGTAAACAATACGGCATAAATATACTGGTGCATATTTGACTTCTTTCTCTAGCTAGACCTGTCAAAGAAGTCTATTCACAATCACATTATATTCCACGTATTAAAGTTTTATGAGCGTGACTTATGGTAAACGCACATCTATCGACATCGTCCGCGCCGGACGCGCCGTATACCGATAGCCACGCACATTTGTCCGGACGCGCCGTACGCATATTATTTAGTATTGCCACAATTTTTGAAGTTTTTCCCAACCTCTAGTGTAAAACGATGAAGACGGTTAAGATTGATTCAGCTATTGAAAAATTGTTGTAGTAGCCTGCATATTGGACGAAGAAAATAAAATTCGAAAAAAAGAAGATTTTTGGTTCATAATATCAATTTGATAAGGCAGTTAGTTGAACGGCAAATACAATACGTTATTTCCCGGCTTGGTGGATGTTGATCAATGAACCTATATAATTGAAATCTTTAATTTGTAACTTGAATTTGAGAGGAATTAAAACACATGATACTTATTATTTCTTTTTATTTTTCGACTTTGTCTCATATTTCAATAACATAGTTATCGCAGATTGAGGAACTACTAACAAAATACATAAAGTAACCCAGTCAGGGTTACAGGGTTATCAAAGGGTTTAAATGTAATATTTAGGTGTCGAGAGTCTTAAATACAAAGATGAACTAAATACAGATACGTTATGCCCTTACAAATCGACCGAAAAATCTGTTCCGACCGAGCTACAACACACACACGTTTATCTTTTGTTTCCCTACACGAATCACTAGTACATTGGCAAATTATGTAAAAAGGATGGCATTACTAAAACCATAATAGTGAAAAAGACAGCTAGTGTTTGTCGCTCGCGTCAATCTATATACGCTACGATCTTTATCGCTCTCGCGTCAAAACTAGATCGCTATCTCTTTCTTCGTCTTAATATGGCGTCTTTGCATGATTAGGGAACATACCAAAACCACGTAACCCATTTTTTCCGACTTTTTACCCTTCGTGACCATCCGTAGTATATGAGAAGACCCCCCCCCCTCCCCTCTAGTTTTCACGTGGTAATTGATTAATACGGTTTTCAATACCTTTTTGCAAAAACAGAGTTAAAAAATAATAATTTTGCTTATATTTGACGACTTTGTGGCGCAATGGTTGCTAAAATATTGACTACGTGACAAAAACCTAAACCCCCCCCTCCCCTCTGTGACCAATCGTGGTGTTTTGAAGACCCCCCTCCCCCCCCTAAATGAGGCACGTGGTTTTGGTATGTTCCCTTATTAGATTGTTTAGAAAAATAATTGAAATATACTAAATAATCTAAGTATCTTAGCGTACTCACGCATGGTATGAGATTCCTTGCGTTTTGTTGACCTTGGAGTCATAATTGGTGCACTTTCTAAACACACAGGATGGCATTTTGTTATATTTTCATAACTACGTATTAACCTACGATGCGCCACGCTCGTGATTGCGCTCGACGCAGACTAATCACAAAAGTTCCCAATTGGGAACTTTTTCAATCATCACAACGCGCGTGCTTATGACCTATCTGCCTCTTTTTAATATATAATATCATTGCTTAAATATAGCTGTTACTTCCTTATCTGATGAAATTACATACTTAATTAATTAAGAACATACCTACTTATAATTCATATTATCTGATTGATATACTTCAATTGCTTCTCAGAAAGATCGCTGATAATGTGGAATATTTCTTGTGATAATTGTTATTTCCCGGATGTTAGGTAAGATAAATAATACAAATATATAAAAGTGAGAGATACTCTATCAGTGTATGAATATAATATAATGTACAGGTGTCCCAAGTGTAGTACGAATACCTTAAGGGAACAATAGTTTGGGGTAAGACCCCAAAAGAAGTCACAAAATGACCTGTTGCATAATTTATTTAACTATATCTATTTATTTTAGAAATCATATGGCGTATCGACTCCAAAACTAAAGAAGAAGCGGCCAGCTCCAACTCCTCCGGACAGTCTGTCAACGTTGTCTGGATGTGGAGGGTCTTTGGAGAAAGGCGTTGACAGTGACGTTCGGAGTAATCTATCAGAAGGTATTATCATTAGAAACTGGAGAGAAAAAAAAGTAACACGAATAATTGATTTCACTTTACAACATTTTTTGATCACGATTACTATTCAGTATTTACTAATTTTGATCTTACTGCACCTGACTGCACTCACAATTCAAATGTAAAAGTGAAAATTGGTATTACATTGCAAACAGCAACCAAGAATTTAAAAAAAAATATTCACTTATTTAAAAATATCCTTAATTCTTCAGAATCAAGTATTAACTTATATGATATAAAAAAAAAGAATCTCTAATTCCTCTGTCAACTAATTCACAAAGATTTTCAACCCGACCTGCGCTATGCACATGGCGTTATCCAATGCTTTTAAATGATGTGCACATTGTAATGTCGCCATTATTGGTTTTCATCAAATGTTTACTATTAACATCATAATTTTGTGTTGGTCTGAACCACGACAAGCCATCTACAAGGCTTAATTAAATGCCACGTGACCTAATAAAGTATCGATTTGTGCAAAAAAGATTATTTGACAACAATAGCATATAATAGATACACACAGAACAGAAGGGATCATTGTAATGGATCTTAGTGGCATCGTCAATCGGTTAACATCTATTGATAAATAACGGAGTTCTAATCTCTTCCTTTTGTGATCTGCTCAATTTACTGTTCCTATTCGCTGGGTAAGAAGCTACCGTTCCGAGTGTATCTATTTTACGACAATATCGGTGTCGTCTATTGAAGTATAATATTATTACTAGCAAAGAACCGACACCGCGAAAATAATGTATGTATGTCCCAATGAATTGGCGCCAATGGGCTTCAATTTCAATGGATTTGTTCGATTTTGAAAGGAGAACGGAGCTCAATTTTGAAAATAGATCCTCCCGGCGGGACACACATTATGATATGATATTGATATTTTTTTTTATTTTCATTGATCTTTTGTTTCTTTTTTGTTTTGTTTAATTTATTTGCAAACTTTATTCTTATATTTCTTTTAAGATGTTTATGTTTGTTTTCCTGATTCTGTGGGATGTAAAGCCGTAAATATAGATTTTTCTTTCTTTCTTTATATTATGATATACACTATTATCTATGACATTATACTTGAATGGTGTCGTCCAGGTGTGTCCCGTCGTAAGGGCCCGGCGCCCGGCCTGCCGCTGCCGGCGCGGCGCGAGGTGCGGCTACAGCTGTCGGCCGAGCAGCTGCAGGTGCAGCTCGACCTGCTGGAGACGCAGCAGCTCGGCCTCGAGCGCCAGGGAGTACTCATCGAACAGATGATCCGCGACAAGTGTGAGGGTAAATCAGTTCCGCGCACTGCACTTTGCACTTCTTGTTATTGTTGCACTCTGGTATCTTAGGGCCTGTGAGAGTAGCGACACGGCGTGCTTAGGTATTTCTATGTTCCTTCATTTTTTAAAAATCGGATAAATTTCAATGACTGTCATCGTAGCTACAAAAACAGTTGTCGATGTACAGTCGACAAAAGAATTAGGTATGCAGGGCATGATTCTAAAATCTTAATTAATTATTTATATTACAGATTGTGTTAATATCAATGTTAAATGATACTTGTAAGTATACGTAAGGTATGATTTAACATTTATTTATTATTTATTTATTTAACACTTTATTGTTTGTACTCCATTCAATAATATACATAAGAGCACAAGAAAAAAGAATACAAAACAATGGGCGACCTTATCGCTTTGAAGCGATTTCTTCCAGGCAACCCAGTAGTAGCAAGAAAACAGCAAGAATATAAATTGGGTTAAGGCGTACCTACATACCTAAGGTGAAACAAAGATATTACAGTGTGAAAAGGTGTAGTAAAGAGAGAGAAAAAAAGAGTGTATACAGGGTGTCCCAGCGCGAAGTGACCGCCCGGCGTCTATTGATTATGTGGACAAAACTATCGACAAAAACCATCAAAGTAAAGATCTTATCGGTTTGGTTTATTTTTTATTAGCTTTTTAGTTTTTTTGTAGAAAAATCTGACTTGTTGCATTATTTTCAAAATATTTTTTTTGTTTTTACATTTATTTTCAGTCTGTTTTTTTAATTTACTAGCTGTTTTCATAGTTTATCTAATCGAGGTATAAAGAATATTAAGAATATTATTATTTTATCATTTATTATTAAATAACATGATATTACCTACAAAATCTCATAAAAATGTTTGTAAGTATCTCAGTCATTTACAGAACTACAAACTCTTGAAGTATGCACCCCATTTTCGATAATAAGAAGAGTAGACTCTTACAATCAGGCTAGTGGATCATTTAAGTGTCTTACTATCAAAAATACCTTTTGCCCTTTGATAGAATAATTTTAAAGGTAAGGAAACAACAAAAACAAATGGAAATTTAAATCATTTATTAAAAAAAAAACAGTAATTCATTCATAACGTTTTCGAAATGACCGCAATTGGCATTAATACAGGATAAGGCTCAAAATGACATCCTTTGAGTGGTTCTTTGCAACAGATAAGAACTTTAGTTTAATGGTTTTTGTCGATAGTTTTGTCCACATAATCAATAGACGCCGGGCGGTCACTTCGCGCTGGGACACCCTGTATATCAAAATGACAAACATAACATACCAATAATACAAAAAAAAGCAGTGATTGAAGGTTAATGAAAGCTAAGAAAAGGAATAAAGAAAGGATGATGACAGGTTAGGAAAGAAGGTAATATTCTTTAAGTATTTTTTTAAAAGAAAACACAGTTTCAGCTTTTCTTATTAGTAGAGGTAGTGAATTCCAGAGACGTATAGCTGTGAGAGTGAAAGATTTATGATAGAATGAAGAGGTGTGTGATTGTTACTAATGTAAACAATATGTAATATAAAACATTACAGAGGGTTTTAGAATCATGTCCTGCATACTTAATTCTCTTGTCGACTGTACCTAACCATACCGTGCCGCCAGTGAGCGCAGGCCTTATGATTCTTATTGGCCACTTGTACCGAAAATGGCACGACCACTCAGCTTTATAATTGATGTGGTGGTGCACGCTAAACAACACCGTTGTGGCACTTTTACAATAACATACATACATTTCGTGTCGTCTAAGTGCCTCTTTGTAATGGTGGCATGGCATGCCAAGGCATTTTTGTGACGAAAAAATTTACCTACCTTAATTGTATGACAAGAATTATACAGGCATAAGTGAAAATATAACTTTTAATATCTTAATATCAGGGTATGTTTGTTTTAGTATCAAAATTTCTTGTCAACATTTCAAATCCATCACCGATATCTCAACTGAAACAAATCAGGAATTTCAACTTCAGATAATAATTTCAGATAAGACATTTCATGTACAAACTATAATACGAGTCTATCGCTTAAATATCTTGTGAGCACAAAACTTGCACTGGCATTGCACACAAGCACGCTCCATTCAATAATATGTGTACCTAATTATCATGTTAGTATGTAATGTTTTTCATGAATATAGTATGTTTTTTAAAGACTTCCACGTACTGTAAAGGTAGCCATGGTAAGAACTTCCGTGACTATTAACGAATTACGTAGGTACTTATTCCTTGTTTCCTTTGGCGTAGTGATTCTCAAATGTCATTCTTACACAGTAGTATACGATTAAGTCACCTTTCAAACAAAAAAAACTAGATCAAAATCGGTTCATCCGTTTGGGAGCTACGGTGCCACAGACAGACATACAGATCCATAGATACAGACACGTCAAACTTAAAACACCCCTCTGTTTTAGTCGGGGGTTAATAAATATAAAATACTATTATACGTTAATACGTATAACGCGATGCTATAATTAGCATAAGAGAAGTTCCAGTAAAGTTTATAACATAGTTGTTATATTGTATTATAGTTAGTGTTAATAACGTAGTATTATAATTGCAATATGGAGATTTGATATAATTACCATAATCTCCTCGTTTTCCTCGACTAGACTCTATTCCATGACGCATGTACTTGACTAGTTCATAATACGCTTCAAGTTCGTGACCCATTTCGAAGTGTTTGAGTCCATCATCTATTATTGGAAAATTGTAAGTGGATGTTGTAGTACTAGATCGTGACAAACAAGACCATTATCCAATAACACTTGAAATCCGTTCATTGCAGGCGACGAGGCTTGCTCCGTGCCTCAAGAGGAAGTGGAAGATTTAGTGATCCAATTGTGCGAACTCGTCAACGAGAAGAACGACCTGTTCAGGAAACAGACGGAATTGATGTATATGTAAGTGGTCGAGCACCCTTCATTATAGGAAAATTGATTTTCAGAAGCGTGAGATACGAATGCAGCGTGTTTAAAATATGGTTACTGAAAGAAAACAAACGGGTGAACTAAAGCATTGCTCATAAGGCACAATAGACCTATATCGTTTGGACTGCAGATTCATCAGACTTTATCCAGAAGGGGCGAATTCGCCGTGATTCTCTCGTGCGTATCACGCGCCACCGTTGCGTCCAAAAGGAGCATGCCAACGCACGAAAATTTTGACGTTCCATTTCCCTCGATACGTGCACCTCGCAACGCAACAAAGATTCTCTAGAAGCGCGTGATTCGCGCGAGTCGAGAGTCTGGCGAAGTACACGCGATTTACGCGCGTATTAAAACCAGCGCGATGCTTGTGAACGCGATGTATTGACGCCTATCTCGCTAACGCGCGAATGAATTCGCGCGAAACGTGTCGTGGCGAATTCGCCCCTTCTGGACAAGGGCTTAAGTATCCTAACTTTGTTCGTGATTGGCTTCAACTCATTAATGGCTCACTACTAGGCACGGGTCTCTCCTCTTGAAGAGGCCTAGAGCATTCCACCACGCTGCTCCAGTGCGGATTGGTTGAGGTTAGTGACCAACCCGAGGCTCGCATCCAACTACCGACTGCGCCCGTTGTTGCTTAACTTTGTCGATCACTTAGGATCGACACAAGCCTGTGTCGGCTATGAGCACTTCCCGCTTTACTTGTTCGTGATTATTTGGTTTAAAACGTGTGCCTAAAGTTTATCTTTCGATAAGTAATGATGTGTATCGTTTCAGCCGAAGACAACAAAGGCTGGAGCAAGAGCAAGCGGATATCGAACATGAAATCCGGGTGATACAATCACAGCCTGCCGTTAATCGCATAGATGCCGATAAAGTGAGTCATTTTGATATTCATATTATTCACAGTGGTACTTTATCTGCCCTTACATATTAAGGAAATTTCGGTTGTCAATATCCTAACGTAATTAATTTACTGTAAGCTAATCGTAGATCGCAGTAATAAGTAGCTTATCGTAATTTCTTAATACTTGTGTATACTTCCAGTAGTTACTTATTATTTATTTTATTTATTTACAAATTTATTTCACCTCTTAAAAAGAAGAAACAAAGGGCAAACTTAATGCCTAATGGCACTGTCCACCAGTCAACTCTGGGTGAATGTGGAAATAGCTAATGGCAGGTGTTACCACGAAAGATATACTTGTAGTAGCATAAATAAATGTCGTTGCCCCCTGTTTATGCAACGTTCAATTGAGGTAACTGAACACGCAAAAATGCACTATATTATTAGGTACAAATCACAAATTAAAGGAGTATGAAATCAAATCTTGTGCGCATCATTCGTGTGTTCCTATCATACTCACAAAACCTGAACATCGTAACTATACCAGTTACCAGGTCCATCAGAACACGCACACCCTCATATTGGTGACCTCCACAAGCTCCACATTTTGGTAACCCCGACGTTTACCAGAATCTCCGACGTTTACCTGGATCTTCGACGTCTACATCAAGCCCAGACCCAACGTTGACTTCAACCTTCAACAATGCCAGTCATGCCGCACGAACCAGTACCCAGAATGTGTGGAGCGTACTACGCGTCGCCATCAAACTCTGCATCCGCCAGCATCTGCGCCACGCTGCAGCAAGTTCAGAAGCCATCAATATCCATCACACCACGGATACCAGACTACAGCCCATCCAGTTTTCTAATGAACGAGCTGCTGGATAAAATAAATAAGCTGTCCTTGGAAGTGACAGAATTAAGAATGAACCGTTCCAGTCCACAAAGAAGATCCTACAGGCAAGGTTACAGAAGCCGTTCTAATCCAACGCGTCGACTACGGAGAAACATCTACTGCTTTAGAGACTCCAGATTTAGAGAGAGAGCCAGTAAGTGTGAAGAACCTTGTGCATGGAAGTCACAGTCGGGAAACTCCCAATAGCGGTGACTGAGGCGGACGTCAGCGCTATATTACCATCCAGCCGCCTATCCGTTACCGACCGCAAAAGTGGGTATCGTTTCTTAGTAGACACGGGAGCCAACATCTCTGTCATACCAAGAAGTAGAAAGGCTTTCCAAACGAGTGATTACAAATTATACGCCGCCAACGGGAGCGAAATAAAAACATACGGTGAAAAATTACTCGAGTTGGATCTCGGATTACGCCGACCATACAAATGGACGTTTGTCATCGCTGACGTCAAACAAGCTATACTGGGCGCAGATTTCCTAACAAAACACAATTTATTAGTTGACTTACGCAACCAAAAACTAATCGATGGTATTACGGGATTATTAACACCTGGCAAGCTCACCAACTGCAGTACATCCAGCATCAAAACCATCAACATCCAATCACCATATCACGACATCATCGAGAAGTATCCCGACGTCACTAAACCGTTCTGTGCTAAGGAAACACCAAAACACAACGTAGTTCACCAGATCATAACCGACGGACACCCAGTTCACTCAAAATGTCGACCGCTCTCCGCAGAGAAATATAGAAGAGTCAAGCAAGAAATAGAGCATATGATGGAATCTGGCGTATGCCGGCCATCTAAGAGCGCTTGGTCAAGCCCCATCCACGTTACAACGAAAAAGGATGGCTCAATAAGATTATGTGGCGATTACCGCAAGTTGAACGCAATAACTAAGCCTGATCGCTACCCCATCCCCCGACTCTTAGATTTCACATACCTTCTACCCAAGAAGACAATATTTTCTCGCATTGATATCAAGAGAGCGTACAACCAGATCCCTGTCGAAGAGGTAGAGAAAACCGCTGTGATTACTCCATTTGGTCTATTCGAATTTCCACGAATGCCATTTGGATTACGCAATGCCGGTCAAACTTTCATGCGATTCATCAACGACATCATGTTTGGTCTGGATTTCATATTCTGTTTCGTCGATGATATACTCATAGCTTCATCATCTGAAGAAGAGCACCGACAACACCTCGATGAAGTTTTTAAGCGTCTGAATAAGCACGGTATCACGGTCAACATGGATAAATGCATTTTCGGCACCCAAGAAATGGAATTTTTGGGTTACAAAATCACTACTGAAGGAATAACACCCTCCCCGCAGAGAGTACAAGCGATAGATGAATACCCATTACCCAAGACTGTCCGCGACCTAAAGCGTTTCCTTGGAATGTTGAACTTCTATCGTACCAGCATACCCCATGCCGCAAAACACCAGTCAACATTAAACATGTACACGCGAGGAACCAAGAAACGGGACAACAGCGCTATAGAATGGACTGATGAAAGCAAGGAGGCATTCAGACAGTGCAAGGAAGGCCTGAAAAACGCCATTGTACTCTGTCCGCCATCGCCCAATGCGCCTCTATCAATCATGACAGACGCATCACAAACATGCGTCGGAGCAGTCCTGCAACAAAAAGTAAACAACGAGTGGAAACCCATCGCTTTCTTCTCAAAAGCGCTTTCTGATACACAACAAGGCTACAGCACCTATGACAGGGAGTTATTGGCAATCTACATGTCAATTTGCCATTTTCAAAATTACATCGAAGGTCGAGAATTAATTATATACACCGATCATAAACCGCTGTGCTACACTTCGAAAGAAAAACAATCCGTTTCGAAGGAAAAAATCTCACCACGACGATTACGTCACTTAGATTACATAGCGCAGTTTACATCCGACATAAGACACCTCCCCGGATCACAGAACCCAGTAGCGGACGCCCTGTCACGTGTATCACAGATTGACTGCCCTAGCAACATTGACTGGAATGAGATAGCCACAACACAAGAAGTCGATCCAGAATTACCCAATTTACTATCAAAACGCAACTTAAAATGGAGAAAAATTAATTTACCAAACAACAAAGCATTATACTGCGAAGAGTCTACAAGCGACTTACGTCCTTATGTACCGAACATATTTCGTAAACAAATATTCAGTACACTACATGACGTCACCCATCCCGGAGTACGAACAACCCGAAAATTAATACAGAAACACTACTTCTGGCCCGGAATGAACAAAGATGCAAGTACATGGGCTAAACAATGTCTATCATGTCAAAAATCAAAAGTTCACCGACATAACGTAACACCTCTGATGTCATTCCCGGAATCGCAACGATTCGAGCATATACATATAGACATAGTCGGACCGCTGCCAGTATCAAATGAAAACAGATACATCATAACCATAATAGACCGCTTCACGAGATGGCCTGAAGCTATCCCAGTACCAGAAGTCACGGCTACGATAGTTGCAAAAGCTTTGTATGAATCCTGGATTGTAAGATTTGGATGTCCACTTAAAATAACAACAGACCAAGGCCGCCAATTTGAATCATGCCTATTTTCATCCTTGGCTAAACTCATGGGTATCAGAAGAATACGAACTACCAGTTACCACCCGCAGTCCAACGGAATGGTGGAACGATGGCACCGAGTCATGAAGACCGCTATCATAGCACGTGGGAAATCCGCAGATTGGTCTCACGAGTTGCCTACAATACTGTTAGGCTTACGAACAACAATCAGGGAAGATTGTAATTTAAGCCCTGCTCAAATGGTGTATGGTAGTAACATCAAAATCCCAGGCGTATTCTTCCGTAGTTCAAATATCACATCTCCCGATTTATTTATGGAACGACTACAACACACAATCAGTCAATTAAAACCTACAGAAAGAAAATCAACATCATTGCATAATACATTTGTTTCCAAAGATATGGATACTTGCGACTACGTTTTTGTAAGAATAGACGCTGTAAGAAAGCCATTGATCGCACCATACGAAGGCCCGTACAAAGTATTGGAAAAATATCCGAAATTCTTCAAAATTCAATTAAGCAATCGATCAGCTGTTATTTCCATTGACCGACTTACGCTCTTAGTACACCTACGCGTTCGTATGCGGCAGCGAAACGACGAAAAAACTGTAAATTGTATGGCAACGTTTCGCATGTGTTATGTCTCGCTCTACTATATAGCTAGATGAAATAGTTGCGTCCTTGTCGGTATTGTTTCGCAAGTAACTGCGAAATGGCCGTTACACAGACGCAGCCGTTTCGCTAGTGGTGTTTCGCATCGCAAGGCGTCACCACGCGTTCTGTCAGTGAGGACAGAATTTCGCACAATGGAAGCCGAAAATATTGAAATATTATTGAATTTGATTCGAAATTATCCCGAATTATATTTAGTTGGGCATGAAATACGTATAGAAACGATCTTCATGTGATTTAAGTTCTAAGCATAGCTTATTTTCTCCGAGTTTTCTTCGCTTCTGATTTATTTCATGCACCCAGATTCTACGCTTTCTCTTTAATACCGACGCCAGCAACAACAATTCTTCCTCTTCAGAATCTGAAAGCGACGACTGGACGACCCACGAAAGCTACAATGACATTTCCTTGCGAAAGAACTGCAGTGTAATAACGTTCCGCAGATGTTTCGCTACCGCAATTATTTCGCAAAGACTCGCAGCCGCATACGAACGCGTAGGTGTACTAAGAGCGTTAAGCCAGCATTTATTTTGCAAGAAAGCGAAGTCAATGAACACCAAAGTACCAAGTCATCAGAAACAAGAGAGCACAACTTGCATGACGCTACCGCGAATTCGACACCACGGCGCGTGACAAAATCAGGTCGCACAGTCAAGCCTGTAGTGCGATTTTCTTAATGTTTAGTCACCATTTTATTTTACATGTTATATTTTACTTTTTTTACAAAAACTATTTTATTGATTTCACCATATTTTGCATTGCATTGTATACCTACATTTTACTTTTTACTATATGTTGTTAATTAACTTCTAATATTTTTACATGGCTATTTTTTATTGTATTTTTTTTTTTTGCTTTTTTAAGGGGGGGAGTATTGTAGTAGCATAAATAAATGTCGTTGCCCCCTGTTTATGCAACGTTCAATTGAGGTAACTGAACACGCAAAAATGCACTATATTATTAGGTACAAATCACAAATTAAAGGAGTATGAAATCAAATCTTGTGCGCATCATTCGTGTGTTCCTATCATACTCACAAAACCTGAACATCGTAACTATACCAGTTACCAGGTCCATCAGAACACGCACACCCTCATATTGGTGACCTCCACAAGCTCCACATACTCTAGAATAATTACTAAAATCTGCAGAATAAATAATTACATAACAAGAATACATACAAATACATATACTTACATAAATACATATATGTAATAACAAATATATGTATAGGAAATATACAGAGTGAATTATCCAAGTGTGCGTGGATGGCCAAAACCGAAACTACGAGGATGGCGAAAAATGCTGAAAGGAGTGTTGGCCGTTTGCCGTATGTCATTAGTTACCAGAATTTGATCCTTGTTAGCAACACTATCGAATGGTGTAATAATACAGGATGTGTTTTTTTTTTTCAAAATCAACCGGTTCGAATACTGGCCAAGAATATTAATTTTTCAAAAATCTAATGATGCAGTTTTAATTTTCATAAAAATCGGCTCCGAGACTCCTTTGACCATTTTTCGCTATTCCTCATAGTTTAGAATTTAGTACTTTTTACGGAAGCAACTTACAAGACAAGTGTAATGGCGACCTTAATGGTGTGTGTGGTGCAGGCGAGCGAGGAGCGGCTGGTGTCCCGGCTGGTGGAGATCGTGCGGCTGCGGGACGAGCTGGTGCAGCAGCTGGACGCCGAGCGCCGCCGCGAGCGCCAGGAGGACATCGCCATCGCCACCTCCATCGCCACCAAGCGAGGTACACACCGCCATCGACACTTGGCGACGAGATTTTGTCTTCATACGCGATACTTGGCGACTAGATTTTTTTAAAGTACTCTGTCATCCATCCATCAGCCCTAGGAGGTCTAATGCTAGACATAGGCCTCCCCTAACTTGCGCCACTCTGACCGGTCCTGAGGCTTCTAAATCCAGATGCCATCCATCAGATGGATGATAATGATGATAAAATACTCTGTATGACTTTGTAATAATAGATAGGATACAGATTGATGTAACCATAAATCTAGTAGTCGTATCGGGACGTCCTAGAATAGTGACCCATGCTGGCAGATATGGGTGTTGTAAGAGACGGGAGTCGGACCAATGCTCGGTATCATCTGATCAGTATCGTATAATTTTTTACCAGTTTCCAAGAAAACTTATTAAGTCCGTTTTTTATAAGATGGAATATTATATGGATGTAGTACGTCAGTCAATCATTTTTTATAAACAGTTTGACGGTAATAACTGCTTAACAGTTATTTGTCAATTTTATAAACGCGAGATTCAATGCGTTGTCAATGCCACTGTGTATTTACTGCTTGTATTTTAATTTTTTCCTGCTCCAAACCGTCACATTCCTACAAAATTAAGTAATAGCTATATTCAAATTCATATTATCGATTACTAAATGCTCCCTTTTGAAAGTTAGCTGACTATTTACAACTAAAATAAACGTCTTATGAGCATTAGCCATTCTTAATGTATATTTATACTTTTCAGCACAAAGAAACAGCGACTCGAACAGTTCGTCCATGAAATCCGCGGAAGTGACGACCGCCACCACACCGGGAAAAAAGAATAAAGTGAAAGATAAAGTTAAAAAGCAACTAAAGAAAGCGAAACACACATTAACCGCTAAGAAGAAAGATGAAGACAAAGAAAAAGACAAAGAAAAAAAAGCCAAGCAGTGACTGTAACAAGACACCTGGCTTATTCACATTTTTATTGTTTTGTTCGTAGATAACAAGCTAAAGATTTAATATTTACACTGTCGTGTACTCAAAGTACTTAAGAAGACTGAAACATTCCACTAAAACAAATGTAGGTATGTGTGTTACGAAAGACGTGACTTGGGATTGAAAATATTTTAGCTGTTTATTTAGCCATACAATAATGCTCGGAAAATATTTATATTGTGCCCATCCATTATTTTTATAAAAAGGTGTGCCAGATAAGGACATAGTACTTAAAGGATTTTTATTATATTTAATTTTGTTATTTTTATTATTCCACAGGATTAGTTTATAGAAACATGTTTTATTAAAATAGTATTTTATGTTGTTAACTGGTTAGGTTTATATATACAATGTGTACACTCGAATATTACTCAGTATTATAGTAATCGATACTTAAAACATATATAAAAAGACAAATAATTTTTAAATGGAAGGGCTCGAATTAACCCAGATCCCTTAGGCTTTAAATTCCATTGGCTCTAACGTTTTCTATAAATAATAAATTAGAATTAGTAAAGTATATTTCTTATGCTCCGAGAAAGTAATTGAAATTAAGGGAATAATCAACCTAATAATATGCAATAGCGCTCATAAGATTTTCGACCCTATCTCGTTAAGATCCTACTGACGTTACTTATGTTATTGAGTCACTGTTACAAAATTAGTATAAATGATACTATAAATGTTGATGTTAGTATAAATGATGGTGACATGGCGTTATTTTGCAAAGAAATATTTTTCAAATAAACTATTTACCACGAAAACTTACTAATGATTTTTCTGCAGAAATACAATCACTGTTTTGCAGAGTATTCACTTAAATCATGATCTAGGCATTTATATCAAATTTTATTTTATTTATTTTATAGGTAGTATCTGACAGATACTTATTTAAATTAATACATTAGTAAGATATTAATTATGATTTATTTCTAAATATAATATCCATAGGATATAAAACTTTTTCTAAATGTTTTATTATTTACACACAGTTAAAATGATACGAGGACTATGATAAATTATTAGTTAGGGAAATATAAATTATAGCTTTATAGACCACACAAGCCTTATTAAACATGTAGTGGATCCAAACAAAATCATTGTAGTGCTGTGGTAGTTACCAGCGGTTCCAATTGGTTTCAACTATTTAGTTAACTAATATAAAAGTTATCGGATATTAGCAACATATCATAAGACTTCGTAAGCATTTACCCCGTAATTCAACTAACAAACTAACGTACATTATAACTTTGTTTAGTGACCTAACAAACAATTTATGATAAATATTGTCAGTAAAAATATTAATATTTTTGTTTTTATTCTTGGTTTACATTAATACAAGTTAAGATCTTAAGGTACCTCGTTAATATTTTAGTGTTATGCGTATACGTTATATACACGTGTTTTACAAAAATATTCATTCAACGTTCTGCGTGTAAAACGGCAACAGGCGACGATGCGATGGTTTCATAAATCCACACACATTATGGTAGTTCCCGCCAATACCTTTGGCCTTTTAAATCAAGCTATAATGATAAAACTAGCGCTTGTAGTTTCCTACACTTGGGTGATACCCTATTGTCATTATAATTGATAGGTACTGTGATTTAGAGCAAGTTCCTCAAGAAGCGTTCTTTACATAAAATCTGTACAAACAAAAAAAAAAACATACCTACACCTAAAACGAACGTTTAATCCTGATTCTTGAAATGTGTATGTTATTGTAAGGATAGTTTTTTTTTCATTCAATAAATGGAGGATTTGGTGATGTTTGAGGTAAACAGACTACAGAGTATTAGGCTTATATGATTATGTTATGAGTTATATTCATTATAATATGAGTTATCAGGAACGGCTTAACAGGCGATTTTTCTAGTGACTAGTGCTGACTTCACTACACATCTATGTATAACAGATATCAGAATACAAACAGTTATAATTCGATAGCGCTTGACTTTAATGGCTTCTGGCTTAAAGAAGCCATGAATAAAGTTTCATAAGGACTTTTATACTAAAATATTTGCTATAAAATGATTTTACAAAACTATTTGCATGTAAGTAGAAAATAAATCCTATAAGGATGAGTGCCTAATAATTTAAAAGTTGATTGGATTTCCTACCCCTCAGAATCGACCTTATATTGCTACCATGGAGTATAAA
Organism: Thymelicus lineola; assembly: GCA_963932265.1. Taxonomy (NCBI): domain Eukaryota; kingdom Metazoa; phylum Arthropoda; class Insecta; order Lepidoptera; family Hesperiidae; genus Thymelicus; species Thymelicus lineola. Next base: position 8,585,048 of record OZ010686.1, read on the forward strand.
TTATTTATTGATATGTCATACATATTTACATGTACTCGGCCAATTAAAATGCACAATACACCATGGAACAAAGTTTTGTTTATATAATATTATGCTTAAAATACTTTTGTGTATATAAATATAACGAATAAAAATTGGTTGCACAAACGCATGTTAAATAATAATAAAAGACATTACACATTATTGTCTTTCCTTGCTTGTCCTTAGTTTGCAATCTACTGCGACATTGAACCTTAACTGCATTAAACCCTTTTTTTTCGAATGGATAGTTTCTGTTGGCCTTAGTGGCCTTTACAGATTCACGCGAACTGATTAAACTCTATAATGGCCCCTAAAGAGCACGAGTTTGTTCTCCTGAGGCCTAGAGCATACTCCACCATAGGTACTGTATGATTTTTTACTTATGTCATCATCGCAGACATATAACAACAATGCAACGGGTACTCACGAGTCACAATTCATATTGTTTAAATGTATAGTAACGATATCAAAAAATTCAAAATAATTTATTCATATAAGTATCACTGATACACTTATGCACGTCATTTTTTTTTTGGCTTTTCGGAAAGGCGTTTTGTCAGTGAGGAGAAGAAAAGCCTAAAGAAACTCAGCACATCTTATAAATAAAAATACATTGTATTTATATTGCAAAAAAAAATATCACTAACTTAAACGGAACTGGTGGCAGAGCTGGTCATTTAAGTACCTACTCATCTACAATATAGTAACCTTTGCTTAAGAGTTGAGATTTTACGTTTCTTAACAATTCCACGATATTTCGACCCAGTTGATCTTTTTGGGAATTTCAGAAATAAACCGTCACTGCGAGACCGTGACCGTATTATGAAGTATTAATCGTGAGTACCCGTTGCATTTAAAATGTCCATCATACTGCTGCAATGCAGATTATGTGGAGGGGTTAGTCGCCAACCAAGTGTGATAAGTTTTTAGCCCACTGAAGGCCTCCGACGGCTTAAGAACTGCTATCTAATGATAACAATCGGAACCAACGGCCCTACGTGCCCTATGAAGCAAGCAAGCGCTCAAGAAACATCACTAGCAGTCGCCAATCCAGCTAGAGACCGCATCCGCAATTGCGATAGGTCGATCCCAAGCTATGAGCGCTTCTACTCAGCTGCAGCTATCAAACCGAATATTTAGAGTTATATGGGGAGTATGACCACCGATACAAACTATTCTTGTTGGTCATATCAGTATGACATGATAGTATGACCACCAATAAACGGCCGATTCATTGCTACCTTTATTTTCATGAACATCATGCGGAGCCCCATACATTGGTTGATGAGGCGCCACGTCCGTCATGGGTCTGCCTAAAGGAAGACGCACCTGGTCCGTCATAATTTATATTATGTATCTTGACAAACTCTCGCATTATTCTGAGACAAGTGTTTTCGTGTTCGTTAATATTCAAATAAAATATGGAGCAGCATGAACTTCCCATGATTTTTTTTCTAATGACGCGCCTGGTGCATCATAGGCAATGAATTGGTTTAGCCAATGGGCTTCACGGTCTCTTTTAAAGTAAAAAATAACCAGGAAAAATTATGCTAAACAAATAAACACATATTAAAATACAATATATAATATTTATTTCAGTTAAGTACATCATTATCAATCTCAATACGTAGATTTGATTTGTATAATTTTCCAAGACGTCCACGTAAATCATCAGATTTATTTTGTGTCTTTTTGGATTTCAGAATGTCTCGTAAATCCCTACGGTCACTTTGATCATTATGCTTCTCTTCTAATCTAGACCACACACTGGATTTACTAGATTTTGGTAAATTATTGTCTACTTTTTGTACTCTGCTCATAGTCTGCTCATTGTACTCTGAACCTTCAGATGAAGATTCTTCACTTGAAGAATACTCCTCAACAGTTGGTTTTACCTTTGAGCCCAGACGAGACCTAACACCCACAGTGTTAGATTGATGTTTATTGTGATTTCTGAACTTATCGGACAGTTTTGGTGCATCTCTTGGCGTATATAAAATCTTAGTATTAACAACTTCAACAGACAATGGTGCATACGCTTCACTACTTGCAACTTCCAATGGTGGCTCAACAATAGTATTTCTCTTCTTTTTTGATTCCTCATCATCAGCACGCATCCGCATTCGTGGGGTTTTTGATCTCTTTTTCCATTCTGAATCTGAGTTACTATCTTCACTGTCTTCTGTATGATGACTTCGTTTCCCTAGTCGCATCGCTAAACTTTTGTTTTTTATTTTAACAACATCATTAGTTACCTCTGATTCTTCCTCATAATCGTTTTTGGGCAATTTACGCTGAAATATTTCTTGATGATCATATATGCCCCAGGACTTGCACAAATCTCCCCATGGATTTTTACTTGGGTTTTCTTCATCTTTTCTGCTTGAACCAGAATACAGACTTTCCATCTGACTGCGTTTTTTACCAACCTTTTTGTCACCATTTGTAGCGAAACGCATCAAAATCACATCTACCTTAGGATGAGGCATTCCCTCTCTCCAGTGGTACTTACTACTAATCCCCTGAAGGGCATTATTTTGTGTTTCACGGGAATGTACTAAAAGGGCTAATGCAGCTGATATATGATCCTGGCAAACAACATTACCTAAAAATAAGAAACACTTAAAAAAGAAAAAATTTAGATTTCCTCGATAACATAGATACACCTATAAATATACATACATCTTTTTTTTATAACTTATAAGTTAATACTTGACTACAATCCTACCTGATGGAAAGTGGCGATGAAGTCATTGGTGGTAAAACGCATTAACTTAGTAATAGCCTATTCACTCTTGCCTTGAAGACACTGTAATTCATCAATCAATACTTACATGGCTTCAACCCATTAATGGCCCACTACTGGGCATGTCTCAGACTCTTGAGGAGGCCTAGAGCATACTCCACCACGCTGCTCTAGTACAGATTGGTGGAAGGGTTAATGGACGATCTGAGTGTCGGAAGTTTTCAAAGCGCCCTAGGGCCTCCGACGTGGCTTAACAACTTTTATCTTATGATAACAGTGGGACCGACGGCTTTAGGTGGCGTCCGAAACGTGGAAATGCTCAAGATTTTTTGCCACTAGCAGTCACCAATCCAACTACCGACCGCCCCCGCTGTTGCTTAACTTTGTCAATCATTTGAGATCGACTCAAGCCGAGCGTTTGAGCGTTTCTTATATGATATGAATACTTACATGAGTTATCATCAATCCATTCTAATGAGACAGGTCTGTAATCTTCTAGATACTCAAAAATTTCTTTAGTGGTGAGACCATCAACTCCATATAAAAATAAAGTATCAAATCTAAAATGTCTCTCATTACCACTCTCAATGCCACAATTAGAGTAAAGTTCGTCAATTTGTTTTTGTGTCACAATCCGATTACCAGATAAATTGAGGCCGAATCTTTGAGCTCTTTCCTCTAGTTTTGAAGCATCAATTTTTTCAAGTGTTTTAACAACTAATCCAGTTTTATCAGCTTTATAAAGCTGAAACAAACATTGTTAAGTACGGTTGAAAAGTAAGACAACAAACAGATGGAAATGTAAGCAAATAATTACCACTGTGCATTCATTGGTAAAATCTGAAAGAGGTTTGTCATCATCGATAAGCATTTCATTATCATCACTCATTTCTCCTTCCTCCCTTTCTATATCCATCGTTGTTTCTTAGTTTTTAACTTATTTTTGTACGTAGTATTGATTCCTCTTGAGTTTTAAGGCAGCACCATTTGTTACCTCAGCATCATAAAACCATTTCGAGATCCAATAAGTCAAAAGCGAAGCATTGACGTATGTAAGATCACCTTTTTCTCGTAATTTATATAAATAATGAATACAATTTATTTAATTTGATCTAATGTTAATGTAAAAATACTTATAAATGTACAACTTTATTTATTTAATTATTAAGATTTATGATTGAGTAATCATTCAATATAAATAACAAAGTACTCTGTGCACAGAAGAACACTATTATACAGCCTATATCTATGACCACAGCTATGGTAAATGGTAATCATCAGTGAACCATAGACTGTGCCATTGATATAGGAATTATATAGAATAGATGCGGCCTAATGTTATAATTAGTCCGTTCACAGTTATTTTACCTTTAACAAGCTGTCATTACCTTCCTATTAGATTGGCATTACTTGCTGTCAAGTGACGAGTGTTGCAAAAGTTCCCGATTTATCGGGAGATCTACTGATTTTGGTTATCGTCTCCCGATATCCCGCAATCGTGTTCTAATATTTTTTTTTTCAACTGAATCAATGATAGGTCTATTACACACAAAAAAATTAAAAAACACAAAAAATCTGGCTGCGTATAAAACACGAGCGACATATTGAGGATAAATTTTGTAAGACAGATGGGTGCTTAGACGCAGAAATTGATAAATTTATTATAGAATTGAAAGACGAGTCTTATACAGAATCTGAGAGCAGTTTTGATGATTCATGTTCATCCAATAGTGATTATTTATCATTAGGCGTGCGTTTGGATCATTCGTATGCCAACCCAATTTAAAGCAACTAAATTTGTTGTAATTTTAATATTAACTACCGAAAATGTAAATCGAGGAATTAGGAGACTGTAGAATAATACATTATTTTATTTAACCATAATGACCGTGTATCATTTTTATTATTATATCAGAAGAAACATGAAATATTCCATGTTAGGGAATCGTACAAACTAAACATGACAACACACAGCTAAGGTTAACCAACTTAATAGCCATAGGTAAAATAACTGCGACACAATAAAGGTCGTACTGAAAATCAGTAGCCGTGGTTACCCGCGGCATATGCTGAGTGCGTACCTTTTTTGTTGAGCAGTGCTGCAGCAGGTTATGTCGATTTCATAACTTATAATATTTTGTAAACGGTTTATTTAGTGTTAATTTTGTAACTTGTTGCAGTGCTTAGCAAAATAAATATTTTCTTTCTTTCAAATAACTGTGAACGGACTATACCTACACAATTGAGTCATGGTAGTTTTGTTCCTACTAATGTCCACTTTGACGTGACTTTGACATTTCTTTGTCAAAGTGGGTTTTAGTAGTTAGTACCACAGAGTACTTAATCACTACGTTTTAAGAGACGGCACTTAGAACTTTGTCTATAGCTAAATACGAAATACCAACATTACAGGATAAGCGATGAGCCATAGTGTTTTTAAGTACTCTGTGCGATGAGCCATAGATGCTTTAATGATATCTGTGGTAAAACGGAAACAAGGCTGCCAACATAGCTATTAAATGACAGTGACAACTAGTGATGTGCTTAATATTATCGATAACTAGTGTTGTGCTTTTATATTGTCCATGGCTATTAGCCTTTAATACCTTTTTATCCTTATTTATAGATCTCCTCGAGAAGAAACGCCACCAACTCAACCGAAGCTGAGTCAAAAGAACCGCTTAAAAGTTATGCTTTGCTGTTTCTGAGACGCGCAAGGCATGCTGTTTCATGAAGTATTATTACACAATGAAACTTTAAACGCTGACAAATATTCAACCTAGCTCACCGAACTATCTTTTGCTATCAAGAAAAAACAACGAAGACGAGTCAATGTAGTTTTACTACGCGATAACGCTCGACCTCACGTTGCATCTGCCGTTCGCGAACAGCTCGAGAACTTGGGCTGGGGCCTGGGAGGCGATACCCCATCCACCTTATTCTCCAAACCTCGCCCCATCAGACTATCATTTGTTTAGAGTCCTTAAACAACATTTGCGGGCTAAACAATTTAATGAGATCTATGATGTACAGGCGAAGTTGAACAACGTTTTCGAGGCATAGCCATCAGAGTACTGGGCGAAATGCATCCAAACTTTGAAGGGTTGGTTGGCAAGAAGTTAGATGCTAATGGTGATTAGGTACATCATTGACTAAGCTTTTTGTATTGTAATAATAATAAAAAATGGTTGTCTGTAAAGTCAGTTTACGAACGGCAGTTTAACGTGACAAGGACAACGTCATGACAAAAAATTGATGAAGTAGTGCTCGAATATAATATTATCTCTGGAAATTAACTTATAATTAGAAACTTTTATCTTTATACTACAACGCCATCTAGAACTCCTGAACTAAACTATTTTTTAAGCAAGTTCCTTTCTGACTTAATTGTGTATATAGTTTTATTCATAGATTTCTCCATTGTTCACTCGCTTGCGGAACGCGACACATGAGTCATGCTTTTTTTTTCGTGCGTGCACCCGGCGTTCCGTTATAATAGACGTTATCACGTCAAAAATATAAAACGTAAACCAAGTGTCTCACTAAGGTGTCTCATTACTTTTGTGCCAACTCAATACAAAATATACTAGATGTAGTACCATTATATTATTTATGATCAGGTGAATCGTGAGCTCATTTGTCTGCTAGTTACATAAAAAAAACTAAGAATAATTTTTAGTTAGGTAAACAGTTTCACCTCAACACCAATATTAAACACTGATTAAATTGTTCTATGGAGGTTATGTGACCCCGCAGAAAAAAAACGATACATTGGGTTGATAAAGTTTATTAAGAATAAGTTGAATCCAAAAAAAATTTTTTTTTTAAACGCTTTTATTTCAATTTTTTTTTTTGATTTTCGTGTATTGTCATCGGAAATACACATGTCTGCCAAATTTCATCAATTTTCATTAAAGGGAAGTCATTCAAATTAACGTTACAAGATTTGATTTGATGCTTTGATGCTCCGAAGTGAAAGTAAATAAAAGCGTTTAAAAATTATGTCAATTTTTTTCATAATAGTACATACACTCTTTTAGTGTATCAGGCAGTGTAGCTACCTTTAATACAGTGCTTGTTCTCGCTATTTAGCAAGCATATGAAAACAAAAATGAACTTATAAGAGTTCCACACATGCCCACCATCTGTAACAGTACTTAACACTCGGACTGGATTGAAATGCTAACCCCTAGACTAGTGATTTCTTGAATTACGACAATATTTACATTTAACTAGTTTTAGGTCATCATTGAAAGAAGCAAAGATAAATATCGTTTCACTCATGCTAAAAGTTTATAGTGTATCCACATTATTTTTGGAACAGGAGGGCCTAGGAGGAAATGGCGGGAGTGAAGAATTGCGTCCAATCGCAACCCATGCTTAAAGCCGGTTTCCACCGAGATGGAGACGTGAGCGGATTGCATATTGCCTTCGCCGTTTGTCCCATCGCTGACGTCTCTGCTCCACTCGTCTTAGCTTAATGACTTCCACCAAAGCTAAACAGGGTGGCTTGGATTAAAATATCTTATGGACTATTTATTAAACATATCCGCTCTGCTCTTCTTCTCTTCTCTCTGGTGGAAACCTGCCCTTAACCCCGTATGCAGAATGCATGCGAGTATCACTGGAAGGTATTTCAAAACCGTCATAAACACGGTATAATATACTTAACTATAAAATTGGATAAATTTAATAAGTGTTTATTTTCACAAATACTCTTCCATAATAGTTGCTTTAGTTGATTAGTATGCTATTGTGTGTTGTCAATGGAATATCCATTTCATTTTGTAATATAGTTTGTGTGTTACAAGATCTGTAGGAATGTTAAAATGGTATTAACAATGATAAACAAAATCAAGTAAATAGTTCAGTCATTAGGTACGTCGGAAAAAAACGGGTTAGAAATGCATGTAAACCAAGAAGGCTAAATTTTGAATATAACGTTTTTCTAGACTCCCCCCACACAATATCCAAAATTTAACTTTCTCTGTTCACATGCATTTCTAAATGTATATTATAATGACTGGACTAAAACTATAGGAAAATAAACTGTCAAGTTGTATAAATCTACTTTGAAGGTCTTATGTGTATATTAAAATAAAAACAAGGTTATATCTGTACATCAAAGATAATAAAAAAGTTTTCACAGGTATTTCACCATTTTAATTTGATGACAATAACACAATAAATTGTAATTGATTGAAATACTGTTCCTAGATATTACTCCTGTGTACATACAGCCAAATCATCCTTTCATTAGTCCTCCTCATTTCATGAAGAGATTCCGCAAGAGTAAATGCGGCCATATGTACTAAATCCAAGCGGATGAAGCCGCTGGTAAAATCTACATATCTAAATGAATATAACATTCTAAAATATCCAGTCATCTTATTACTTATTTACTAAATAAAAACATACATTATTTGTTAATGCAGAACATCATCATAGTTTTTTTATTTGTCGTAATTGAACATACAAAATACCAGAAACACTTGATTATTTACCACTCACACCAGCTTGTCGTAGAAAAGATGTTAGAAGTTACTGAATAACACCTTGTGAAAAGTTGATATATCTGGTTCAATAACTGAAGTACTATTGTATAAAGGCTTGCTGTTTCTGAAAAATAAAATAATAATCATAAATATAACAATGTTTAAGCCAATTAGCCAATTTAGAAGTAGCAATTTAAAAATAGAAAATCAAAATCTATAAATCTCTAATATTTTGGCCAACGCGCGCACTATTCATTTGTTCGTTTTGAGCCCAAACTTAGGGAAGTTGCGAATTTTAGGCAAATAAAGTTAAATATACTAACTTCGCTGTTGTGGCCGGTGTGCCAGCAGGACGTGGAGTGACCAGGAGACAATTCATTGGCTGACCATCTAACTGTCGATTGTGGTACAAATCGACAGCTTTTTGGGCATCCTCCAGAGTTTTATAGATCACTTCTGCGGTTCCCGGTCTCACAAGACGAGATTCAAGCATCCCGCCGACGTCGCCAAATAATTCCTATAAATACATCAACTGCTGTTAATTATTGTAAAAGATGATTAATATTGATTCATGGCCATCACTTAAACTGGCTGGTAAAAACACACATACTATGGACTTTTACATATGAAGACAAGAGACTAGATTTTGGCTGTTCAGGGGTTGCATCCATCCTACGAGTCCAAACCAGCCTCGCTCAAACGAGATGATGGATTCTATGCTATCCCAAAGGTACTTGTACTTGCATGGTGATAGAGAAAAATACTCTGCTAATCGGTGAAATGTCTGTCGCAGTGTCGCGTCAGAGAGCTAGTAAAAATGTGAGGAACCACCTGCTTCCTTTTTGGTGGAGGACACATATTGTTGTTACGTCGTCCTTGGGCCACTTACTATCAGGTGGCTTGTTTGTTGGAAACTCACATATTATTGCACAAAGTATTTATATATTATATTTACTACAAACTTAGAATCTGCTACAAACCTCAATATCTCCACCAGTAACAGAGCTACGCAAGTTGCTAACGATGATTCTGTATTCTAAAACTGGTTTTTCTGCTTTTTCAGCATTTTTATCATTTCTCAGTGCTGCCATTGGTCTCTTTTTTAGTATAGATGGTGGACGTGGTGGGCTTTTTTCCTTCGTGATTAAGGCCGTTCTGCTGAAACATATCATAAATTTTATATCATGTGTAAAATTTTTGACAAAGGAATAAGACAACTTTGAAGCGCTCATAGCCCTGCGGCTTGCGTTGATCCTAAGTGATCAACAAAGTTAAGCAACAGCGGGCGCGGTAGGTAGTTGAATGGGTGACCGCTAGAGCAAAAAATTCTTGAGCCTTTCCGTGCTTTGGAGGGCACGTAAAGCCGTCGGTCCCGGTTGTTATCATTAGATAACAGTCGTTAAGCCAAGTCAGAGGCCCTGGGGGGGTTTGAAAACTTCCGATACTCGGGTTGGCTACTAACCCCTCCACCAATCCGCACTGGAGCAGCGTGGTGGAGTATGCTCTAGGCCTCCTCAAGAGGAGAGACCCATGCTCAGTAGTGGGCCATTAATGGGTTGAAGCCAAGACAACTTTATTTTTATTTACCTCTGAATTGCACTTCTGGTTTGCAAGTTATTGTTCTGTGCTGTTATTCTGAGCTGCAAACTTGCACGTCTGTCAGACAATTCTATTTTTGGTGAATATTCTTCCCCCATGGGATCATCAATTATTTGAAGGTCATTTTCTACAGTTCTGACTATAGGTTTGATTAGTGGCATCCTTGCTAAAATCATAAATATCACAATATATTTTTTTAAACATAACCTGGTTAAAAATTCATAATACCAAATCTTTATATTTATGAGATAGCTCACCTGCAATTGATCTGTTTTCTAAAAATTTCTTATTTACATTTATTTGATTCCTGTTTCCTAACTTTGGTGTATTTACAAATTGCGATGTAACTTGTCTAGAACGGTCTATAAACACTGAAAAAAATACACATCTCAAAAAAAGAATTACAAGAATATTTTCATATAATATTAATGTTAAATCATAAAATGTAAAGAGAGAAAGTTTATTTGTTCAGATGTTTTGTTACATTACCTCTGCCTTCCTTTGGTAATGTTCTTACATATTGGGCACGGCTTCTTGTATCATTTCCAGTTCGAACACCTTGATTAGATAACTGAAATTTGAATAAACATAAATATTAGTTGTATTGTAATAAGGATATTAAAATACAAAAATGTTAGGCACAAGAGAAAATTACAAGATGTTTGTATGGAATATTGTAGATAAGAACAAATATTGATCAAAATTTAAGAAATTAAAAGAGCAATACATAAAGAAATGGATGTTTATTTATGAAAGATTAGTAACTACTAAATAACATAATATTAATGGTCCCTTGGTCAAACTGTTATCTTGAGGCTGAAGCAACTTACTCTTTTAGCTCTCAATTGTTGCAATTTCAATCGGGCATCCTTTTGCTTTGCAAGATCGGCTAAAATTTCCCGTGCATCAGTGATCTGAGTTCTCTTTTTGGAAATAATTTTATTTCTAGCATCAAACACTTTAATTGGTGGCTTTGATTTTTGATTAACATTCCTGAAAACACATAAGCTATATTAAGCATACAGATCATTGATAATCATGCTAGACTTATCTACCAAAACAGTTATTGTTATTAAACGCTAATGTGACAGGAGCCATATGATTGCTATCTGACTAAAATTTGCCATGATTCTAAACTAAGGGCGACACGAGCAGCATTGAGCCATTGGATGAGTTGAGGCCTGAGGGTTTATCATCAGGTTAACGTTTGTATATTAAAGTTAACATGTTTGTCAGCTATTAAGACAAAAGATGAATTTTGAGAGTTTCATTTAAGACAGACGTGTATACCTTGTGTAGCCTTCTCTCATCAAGTATTAGAAATACGTAAAAATGTGTTTTACTTTAAAGCAAACAACAAATGGATCAGATTAAACCTCTAAAGACTTCAAGAATCAACCATTACAACGATAGCGCTAATAATTACAAAAAAAATATTACGTTCATATTTAATTACCTTGCAACCTTTTGTTTCTTCCTGTTATTGATAATATCTTCCAGACTCATCTCCATGAAAGTAGCCATTATCAAGAATTCAGTATAGATTCTACTATTTCATGCAATGCTGGATCCTTAGTTATTTCAATTATACGTTACACTTTTATACATAACGAACATCATTTATAATTTTACCAATGCGATATCAAATTATAATAAATCAATCATTTTATCTAGTATTGAGCATGAACGAAAAATACAAAAATACAATGCTAACACCGACGAAAATAAAATCCAATTTACCGATTTTATTTTACCCGTTTGCCCGTTTCTTCTTCTCTCTGGAGCTAGACCACAGATATACATATTTTTGTGTTTGTACAATCACAGGTAAGTTATAGACAAGTTTGCTATATATAAAACATAATTTAAAACATCTATAAAACTATACTCTATGGTTTTAGTATCGTAACAAATACTTAATAATATAAAATCAAAGATGTTTTAATATAGATACGTTATGCCCTTAGAAATTAAACGAAAAATCTGTTCCGAAAACAGCTACGACACACCCACGTTTATTGTTTGTTTCGGTACACCAATCAGCACTTGTTAAATTATGTAAAAGGGATAGCATTACCAAAACCATAATAGTGAAAAAGACAGCTAGTGTTTGTCGCTCGCGTCCAATGACTTACGTCACTAATTTTGCACAATAGGGCTACGTTCACAAGGCAATATTTTTCCCGTATACCGTACGTGAGATTTTATCGAATAGACTGTCACTACAGAAGAAAATATATTAAACTGTTCACACGGAGTCTATGCGGGAAAATATCGTGTTCGAGAAATATTTCTTCCCGTATACCATCCGAAGTTGTCACTGCGGAGGCCCGCGTCTCGAAACGATTTTATCGAATACGACACGTTGTGGGCTGCGGCGCTTATGTTCATGTTGTATCGTTCACACGAACAAACTTGTCTCTCGTATTCGAGACTCGCCCGCGTGCACGCAGTTGTCCTTGACCCTTGTGACGTAGCATGAGGCGGTTATCAAAAGGAAGGAATTTATTTATTTAATTGAAGAATCGTTGGATAATTATAAATACAGAATAGAAATTTAATAAATAGAGGACCAATCTTCAGAAAAGGATGAACCCAATACCTCCTAGGACGCTGCTTACGTTTCCGTCTATAAAACCAATATAAAAGTAGTGGATCACGTGGATCCATGATGGCACGCACTAAATAACTGGCTGCTTTTCATTCGATTTTAACGGAACGTTTAAACCGAATAGTTGTTGTGTGAACAACTGTGTGTGACTCGTGTGAAAAAATCGAATCTAATAGACGCTGTGTGAATGTAGCCTAACAATAAAGACTAACAAATTCAGTACAGAACAGTCAGTAGGTATAAAGTACCTAAAAATAAACATAAGGAAGGAAGTTGTAATTTCGAAACTATTTTAAGCAATATTTTGGGATTTCGGTGATGAAATATGAAATATGGTGACACATTTACGAATAAAGTAAATACGCGTACATAAAGGGACCACGACCTTTTTCATGTATATGTCAGCCTAAGCAGTAGGTATGGAGTCTTAGTCATTAACTGATTATATAGCATCTTATTTATTCTGTAGGTGGATAATAAAACCCATTTATTTAAAACATTAATTTATTACAATAAAATCTATGTAAATCTATAATAATATAATAAATCTGAAGAGTTTGTTTGGTTGAATGCACTTTAGTCAATTACATACAATATATAGCTATCACAAAAACTAAGTAAAACTTAAGAACAACTGAACTTCAATTGTAGGCAGTTAAGTCGTCATAAATATCATAATATAGCTTCTGCACTAACTAATCTATGTCCACAAGGCACGCTTTATCGCACGTCTTTATTGCTCTCGCGTCAAAACTACATCGCTATCTCTTTCTTCACCTGAACATGGCGTCTTTGCATGATTATTAGATTTTTTAGAAAAATAATTGAAATATACTAAATAATCTAAGTATCTTAGCATACTCACGCATGGTATGAGATTCCTTGTGTTTTGTTGACCTTGGAGTCATATTTGGTGCACTTTCTAAACACACAGGATGGCATTTTGTAATATTTTCGTAACTACGTATTAACCTACGATGCGCCACGCTCGTGATTGCGCATGACGCAGACTAATCACAAAAGTTCCCAATTGGGAACTTTTTCAATCATCACAACGCGCGCGCTAATGACCTATCTGCCTCTTTTTAATATATAATATCATTGTATAAAATAGATCCCAAACTTAGAGGAGGTACCTGAAGACGGATCACGTGACATTGGATGAATATTTTCAACCAATCACAGGCCTGATTAAGGTCGAAATAGTCCTAATCTGATCAGTTTTCAAAATTTATACTATTAATAAACGTAGTTTTTTGTAGCGACAAAAAAATAGAATTTTGATTGAGATATCTCTGTAAGTTTTATAATATTATATATATTTATTGAAAAGTGATGTTTTTATGTATGTGTATTATTTATTATTATTATAGATTATTTTGTATAATGTAATGTGAAAGTGAAATAAATCAATATTACTTATACGATACATTTCTTTTATTTTAAGGCCCCGCCCTTATGCAAAATTTTGAATATTCTGAATTTGTAATTTAGGATGCGCAACTTACTTACGCAATACTTAAGTTTCTTTGTGTATGCTGTGTTTAACTGTAATTGGTTTTACATGTAGCTTAAGACGCTGTTGTTATAATAAATAGATTTGTAACTTATTGTAAAACTGTTGGTAAACCTATTAAATAAATAAAATATAATAGAATTATATCTTGAGACTTTTGTTTATATGTACACAGAAAAATATTCATCTAATGTAGCATGATTTAAATCTTCGGTATACTTCTTCGAAGCTTGGAGTTCAGTTTATCTATAAAATTCTTGTGTATAACCATAGACATTAAAAAGTTAACATATTCCGTGACGCCGCAGATCGTTGTTTCCGTTCCGCCAATTCCGCCATTCGGTCGGCCATTCGCTCATCCCGTCATCAAAACCAAGCGTGCAAAGATTTTTGTAACCTAATTTTTACAATACCGTAATAATATATAAAATTCGTCTTTTATACATTTCTTGAAATGGGGGATCGTAAGTAGCATTTAAAATGTTCTTTGCTTCTAATTTAAAATGTTGTTCAATTAAAAAATAATGGCTTTCAATTTCAGCTTATTCGTCTGGTGATTATAGCGGAGGAGGTTATTCCGCTCAATATTCTGTGCCGCCGCCTACTTTGGGATCGAACGATAACAGTTATGGCGGTGGAGGTGGACAACAAGGCTCCTATGGTCAAGGAAGTTATGGTGGACAGAACCAAAGTTCGGAATGGAATCAACAAAGTTCAGGTGGTAAGTAAAATTTGTCGCTTGTAATTTTTCTGTCACTTTGAGACACCATGTTTCACAGATCAGTATTCGAGTAGCATTTTTCGTAATTCAAATTAATTTACAGGAAACAATGGTAGCAGCTATGGTAGCAATCCATCGTCAGGAAGCAATTACGGCCAGAGCTATGGCTCCGGTTACGGTGGTAGCGGTGGAGGAAGCGGGGGTGGCGGCTATGACCGCGGCGGTAGCGGCAACAATTATAACATGAGCGGAGACCGTGGGGGTAGTAATTATGGAAGCAACGATCGCAGCGGCGGCGGGTCCGGCTACGGCAGGGATGGCGGTAGTAGCTACTCCAGCGGTGACAGAGGAGGTTACGGCGGCGGAGACCGGTCTGGCTACAATAGAGACGGGGGAAATAGAGATGGAGGATATGGGTGAGTAATCAATAATTTAGCACATTGTTTAAATATTTTGACATATTTATGTATTCAATTTTAGTATCATACTGGTGAATGACCATTTTTTGACAGATTTAATTTAAATAGGATAGCGTGTTTGCTTTGTAAATTTGTAAGAAGCAAATTAACATCACATTGACATAATGTAATGAAGAGCATTGATGTTCTGGTTCAGGCTTGAAAATCCTATTCTTTGAAAAAATGGGTATTGCTAAAAAATATTTCTATTTCATAGTTACCTACATGGTTCATATCTGTGATTGACTACTAACAGTCACAGAGACATGAATAAGTTGACAAGTCAAAACAAAATCATAATTTTTTGGGTGGTCACTTTTAAATTTGTATTTAATTTGTAAATCCAATATTCCTTATATTACAAATATTGGGGAGAACTTTGTTGTATTATCAAGAAAATAAATGACTCCGTCAAGTTGTTCACTGGTTGACTTGTTGCTAAAAGGAAGTGTGAATGGAAATAATGTCTGATTCTGGGATGAACTTGCATAAAAGCAATACATAGTATAAATGGAATTATAACAAAGGCTTCCAATAGATATATGCTATCTTTATCTTGCTGTGGTCAAGTAATGGAAATTGGTTTATTTTATTAGTGATCAGAGAGACTTTAATATTACATCTAATACAAGCAGAAGATAAAATGAATATAATTGTATTTCCATTTGTTTGCGTAACACTTTCGCAACGGCTAAACACACCTGTTGTGAGTAAAGTACTAGCACAAACTGTAGCTCGCACACATATGGTGTGTAATAATAATTATCCGCCATACTAAAAACGCAGTGATTAAATATCCGTAAAAGCATAACTTCTATAATTTAGTATGTCCGTTGTGAAAGTGTTAAACATGAGTTTTTTGCTGCTGAAAAAATTATAAGAAAAGTTTAACAACTTTTTGAAACAATAGTTTTAAGTTTTAACAATTTTTAGGTATAGAACAGTAAAAAAATATTTTTAAGGGTATGCATTTTGTATGTAGGTAACATTTTTAGCAATCTCAAGATTTGAATGTTAAATATTCTAAGTATATTGAGAACACTGGTTATATGCTCATCTTTAAATAAGGACAATTGTATATGCCTTTATTTTAAGATATGACTATTAATTCTATTCTGAATGGGTAATTGAAAATACTTGAAGAAAGAAGAGAAACATGCCACGTGATACACAACTGATTGTTCATCGCAGCAGAGAGTGAATAAATAATGTGTTAGCGGTATACTTCAAGAAAGAAGAGAGAGATTCGAAGTGTTTATCACACTTCTCTGTTGAAACCTTCTTCAAAACCTCAAACCAATGTGTGGGAACAATTTATGGTTTGACGATACTGTGTATGTTGTGTGGTTTAAGTAATTATATAGGATCTTTGGCTAAAGAATAAACAATATTAAATAAATTCTAAACTGAAAAAAAGTGACCAGGCTTAAAAGTATTTATATTTATAGAAAACTACAAAATTTTCAATGGTTGACTGTAATAATAATCACTACAATTAGGCCGGGAAATAAAACAGTTCACTCTATTTATAAGTATAAATCTAGCTAATTACATAATTAATATCAGAAGACAACCATTTTTACTATTATATTATTATTATCTCTCAACATTGAACAACAGTCATCTCAAAATAAAAAATATCTATGGCGTCAAAAAAAGCGATTTAAGTAACCATTATGTGACTGAGTTGGGGCATAAGTAAATTTTAATTATATTCATAGTGTTAGCAAAATGATAAACATCCATTTTATAAATGCTGGTTGTTTTGATTATAAGGTTTGTTGGATGACTTGGGTATCAAAGCCATTTGTTATATGTATATTGACTTGTATAAAATGGTAAAATCGTGAATTATATTTATTCAATACTAAAAATAATTTCTATGTATTTAACATAGAAAAGAGCATAAAACAATCAATATTCATTATGTATTATAATATCTGTAAATCAAATTATGATATTTTAAACTGTAACAGAACTGAATCTACATAAGATATACATATTTAAAAATTAGAAATTAATACACACATATACATAAGAAGAGGAAGTGGATTAAAATATGGAGTTATCAATTGTCTGATAAACACAAATACCAATTATTGCATGTACTATTTTAAAAACCCAAAGCATAGTTTTTGCAGGGAAGCAAAGGCCTTACTAAAATAATACAGCAGCAATATGCTGTATGCCTAAACTGATCTTTTTTTGTGTCAATGTAGAACAACCATGGAATTTTGTATATGATTATTAATATTAATACCTAAAAAAGGTCAACTCATCAGGTTTCTATTTGTCTACAAGAATTAGTATTTATAGCTAAAAAAGATCATCTGGCGTAATCCCGTACTTCAAATGAATTTGATGTACACAAATAAGTAAATATATGTACCAAAGCAAGACATTTGGTACAAAGCGGACTTTTTTGGGACAGGTGGACAGACAGCCTTAAAGCGGGACGTATGGTCACCTTATGTATGCCCCCCCATGAAAGATGTTTATATTTTTAATATATAACCATAAATAATTTTGTAACTTTATTATTATTATTATGAAATCTCATAATGAATATTATATAAGGTTCTAGGAAGGAATGTTTTGTTAGTTGAAATAAAAAATTATCAGTGTTACATATAGTTTATTAGAGATGTAATATCTGTCATTTGATTTGTGTTTCTGCAATTGCTATGATTTACTCTCTTAGGACGTGAACTGACAATTGTTGGTGGTGATTGGTGCTGCAGTTGTAATGTATTCAGCAAGGGTAATAATACAGACTTTATCAAAATATGCTTCTGAATTCAAATACTTGCATAATAATTTAAAATCACTCTGAAAATGGCCTGGAACATCGAAACATCTGGAACATTGTCAACAGAAAGTTGATTTTCATCTGCCTGGTTTATTTATTACTTTGGCTTCCTAACAGAATTAATTTTTTCTTAACCTGAATAATTTTTAGATACCTACCTCAAATGTTTTAAGTCCAGATTTTTTATTTTATTGTTGCCTATAATTACAATAAATTATAATATTACTCAGTATTTATTTAATTTAATAGTCTTGAGTAGACAACATATTTTTTTTTTCTAGTGTTAACCTTTGTCACTAATTAGCATAATTATTTAAAACACTAATAGGACATTTTCAGAGTTGATATGTATATTTTATCTTAAATATATAAAAATGTAAAAAAAATTGCATATTTGTGACATTCATTTGTCATGATTGTAATCAAATACAATCTTCTTTAATCCTTCAGTTTATTATCACTGTGCATGTGTCATAGACATGTTTGCGATACTTAACGTTTACAAAAAATGTCTTAGATTTTTAAAGGTATAACATAACGGAAAAGGATCTACTCTCGGCCTAAGGTTAACCGACAAATAAAGGTGGAACTATGTGTCGTGACTTCGCGCCCGTTCAAAGACCCCCGGACCGCCCAATGTGTACTAAACGGTGTTCTTATTGTTTTAGTGGCGGCGGCAGGGGGGGTGGTTTTAATAAAGGTAAAGCTCCTCGCGAAGAGCGAGTGGTGCTGTTGTCATATTTTATTTGATACATCTGGAGGGCTGCCAAATTCACTTTTTACTTTATTTTATCGTTGCACGTAATATTTTCATGAGGTACCACTACTAGGCTGTTGACACCATGCAAGAGGTCAGCTACGCTACCCGTTTGCTGCTATGTGTACGTCGAATCTACGTATAACTAGAGTCGAATCCAACATATCAACATACTGCAAAAATATGGAGTGGTTTATCTAGGCTTGCTGGTGTAAAAATAAAACTTAGTTTTATTTCTTTTGACCACAGAGGTAGCTGGAATATACAAGGCTGTAAATGCTGTAATAATATTGTCGACAATTTGGTAAACGAAGGTACTTGTTAAAGGATTTCCCAGGGTTTATTAGCTATATTTTTTAATATTGGTGTACCATATAAATTTCAGAAATACATTGAAGTTTATTTTCATATAACAGAGAGGTAGTTGGAACATACACGGCTGTGAATGCTATAATATTGTCGACAATTTCATGAACGAAGGTACTTGTTAAAGAATTTCTAGGGGTTTATTAGCTATATTAAAAAAAAATTGGTGTTCCACAGTATTTCAGAGTTACGTTAAAGTTTATTTTCATATAAGACAAATATTTTTGGTGATAAATACCAAATATAACATCAACAATGTGTCATAAAGGTGAAATATAATTTGGTAAATATATCTGGCTCCCAACATCATCAGAAGGTTATCATCGAAATAAATTGTCCTGAAATCCATCGCGCAAAACGCTAAATATTCAGCAGGAAGATGATTGTCAGCAGTCTCGTTTCGTGTTAACATAAATAAAAATATGGTTTTTTGTGTAATATTGATATACAGGGTGAATGGTAACAAAATATTCATAAAATTAATAGTCAAACATTTCAGCTTTTACATTGCATTGGTATAAGTACTATAGTTATGTTACATCTACCAGAAACACTGTATATCTTATATTTTTGGCAGCCCTGCGCTTTACATATAATGCGTTATGAAATTAATTAGGATTTGTCAAATGCTCTGATGTAGGGGGTATAATTATTCGTTGTTTATGAAAGTGTTAAAAAGACATTCCATCGACGGTATTTTTATTATTTTAAAGGTTTGAGTATTCACATTGGTATCTATAGTATCTAGTCTAATGTGTACGGAGTATTCATAACTGATGGGTAACAAGGTGCGAGATACTATGGTAGTGAGATATAATCTAAATCTCAGTGGTGTGAACTTTAAAGATAATTTAAGGGTGTGTTAATTTTATATACACGGTCAAAAATATCATAGCAATTTTAAAGTATGATGAACTGCAGTAAAAATTGTTATATGTAATTGAAATTGAAGGGGAAACTTAATCATTGAAATAATCTAGTCAGAATAATTTAAGTAAATTGTCTTAAAATAATACGAAACAATAATCTTTAGGTGGCGGCGGATTTGGCGGTGACAGGGGTGGTGGCGATATGGTTACGCAGGAGGACACCGTCTTTATTCAAGGCATGAATCCAGATACTTCAGAAGACGAGTTATGTAAATACTTTGGAGCAATTGGAATTATTAAGGTAAACAAAGAAGTCATAATTACAATGTAAACATTATTCCTATTAGAATTTAACCTGCAATTCTTGATAAATTTTAACAATATTTTTGCCAATATGTTTTTCCTACTAAAAGTAAAACAATAGTAAGTAATTGGTTTATTCTTTTTCAGACCGACAAGAAAACTCAGAGACCTAAGGTGTGGATGTATAAAGACAAAGCCACTGGAGCACCCAAGGGCGAAGCAACAGTAACATACGAGGATTCGAATGCGGCATCTTCCGCTATAGAATGGTTCGATGGGAAGGACTTCAATGGTGCAACAATTAAAGTATCGCTCGCTCAGCGCCAGAACACTTGGGCTGGTGGTAAGGGTGGTGGCGGCGGCGGTGGCGGCGGTGGCGGCGGCGGCGGTGGCTTCAGGGGCGGCCGTGGAGGCGGCGGCGGGGGCGGAGGACGCGGCGGTGGGCGCGGGGGCGGCGGCGGTCCGCCGTCAGGGAACCGCGAGGGCGACTGGCGTTGTCCCAACCCTAGCTGCGGAAACACCAACTTCTCTTGGAGGAAAGCTTGCAACAGATGCAATGAAGCCAAGCCCGGCGGCGGTGGCAGCGACAGCGAAAGTAGTGGTGAGCGAATTTTTGCCCTTTAAAATCATATGAATCAATTTAGTAGCTTGTAACGAAAAGAGATAATGATTGTTATTTTACACTTTCCATTTCGTGGATTTGTATGTCCACGTCTTACGCATGCGACACTTGCTTGCATCTTGCGTATAAAGTACGAAATCTGTCCACGAAGCGACATCGTCGCGTTTGCCTATTGTCTATATACATTATGCAGCTTGCATGCGTTCGTCAAATGAATGCCATGGACAGTATGCCTTATCCTAAGCGCGCACAACGCCATTTAAACGCTGCTGCGGCATAATTTCGCAGCAATGCAGTAGTGTTGTAACAAAAGATTCGCAAAATGCATGCGCGCGGGTTTTTCTCCGCGTGACGCGTGTAACACATAGTGCGCGTCTAGACTTATTCTAGCCTCTTTTGTACATTGTGAATTTTTACAAAAAGAGTTTGAAGATTTTTGTACGGAACCTGGCATACCTACAAGTTGAACTCAAATATCTCAGAAAGTATGTCACTTACGACATTTTCTCACTGAATACTTTTTGATTATAATCACTTACTCCGTCGATTGACACATGTTTCATCACTAGCCGCCGAAACGAAGTTGTTTCAAAATGGCGGTACTTGTAGGTATGCCAACTAGGTTCAATGTTGAAATAGTTTTCCTTGATTCATATATTTTTCCTGTGCTGTTTTAGGAGGAGGTGGTGGTGGTCGCGGCGGTGG
The DNA here is from genome assembly GCA_963932265.1 of Thymelicus lineola. Lineage (NCBI taxonomy): Eukaryota > Metazoa > Arthropoda > Insecta > Lepidoptera > Hesperiidae > Thymelicus > Thymelicus lineola. The sequence goes on from OZ010686.1 coordinate 8,606,646, forward strand.
CGGGATGGGGCGCGGGGGGCGCGGTGGGCGTGGGGGCGGCGGCGGCTGGGGCGGACGTGGCGACCGCGGCGGGGACCGTGGCGGCGATCGGCGCGGGTACGGCGGCGGCGGCGGCGGCGACCGCGGGAACAGTGGCGGTGCCATGCGCGGGGATGGCGGGTGAGTCATTAACTCATTACTGTGACTGCGACACTGATGTGCGAGGTACTGCGAAGGTTTGCCGAAGATGTCGTGGGTACATTTCGTAAAACGGAAGAAGTAACATTGCAGGCCAGATAAGGCCTAGACGCAGTGATGTACATCGGGTGCTTAATGCCAAACCTTCGCAGCACAACATGTAGATTTGAGCTTATTTAATAAAAACGAGAATTCACTGTAGAGCATTTCATAAGGAGAGGAAAGGATAATTTTATCACGAAATCTCTTTTCAAATGTAATATTTGGTTTTTAACTAATACTTTTCTTCCCAACAGGCGAGACAGACAGCGGCCGTATTAAATGTTACAAGTAAGGTTAATTTAGCATAATGATTTTATTTCATTTTGACTGATTCAAAATAATATTTCCATCAGTTTCCAATTGAGTTTTGTAACAGTAAAAAAAATGATAACTACACAATGCATTTTAAATAGCTATTTTTGTGCGTATTAAATATTAATGACGCGTAAGGTTTGTTTACCCTTATGTAATATGATATGTTCTTTGATTTGTTTCTAGTACAATATTAGGTAATGTTGACATCATGTATTTTGCTGTCAAAATTATTACATTAATAATTTATGTATATGCCACCTAACGGGGTAATAAAAGTAGGTTACATCTATAGTCAATAATAAGTGCATTATTAAGATTATCAGTGTAACAAACCATCTCAAGGTGCAAATGTGCTTTATAGTAAACTACCTAGGAAATAGATATAAAATTAAATGTCCAGGCAATGGCCCAAAGTAATTTTATAAGGCGACGAAAAATAGCTAAGTGATAAAAAGCTACATCACAGGTATCAGTTGCCCTGGACCAAATAAACTGTAATAGGAATTTTTTTTAATATACATACTTACGGGAGGTTCGCTAATGGCAGCATTTTTAGCACTATCTGTCGCCCAATCGATACCTGCGCGGGTACTGCGTAACGTAACTGCGATTGCGTCGCTACTGTCGCGCGATCACAAGTCGCCTACTGTATTGCTAAAAAAGGTAGCCACGGGCGATCTCCCTAATTCCCTACTCATACAGTGATTAAGTTTCATGTAATGAAATATTGACTTACATTGTAATTTTAATACAACACTTACATATTGTGTTGTACTCAATTATGTGTATGCTGTAATTTTTAATGTAAAATAGGATATAAGTTCTTTTTCAAAATAAATGTGTTAAAAAAACCGTGGTTTTTGTTTATAAAGCTGGAATAAAACCTTAAGTACCTCAATGCAGTCAAATATGAAGGTCACACAATAACATGACACATTCATATTATGATATTGCTTCAGTCAAATGACTGAATACCATGTAATGTTACACTTTATGCCTACGGGATACTATAGTAGAATCTATAATTCGACGGATCACTGACAAATAGTGTTGCTATCTATTGCAGAAAATTAATGCATAGTTAACGTCCCTATGAATTAGTTAAAAAAATAGTGACATAAAAAGTAACGACTGAAAGGTAAAACGGGCTTTATCCACTAGGTGCACCTCTTAGTTTGAAATTGCTAAAAAAGTTTTTCATAAGTTTTCTCATAAAGTTTTCTCATTTTGAACAAAAAGCCGCATGTAAAATTTTAGTTCAGAATTAGTTAAAACTTCTCAGCTAATTTATTTCAAACTAAGAGGTTGCACCTAGTGGATGAAGCTGAAAATATTGGACCCTGAGTTCAAGCGTTATCCGAAGACGAAGAATCCGTTTTACCTTTCAGCCGTTACTTTTTATATCACTATTTTAAGTAATTCATAGAGATGTTAACTATGGGGGTGTTCAAGGCACATTCATGTATTTCTTCTTTTAAACATAATTATGTTTAACCTGAGCCCTCAGTTCATAAACGTCTGGATTGAGGGCCCAAGTAAAACTGCGAAAAATCTGTAATGTTATTCTGTAGCCAGTTGAGAATGACATAAATCATTTTAAGAAATTCTTAACTAAATTCTAAAATAAAGATTATTTCCGAGATTTATACTATGCCACTGAGCTGAGGAGCCAAAACATTTGCCCATAACATCTTTCATTCACGTTTAAGAAATTTATTAGTGTATGCTTTAACTAAATTCCCTACAAATATCAATTTGCTACGCTAAGAAAAAAAGTACGGGATTAAAAATTCAATTCATTAACACTATGAATGCTCAATGCCCCGCTCATGCATTGTTATCAAAATGCTTAACGACTTATTATTAGGCACAGACAGTGAAAATAACTCCGGACGTCACCTTGTCTTATCGAGAGTGACCGACGCGGTAATAGCGACCGATTAATAACAGCATGGTGTCAATGTGTGCGTGTGATACTTGTATGCTTGTATGAATAGAGGAGTTGGTATTATTATGGGTGCCTCACTGAATTTGTTGTTGACATTCCGTGTGTTCTTTTTTTAAGTCTGTGCTGTTAGGTATATAATATTTGCTGTATTATAATTTATAGTTTATTTTGTCATTACTAAATAATCTTGATCATATCTGTGGTTGTTAATATTATAGGATGGAATATCAATCAAATTAGCTTTACCTACTTTTTCATAAAAGGGATCATAATCATAACGAGGAATACGCACTTTTAAATAAAATAAGCATTCAGTGAATCAGTTTCTATTTACAACTGAAAATAAAATTTCTATTGAATACATACATATCTTTGGTTTGTATTAATAACATTCTTTAAAAGAATTGAGACAATATCTTAATACGATGCGATGTGGTATGTATTATAAATAAATAAGGTAGCAGTGACAGGCAGTATGGAGGATGCACCTATAGCGATAGTCGGATCCTATCGCCGTTGAAAGTTGAACATTTTGAGAAGCACGAGCCCCATGATGGTAGCGGCGGCCACGCCCATCCCCGCCTTCCACCACGACGAGTTGTCCCCCGCGAAACTGGCGAAGTGCTTCAGGTGTCTGAAAGTGGTAAGTTATTTATAAAGTTGAAGAGTTGTTTATTTGTCCGAACGCGCTAATCGATTTTAATGATCTTTGATTTATTGAATTTGACTTGGCCGGAATACTGCCTGGAAGACCTTAAGTCTTAAGTCAATTTGCCCAAAAAACTGGACTTATTGCACTCTTCGTTAGGACGGCAGAATAGCAGAGACTATTAAACTATTAAAATATCGAAAAATAAACTTGACAAGTGCGAATAGCAAGGTAATTTTTTGACATAAGGTAGGTCCATCCTCAAGCTATCTGCCCTCTACGGTTGATTCACTACTTACTGGACACCCTGTATATTTGAACAAGTTATTTGGTTGAAATATGTACATTCAAATGGCATGTCCACCAAGCCCATAATGGAGGCCATGCATGATCATGTGTACTTGATCAAGCGTCAAGCGGACTTGACGCGGCATCAATGATCTTAGAAAAAAAGAGGTATATAACATTCGATGTTTAAAAATGGCACGCTGTGTCACCACCACACGACTCACACACACATAAAACGCATAGGTAGTATTATAACGTCACACAAAATAGAGTAAATGTGGTAGAAGGACGGTGTACCTATAACCTCGGCCATACTTGCGCGCGAAAAAGAGACGGTTGCATTTTGCACCACGTCGTCCCTGACTGTCGTCGACTGAGGTGTGCTAATTAGCCCAGTTTTGGCGTGCCACTTGCGGTGCGCGTATAAAATCATTGCGCGGCGTTCAGTATACTTGATCGTGTATGGCCACGGTAAGCTATCTGGCTATATAGTTATATCATTCACATTGGATGGCGCGTCAAGTCAAACTGCAAATTGGACAAATCAAACTGCAGCCTGAGAAGTACACTTGATCGTGTATGGCATCCATTATGCTATTTAGTAAATAATAATATAGTAGGTAACTAATAATAATAACAGGAGGAATGCATGACTTTAACACGTTAATGCATAGTGGCCACCCAAATGTCGGAAGCTTTTATGCCGCCCTAAGGCATCTAACGTCTGCGCTATAACACAAATAGCGTTCTGCTAACTCAGTGTTTCCCAACCTTTTTTTGACCATGCCCCACATTAACATTTCAAAAATTTTTATGCCCCCCATACATAATTTTGTCAGCGATATCTAACATTGCATTTAAATAACGCAAAGCGAAGTCGTGTCGTGTCCATTTTTAAATTGCCCCCCTTAACTATCAAATTGCCCCCCTGTGAGGCGTGGGCCCCACGTTGGGAAACACTGTGCTAACTGATATAGCACTATGCGCTTCCTATTATGCTTTTAATGATGAATATATCATGTAAAGGGTACACTAACCTTTGTTTGCTGAATAAAATCCAAGCAGCTTGAAATTGACTGACCGAGATAATTAAAATAACAGTCATAAAATTGGTAATCATTCTTAGCATGTATCACTAGCACTAATTACAACTAAATGAACATAGCAAACACAATAATTCATACGAGTATATGATAGTAATGGAGATGACACAATATTACAAGATACAAAGTTTTGTTTCTACAGGGGATTGAACCCAGAATGTCTGAAACATATTTTTTTATTATAAATGCCCATACAAAAATTTTCATTCATTTACATTTATTGTCCACTCGGCTGAGCCTTTCCAAGCTTGCCCCTAAACGCGTGAAGGTTATAGAGTAATGCACACTCAACAACATAAACCATCCATTAAAAAAAAAGTTCAAAACTGCGATAACTTACGGAAATGCAGCCATGGTGGCCAGTTTGACGAATACGTCGTGTTTATTCTCGCGCACGTTGAACATCTGCGGCGGTAGCAGGCGGTACTTGCTGCAGAATACATCGGGCTGCAGGATGTACTCTTGCCGCGTGGCCGGCGCCTCCCCCCGCGTGCCCACGATCAGCACCGGGATGTGGCTCTCCGCGAAGTATTTCTATAACAATGCACATATTTTTTAACCCCCCACGAAAAAAGAGGGGTTTTCGGGTGCTTTTTCAGCAGAGATGTGCTATGCGGCTATGCTGCGAAGATGTGAAATCCAATAAATATGATTGGTTCAATAAATTGATTTCCACCAATGAATATGATTGGTGGATATCAATCGCATCCATAGCAACGTAACATAGCACATCTCTGGTGGAAAAGCACCCTTCTAGTGGTTAGAACGTTGGTCTCCCGAACGCAGGTGCACGAGTTCAAATCCTAGCACCTCTAATTTTCAAACATTATGTGAGTATTACAAGTTACACTTGCTTCGCTGAAGGAAAACATCGTGAGGAAACCTGCACACCAGAGAGTTTTCCATAAAGTTCTCAAAGATGTGTAAAGTCTACCAGTCCGCACCTGGCCAGCGTGGTAGACTATGGCCTGTACTCCTCACATAGTGAGAGCAGACCCTGAGCCCAGTAGTGGGACAATTGGGTTTTTGAAAAAAAATTTTTTTTGTGATAAATGGAAAGATTATATATTAGTTTTATAACAAAACTATTTTTTTTTCGCAATAATTCAAAAGTTATTTCAAAATAAAAATAAAATTTTGAATCCAGTACCGAAGACACGCCGACAACTCCCGAACAAACCCGAGCGCGTGTGACGTCATAATGTTAGTTTTCACTCATTGCAGTTGATAGAAAAATAATAAATACAGTGTTTTGATCTATTTAATTTTGTTGTCATTATTAAATATTTAAATTTATATTAAAAATGTCGAACTTCAAAAGTTATCGTTCTTGTTTTGTACCATTATGTACGAATACTACAAAGGCAACTCCTGATAAAATATTTTTAAATGTTCCCCAAGATGACAAACGTCGAAATAAATGGTTTCAAGCAGTGCACCGTGATAATCCCCAAACAAAATCGAATTAATAGTTAAAGTAACTGAATAAGCTTTACTCCGAACTCGGTGTTCTGGACATACCCGTCCTTTCACAATACAAATATTATTTTTACGACTTAGTTGAACATAACCTATAGCTTTGTCGCCGTAACTCTCACGCGATGCTCTGCAATTTATGAAATAAATAATTATATTTAATGTAATGGAGAATAAATAATTAAATATTTTCAATTATTATATTATTTTTTAACAAACTTACCTTGATGCCTTGGCACCTCGAACTTCAGCAGAATTAAACCGAACGTCATTTTTTAAAAAATCTGTGATCATAAATATATCAACATCAGGAATATTATCAGACTTTGCCTTAATAAATCCTTTATCACACATAGCTAATCGAAACCAACTAACAACTCGTATTTTAGCAATAATTTTTTAATATTATTGTCTAGACACGTGTAATAGCCGTAAACGCTGTACTGTTATTAAATAGCTATAACATTATGACGTCACAACTATGGTGACCAATCATGGCGCGTTTATAGTCACGTGATTTTTATTTAAATTTCATCAATTTTTAATTTTTTATAATTTTAATAGAAAAAATTTTTTTTTCAAGTTTTTTGCATTAAATATCAATATTATTAATAATAAAGTTTTAAAATACATAAAAAAAATCAATAATTTTTTTTTCAACAACCCAATTATGGGTTGTTGCTTTGCTTTGCTTTATAAGTTTGACGTGTCTGTGTACCTGTATGATTGTCGGGGGCATCGTAGCTCCCAAACGGATGAACCTATTTTGATCTAGTTTTTTGTCTGAAAGGTGACTTAAGCGAGTGTTTTTAGCTACATTTAGTGTAAATAAAACTGTCGGGGGGTTTTTTAAATTTTAATTTAAGATTATTGTACAATTATAGATTGTATCGTTGTAGATTTTATCGTTGCTATGAGCGGTGTTTTTACGAAACATATTCACTGAATACTATTCAGCCTGCTCCAGTTGGCAACGCACAGTATGAGCTAGTAGATCCAAAGGCATAAAACTTTGTACGGATTTCTTATATAGTTCTGTAAAGGTTTGTAATCTAAAAGCAGTCTGCTAACATATTACCGATAAAAAATGAGATTAAAAGAAAGTTTAATCAAAATAGTTATCCCATCCCCAATGCCGGCGTTAGAGCCACTGACGCCCTAGGCAATAATATTGTGACGCCCACATAAAAAAATCAAAATCGAGCTTTTCTTTCTCGAAAAATTTTTTGCTGAACTAATGGGAACATTTAATAAGAATGTTTTCCTTTTTTGCTCCTCACCCCAAATGTGGCGCCCTAGACCGTCACCCAACCTTTCCCCCGCTAACGCCGACTGTGCTCGTCCCGTCTGTATAAATAGAATCACTATTTTTTGCCGGCATCTAAATTCTTCTCGACCTTCTATCATCAAAATTTCTTAGCCTGCGGTTGTCTGGAACAGGGCCGTCTTTTGTATAAATCGCTCTTTTCTCTTTGTCTCTTTTTTTTATGGAAATAGCCGGCAAACCAGCTGACGATCCACCTGATGGTAAGTGGCTATCGCCGCCCATGAACGTCAGCAACACCAAAGGCATCACTGTAAATCTTGTACTTTTGTTATAATCTCCTTGCTCTGGTGAAAGAGAGTATAAATAAAACAAATGAACCAGTCCTACAACTCACAATATATATCCTAGCGATGTACTCAAACGAGCGACTGGCAGCGACGTCGTACACGAGGCAGGCGACGTCGCAGTTGACCTCGTGCGGCTGCAGCGGGTCGGACACGCGCGCGATGGCCACCTCGCGCAGCACCAGGTACCGCTCCTGTCCGTACACCGGCACGGTGCTGATGCAGCTGCTCTCCGGAGACGCGCTGTCGCCACGCTCGTGCGTGTGCGCCTTTATTTTCTGTGGATAAACGGTAACTTATTCATTTATTTATTTATTTCACACTTTATTATAAAAAAAATGTTCACAATGAGCGACCTTTAACTTAATGGCATTCTCTACCAGTCAACCCTTAGTCATGATGAGAATGTGCGATAGGCTTAAACATTAGAAGTTAGGACTTAGGAACTAAAATAACAATAAGCAGTATTCATAACACCAAGTGCGGATCCAGGGGGGGTCATGGGGGGGGATGGGCTGGGCCGTTAAGCATTATTTTCTCTGTATTGCGCTGTACACTATTATACGATATTAAAAGGAGATACAACAAGCATTTTATTGATACTATTACATTACTATTTTATTGTTTGGTAAAGGGTTGTAATTCAATGATATTCTTTTACTCATAATATCATTGTTGTAATTTCACTAAAAATCACATGTTGAATCTAATCTATGCAAATGCCAAATATTTTTACTTAAAACATTTTAACTTGTGCAAGTAAAATACACAGGATGTCATAAATATTTCAACAATTATTACCTTATGAGCTATTCCCAAAAAACTTCTACATATTGATGTTTTACCACACGACCTTGGCCCAATCACATGACACTGGAACACATTACGACTCGACTGTTTCTTGGCAATATCCACTTTCTTGTCACGAGTTACTGTAAAACAACACCAATACTAATATAATATGAAGCAATTCATTCAAGCCTCTTTGCTTATCTCAGTGGTTCTTAACTTATGGTCCGCGCCTCGCGGACCACTACTAGTCTCTGAAAGCATTTGAAGGGGTCTGCTAAGCTTGCGAAGTGATTGTAATATAAAATTTCAAAAAAAAAGAAGAGATAGCTCAGTTGGTGGTCCACGGCACGATAGAATTTTTGTCATAGTCACAGTCATGGTCCCTCATCCCATAAAGGTTAATAACCACTGGCTTATCTGCTTGATAGATATAGGAGCTCTAACATCTAGTTTTATTTTCAGACATAGACAAGTTACTTCTTAGACTTCACTATATTATTATCTAATTATAAATAGGACTACAGTATGAGTCCTATTAGCAGTTAGTATTGCCATTATGCTATAATGATCACCTAAAACCAGGTGAAAATGAATTGCGACAGAAACTCACACATGCCCAATATTTAAGGCATTTTGACTTAAAATATTTTAACTTGTGCACAGTAAAATACACAGGGTGTCATAAATATTTCAACATTATATTACCTTATGAGCTATTCCATCTATGGCTAATTCCAAAAAATATTCCAAAGTGATTTAACCTACTTGTTAATTGACTTTCTAATGAAACTACTCCCTGACATAACTAAATATTACAAAACAATAGAAACAAATATTTAGATTTGGCTTGTTATAACTTAAAGTTCTACTTACTATGTATAGCAGATTTTTGAGTATCATTTTCAAGAAAATTGTATCCGAGGTAAGCTAGGTAGGCACTTGTATTTTGTAGATCCAGCAAGGTCATCAGTGTCCATCTGCACATCCACCCTTGCAGTGTCAGGAAGCCCTAATGTAACAATACTCATAATCTGAGAATGCATACAGAACAGTAACTAAATGGTAAATTGATAAACAAATAAATAATGCTTCACACTCATAGCCCCACACTAGGATTCCCTGTGTCGTGGGTGCCATGGACAACACACAGAACAAGGACACTCACACCCAGACCGAGAACAGAAATTCAAACTCATCATTCAAACTGCCTCGCTGGGAATCGAACCCACGACTCTTGGCGCAGCAATCCGGCATGGTAACCATTACGCTACATGGGTTGTCGTGATGATGAAAGATAAATTATATTTATTATTTAAAAAAAAACACTTAATCATTATGATCATTTAATTATATTACTGATACACTTACGAATGTCATTATCTGATTCTATCACCTGACTAATGTAATTATGTCCGTTAACAGAAAACTGAAGGTGTATGAGATAAGAGCATATGTGCATTCTTTTGAAGTCAAATGCACAAAAAAAATATTGTTATATCATCTTCTATCTGCATAGGTGAAAAACTTATTCTTTGACCCTTTGTACTTCAAATCATAAATACCTTGTCATTTGTTGGAACTGTGTATCTTAAGTTATGCCATGGAATTCTTGGACAACAGGAGAATACATTCTTTAGTTCTGTTGGGTTCAGCATACCATCCTTATCCCGGTCATACTTCTCAAATAACTGTGTCAGAAACTGTTGGCCCTTATATGATAACTCTGATGTGCAGCCTGCAGGCACCTTGATACTAAAATCAATACAAAAAAATGAATTTCCTTTGTGAAATAACAATTCTTATACTAACAACTGTAAGTGATAAAATATAAAGAGGCAAGGTTTTAAACCAATGATGAGTTATTTTTGAGAGCTAGCACAGTATTGGAGATTTCTATTCTCATAAGTAATAATAAAATTTTTGGAGTATTGATACCCTTATCACATAGGGATATGAAAATAGTTTATGTCCTATTCTCATACATACTGAATATACACACAAAATTTCGTAAGAATCGGTCAAGCCGTTTCAGAGCAGAGCAGTTTTTATTAATACATGAGAATTTTATGTATTACATTATGAATACATATAGAACTTATTTTTGAATGTTACATATAAATTAAGATATTTAGTCACATACTTAGCATATAAATAGCTGTGTGTCATTTCTAAGCTCTCATCATAGCCAAATTTGCGCAATACAGTCCAAGTGGTCTCATTTCTGCCTCTCTGAATGAACAAGCAATGTAAGAAAATAAATCCTTTCATTGTGATACAGTCATTTTCTATCCCACCAGCTATATTTTGTGCAATTACTGATTTTACTTCATCTAAAACCTGAAAATATACATTTGATTGTTTTAAAACTTAACATTACTATTAATAATTTAAAATTAACAATTATTATTTATTTTAAATTATGAAATAACATAATTTTATAAGAATTTATAGAGTTAAGTATAGTATATTTTTATAACTATAGTACATTTCTATTACATTTTCTTTTATTTTGCAATGCTTCTTCAAAAGCAAACATCTGCTGAACAGTAGATTATTATTATACTATAAAAAACCATACCTGCAATTGTAGAGGTGAATCAAAGCACTTCTTTTGGAAAATTGTTATTTCATAATCATCCAAGAGTCCATCACCATCCAAATCACAAATTTTGAATATCCTCGACAGAGCTTTCTTGCATCTTTCTGTTAACTAAAATAGAGAGGACCATTGGAAATGTATACCTTGTAAGATAATTTGAACCCAAACAAAACAGGTAAAAAAAGTATTGTACATACTAATCATAGTAAAATACCTTATTATTATAAAACCTGTATCAATAGTTAAAATGTTATAGGTACTTCATTTATTTACAAATTTAATAATACTAGAGACTTGCTATGTGGTCAAGTGCTAATTAAAAAAACAAACATTACACAAACTACCATTTGACACACACACTCACAAATCATTTACACACACATGTCAAGGCATATTACATACTTATACAAATATTACTCCATATTATTATGTACTTCAATAATATTACCTCTTGTTCCTCAATAGAATAAATAGGGTGTATGGGGTGTAATACTGCTTTCTGTGCATTGTAGAACATTTCTGATACATTAGTTAAAGTCTTTGCAGAACATTCTATGCATCTGTCCACTTCTGGATATTCTTCAGCTATGTCCCATATATTCTACATAGTAAACATAAAATATACATTATTATTTAACAATATTAAATAACTGTGTAAACATTTTTAATATTGACAGTACAGTACATGCCCGAATAAAAGAAAAGAATACTCACATCTATAATAGAGTAATCTATTAAATCTATTTTGTTTCCTACTAAAATAACCGGCTTCCTATATTCTTCTGGGCTATTATCTCTCACAAATGGAAGCCAATAAGATGCAACTTTATTTAATGTTTCTTGTTTATCAACTGAGAAAACTATACAAATTACATGGGCCTTCTCTATCTCTTCCCCTACTTGCTCTAGTGTTTGTTCTGATACTGAAAAACACATTTTATGTAACATCAACAGTGAGATTACAATAAAAAGCGAGTAGAGATTATCGAAATGTTACGTGCTTCCTGATCGAGTTACTTACGACATACATCTACGATGTTTGTTGGTACTTGCTCTGGAGTAACATCCGCTGGGATTGTAATTTCTTCCGCTTTAGGCGGCACATGTTCACTGAATTCCTCTGTAACTAATGATAGAATTAGGGAAGTCTTCCCTACTCCAGGTTCTCCTAACAAAACTATACGAACAGTTCGCGGAATGGTCTCGTAAACCATTTTTTTAAATTTCTTGTGCTAAATATAATAACTTGGTAAAAACATTATTACTTCTTTACGATTTACAAGATAGGTACGGTTAGTACAAAATAATCAATCAATTTATTTCCTAAAAATAACTTGAGTCTTGTTCACTTCAAGAGAAAGTACCACAGACTAGGACTAGATCACAGAGTACTTAAACACCGAAATAAGAAACTTTTTTAAACGTCAATACCACAGATGTCTATGGTACTAAAAACCCCATTCACTATCCTGCATCACAACAACTTAAAATGCATCAATATTGCTGGAACATATGTATTAGCCATATTGGGGAGGTTTAGAATACTAATAACTAACCCCAATCCTACGCTCGATGGGTGTCGTAAGAAGCGATTAAATTCGGCCCGCTGGTGGTAGGGCTAGGGTTGCCAGATGGCAAGACTGAAATATCTGGAGAAAACTTCAAAAAATTGAAATTTCTTGGGACAAATTTCTTTCTTTTTTTCTCTCTGTCTTGGCCGGCAACACATCAGTGATGCCCTTGGTGTTGCTGATGTTCATGGGCGACGAAAGCCACTTACCATCAGGTGGATCGTCAGCTCGTTTGCAAGCTATTTCCAAAACGCCTGCAACGCTTGCTGTTCTCATCAATACTATAAAAAGTGACATAATTTTTACTACTTTTCATTTTTAATTCTTATAATGCCGGTCACTCACATTCGTGAAAATACGCGAACCCATAAGTGTATGACGACCTTCGCGAATGATTATGCGAAGTATTCGATGCATTATTGATTTTCCAAACTGTGGCAGTTTTTTGTCGCACATCAAAGTGCGCCAACCTCGAACCTTCGTGTAGTCTCCCACACATTCGTGCGACCAGTTGCATACACGATTAAAAAGGTGATGGATGTCTTAATTTTTCGTAGTTTGTGGCGTATAATCATTTATTTATGTACAATTTATTTTATGTATTGTAAATGGATTGAAATAACAACTACATAATAACAACAGCAAGACTGAACATTCATGAGCGAGGAAGCGCAAATGGGTTTGCATACTCAATAGGGATGTTGACACTAATTATAAATTAATTTATATTTATGTCTAAAATATTAGTGGTAACATTTAAAGGCCTAAAATATGATTCTTTTATTGAAATCAATCACAATAAATTAAATATCATTAATTTAAAATGTTAAAAATTGTACTCGCTGTCACGTGACCTCAAACGCCATTTTGAGAATATGACGTCATTGGAACAATTTTATATGGAAATTCAACAAACTTAGTAGACAGATAGTATTGAATATAGTTTAGTGACGTCACGTGACGTTTTTGGTGAGAAATTTGATAATGATTTTTATTAATCAATTTTTGTTTTTAAATTGAAGATAATTATTTTTATAATATTTTTTTCGTGAATATTGAGGTTCTATTTATAAAATAAAATTGAATCCTAAAATTAGTCAACATCCCTATTACTCATATGCGAACCATTTGCCTGACAGCCCTTCACATACGTGCAAACATTTGTAAAAATGTCAAACATTGCGCGCATGTGAGTGAACGGGATATAGTCCATTCACAGTTATTTTACCTCTAGTTATTAAGATCCATCCACCCATCCATCCATCCATCAGCCCTTGGAGGTGCACTGCTGGACATAGGCCTCCCCTAACTTGCGCCACTCTGACCGGTCCTGAGCCTTCTGAATCCAGCGGATGCCCGCTGTCTTCTTCAGATCGTCGGTCCATCTTGTCGGGGGGCGTCCTGTACTTCGCTTTTCGAGATGCGGGCGCCATTCGAGGACGTTTCTGATACGATCACGTAGAGAAATACCGAGCATAGCCCTCTCCATAGCCCGCTGTGATACCCTGAGCTTGTGGATTAGGCCAATAGTGAAGCACCACGTCTCGGATCCGTATGTCATCACTGGCAACACACACTGCTCGAACACCTTCGACTTCAGGCACTGAGGTAGTGTTTTGGACGACAAAATATGACGCAGTTTCCCGAACGCAGCCCATCCGAGTTGGATTCTACGAGTGACTTCTTTCTTGAAGTTGGACTTACCCATTTGGATCACTTGACCCAGGTAATTGTATTCGTCTACAACTTCGAGAGCAGCGCCGTCAACAACAACCAGTACGGGTGTAACATGGACATTCGACATGATTTTTGTCTTGTCCATGTTCATCTTTAGACCCACCCGTTGTAAGGCGCTGTTCAAGTCCCCGAGCATTGTACCTAGTTCCTCCAGGGATCCTGCCAGGATGACTATATCATCGGCATATCGCAGGTGTGTGATGTATTCGCCATTGATGTTAATGCCACGTCGTTTCCACTCCATCAGCCTGAATACATCTTCCAATGCAGCGGTGAACAGTTTTGGGGATATAACGTCCCCTTGCCTGACACCTCTCTGCAATTGGATGGGGTTCGTGATTGTGTCGTGTACTTTGACGGATATGGTGGCTGATGAGTACAAATACTTCAACACCTCGATATACCGGTAGTCGATCCGGCACCGCTGAAGAGAATTTAATACTGCCCAGGTCTCGATAGAATCAAAGGCTTTCTCATAGTCCACATAGGCGACACATAACGGCAGATTATACTCCTCGGTCTTCTGTATAATCTGCCGCAGTGTGTGTATGTGGTCTATGGTGCTGTAGCCTTTCCGGAATCCTGCTTGTTCGGGAGGCTGGAAGTCGTCAAGCCTGCGTGCAATGCGATTTGTGAGCACCCTCGAAAACAGCTTATAAACGTGGCTCAGAAGTGCGATAGGCCTGTAGTTCTTCAAAAGGGCTTTATCGCCCTTTTTGAAAAACAGAGTCACCACACTTCTGCTCCACGCTGTCATGATATTGTAAATGAGGGTATGATAAAGATTAATAAATCAGTCTTAACATGGTGACCGTGTCGTTTACTTGCGCCTCCCTTAATAACACACGCTTCCGTGGTAGTTCCAGTATGGATGACTGTATCAAACAGTTTTTGGAGTGCCACTAGGAGGGGTTTCCCCCAACTCTTAGCAGCTCGGCGGTGATACCGTCATCTCCCGGTGCCTTGTTGTTTTTAAGCTGTTTGAGGGCCTCTCTAATCTCATACAGGCTGACGTCCGGGATATCCTCTGTGTAGTATCGGGTTAATTCAGCTCTCTTGTCGCTCTCCTCACTGAGAGGTGGTGCTTGAGAGGAGGTATACAACCGTCCCTAGTATCTCTCAGTTTCTCTCAGAACTTCAGGTTTCGACGTAACTATGGTGCCTGACTCGGTCTTCAACCTCGAAAGCTGACTTTGCCCAATAGACAGATCTCTGGCGAACACTTTGGAGCCCTGGTTTCGCTCTATTGTGTTTTTACACGATTTGCGTTGTGTTTGCGCAAATCGCGTCGCCTGCCTTTAGAGATCTGTTCATTCAGCCGTCGGTATTCTGCCATAGAGGTTGGAGATTGCACACATAGTTCTTGTCGATCCCTCATAAGACCGAGAGTTTGTTCTGAGAGAACTTGAGATCTACCACTGGGGTGGGTCTTGAAATACTTCGACCCTACCTCGTGGACAGTTGCTACCATTCTAGGCACGCAAAACGATTTTGCAGCTCAAGTTGAAAGTTTTCGGATCGCTAGATTTGGACAGGTGTTGGGCGAAGCATAGACTTCATCAGGCGTGACCGTTCCAGCTTCACGTTGATATTTAATGTGCCTCTTACAAGACGGTGATCGCTTCCGGTTTTAAACCTGCTGATCACAGAGACATCATTAAACCTGCCAGAATGAAGTCTATCTCGCTTTTTATGGAACCATCAGGACTTATCCAAGTCCACCTGCGTTGAGGCTTCTTTCTGAAGAAGGAGTTTAGCTTTAGAGGTATGTATGGCTCTACTGATATCCTCATACATAATCTCTACCTCATCGTCGGGATGTGTCGAAGTCGGCGCATATACCTGTACAACCTTCAACGAATATCATTTGGATATTCTGAGTGTAAGGTACGCTACCCTGGCCGACACGCTCCCGACTTGCACAATGTTGTTGACGAGGGACTTGTGGACAAAAAACCCGACACCACCTTGGGATAGGTGTTCGCTCTCCCGGTGATAGAACAAGTTCCCGGATTTGAGTATTATCGTGTCCTCCCCCTGTCTTCGGACATCAGATAAACCCACAATACTCCAGTTTAACTTGTCTATCTCTTCTTCCAGCTCTTTCACCTTGTCGTCGGTCCTCAGTGTCCTGGTGTTATATGTTGCCAGGTGCAGAAGTCGTTGTTTAGATTGGTAGCCCGATCTCTGCCGGCGATTCTTAGCACCCCCTGCCCCGCCGTTACCATGGCCGCTACCGTAGTCAGGAATAGCGGAGCTGCCGGGGACTGGGGGCCGAGGCTTGGTTTTGGCTGTCATAGGGTGGTTAAGCCAATAGTCACCGCGCTTGGCCAGTGCGTGTAGGTGACCACAGTAGATGTTAATACTACTCAGGAAGACGCTGCTGCCCATCTCCTGGAATATCCCATTAGTCGCCTTTTACGACATCCCAGGAAGAGGTAGGAGTGGTGCTATTCTACTAAGTGGACCCGGCACCACACGGGCTATCAAGTTGGTTAACCTTATTTGTGTGTTGTCATATTTAGTTTGTACGATTCCCTAACATGAAATATTTCATGTTTCTTCTGATGTATATAAATATTATTTACTAGGTTGATCCAAAAGTAACGATAGTAAAAATGATACACGTTCAAATCAAATAATGTATTATTTTATAGTCTCCTAACTAATCGGTTCACATTCTCGGTAGTTATATTATTAAAATTACAACAAATTTAATTGCTTTAAATTGGGTTGGCATACGAATGATCCAAACGCACGCCTAATGATAAATAATCACTATCAAATGAACATTAATCATCAAAACTGCTCTCAGATTCCGTATCACACTCGTCTTTCAATTCTATAATAAATTTATCAATGTCCGCGTCTAAGCTTCCATCCATTTTACAAAACTTATCCTCAATATGTCCGCACATGTTTTATACGCAGTCGGGTTTTTTGTGTTTTTTAATTTTTTTGTGTGTAATAGACCTATCATTGTTTCAGTTGAAAAAAAATATTAGAACACGATTGCGTGAGCCATGACCACGTTTTATGCTATAATATGTACCTACGTTTGCCCAAAATTCTTCTGTATTTTCATTGAGCGACTCAGTTTCTTTTGTTTTTTGTATTTAGAACACCATTTTCTATTTTAATTTTCAATATTATATTACATTGGTAGAAAATGCAAAAAATCGGGAGAAACGGTCGCTAAATCGGGATATCGGGAGACGATAACCAAAATCACTAGATCTCCCGATAAATCGGGAACTTTTGCAACACTCGTCACTTGACAGTAAGTAATGCCAAACTAATGGGAAGGTAATGACAGCTTGTCAGAGGTAAAACAACTGTGAATGGACTATAACAATTGACTATTCGCATCATTAATGTGTAATATTTAGAGTGCTATGACGTCTATGACTACTGTGTGGGCTTCTATAATGCCCCGTTTATATGCGCGCGCGAGCCACGAGACATAGCTCGCGCGCGCGTGTCGTGGCTCGCAGGGCTCGCGTCGGGAGCGGTTTTTTGGGCGCGTGCCAAAGGATCTCGCGCGAGCGCTCGCGCGGTGTTCACACACTCGCGAGCTTCATTCAACGACGGCAACTAGCGCCATACATACATGTTCTATTGGATTCGTATTTTTCGAAATCGTATTAACTTTTACGCAAAATTATATGAAATAATAGAATATGGTACTGAATGATAATAATAATGAACCTTAAACCACTAATAATAAGACTTCGTATATTGAAACTAATATTATAAAGAAGAAAATTTTGATGTTTTGTTTCTTTGTTTGTAATTAATAAACTAAAAAACTACTGGAAAGATTTCAAAACTAGGATGCTCTTTTATTTTAAAAATAAGAATCTGTACGCAAACCAAATAGACACTGAAAAAAAGAACAGAAATTAAAACTCATCATTCTAATTTCTGCCCCATTTTAGTTAAAAAAAAAATATTTAGCTGCTTATTGCACTAAAAAAAAGCCTAATGTACAGAACTCTACCCGTAGTACAATCTAAATTGAGAATTTTGCCTATAAATCATGGTAGAAAGGTTTCATTGACTGGATGACGATGTATTACGTCAACGTGCTCCATCCTTGAACGTTCGAACGCATCTGAACGCCGCGCGCGTCTAAACACAAGATAGCGCTCGCGCGCGTAGGGGGCGTGGCTTACGGACGAGCCACGGGATGGTCCACGAGCCGCGCGTGTAAATGAGCGGTAAGGATTTTACTCAGTCTCAGTCAGTAACAGTAACAGTGAATGGGAACTCACTGGAAATATTGGCAATCTGTCAATTATGTTAAAATTATTTTGTTTTCGAATGAACGATTCTCTGTGGCTGGTGCCCATAGATAATAGCAATACAGCTGGTAGTAATGTCAAAAATCATAATACCTAATGCCAAATGGCCTGAATCTGAATGCAAAGTGTTTTGCCGATTTAAATTATAACTGCGGTGTTAAGTGTATTAAAAGTGTTACTTTAACATTATCGAAATAATTATAATAATATGGGGGAATTAAATAAGAGACAGAATGATTGGGATTCTGCTAAGGGCTTACGAGAACCAATAAAAACATTAGAGGTTAGTTACTTGCATTTTAATTTTCCTTTCTAGCAATGGAATGAATAATATACGACCTTTAAGCTTGTGTACGAATTCCAATGTCGGAATGTTACATCCTATAGCAAGTTAATAAGGGAAGTAATTTTAGCTGTATTGGGGCGGCATACTGATCCCAATTCCATGCCGGCTACTACGCGTCGTAAAATTCGACAGAAGCCAACACATTTGGTGGTAAGGCTTCACATAAGGATAATATTATCAATGTTATTATAATGTTATTAATAGTGATACTGGTATCATTTTCTTTCTGTGAAGCCTGCCTGGCTAGCCAGCTCCCACCCTGTTGTTTAAGTCAGCCGCCAAACGAACGATTCATCGCGTTCCGGCTGGGAAGTTGAGAGCCAGTTTTTCTTTCTTTATTCTTCTCTTGACCTGTGATGCAGGGACGTGCCTAGGCCATCTGAACAAGGCAAGCCCAGTTGTGTCATACAATCTCAGGATCTTTGGCCCGACAACACAGAGCACTCTATTCCATATTTATAATATTTACCAACAAATAATATGAGTGTAAACCGCTGCAGAGTGATGATAGTACAGCAATGATAATAAGTTTTGGCTTGTATGGCTGTACTGCCACTGCTGTAATGCATTTTATATCGCTGATGTTCATGGGCGACAATAGCCATATTTTTCCTTATTTTACCTTAATTATATTGATCAGTTATGATTTACAATATTATTGTACTTATACTGAAAATGTTTAAAGTAACTCACATACATATATTTTCTTCTTTGTATGTACATAATTTAATTATTATTTTAATTCATTACAAATTCCAGGACAAATGGAAATTGGTCCCATCTTTCTTGCAAATAAAGGGTCTGGTCAAACAGCACATTGATTCATTTAATTATTTTATAAATGTAGAAATTAAGAAAATTGTCCAAGCAAATGAGAAAGTGTTTTGCGATTCTGATCCTCTATTCTATATAAAATATTTAAATGCTTATGTGGGTACTCCGGATTTAGAAGAAGGGTACAATATTACCAAACCAACCACACCTCATGAGTGCAGGCTCAGAGACATGACATATTCAGCTCCTATTACTGTGGACATAGAATACATACGAGGCAACCAAAGAGTGATAAAAAACAAACAGCTCATAGGAAGGTATGAAATATTTAATATCAGGTTTATATGGAGTTTTATAAATATGATTCTTGTAATGTCTATTTCATGTCCTTTTCAGAATGCCCCTGATGTTAAGATCCTCAAATTGTGTTCTGACAAATAAGTCTGATATTGAATTAGCTCAGTTGAATGAGTGTCCCCATGATCCTGGTGGTTATTTTATAATCCGAGGTATGTAATTCTCTTATATTCTTTAAACTTACTAACTTTCTTTCTTTTTCTTCTTTCTTTCCTGGCCGGCAACGCATCAGTGATGCCTTTGGTGTTGCTGATGTCCATGGGCGGCGATAGCCACTTACCATCAGGTGGATCGTCTGCTCGTTTGCCGGCTATTTCAAAAAAAAAAAAAAAAAAAATATTAACTTAGCTAACATTGATTTTCACTTTTTTAGGACAGGAAAAAGTTATATTGATTCAGGAACAATTGTCAAGGAACAGAATGATAGTGGACGAATTCAAGGGAGCTATTCAGTGTCAAGTCACGAGTTCCACTCATGAGAAAAAGACCAGAACAAATGTTATAGTGAAACAAGGAAAATATGTACTCCGACATAATGCATTATCAGACGTAAGTTTATTCAAGCAGTAACATAATTAAAACATAATGATAACCCGACGACCCGTGTGGCGCAATGGTTACCATGCCGGATCTCCGCACCAAGGGTCCTGGGTTCGATTCCCAGCGAGGCCGAAATTTGAATGATGAGTTTGAATTTCTGTTCTCGGTCTGGGTGTGAATGTCCTTGTCTTGTGTATTGTCCATGGCACCCACGACACGGAATCCTAGTGTGGGGCTATGAGTGTGAAGCATTATTTATTTATTTATAACGGTGTTTTAAATCTTTTGTATTATTTTAGGATATCCCAATTGCAGTTGCTTTTAAGGCAATGGGCATCTGCAGTGACCAGGAGATAATGCAACTTATTGGCACTGAAGATGCAGTAGCTAAAAAAATGTCTCCATGCATAATGGAATGCCATCATTTGAAAATTTTCACACAAAATCAAGCTCTTTCGTACATTGGGAGTAAACTTAAAGTGAAAAGGTAAATATTGCCGCATTTTTTTACATTAGTCAATATGTAATGAATTACTCAGCTTTCGGGGTAGCCCAAAGGCTTTAAGTGCTTAACTTCGAGTTATGAGTCCTTTGCTTTTAATGCTCATTGAATGATTTATATTTTCAGGTTTCAGACTTCAAATGCAAAGTCTAGAACTCCAGTTGACGAGGCCCGTGACTTATTGGCCACAACCATCCTAGCTCATGTTGCAGTTGAAAACTACAACTTTTATGTAAAAGCAATATATTTGGCGATTATGGTTAAGAGGGTCATTGAAGCAGAAACAAATAAATCAGCAATAGATGATCCTGATTACTACGGAAACAAAAGGCTTGAATTGGCAGGATCCTTGTTAGCCCTTATGTTTGAAGACTTATTCAAGAGATTTAACTGGGAGCTTAAATCTATAGCAGATAAAATAATACCAAAAGTGAAAGCTGCACCCTTTGACGTTGTGAAACATATGAGACCTGATCTAATAGCCAATGGATTATTTACTGCTATTTCCTCTGTAAGTTTTTACTTTAGTTACTTTGGTTACAGCCAATTAGCCGCCCGCTATAAGGCTGTGTCTTTCCCCACCCTGAATATACCTGGAGAATGTGGCTCTAATGTGAGTTTTTCCCTTTTTATGACACTTGTTAATGAGCATACAAGCCACCCAATAACAAGTGAATAGTGATCATCGCCCATGAACTGCAACAACCGTTGCCGATTGAAAGGAAGTGGGGAACCCCCATTATTGTCACTCTTGTGTAAAATTTCTGAAGAACTTATGCCACTGAAAGTCTTCTATTTAATGTATAAACTACTGCCATAACGATAACAACCGAAGCTAGTTTAGTGGATATAATGTGCGTTGTTGCAAAGAGATACATATCAAATATTTCGAATAGGGGTTGTGTGCTTAAGATTAAGATAAATTAAAACTTTCCAGGGTAACTGGACCATCAAAAGATTTAAAATGGAGAGGCATGGAGTAACTCAAGTTTTAAGTCGTTTAAGTTATATATCAGCTCTGGGTATGATGACCAGGGTCAACTCTCAGTTTGAGAAGACCAGGAAAGTGTCTGGCCCTCGATCGCTTCAGCCGTCGCAGTGGGGTATGCTGTGTCCATCGGATACGCCCGAAGGTGAAGGCTGTGGGCTTGTGAAGAATCTGGCGTTAATGACGCATATAACCACGGAATGCTCAGAAGAACCAATATCTCGACTAGCCTGTAATGCTGGTGTAGAAGACGTTAGACTATTAGGTGGAGAAGAAATTAATCATCCAGCTGTTTACATGGTGTTCCTTAATGGTAAAATATATACTTACCTAAGCTTAAGGCTTAAATGCCAAGACCATTCCACATTTTAATGCAGGTCATCCTGTTTATTTAAAACTTACATGTAGGTACATTTGTGTTTGTTTACAGGTAATATTTTAGGTGTATCTAGACAATACAAGAAGCTTATAAAGATATTCAGAATGTTCAGAAGAAAGGGGCTTATTTCTGCCTTCGTGTCTATCTATCCAAATCATAACCAGAGGACTGTTTATATATGCAGTGACGGCGGCAGACTCTGTAGACCGTATATTATTGTAGAGAAGGGCCACCCTCTAGTGCAGCAACATCATATTAATGAATTAAATAGGGGGATTAGAAAATTCCAGGATTTTCTTAACGATGGTCTTATAGAGTATTTGGACGTGAACGAAGAGAATGACAGTCACATAGCGACTTGTGAGGCGGATATCGATCCATACGTGACGACGCATCTTGAGATAGAGCCGTTCACTATTCTTGGGGTGTGCGCGGGTCTCGTGCCCTACCCGCACCATAACCAAAGCCCCAGGAACACCTATCAGTGTGCTATGGGGAAACAAGCCATGGGTGAGTGTCAATTCTGTCATGAAAGTTAAAATCATTTATTGCCCATAGAACACTTCCAAATTTTGGTATTTAAATTTTTAAATACACATATTTAAAAATAAATTATTCGACTTTGTATTACAACATGAATAACTGTAAAAAATTTTTGATCCATAATTGTATTAAAAACCAAACTCTTTTTTCATGTGTCTTAGGAGAATAAAGTTTATTAAAATCTAAGGTGAAATTAATATGCATAGTAATAATTTATGTTTAATCATTTCATAGATCATTTACAATTTTACAGGAACAATTGGATACAATCAAAAAAATCGTATCGATACTTTAATGTACAACTTAGTTTATCCCCAATGCCCCATGGTGAAGACAAGAACCATCGAATTGACAAACTTCGATAAGTTGCCGGCGGGACAAAACGCTACCGTAGCGGTCATGAGCTACAGTGGATACGACATAGAAGATGCCTTGATCCTCAACCGAGCGTCCATAGACAGAGGCTACGGTCGATGCCTCGTCTACAAAAGCGCAAAAACCACCATGAAGAGGTACAGCAATCAAACTTCAGATAGAATTTTAGGTCCCTCGAAGGACGGTAACACAGGGAAAATAATTAGAGCTCACGAAGCCTTAGACTCCGACGGGATCGCGTCTCCGGGAGAAATGGTCGAGAACAGACAGGTGTTGATTAACAAACAAATGCCACTCGCCTCGTTAAACCCTATCAGTCAGAACCAGCCGCAGCAAGTGGAATACAAAGATGTTCCCATTACATACAAGGGTCCGGTCGAATCATACATTGAGAAAGTTATGGTCTCTTCGAATGCAGAAGAAGCGTTCCTGATCAAAATATTACTCCGACAGACGAGAATTCCTGAAATAGGTGACAAGTTTAGTTCCCGGCATGGACAAAAAGGTGTAACTGGTCTTATAGTCCAGCAAGAAGACATGCCTTTCAATGACAGAGGTATTTGTCCTGACATGATCATGAATCCCCATGGTTTCCCCTCTAGAATGACAGTAGGGAAAACAATAGAATTATTAGCCGGGAAAGCTGGTCTGATGGAAGGAAAATTTCATTATGGTAAATTTTCACATATTTTATTATTGTGAAATTAAAATTAAATTTTACGTTATTAATGTTATTGTATTATTTCTTACCAGGAACGGCATTTGGCGGTTCTAAAGTTCGAGATGTGTGCAATGAATTGGAAAAGCATGGGTACAATTACCATGGAAAGGACATCTTCTATTCCGGATTAACTGGGGAGCCACTAGAAGCTTATATATATTCTGGACCAGTGAGTGAAAATACTATTTTTAGTCATAATAATTCGAACATTCTTCCTTTAAGCTAGATGTTGGACAATAGTAAATAAATAAATTAAACCCCTACAACCCATTGATCTAAAATTTTCTATGCTTACAAAAAAAAATTGGGCATTTTTTCAATAACAATATTTTTTGATCAAATATTTTATCGCGACATTTATGCATTCTGGAGTTCTGAATTAAATAAGATAATTAACTAAATACCTAGAATGATATATTTGCAAGAAAATAAAAAGTATAAGATAGCCAGTAACAATGAACTCCCTTTCTGGCAAACACTAACCATTAAGCTGTAAATACGTTGAACGCGCGGACGCGGTCACGAAATATCAAACATAATTATGACGTAATATCCAAGTGTAGACGTACAAAACGCACTTGCGGTGAACGGTCTAAGTAACGTCTACCGCGCCCGCGCCCGCCGCCGCGCCCACGCGTTCAACGTGAAGTGTGAACCAACACATAACCAATAAGAAACAAACAACCCCGTATTGGGGTTTCACAGAAAACCAGCGCTGCATTCTTCTATTATGGAAACTGCAGTATAAGCTGAGTGATGTCCCTTTTTACAATATGGCTCTGCAGCGCGGGGAATTAAACAAAGCAATATTCCTCAAAATATACCGGCTGTATAATGTGTTATTTGTGTAAGAAACATTATTATGTACCTACCATGTATTAAGCCTTATGTCTGCACTGCAGTGTACTTTATTGTAGAATAAAGTGTTTCTTTCTTTCTTTCTTTCTATTGTACTCCATCGCCAGGTGTACTACCAGAAGCTGAAGCACATGGTGCAGGACAAGATGCACGCGCGCGCGCGCGGCCCGCGGGCGGTGCTCACCCGCCAGCCCACGGAGGGCCGCTCGCGGGACGGCGGCCTGCGCCTCGGCGAGATGGAGCGCGACTGTCTCATCGGATATGGAGCCAGGTGACTTGCTACTGACAGTCTTCTAATGGAAAACTTTAATAATGCTCACTTGAATTGTACGAGTGAGAACGGGCATTTATTTTTAACCGACTTCAAAAAAAAGAGGTTCTCAATTCAACTGTTTTTTTTTTTTATGTTTGTTACCTCAGAACTTTCGACTGGGTGAACCGATTATGATGATTCTTTTTTAACCGAAAGTTGGCGCTTGTCATATGGTCCTACTTAAATTTGAGCGAGATCTAACAATAGCATCCATGAGAAAACCATATAAGTCTTAAATTTGCATTAAGCATGTGCGTGCCAAATGGACGAATAACTGAATATCACTCATTTGAAGTCGGGTGTTAAAATTTTAGATTATTCACATTAATGTCTACAGGACAGGATTAAATTACACACAAAATTTTATTTACACTCTTCGGGCCCCTTGTAGTCCGGGTAAGACGGTAGCTACGACCCTGGAATGACATATGGACGATTGGACGGATCGTTATTATTTTTAACAGTGGCACATCTTGCCCTGCAAAGCATCGGATGTTTTTATGATGGTTTATTACTGGGGACTGACCACTGATGAGGATGTTCTTTGTGGGGATCTCAGGAATAAATCATATAAATTGAAACGCGATCTCACCTAATAATAATCCCGACCAGGTGGACTGATGACCTGAAGAAGACAGCGGGCATCCGCTGGATTCAGAAGGCTCAGGGCCGGTCAGAGTGGCGCAGGTTAGGGGAGGCCTATGTCCAGCAGTGGACCTCTAAGGGCTGATGGATGGATGGATGGATGGATGGATGGATTCATTCGCCTAATGCAATGTTTTCAAATCAGATCCAACCGGCAACATCACATCATACACAAATATTACAAAGCATGTCTAATGTTCTCTATATCACCGTCTTCCAATGATATTAAACTATAGATACGTTATGCCCTTACAAATCAACCAAAAAATCTGTTCCGACCGAGCTACAAACACACACACGTTTATCTTTTGTTTCACTACACCAATCCTTATTACATTTGAAAATTATGTAAAAGGGATGGCACTACTAAAACCATAATAGTGAAAAAGACAACTAGACGGCCTCCCTCAGAGGCAGCTATCAACTGTCTGAATTGAAATCGCTTGTCTAAATTCAACTGACATAATTTCAGCGCCGTCTTGGCATATCTTGTATATAATATCATTGCTATCCCCAGCATGTTGCTGATGGAGCGTCTGATGCTGGCGTCGGACGCGTTCTCGGCGAATATCTGCGGCGCGTGCGGGCGGCTGGCGGCGCGCGCGGGCTGCCAGGCGTGCCGCTCCGCCGCCGCCGTCGCCACCGTCGAGATGCCCTACGCCTGCAAGCTGCTCTTCCAGGAACTGACCGCCATGAACATTGTGCCCAAACTCACGCTTAAGAAGTACTGCTGATACTGCTGATTGGCTATGAACTAATTTGTTTTGTCTTTGGCTAAGCGTATTTACGCCAATGCCATGAATGAAAAAAAAAATTGTTTTGTTTGCAAAGATTCAACTAATTTGTTTGCCAGGATTTAAAGCATTTTAAACTGAGCGTTATATGGGAAAATTTAAGACTAATGGTGGGGTTTCAGGAATAAACCATGTATAAGTACTGATTTGAAGTTTTTAAGTGATAAAATATAAGTTTCAAAGCGAGAGTAATAATGCTGATGTCAATAATTCCCATGATATTATTATAAGCGTCTAAAAACTATAAGGTGGAATGAGTGTATTGTAAATCTGAATATTTCTATTTTTAGTAATAAATTGTACTAAATAATAATCTTGAGGAGTTTCATTTACGATCAAGTCAGGTCCCTCGTGTTGAGGTCACTGGGTCAGAATTTAAACATACATTTAAGTACTCTGTGATCAGTATAACTGAAGGTCTACCACCTTCAGTTATTTTTTACTTTTTGCTTACTATCACAGCCTATTAAAATGATCCACGCTTGTTTCTTGGCCCGTAGCGCATCGGTGTTGATATCTAGATATTCATGTCACTGGACGACGATGACCAGCTACTATCAAGTGGCTCGTCTGTTCGATATAAACAGATCGAACATGTTTATATATGTAGTTCTCAAGTTGTTAATATTAGGACGATGTAGTAGCTCAGCGACAAACATGGATATATTACTCTAACTGAATACATAACTTCGTAGAGGTACTTGAAGACCAATGACGTCACAACGGAATGACTATTCGACCAATCACTGGCCGGATTAAGGTTGCCCTTCGTAATTGTAAGGTGTCCACACTTCCTCAGAAAAATTATGTCCTATTTTGATATGGTTCTTCAAAATGTTTTCTAATATAATAATTTTTCTGGTAGTAAAAAATTATAATATTGAATCAACATATTTTATTATAATTTCTTCAAAATTATCCTTGTGTCATGAAAAGTGATGTTTTTATATGATTATATTTGTAAAAAGTCAAAAGTCAAAATATTTTATTTATATAGGTATCACTGATACACTTATGCACGTCATTTTTTAGCTTTTCGAAAGGTGCTTTGTCGTGGAGGAGAAGAAAAGCCTAAAGAAACTCCTCAGCTGTATAAGGTGATAATAAAATGAATCAATATTACTTACGGTACATTTTTTTATTTTAAGTGTATCGCACCTGTAAAAATATTTCAACACAATCGAATATATCTTGGGAGTATAGATAACATAGAAACAATAGAAAAATGGTCATTCCGTTGTGATGTCATCCATCTTCAGGTACCTTTACGAAGTTATGTATACAGTTAGAGACGTATATCCATGGCGACAAAGTCCTTTCAATAAATTAAAAAAGTTGTTAATATTATGAAACGTTAATGCACAATGAATTGTTGAATTTATGGTCATGGAAAAATGGTGGCTGACAAATAAAAGTTTGTAAGAAAATTCTCAAAAATTATCATTATAAAAAAATCAAAAAATATACATTGTTACATTGATAACCTTAATCGTTTTAACGATGCCTTCGACAAGATAATAAGAGCCCAAATGAAAACTAGACAAAAAATATAAAATATGCCGTTGTAGGAAAAGAATTTAAAAATGATATATCCGAGTGTGAACCATACAATGAACTTGTGAGACCCCAGTTTGCGGAGTGACAGCCGGGGAGGGAGGTCTTCGTTGACGATGGTCTGATGGTTCCCGATGTCCTTGACGTATCGCTGTACTGTCATTGGGCCCTGCAATACTTCTCGAGCCAGGTAACCCACAAAGTCCTGTCTGCTCCATAGCCTGACAAATGTTTCTCCATACTGCAATAAAATTAACAGATTCAACAAACAGTGGGATAGATTCTTATGTCGCAGATAAATTATTTTTAGGTCAAAGGCACAGACTTAAAAAAAAATACAGACGAAGTCTCCGCAACAAATTCAGTGAGGCACCCGTAGTAATACCAACTCTCTATTCGTACAAGTATCACACGCACACATTGACACTATGCTGTTATAATCTTCCGCCATTACCTCGTCGGACCGCACTAAAAATTACGCACACATGGTAAGCGGGCGGCTTCACTCTCGATAAGACAAGATGACGTCCGGGTTATTTTCACGTCCGTGGTGACAGGACGCGGATGTAAGACGTATTATTTGTGGGTGTTCTTGACCGGGAAGGCGTCATTAATGCCTTCGGTATTCGGACGATCGTTACTACTTACAGTTGACGCGAATGTTTGTTTGTCAATTCACATAAAATAATATACCAGTGGCTTACCAATTCATTGAGTCTTGTGGCTATTTGATGTAACATTCGAACTAAGATAGTGTTTTCATAGCTCGCTATTGGCATGAGATCCGGATCTCCCATGTAGTGTATGCCTGTTGGATTGCTCCTTAGCTGATGATAACGAATAAACAAATTAAAATTATAACTAAATAAAACAAGTTAGAAATTATCCTTATATTTTTTTAGATTTTGTTTTACTGCTTACCTTGTTAGCGATGGAATAAGCAAAACTGGTTGAGTTGTCAAAAGAAGAATTTTCCAGATTAATATCCATGACTTCTGTTTCTAGTGGATGTAGAACATTTTCATTTAACTAAAAAAATACAATTACAAAATTAATTTTTAATAATTCTAATAAAAAATATATAAGTTGTTTCATTAACAATGTACCTGGCTTACCCCAAATATATGAGAGAAATAATGAACACAATTATTAAGAAATCTCGGAACTTTCTTGAAGTCTTCTGTGGATGTTTTTTCTTCATTGTTTTCCTCCATCAATAAGAAATTACATATACTTTGCCATATACCTAAAAGTAATAAAATACATTATGACCACATCTAATTAAAATTTTTACTAGTTTTAAATTTATTTGAAAACAGGCCTGGCGCACTCCGCACTTTTAGTATGATGTTACAGTACGTGCCGCGTTCGACGTGTCGGGCCAATTCCAGAAGGGCTGCCACAACATGTCATACATTCGTAATCTATCACACAATTCATTACAAAGAAAAGACAACCCTACCGTTGTCTTCTTCAGACAACTCTTGCCTTGAAGACACATTATAATCGAGCGGAAATACCGATAAATAATTATGACTAGAAAGAGAGGCAACGTCTAGATATCAACGTCTGTTGACGATTAGCGCTGTGCGACCTGAATTACACTTTATTGCGTCGGAGAAGAGTCACTATTTATTTAAATGATTTTACGAAGTGACTTCTGTACCAAAATGTGGTGAAAATAGAAAAAAAATATATAGGTATAGAGTGAATTTGTCAAGTGGGCATGGATGGCTTTTGTATATATTATTTAATTATTATTTAAATGCATTTGTATCAAAGGAAAACAGACTACATACTGTGATGTTGATGTACCAAGTTGTTTTCATATTCCTCAAGTTTCTTCTCAGCAGCAATTTTGGCTGATATGATCCTTTTAACAAATTCTATAGCAAAGGCCTTCCTGTTCTCTCCCCATACCGGAGTGTATTCAAAGCTCGAAGATAGATTTAGTTCTGATATAGCCTGCTTTGCTATTGCCATCCACTTGTTGAGGGCGATGCCATTGTATGTGTAACTGTAAGGAAACAATAATAGCATTTAACATTTTAGCAGCAGATCAAGTCTGACGTCATGAGTGGATTTGAATGCCTGGAAAGGGATAAGGCGTCTATCTGGTGAGTGCTAACAAGGCTCATTGATCAAGTTGATTAATTTAAAACATTGCTTACGGTCAGCTTCAATGAAAGATTGTGTTATATCAGAGTAACTATCCTTTGAATAGTTGACAAATTATTAAATTAATGATAAATGATTATGTTACTTTCCATATGAATAGAGATATAATATATGTATTTTTATTGTATTTACCTAATCGCATGTCGCTTTCTAGTTTCACGGAAAGCTACGTAATAATATAAGTAATAGCCTTAGTGATATTACTAATAATATTATTATAATCTTCATGCGAACCACCATGCAGGAGGACCGGCTTGTGTCGCCTCTTACAAAACCCTTGACTGACAGCATGAGATTTGGGCTGAGTATTCTAGATCACTCGTAAATGGTCACTTTGCTATGACAGACGAGCCGTGCCCTGGACGAGGCACGGTCGGTACTAACATTTTATATGACGCGGACATCGAGTGTTTATGCTACACCGCGCGACGTCCGCGTCCGAGCCGAGTAAAAATGTTAAGAAAAACGCTCGTGCCCAGCTCGGTGTAACATAAATAATCCCTTAATTGAAGAATATTAAAACTAAAGTAAAAATTCAAAGATATAGAACTTCATAAACTTGGATTATGGTGATGATTACCTCTGCTCCAAATTATTGTAACTATTATCCAGACTGCGTTGTAATCCAGTATTATTGTCAGTTATTGCTTGCTCTAAATTCCATAAAATAGGGATCAAATGTGGTTGTGAAAATACCTGCAAAAACATATTTTATATTTACTTCAAATGTAATTAATGAATAACAAATTAATGTGATATAATAACTTAATTTTTACCCAGTTTTATAACAATAGAATAATTTTACGAGTTCAATTTTAAGTAAGATATTTTAAGAAGACTAAGTTTATATATTTTATTAATTTTGAAAATATGCTTACTTTTCCTAACCGGAATAACATTACTGTATTCTTATATGCAGTTAGATCCAGCCTCATAAACCTTGGTAAAATCAGCTGCAATATGCAAGTATAAGATGGGAAATTTTCAGCTATGAATTGAATAAAACTAGAATCCAATGGAGTGCTGTTGACCTCCTCTTGGTAATGGTGATCACTTGGAAACCTGAAATATAAAAAATTTATAAATACATATTTAATATCAATATAGTTAATTAATACCATTGTTACTATTATTGTTTCTCCATGGGGTTTGCCTGGATAGCTACCACCCTTGAGCATGAGTCAGCCGCCAAGTAACTCGTCGTGTTCCGGCTGGGGGCCTGAGAGCCAGTTCTTTATTTCTTTTTAGGGCTCCCACACAAAATCGCGAATTCGCATCGCATCGCAAATATCTGCGAATTCGCACGAACGCACCGCAAGAATTTTCGATCTGCTTCGCATCGCACATTCCTGCGATATTACGTCATCCTTGGTGACGCCATTTTAGTCCGCTCTGAGACAGCTTTAGAGAAAGACGGCGGCGCCTGCGCCGCCGCCTTCTTTGTTTATAAAAAAATAAACTCAAAAGCTCTTCAAATGAAGATATGCTCATTCTAAAATAATCAAAAAATTTATCTTCTTCAGTTCTCAACGCATAGTACTTTTGAGTAAAATAGTTCCCATCAGAGTTCATAATCGTAATAAATGGATCAACCCAGAATCTTCTTTTTCTTTTATATCTATTTAACAATAACAGCAATGCAATAATCTTTTTGCGATCCATCTTACGCTTCCTAAAAACATGTCCAGTACGGCTGACTACACTTGAAGGAATGGTCGCCCTACCAAACGGTTTGCCGCACTAAATCGTATCGCAGAAATTCGCATCGCAAGTTCCTGCGATGCGAATTCGCATCGCATCGCATCGCAGTTTTGTGTGGGAGCCCTTATTCTTTCTTTCTTGGCCGGCAACGCATCAGTGATGTCTTACCATCAGGTGGGTTTCCGTCAGCTCATTTGCTGGCTATTTCCATAAAAAAAACAATGTGTGCAATTCACACGTGGTAGAAGTAAAACCTTCAAAAATTTTGGTTTCAAGATAATGGGACAAATGTAAAATTTCGGGAAGATGATAATTTTAGGTTTTAGTAATGATTATAGTGATACAAAGAAAACAGTGGTAACTAACACCATTAGCGCCATCTATCCAGCAATAAAACTAATCTTCTGTCTTGTTCCTCGCACCATCTATGAATACAACTTAGCACTTTTTAAAGTAACACAAAGAGAACCACGAACATAAGAAACACTGTATAATTCTTCCAATCTTATTTTCTCCCACATAAAATCTTATGAATTTATGTGTCTGTCTCTTTTTACTGTCGCTTTTTCATTTCATCGACTTTCAAATCGCAACGATACTAAAGAAGTTTTCACTTCAAAAAACGCTTTTTAGTTTCTTATTGACACAGTAATTAATTGCAGTAGGACTTACCTGTCTTGATTAATAGTGTCACTTGTGTATCTCCAAGGTTGTATAAGACTGAGCCACATCTCTAAGACTATCCTGAAAGAAGCATCTAGTGGCCAGATCATAACTAGATGTTTTACATATTGATAGCCACGAGCACACATGATTTGTCGTGCGTATTTACGAAGTGTCGACGAACGAACTGCAGGATCGTTCTGATACTTTGTTGAAAATGCATGGATGTGCTTTACCATGATTCTTAGTATTCGTACACGCTCAGGGCTGGTAGACATCGCAGGCATCTGCTAAAATAAATCCATAAGTATTTTTTTTACAACATAATCCAAGGTACAAAACTGAATGGAGTGTCAGTGAAGATGAACATTTCAAAAGCTAGTCCACAATGATAGGGAACATACCAAAACCACGTGCCCCATTTAGGGGGGAGGGGGGTCTTCAAAACACCACGATTGGTCACAGAGGGGAGGGGGGGGGGTTTAGGTTTTTGTCACGTAGTCAATATTTTAGCAACCATTGCGCCACAAAGTCGTCAAATATAAGCAAAATTATTATTTTTAACTCTGTTTTTGCAAAAAAGTATTGAAAACCGTATTTATCAATTACCACGTGAAAACTAGGGGGGGGGGGGTCGTCGTCTTATACTACGGATGGTCACGAAGGGCCCCCCCTTAAAGTTTGTTAAAGTTAAAGGAGGGGGGTAAAAAGTTGGAAAAAATGGGTTACGTGGTTTTGGTATGTTCCCTTACATGAAATTAATTTCTTTTTAGCAATAATTTTAATTTTTCGAACTGCAATGGTCAGTGGTGAGGCAGTACAATTTAAAAATAAAATAAGTTGGTTTTGATTTTGATAGAGGGTCAAACAGAACACTAGAGATATTAACATTCACTTACATGGGTATTTCTTACATTAAATGGTTCCACACTCATCCAGATGTCAATAAAAACTTGCACAACAGTTTCAGTCCGCCATACCTCATTCCTGGATTGTGTTTGCGGCGAAGTGTGTTGATTACTCATACCTGATAAGTCTGGTATAAGTAAAAGAGAGTGTGTACATAGAGGCCTGGAGTAAAAAACAAATTATCACATTATAATAGTAGTAACTAAATATTCTAAATACATTAATAATGTTATTTAAAAATTTACAGACTTTATTGGTTAATTATTAAAATTTATTAATAAAAGAATAACCTAGAAATATAAAATTTAATTATGTTATACAGAGATTGAAAAAATACGGATCAGTATATGAATGGCAACAAGAAATTGTAATTAATATGCTTACCAGTTGGATGTCTGCAGTGGAGCTGCTACAGGAACTTTTCCAGAATAATGAGGTATCAGTGGCAGGACTGGATCGTTTGGGTTCAGGGGGAGAAACTGCTGAAGATAGTCGCAAACCAGAGCAGCATATATACTGCTCCCACTCTCCCAGGATTTTTTATTTTGATTACTATTAAGTAACTCTAATGCAAAATGGAATATATAGTAATCAAAAGGATCTGTACTTCATTAAGGACATTAAATATTCATAATGTTACCAAATTATACAGAGATTTCTTATTAAATTAATATTTAACACTTTCGCAACAGCCATACTAAATTAAAGAAGTTACGCTTTTATGGATTTTTACACATGGCGGATAATTATTATTACACACCATATGTGTGCGAGCTACAGTTTGTGCTAGTACTTTACTCACAAGAGATGTGTTTTGCTGTTGCGAAAGTGTTATTTCTATAAATTAGTCTGAAGTGTAATTCTTTTAAAAGGATACTTAGTGCAAGAGCCACCACATTCATTGACTGTGAGTCAGTACTTAACATGTCAGCATAAAACTGTGGACATCTGCCTCGTTCCAAAGTCATTTGTAAATCCATCTACAAAGAGTACGGGATAGTTCATTAAAAGGTCTTAAGAATTTTTTTAAAGAAAGTAATGGTGTGACATACTTACAGGTAACACATTTAATGGAAGATTATACTTTAGCTGAGGATCTGATAATAATTTGTAACATAGCCGAAACATTGGTCCTTGAGGCTCCAGAAAGTTGATCAACTCTGAGCTCTCGCCTCTGTTCTTCTCGTATATCAATGACCGAAGGCCCCAACCATTGTTAAACGACGAAGCAAATATGTTACTGATTAATTGTGGAAATATTGCTTGCAGTTCTTTATTAGGTGGTGATTGGTCAATTATTCTAGTAAGTCCCAATATCTTTTCAGGTAAAGGTAGGTTAAGGCAGGTATAAAATTGACTCTGAAAAATTAATTAGTAATTTAAATTGTACGTAATTGTATGTAAATGTACTTTTTACTTTATAATAATTAGTAACCATTAATACTAGTAAAAAAAAAAGAAGTAATGAAATACTAGTCATACTCACCATTATATCTTGCGCCATATTTCGCTGATTTTTAAATGCGAAATGTTATTATTAATTTATATTTATAAAATAACTTAGTTACAACTTCTCACTGGCCGATAAACATTTGAATATTATGCAGAATGCAAATTGCAGCCAAGCCGTTAGCGTTCACCTGCTGCTAAAGAGTACATTTGTATCCTGCTGCGGTAGCCGGTCGCTAGACGTGAAATGGCCGTTCTTATTTTATTGTAATTAATCTTAATTTTAAATATTAATATCATATAGGTTAATAATTTGAAGCAAAACTAATAAATAAGTTGATTTCGAAATTTATATCATGTTTTGACATGACTTGACTTGACATGACATTATATTATTGACATTAGGACATTTAAACTGACGTGACTGACTAGTGACTAGTGTTGCCAAATTTATTTTTACAATCCCACTAAACTTATCTATAGATACTAATATTATAAAGAGGAAAGATTTGATTGTTTGCATTGAATAGGCTCCAAAACTATCTATACTAATATTATAAAGAGGAAAGATTTAATTGTTTGCATTGAATATCAGTGAGAAAATTACAATAAAAACAAATAACAATATTTTAAATTCAGTAATTTTGAAGAAATTTAATAAAATGTTTTAATTCAATATTATAATTTTTTACCACGAGAAAAATTACCAATAGAAAACATTTTAATGAACCATATAAAATAGGACATATATTTTCTAAGTAAGTGTGGACACCCTAAAATATGAAGGACAACCTCAATCCGGACTGTGATTGGTCGAATAGTCCTTAAGATATGACGTCATCAAACTATTCTGTGCTTCACATTATTCCATATATTATATGAATTACATAGATTTGGTGTAATGTCATATAGATACTTAATTATGGAATAGTTCAAAAGACGAAATAATAAACATAATGGCGTCCTTGTCTAACGTATGAAATAAAAACAATCCAACTCTATGCGCAACAGTTTCGCTATACCGATATCGTCTAGTACCGATACCTCTACAAGGTCAGAGTGTATTATATCCATGAGCATGAATATATTACAGAGTAATGTATCCTTAATCTATAAATTACAAATGTCATGTCAAATGTTATCTTCTTTAAGATGACATAGGTTTTGTTTTGTATTAATTTTATTATTAGAGAGTATGAGAGTCTGAGAAAATATATCGACGTCGTGCACGAAATTCGTTTAATTAATTAACCCTGTGATCTCATATGTGGCGCCCAAAATTTGACATCGTAACAAAAGAAAGATAAGCTGATAACCTCCAAAATATTGAAAATATGTCTCCAATACTCCAAATTGTAAATGTGAATACATCACAAATCACAATTTCCACAAAGTAACTAACACTACATCAAGTGAAGAGATAAAATTTTGTAGTAGCGATATTATATTATAACCTCAATAATATTGATTCGGTTTCCTCTGTTACATTACAATAAACATAGTAATAGGGAAAGTTATTTTATTATTACAACTAAAATTGTTACAATTATTTTGTACCACACATTTAAATATAACCCTATTTTCATTATTTAATCTCTTTGGATTCGTGCAAGTATGGAGCACGAGTGGTTTGATAAAATTGGACGACCTCGTCATGTTATCGCGCCTATGGTCGATGCTAGTGAATTAGCTTGGAGAATACTTTGCAGAAGGCATGGAGCTGAATTGTGTTATACCCCTATGTTTCACAGCAATGTGTTTACAAAAGATCCTAAATATCGGAAAGAAATATTCACAACATGCCCATCAGACAGACCTTTAATTGTACAGGTATGATATATTGACACAAAATTCTATTCAGTTATTGTATTTATATCAGAGAGATATCGACACTTGAAAGGCAAAACTGACTAAGCGACATTGAGCTAACTTTAGAGGAGAGCAGTTAAAGTTAGAATTTTTAGAAAAAAGTCATATATTTTTTTTGTAATCCTCCTACCGATATTATTCTTACTGTTTTGGAATCCTTATTTTATCATCTATATTGTGGGTTGTGTACAACAGTTTTTCCAAAAATTCAACTTTAAACTGCTCTCCTGTAAAGTTAGCTCAATGTTGCTTAGTCAATTTTGCCTTTCAAGGGTCGATATGAATATTTGAGAACACCAACACAGACAATTTTGTGGAGTAGACTTCATAACTCAATGATATAACAAATTTCATGTATTTATACCTAACTAAATGTGTTAAAACCAAATTCTACATTTAATTAATTTTGAGTACATAATGCCATACCATTACATGATGACTTTTAATAAAAATTTCATGTTAGTTCTGTGGGAATAATCCTGATGTAATGGCTGCAGCTGCAAAACTTGTTGAAAATGAATGTGATGCCATTGATGTCAATCTTGGTTGCCCACAATCTATTGCAAAACGAGGCAGATATGGTGCATTTCTTCAAGAAGAATGGGACTTGTTACAAAGAATAGGTAATTTTAATACATTCTTTGTTTTGGTTATGATAATGTACCCTATAACTTTGTTATCCTTCAGTATTTTTTATGGGATTAGCCAACAAAGAAGCTGACGATCCACGAAAGTCATCACTGATGCTTAAAAAGAAAGAACTGGCTCCTAAACCTCCAGCCAACAATGAGCCTTTTGGTTGTTGATTAAAGCAATAGGGTGGTATCTAGTCAGGCTGGATACTTAATAATAAATTAATAGGCTAGACTTGCCATATTGGCGGTTGTTAATAAGACTAGGTATAATTTCTTTATAGAAAATGAAATACAATTATTTTTAAAATAAAAAAATTATAATGTCATTTCAGTTAAAGCAATGTCAAGTGCAGTTAAAGTACCAATTACATGTAAAGTGAGAGTATTTGAGAGTATAGAAAAATCTGTACAATATGCGCAAATGTTGCAAAGTGCAGGGTGTAAGTTGCTGACTGTACATGGCCGCACCAGAGAACAGAAAGGACCTCTCACTGGTATCGCTAGTTGGAAACATATTAAAGCAGTAAGGTTAGTATTTACAAATTATATCAATGAATATATGATACAAGTATTCTTTATTGTACACCACATAATGCGTAATAATTTATAATTAAAATGCATATATATAAGTGGTAACAAAAGGCGGTCTTATCGCTCAGGTAGCAATTTCTTCCAGACAAACTTTCGGTAGATGACATTAGTTAATAAGAGGAAGTGGGTGAGGGTGTACATAAGCAAA
This sequence comes from Thymelicus lineola, assembly GCA_963932265.1. NCBI lineage: Eukaryota > Metazoa > Arthropoda > Insecta > Lepidoptera > Hesperiidae > Thymelicus > Thymelicus lineola. Next base: position 8,645,090 of record OZ010686.1, read on the forward strand.
TTAATATATAATAAATAAATTAATATATAATATGATAATAATAACGAGAGTATATAACTGTAGATAATATAATAAAACAAAACCAGTCATTAAAAGTACCTACAATATTTGAATATACTTGAGTCTTTTCAAAAAAACAACATTTTATTTATTTACAGAGAAGCAGTATCTGTTCCGATGTTTGCTAATGGTAACATCCAATGTCTAGAAGATGCATACAGGTGTATGGACTACACAAAAGTCGATGGAGTGATGAGTGCAGAGGGAGTGCTTACAAATCCAGCTCTCTTTGAAGGAATAAATCCAGTATCATGGGAAATGGCCGATGAATACTTGTCCTTAGTTGAAATGTATCCATGCCCAACATCTTACGTCAGAGGACATCTCTTTAAAATATTCCACAAAATGTAAGATACAAACATCAAACATTTTTGTACCAAAATCTGGTTGACTATCTAATGTTATCAATATTAATTTTAGATTCACGTTTGACGAAAATAATGATATCCGACAACTTCTAGCTACAGCACAAAATCTCCTTGAATTTAAGGAAGTTAGTGTTCAATTAAAAACCAAGTATTTACCATACCATAAAGGAACTCTGCACTATCCAGACGATGAGGGAATTAAACGAATTGGTTATAATTTAATCTTACCCCCTTGGATATGCCAACCATATATACGAATTTCACCAGAAGAACATATTCAAAAGATGGAAATAGCAACTAAGAAACAGGTAGTAATTTTTTATTTCACATAAAAGTGAAGTTGATTTATTTATTCAATCCAAATTGTCTAGAAGTAAAATTTATGTCTAATATACATATCTACATTTCCTTTTAAATTGCAGGAAAATGATATCGAAAATAAAAGAAGTCTAGAGGATATCGACGGTAACCAAATTTCCAGAAAAAAAATGAAAAAGTTACGAAAACTTTCGAGGAGGCCAAATAAAGATGTGTGTCAGCATCCTGAACGTACTGGCGAAATTTGTACGAACGAGATCTGCCCCAATCCATTGGTAACTATTACATTTTAAGCTTCGTAGTTCCACATATACAGTTATAATATATATTTAAGTAATGAGCTCTGAATGTTATGTTTGAATTTTGATTTTTTTAGGGTGGCAAATGTCTATATCAGCTTTGTAAAAAATGCTGTAGATGCAAATGTTATGAAGAGGATCTTGATTGTAAAGGCCATGGAATACTCATACATACAAGACGAAAAATGGCAAAAAGCTTTGCCAATGAAAAAGAAAAAATATGTTAATATAATTTATTACTATAAGTATATAATATTATAAGTATGTACCTAACTTAAATGTACATAAAATATAAGATGTTTATATAAAAAAAAACTGTGCTTTATTTTCTGTAGGTTTAATTATTTATTTATTTAAGTATTCATAAAGCAGCCAACATTTTGCTTAAAATAATAACATAACATAATTAGACAAAAAGTTTAAATACCTAATTAATTTTCATTCAAAAACGATCACAAGATCATAGTTATGATTTATTTATACTTGCATATTTTGATCTGTTAAAATAAAGTCATTCATTCATTCAACTCGGCCTTGAATAAACGCGGGAACCCTATAAGTATGTGGTAGGGTAGAAACCATTCCCTTAATACCCGTATGGCTACGCGGCCCGAGTATCTAACTATAGATGATGTACCTATGGGACATTTCCAACTATAAATACATAATAGGCTATCCGGGTAATGTTTCGCAGAAACAAATTTAGAAAATAGATACGATTACATCATCACATTCACCACACCCCTATAACTCCTATGACGGTACTATTAGGGTGCGCGCGCACAACAATTATCCCACCACCTGTGTGGTCACACCACAAATAGTATCCAAGGAAACAAGAGTTCCACAAAGGAAAATCGAGAAGAATATTCCCAAATGTGTAAATATTGCTGTTTAGACCAGACATTGAAAAATCAGAGGAGAATCAATGGATTGCAGTTTCCATTAAATTGGCAGCAGATCACCAGTTGGATCGTGTTACTTATTACTGCACTGATAAATATCTTGATCGTCAGTCTGATACAATTCCACGAACTGAAAATAATATCAATTGTTATCTTCGTTATTTTATATACGAGTCATATAGTGTCCCATGTCGCTGCTTTGTTAATAGATCCGGCAGAAGAAGACCTGAGGAATCGTGAAACTAATGAAGTTCCTGAATTTGATCGTCGTCAACATGCCCACGTTATTGAAAATGGAAGATGTCATCTTTGTAACCTATACACGAGCAATAAGAAAACAAAACATTGTGGTTTATGCAATAAATGCGTGTACGAGTTCGACCACCACTGCAAGTGGCTCAATAATTGCATAGGGAGAAGAAACTACATCGCCTTTATTGGATGTGTGACGACGGCATTATCTATATCTGCTTTAACTTTCGTATTGTGCATTGTGGACATTGTCTGGTTCTTCAAGCAACCCGAATTGTTGAATCCCGATGTACAGGAGTTTTTAAATTGTAACTCTACAAGTTCAGTAAAGTTCTGCCAGAGTTCAATATCATTCTTAACATTTTTAATAATCTTATGCATCAGTGGGATAGCTATGACCTGTGCCCTTCTACATTTATGTTGTTTTCACATTTACATATCATGGCTGGGTGTATCTACTTACGAATATATTGTGAGAAACAGTAACACAAAAGCAAAAGAAACAAGATGTTGCAGATTAGATTTAAAAAGAAAATCGTACCTTATTGATAAGAAAAAAGAAAAAGATTTATCTAATGGACATAGTTCGGAGACATCAGAAAGTAAAAAAAATAATGCACTGAATCAAAATCAAACAAATGTGGCTCATTTGATTAATATATTAATTGAAAGTGAGCTCAACAAGGCTGTCAACATATTTTCACCAGATAACAAAATACATCCTCATCGAGATAGTGCAATTACTTAAATAAATTATCATATTAAACCTATTTAAATCGAATTTAAATTATTAAAAAAAGTAAAGCATTCCTCTTTTTGTACGTTTTGTTATTGGATACACAAAAGCGCAAAAAACATACTGTCCTATTAATTGAGAAACAGTTTCCCATAAAACGGTAATGAAAATCATGACTGATGAATAAAGTGTAATTTTTATGTTATTTTTTAATTTTCTTACATCCCCGAAATAAATAAATAATCAATCTAGATCGAGAACAGAAATTCAAACTCATCATTCCTATTTCCGGATCGCTGGGAATTGAACCCACGACCCTTGGCACAGCGCGGCAGTCCGGTGCCTATGGCACAACATAACTTCACGCGGGTCGTCAAATTAAAAAATATGGGAATGAATAGTTTTCAGACTGGGTATACGAGTATAATGTGAAGAAAGAAATTTTTTCACGTTACGCATTGTCATTGAAATGAAATAATCTTTTATTCGTGTAGATATCACTGATACACTTAAGTAAGTAATTTTTTTATAATAATCTACCAGCTTTTCGAAAAGGTACTTTGTCATGGAGAAGAAAAGCCGTAAAGAAACTCCTCAGCATATCTTTTAAAAATAAAACTTATATTTATTACAAAAATAGGTATTATCTAACATGAGCAGAACTGCAATGATTGCCTAGCTGGTCATTGCCATGTATTCTTATCGTTTAAATATTCATTTATCTCGTAATCCTTGCCTACGAGTTGAGTTTTTACACGTTTCTTGAAAGATTTCACCGGCGGCGAGTCAATATCTGTTCATTTGTGGACTCAACAGGAAAAAGCAGGGTGAGGGTTATAGCACACATATCAGCTCGGAAAGGGTTCGGCACCGTATCAACTCGAGCCGTCCAGTATTCTTTGTATAAAACTCCCTATGCCCTATAGCAACGCAAACTAATCGGAAACGTATCGTAATCGCCTCGCCTCCGGACAAGCTTCGCCTACGTCTTCGACGCCGCGCCTGTACTGTACTGTCGCGATCCTGTAAGGGTTCCGTTTTTTTTGGCGTACGGAACCCCAAAAAATTGTCTTACAAGTATTATGATAAATACTTGATAATTTAGAGTGTCCGACCTTTTTTTGCCCAAATGTCCGGCCAAACTGGCTCGTCTATCTGGCTATTTGGTTTGACGACGTGGCTACCCTAGGCCACGCCTAGGCCCTAGGCATTTGGGTAAAAAAGAAAACAAAAATACAAGTAAAAATTTTCATTTTCGAGAAAAATGAATAATTTAAAATTCAAGTCTACTCGACTCATTTTTTCCAAATTTATTTTTATTAAATAATTTTTATTTTAATCAATAAATAATTCAAATGGTGAAGTTATTTAATATTAAATTCATTATTTAATTGATAAACATATCAATCAATATAATATCAATACATATATTTTTCGTCAATTTTAATGGATTGATGGATTGGAGTTGTTTTGATGGATTTTAATTTTAATGGATTTTTATCATTTTATTTTATTGTTAACAGTAATAATAAAATAATAAACATTTTTAATTCTAATAATACTCGTTATTATTATTGGGAATTTTTAACTTTAATAAATTTTGTTAGGAATATAAATTTTCTGTAATTATAAGCTCCTGCGGTGCAGGACCCCCCCCCCCCCCCTATTTTACCTTATCCGACATCTACTACCTGGGGACTAAATTGACAAAAATTTATATAAACATATCAAATTAATTTTAATGTAATTGATTTTAATTAAATTCAAATTTCATAGAAATAATCGTATGTAAGCAGGCTACAACCAACTACAAAGAACATTAACAAATTCCGACATTGGTTTCTATTCACCCCATTTTACGGTAATTGAAATATTATGCTATAGATTAGCATTTTTAGACGGGAGTTAGGCGGAAGTTAAATAAATAGTCTCAAAAACATCGCAATTGCATTTTTAATTTAATAAAATATTGTTACATATTACATAAAACTATATTAAGGTTCCAGTGAAATGAAGAAAATATTGAATATAATATTAATTTTACTTAATTCACAAATGCCCAGTACAACAGGAATTCAGTTAGGAAAACACCCAATATCCACACTTTAACCAAACCCCCCTTCAATACAAACAAGAAACTCTTAATCACGTCTGCGACGACGATTTTGCTCCTCCTGTAAAATAAAAAGAAAAATTTAATTAATTACAAGTTACTATTTAAGAAATTATGCATGTACCCAGTAAGATTTTGTAAATTTTGGCTGATATACAAAGATATTTGGCCGTTTCTTACTGCTGTAGCGGTACTTAATTACAGCATTGTCAACTAATCTACTCAAATAATCTTGTCAACTAATCTAGTCAAATAATCTTTAAATATAAACTCGAGTAATTGAAAAATTATACTTGCCTTTTGTGTTAAGATAATGACTAATCTCCTGAACATTCCAATGAAATCAATGAAGAGCTCCAGTGCATGTTGAACAAAGTCTTTGCTTCCCATTCTACGCTTCTCAATAATAAGTTGGGTGTCAAATAGAACAAAACCACACATTAATACGAGTCCAAGGTACAGGTGAATCTGAAATAAGAATAATAAATTAAAATAAATTTTCTTACAATTCTTAAAAAATTATAATGATTTTAGAAGTCTGTGAAATAGCAATAAAATCCAAACCAACAACATTCTTTGGCAGTCAGATACACTACATATTTTAAAGTATACACACAAGACTCATTTTTAAGACACTACTAACCTGGTGCAGGAAATAAGACTGCATGAAGATATTGAGCAGGGACATAATAGATATTGAAGACAGCAGAGTCATCAAGGTGCCACCGAGGAAGAGCCAGCTTCCCCTCTCCGCTAGCATGGCAGCAATGGAGAAACACACAAACACCAGCGTAGTCCCCAGCAATGCAGTTACAATAATTGAGGGGTCGACAATACTAACATACTCAAGTAGTGGTCCCAAACCCATACCTGAAATTAAATTTTAATACATATTAATCAGCATCATCATAACTTATTTTACACTTCAGGTAATTATTACTATAATTAATTATTTAGTACTATCTATACATATTAATAAAATTGAAGAGTCTGTCTGTGATTTCGAGATAAATGATTTTTTCAAGTTGCAAATCGTTACTTGCACGATACCAACATCGAAAAATGAGTTTTTAAAATTTTTGTCTGTCTGTCTGTTTGTTTGTCTCCGCTAATCTCCGAAACCACTGAACGAATTTTAACAACACTTTTACTAGGATATTGCAAAGTGTTCAACTTAACAACTAAGCAATTGTTTAGGGTTCCATACTAAAGGGTTCCTTAGGGATAGTTTGTATGGAAAAATAAAAAAATATCAGCCGATTTGTTTTAAACTTTTAAAAACGTATTCTCCGTACAAAAAGAGTTATACATGCATTTCTTAGATTTTACTTATATTGCATGAAAAGGCCATAAAATGCATTTAAAGGTTATTTTTTTTCATTAATTTAAATCCCTATTACTGAGTGGATATCTATTTTTGTATTTTGTTTTTAAGAGCATATTGTTTGCGTATCTATGACCTCCAATTTAATTTCAGCATTTTATAAATTTCACCTGGGAAGTGGTAGAAAAACGCAAATTAAGTCTGTATGAGTAACCTATATCCAATAAATAATCGATTACTATCTTGGCAACTAGATGGCTCTGTGTGTGTTGATTCACGCCAACGCCTTTAATACATACACCTTTAATATATAATATAATTAGTATGTCTGTCTGTGATTTCGAAATAACTGCATTTTTCATGTTATAAATCGTTACTAGCACGATATCAAAACCGAAAAATAAGTTTTAAATTTTTGTTTGTCTGTTTGTTTGTCTTCATTAATTTCTGAAGCTAAGGAACGGATTTCAACAGGACTTTACTACAATATCGAGTCTTCAACTTAAATTATAGGCAATTTTTTTGGGATCCATAACAAAGCAAGAAAATAAAATATGAGTCGATTTATTTTAAACATACAAAAACCTTTTCTTCACACAAATTGAGGCATAGGTACATACATTTCTTAGTATATAATATAATTAGTATGTCTGTCTGTGATTTCGAAATAACTGCATTTTTCATGTTATAATTCGTTACTAGCACGATATCAAAACCGAAAAATGAGTTTTTAATTTTTGTTTGTCTGTTTGTTTGTCTTCATTAATTTCTGAAGCTACTGAACGGATTTCAACAGGACTTTACTACAATATCGAGTCTTCAACTTAAATTATAGGCAATTTTTTTGGGATCCATAACAAAGCAAGAAAATAAAATATGAGTCGATTTATTTTAAACATACAAAAACCTTTTCTTCACACAAATTGAGGCATAGGTACATACATTTCTTAGTTTTTTTTTTATATTTTGCGAGGTGGAGCCAAAGCGAGTACTTATTTTTTTACAAATTTACAATAATTCAAATACATATAAATATAACTGAAGTGAATGTCTGTGATTTCGAAATAAATGATTTTTTATGTTGTAAATCTATACTTTCACGATACCAAAACCGAGAAACGAGTTTTTAATTTGTTTTAAACTTACAAAAACCTTTTCTTCACACAAAATAAGGCATACATTCATTTCTTAGTTTATTTGTATTTCGCAAGATGGAGCTAGAATACGGCACTGAAGTATTTTTTACTAAATATCTATTTTTATATTCACTTTTTTAAAATCATTAATTGCGTATCATGGCCTTCAACGTTTTAGCATTTTTTTGTATTTTACCCTGGAAGGGGTTGAAAATCGTAATTTGGTGTTGTACAAATAGTAGACATTGAACAAATTGAATAATTGATCATAAAATACATAAATCCACTAAATAAAACGTATTGCGGCGTGTTAAATCAAGCTTAGGGTTGTTCTTTGAAATAACTAAGTGTTCCGTCATTTTTAGAGTTCCGTAGTAGTGATGTTGTAGTTCTGTTATAATGCAGTCCTGAGGAACATCGTGTTGAGAGTGCAGAGTGCTGAATTTTCTCATTTTTTGTGAAGCAATATCTTCCCTTTGCCGAATTATTGATTTGCCAAAACTATAATGTAATAAATGCGAAAATGTGTTGCTCCTTTATTACCATTCTCATTTTACTCATCGAATTAACCTTAACTCTCTCTCATCACTGAACCAATCTTGATGTGTTTTGGTATAGACATAGATTGTACCTTGGAGAACGATATAGGACTATTTCTTTTTTTTAAAGTCTGTACCTAATGTGAAATACTGATGGATCAGCAAACATCTTTTCAACTTTTTCCGAAGCGAAGCGAGGGGGATTGCTAGTAATTAATATAGTAACAGCAAACAAGCAGGTTAAGTGTTAGTAAGTAAGTGTTTGATGTTGTTCTTGGTCATTAGTAATCTAATGGCATTGCTGGCAAAGTAGTGACAAAAATGCCAATAATAATGTTTGATTCAACCCAATCTTTGAAGAGTTGAATTGATCTGCACTTTGGATCGCATGGTGTTGATCCAATCTGAAAATCTAATGGATTATATGCCTGAGATCCAATTGTCGAAAAGATCAGATTGGCGCATCCATAATGGTAAAGTTGCTAGATAAGCTTACACTTAGAGATAATTATGAAATTTGAATTAAATTTTGAATTAAAAAATAAATTACAAATATGTTTATCTATACTAATATTATAAAGAGGAAAGATTTGATTGTTTGCATTGAATAGGCTCTGAAACTACCGAACCGATTAGAAAAATTCTTTCACTGTTGGGAAGCTACACTATCCCCGGGTGACATAGGCTATTTTTTTTTACTATTTTTCCCCAAGCGAAGCGAGGGCGATTTCCTAGTTAAAAAAATAAAATATGAACTTTGACAAACTGAGTTAGTTGAATTTCAAAGAGACAAAGAGAGCAAGTGTCTAGAATGTAAAGAATAAGATGTAGTCATAAATAGATTTCTTAAAGCCAACTGCATGTTGCACAATAATACTGTCATCAATCCATTAGTCACCTAATGTAGGGCACAAATAGTTCACATTATAATTGAGAGCTATTAAATTCATATTGTTAACAATATTAGTGATAAAAATTCTGCTAATAACCATACACAATATCATACCTGAAGTCAGTCCGAATCCCAACAGATATCCAAGGCGAAGACTCGTATTTTTGCCATTGTCTGGTGTGGCAATAAGCATCAACATGAGCCCTGCCCCAATAATCGTAGATAGCAGCCCTGCTTGTAACTTTGTGTACATATCAACATATACTCCAGTCGAAGCAGCTGCACAAGTCATCATCAAGGTTCCATAAACATTTTTTAAATGTTGGCGTACTGGAGGCTCTCTGAAACAACAAAATGTATACAAATTGTTCTATAAACATGATGTAAATTGTGTGGCAGCAATACAACCTTCATGATATTAAGTTCAGATTTATCTATGATTTACTAACCAACCACAAAAAAACTATGACAAAGCTGACACAACAAAACATTTTATATTTATTCAAAAGGTCAGTATTGAGACAGCGTCATGACTTATGACCTTACTCAATATAATTAGGGATTATGATAAAATATTTTCAAACATAACGAGTATTTGTAATATTACAGAAAAACTACTCATTTAATGGAAATAAAAATATTAATGCAAAGCCATACTAAAAATATTAGTATAATAAAGTAGTACGTTTCTACAATGTTCTAGAATCATGAAGATTAAACAAGCGGCCATTGCTCAGATTACCCTGAATTTGCGTCACAATCAAAATATGTACATTAAATAAAATATTGTAATATTAATATTTATTTTGTATTACATCAATAATTACACTTAATAGCATTAAAAACACCGTTTACGGTTAAAAAATTATGTACTTACAGTCGATTTTGAAAACTGTTAATGAATGTCTGTAGATTAGGAGTCATATTGAAATCTTTATTATTACTTTTAACTCGATGTACAGCTTTTCACAACAATAAATTAAAATAATGGATCTCGCAGTATCTCACAGTAATATGCGCAGTTATCGTATCAATATCAAATATCAAGTGATGCAACTACAAATTCTCACTCAAGTATCAACTAAAATTTTGCGTCATGACAAGAAACGTGATGAAAACCAATCATAAACACGCACGTCACCTTTTCCATCCACTATCACAGACAATCAATAGCAAAAAGAGCAGAACACCACAGACTTGAATTACTAAGACTGCTCTATGGTAAGCATGCTGCAGTGTTGCCAGATGTACGACTTAAGTAATATTCATACGATTTTTTTTGCTTTTTTAACATGTACGATCCAAAGATCTAAATCGTACGTAATTCCTACGACTTTTTCATAAGTCGTAAAAACCGTTACAGAATTAGTCAACAGAGCAAAGCACTATAAATATAATATTTTCATCTCAATATAAGGGGATTCAATTAGTCAACAGAGCAAAACACTATAATTATATTTTCAACTCTAATAGGGGATTCCCCTTGCCCCTTACAGATAAAATCCAACTAATTTATAAAAGGAAGCATAATTCAATATTTCAATCCTATTTTTACATAGGAGCATAATATGTGTGAACAGTACACAACTTGTGTGAACAGTAAACAGAGCGAGCAATATTTTTTGGAACGAAGTTCCTTATCGTGCGTTGTGAAAGGGGGCTAGACGGAAAATTACGACACTTTTTGATTTTACGAATGACGACACTTTTTTTGAAGTGATTCAGTACGTTTTACAGAGATGGCGCTGTACAAACTGCGTAACTATATAAGGTAAATGAAACTAAGTATCCAGAGTGAATACAAAAAAATTAATAGTTTCCTTGAACTTCCGTATGTTACAAGTATAAGTTGATAACGTGATTCAGAATTAATTTACTAACGCCATCTATCCGCAACTAACCAAACTAAATATCTTAAGTCTGAACAGGCGCTGTACAACAATACAATACTTAAATCGAAAGGAAATTCGTTCCATCCGGGTGTCCCTTGACACCTCTCATGTTTTTTATTTGTAATGTGTTCTACGCCTATTTACTTATCGAACTTTTTGAATTTTCCTGCAAAAATGTTATTGAATTTGAGCTACGATTTATGATGGCTTTCGATTTACTATGCCTTCCTTACTCTAATGCCAGTTCCGTAAATCTCATAAAAACCAAGATCCGAAATAGATTTAGCAACGAGACTTTGAATGGCACACTTATTGCAAAACAACATAGTATAAAACGCTATGGTTGTTGTTGTGTGTTTTTTCCAACACAAGAAATGCTGAGCAAATTGAATAGTAAAACTCTTTACGGGGATATGTAATGTGTATACCTAATTAAAGTTTTAGTACAATAAAAGAATCGTATTATTTTTTTGTAGCCTTCTTAGGAAATATGACTTTTTATTTACCCACCCACCGTACTGTCTCTTATTCAGGACGTCTGGCAACACTAACATGCTGCATTCATCTTATAAATATATAATTTTAAACGAACAACGTTCAGAAAATTATTATTAAATAAACTGAAGATAAAATAATTGAAAAGGTCAAGGAAAAGCTCACTAATTGAGAAACATGAAATTGTAATGTGGAGGAGGAAATAAAAATAAAAAAATGAGGGACGAAGGCCGTAGAATATATTATATCGATGAAACATGGATCAATGAAGGTAAATACTTAATTAAAATTTTATGTATCATTTATTTATTTTTTTTAACGCTTCACACTCATAGCCCCAAAGATGTTTAACTAATAGATACGTTATGCCCTTACAAATTGACCGAAAAATCTGTTCCGACCGAGCTACAATACACACACGTTTATCTTTTGTTTCCCTACACCAATCACTAGTACATTGGCAAATTATGTAAAAAGGATGGCATTACTAAAACCATAATAGTGAAAAAGACAGCTAGTGTTTGTCGCTCGCGTCAATCTATATACGCTACGGTCTTTATCGCTCTCGCGTCAAAACTAGATCGCTATCTCTTTCTTCATCTGAATATGGCGTCTTTGCATGATTATTAGATTGTTTAGAAAAATAATTGAAATATACTAAATAATCTAAGTTTCTTAGCGTACTCACGCATGGTATGAGATTCCTTGTGTTTTGTTGACCTTGGAGTCATAATTGGTGCACTTTCTAAACACACAGGATGGCATTTTGTTATATTTTCATAACTACGTATTAACCTACGATGCGCCACGCTCGTGATTGCGCTCGAGGCAGACTAATCACAAAAGTTCCCAATTGGGAACTTTTTCAATCATCACAACGCGCGCGCTTATGACCTATCTGCCTCTTTTTAATATATAATATCATTGCATAGCCCCACACTAGGATTCCCTGTGTCGTGGGTGCCATGGACAACACACAAGACAAGGACATTTCTTACAACTCAAGTAAACATAAGTGAAATAAAGCCCTATTATTGGAGTTATTCAAAGTAGTTTATGAGTGAATATCAAAAAAATTGTACATAAGAAAAAAGCTTGGTGTCCTCCTAACTAATATCAGCGTTTTACCTTACCAATAAAACGCTTATTAAGCGATAACCTTATTTGAAGCCTAAATAAACATATTAGAGAGAGTAGCGTATTTGATTTCCGGTAGCAGGTCGGTATTATCCTCGAATTCTCATTGGTCGTCCCCCACCATTTTAGTTCTCTGGCTGTACACCAGGTGGCGCCGTGTGCACGAGGAGGTTAGACTCGGCGCATTGCTTCATTGGATCTCAAATATTAGATAAATGTTTTCACCAGGCAGGGTTAGAATGTTAGGCTTCAAATAAGGTTATCGCTTAATAAGCGTTTTATTGGTAAGGTAAAACGCTGATATTAAGCTTTGAACCGTTATTTGAAGCCTAAATAAACATATTAGAGATGTGTCTGTTATCGCCTGGTGTACAGCCATCGCCAATGTGACGATATCCTAAAAATTACTTTAAAGCATTTTTAGCCTTTGAGTACAGTATACATTACTGTAGGTTAGAAAGTTATGTACCTAGAATCGGGATACATGCAAACATAAGTAATGTTAGTATATAGATTTCAATTGAAAACTACATTAATTTATCGTAAATGCTATTATAATATTATAAATGTGAAAATTTGTGAGCATGTTTGCTACTCTTTCAGGCACAAGCCGTTGAAAGAACTTTCGTGAAGTCCAGCACACAGGTAGGCCAATCTGGAACAAGACAATAGGCACAAGTTGTTCCGGAAAACACAGCAATGCTGCCGGTAGAACGCTAGTATTCAAATAATTAATTAACTAAATTAACTGTCGTATATAAAATTATTGTAATTGATAATAATATTATAAACCTTTCATTACTTATAATTCGTAGCATCAGTTAACCTTTTAGCATCACTTATTGATTAAAAAGTTGTGATACAACTGTAGGCTAGATGGTATTGGTGAACTTTGAATCGCTGTGTAATAATATCTCAGAAAGCTATTTTCTAATCCTCAGTTACCCCTAGCTAGTAAACATACTTAAAGATCATACCCCACACGGTAGAGAGCAGTTTTGTATTAGATTCTTGGGCGCGACTGCAGGTCGATAACCACCTGTGTTAGCCTTAACTTAATACCTGGTCGAAGTACATAAAAACTTATATATTAGTATGTGTAGCTGCCTTTGTTGACCCCACATTCTACGTAATAAGCTAGAATTTTTGCAGATATTGCGCTTGGCTTAGGTTCAGACAGGTCTACAACTGTTAGTATTTAAAAATAGGATCTAGGGCCTCACAGTCTATTTTTATGGATAACGTATACAATAGGCGGTTTTGCACCATCACATATTTCTTGGTTAATAAGCAATTATTAGCTCCAATATCTAGTAAAGTGCCACTTAGTATATTTATTATTTAAAAATATGTACTCGTATTTGAATCGGCCTCGTTTGCCTTAATTACAGGAATTGGATTTTCTTTCGCCAATGTGACTCATTTATACCGTAGAGGTTGGATTATTAATGTGAAGTTTCACGATGGTTTTGCTGAACTGTCAGATCCAGCGTGCTGTAGCCTGAGACTACACGAGTTGTTCATGAGGCAAAATGGCCTGTAGCGGTAAACCAATCTGGTAAAAATCACTATTATAATCTGGGAAAAGGTGCCTTTCTGGAGGCGGAGTTAAGCAGTATAGCTGGTCAACTTTACCATTGTATTGGCCATGAATATAATGAGCTTGAATTTAAATACTGAAACTGATTGAACAGGCTTAATAAATAAATAAAATTGTTTATTATGTACTGAGTTTGTTATTTCTATCAAAGACATTGATTTGGTACTTCCTTTTCGTATGTACTTACCGTTCGGTTAACGTTTTGAGTTAACAGTGACTGACCTACTAGGTGCGGATCGAACCTTAGAGCGTAACAAACAGTGCGCATGTTTCTTAAAATGGACTGTAGAGCCGTTTGGAGCCCAATGTCAGTACAAGCGGTTGTTCAGTTTAGCACGTTATTTCAACTGACATATCTATCACTAGGTAATCCAGTATTGAAGGATGTTAAAGTTTCAACGGAGTTAGGTTGGCATTCCATCAATTCGAATCATTAAAGGCACTCGCTGGTATTGTGGATACCGATGACGAGGATTTTACGTAGTGGTAAGTACATACTCTTTGGGTAAACACCGCTATGCCTTAAGAGGGCTTGATAACGTAAGTGATCCCTGACTATCGGGGAAATAGCAAAGGTTACTTATCCTATTATACGTTGGATACCTTTGCGACCAGCCGTTTCTATCTTTCACAAAGATAAAATATTCTTGAAGATTATCTATGGATCCTTTTACATATGTTGTAGTAAAGTATAATGTTGTTATATTCCTAACTTGTGTATTATGTCCATTAAGAAACTATGAGACTTATTCGGTTGCATGACAACCAATCATAAACGATTCCTAGATGCTCGACTTATCAAAGTTAATTTGCCAACCCATATGTTTAAAAATTATTGTGGCTTGCTAAATCTGATGTTTTAGGGGACAAGGTCCTTGCAGTCTATTAGATTATCTGCCGTTATATCTGTGCAACACAATTGATCAGATACGCCAAAAATATTTGGTGTACATGTGCGCGAGGCCATTAATCTTTAGTGAAGGTCCAGGGACGCACACCGTTATTCTACAATGCCCGGCCGATGCAGAGGCTGCCATGTTAGGAATGTGATGAAGAAAAACTAAGTAGTACTTAATAGATGATTATCGATCACGTAGTGTTATGGTATTTTGGAATATTGATGTGAACGTTAGGAGAACTGGACGTACATCATGATGTAAAGTAAAAGGAATATTATTGAATAACCAATACCGTAGAATACACCTTCTCCTATATATATCTACGCCAATTGCAATAGCGGGCTATATTCAACGAAGCATTGATGTGTTTTGGTATTAATGGGTATGTGGAAATATACGTTGGATAAATATATTTTGCTTAACCAATCCAATGGTTGTAACCAGTTTACTACTCTGTATCATTATGAGCTTGCACTTACTTAATCAAACACGATAATTTAGGTTATTTAAAATATTTGGAACACCAAGCCGGTACTAAAAAGCACGGGTTCTGAAAACACTCTTTTCATTAATTAGCATGAATCCATGGCCTTCGAGGTAGGTGTTTGAAGGAGGTCAAAGCTGGGTACTGTTCGGCACAGTAGGTACTGCTAACAATAGCGTGGCCAAAAATGGAATGCGAAAATTTTATAAAATTTTTAGTTTGAATTTATAGTTTCCAGTTTGCGGTGCTTGTAGAATTTGATATTGTTCTAGAAATTCTGATAAATTAACCGCTCGATAAGGGTCATGGACCTTTACTTGTGTTTTGAGTGCATTTCGGGGCCATGAAAATTCTCAGGGCCAGATCTTTGTTGTCATCAAGAAAAGTTATTTCTTGATGGGTGTTTGGGGGTGAGGGTAGTCACGCCCGTTTTTCTTAAAATTGTATGCATTTCCGATACCTTGAAAAGGCAGTTTACTTAAGTAATCTGAATGAGGGTAATTATGATTCAATAAATATATATTTGTACTGTACTTTAAAGCATGACTAGACGTGACCTGAGTCTGTTAATAGCACTGTGCTTGCGCAGCAGCTTTATTTTGTTACGGTGCTCGGAGCGGCCAAAACTAAAGATATTTCATGGGGCGTGGGTAGTCGCGCCCATGGTGCTTAATATTGAATGCATTTCCGACGCCTTGAAAAAGCGGTTTTAGCTTACGTAATCTAAATGAGGGTAATGATAATTCAATACATACAATATATTTATGCTGTACTTTAAATCATGACTAGGCGTGACCTGAGTCTGTAAATAGCACTGTGCTTGCGCAGCAGCCTTATTTTGTTTCGGCGCTTGGAGCGGCCAAAACCAAAGATATTTCATGGTGCGAGGGTAGTCGCGCCCGTAGTGCTTAATATTGAATGTATTTCCAACGCCTTGAAAAAACGGTCTGCTTACGTAATCTAAATCAGGGTAATGAATATCCAATACATACAATATATTTATACTGTACTTTAAAGCATGACTAGGCGTGACCTGAGTCTGCTAATAGCACTGTGCTTGCGCAGCAGTTTTATATTGTGTCGGCGCTCGGAGTGGCCCGAAGTTTTTAGATATAGATATATCCGCAGCTTTTTCTATGAAAAAAGAAAGATTCAAAGATTCTCGCTAGTGGGAGGAATTTTACATAAACGGGCCTTCAGAAAATTATCCATAAATGCAAAATGTTATAAAGTCTGATGCTAATGCAACGAATTAATAACTCTGCACTTCTACCCACACGATAGCTGTAAAACATCATTAACCTCCTTTAACATCTGCTAAGACTGTCAGTGCCTATTATATTTTGACATTATTTTAGAAGAAAAGTACACGACAATTTGGTCGAAAAATGCTACTATTTATGTTGTAATAAAATTCTTATTAGTATTACCTTATCTTTATTTATTTTAGTATGTAGATTATGATTAATTGATTATGTTGTACGCCGTATGGTAAGACATAGCAAAAAACTATCCACTGTCACCTGTGATTGTCACCTTATGTACCTTCATATTCACAGTAAATATGTTTGAGTTTGAGGTTGTGTTTTATTATTTATTAGAGCTATGTGTGACAGTTTGCATGCCCAAAGAGGCGGAACGTAAGGTAATCACGTATTTTTGTGAACCACCTATATGTTGTGCCCGTCTGTCAAGGATGTGAAGGCGCTTTGCGCGGCTAGTATATATCTCTTGGGTAATAGCGGCAAAATCTTGCTCACTAAATAAATGTAAGTAAAGTGTCATAGTATACGGTATCATTTCATCCTTGATCTTTCAGTAGGGTAAAATTTAGACTAACGGCAAAATTCGCCCATTTGTCTAGGGCCATGTCCCTGTGCTGCTACATAGCACTACAGTAGATAAGTAGGTTGAAATGCAACGCTATTCTTCGCAATATAATTTAGTATTGTAATAACCACTTACCTTATACGCCAAAAAATGTACGAAGTCAAAACTTATTCTTGTCGTTTCTTACTGTTCTTTCCTGAATTGAACTTTCCATTTTTGCGGCGCACGTGGCTAGGTGCTGCAGCAGTATTGGCTCCGAACGTTACGAGAACTCGAGTCATAAGAGGAATAATTTCACTCATACTAAGAATAACTTTTAAATAAAATACGAACGATAAAATCGTTAAATTAAAATTCTTCAGTAATATACTTCTTCTAGTAAGGTTAGGAACTGCTTGGGTGTCTCTTAAGACACAACCGACTGTTACGAAAAACAAATCGCCAATGAAGCAATGCGCCGAGTCTAACCTCCTCGTGCACACGGCGCCACCTGGTGTACAGCCAGAGAACTAAAATGGTGGGGGACGACCAATGAGAATTCGAGGATAATACCGACCTGCTACCGGAAATCAAATACGCTACTCTCTCTAATATGTTTATTTAGGCTTCAAATAACGGTTCAAAGCTTAATATAGATATAAAATCCTGTAGTGAATAAATAAGCAGTATTTTATAACTTAAGGCGGTACAATATTCATGCTTTGATATAAAAATACCAGATTAACTGAATTGAGACTAAAGAAATACAATAAAAACCAAATCGAATGTTAAGGAGTATTTTCTTTGTCATACAAAAAAAGAGTGTCGCCACGCGCCAATTTCAAAAGAAACAATTAATACTTTTTAATAATTGAACTAACACAGATCTTTTTAATACAGTCTATTTGGAAAACGATTACTCTGCATGAAAAACCTTTTTATTTCTTTATAAATGTTGTAATAAATAAGAATAATCTAACATTTTAACAAAAAAATAACCGACTTCAAATGAAGTACATTGTACTTTTGACATGGATACCGTAGTCAGATCTCGTTCAAATTTATGTGGGACCACACGACAAGCACCAGCTTTCCATTAAAAAAAGAATCATCCAAATCGGTTCACCCAGTCCAGAGAACGGAGGTAACAAACATAAAAAAAAAACAAAAAAAAAATACAGTCGAATTGAGAACCTCCTCCTTTTTTTGAAGTCGGTTAAAAATTAAGTAATAATGATGTCTCCATATTTCGTTACTTTGTGTGACGGTCCTTGTGTGACTAAATTAACTGTTCTATTTAAACGCTTTCTGAACGCATCGTATTTTTTTACATCCCGCAACATTCGATTTACTATCAACGTTAACTTTCAAAACGTCAGCCATCTTCCTTTTGATGTATTGCAGTCGAGACTTCTGTTTACCGTTTTGTCACTTTATACAATTTAAACTTGTGTGACGCAAAATTTCAGGTAAATTTGATGATTTTATTACAGACATAATATGTTATGATACTATTTGTAATAAGTAAATCGTGCAATAGACAAGATTTGTAAAAATCTTTTAACTTTGTTTGTTGCGTGTTGTTTCTTGTTTTGATAAGGTTATATTTTGCTTCCATTGTGTGACATTGTTGACGTCACGCAAAAAAACGGTGCATGCACATTGGCTATTTCTTTTGAAGAAATTCGATTCTAGGCTGTATTTTCAACTTTTCTCAAAGAATCTGTTTTTTTTTTAAATCATTAATTCCCAAATATCAGCTGAACCACTGAATATTGCTGAACATACATGGGGATTAAATTGGTAGGTATTGAGGTCCAAAACCCCTGGGCCACCGTTGATCCACCACCTATGTCACACTCTGCATAATTCTACTCTACACTTACACCTACACCTCTACAGATGTATTAACGTGGTAGAACAATAGTTACAATTTGTGCTTTCAGATAATGGTACAAATGCCTTTGTCTGGAGCAGAGAAACAGCGTCGATATCGTCAAAAGTTGAACCAAGATAATCCAGAGAAACTATTTTGCAGCAAAAAAGAGAAAATTTTTGAGTAAAACGTTTAAACATAAGATTAAAGTAATTTTCAAATACAACCTGACTGTTTAGTTGTTTCTGTTTACCTACCTGTTTATTTTCTAAAATACCTACCTTCCCAAACTATTCTAAATGTTAAACGCACCTTTATATTCTTTTGTGTGACACATATTCCTTTGTGTTACAGAAATGTTAATATTACATTGTGTTTCTTTTGTGTGATGTACAATTTTTTTGATATTCACTCTTATGTCTATTAGTCCCTTGACTGGCGTATGTAAACTTCATAACATGACTGAGTACTTACTTATGCAGGATTCCTGACACTTTTAAAAGTATTTAATTTGTTGCAATTTACTGTATTGTAGTATTAATTACTGTATGTTTAAATCATTTTGAATTTTATAAGTAATAAAGTTATAATATTATGCATTTCAGGCCATACAAGAAGTAAAGTGTGGCAAGACTTGACCATTGCTTCAAGCCGAGAAGCACATAAAGAAGGCTTGTCAACAGGACTAAAAGGACCTTCGGGAAAAGGAAAGCGTTTAATCATAGTCCATATAGGTAGGTATTTCAGTTTCTTGAAAATATTAATATTAAAGGTATAATTGATGACTCTGTAGCCTAGTTGGTAGCGACCCTGCCTGCAAAGTGAGGGGACCTGGGTTTGATTCCGAGGCGGGGCAAACATTTATGTGATAGACAAATATTTTGTACTCGGGTTATGGGTGTTATGGTGATGTGTTATGTTTGCCACACAGGGCACAATGTGTTACCGTTTATTTATTTACTTATTTGAAGTTTAAAATATTTGTACAATATCTAAAAAGAAAAAAAAATCCTTAAATACATATTATAAAAGGACACAAATACATAACTTGGTTCATTTTAAATTACTTTTAGTAATTTAATATAATTTTAGGAATGACTCATATAACTATTATATACAAGTTATAAATGAATCACAAAATATATATTTGTCTTTTCTTTTCAGGAAGTGAAGATGGATTTCTTGAAGACGGACTATTAATATTTGAAAGTAAGAAAGGAAATGGTGACTACCATAAAGAAATGAATGCACAAGTTTATGAAGCATGGTTCAAGAATATTGTAGAAAAATTAGAGCCTCACTCTGTTGTTGTGATGGATAATGCTCCCTACCATTCTCGTTTACTGGAACGAGTACCAAATATGCAATGGAAAAAAGATCATATAAAGAAATGGCAAAATGAAAAAGGTATCTCGTTCCAGGACTCGATGATAAAGAGGGAGCTGATTGATGTAGTTCAACCAATAAAAGAAAATTACATGGCTTATGCAATTGACACTTATGCTAATGAAAAAAACATTGAAGTTTTACGGCTGCCTCCATATCACTGTGAATTAAATCCTATCGACATGATATGGGGGCAGGTCAAAGGCTATGTTGCAGGTAAAAATACAACGTTTAAAATGAGGGAATTAAAGATTCTGTTTAATGATTCCATAAAATTAATAACACCTGCAGCATGGCAGAATTGTATAAGCCATGTTAAGAAAGAAGAATTAAGGATAAGTGACTTGGATGGCATAACCAATGATGTCATTGATCGGTTTGTCATTCAAGTCACAGATGAGGACACTACATCATCAGACACATCACAATCAGAAAGTGGTTAACCTTAAGGGTTTATCACTTTCTGATTGTGTGTAAGGAGTGAGGCTACTGATTGTTATGACTATTTTGATGTTGTTAAAAATTAAACCTGTAAAGATAATGTTTTCATTTTATTTCATATAGTCCCATAATCCTATTCCCAACTTAGCCTCATTGCAAGGCACAGGTCTCACCTAACCACGAGATTAGTGATCAAAGCTTCAAGCAAAGGTTGGTGATTTAATTTACCTGAGAAATCATCTTAGAAGTTTTATTTTGCCATTAGCAGTCACCTATACCAACCGCCAGCCAAAGTGTTCTTATGTTGCTACTACGAGCGTTTAACACTTTAATTTAGTATGGCCGTTGCGAGTGTTAACCTAAAAATTAAAAGTTAAAATAAAATGTATATTATAATTTTTACCACCCGAAAAATTATTAGAAAACATTTCATAGAACTACATCAAAATAGGACATAATTTTTCTAAATCAGTGTGGAGTTGTGGACACCCTACAGTTAAGAAGAACAACCTCAATCCGAAGTTATGTATCCAGTTATAATAATATATCCATGAAGCAGACGCACACAGCCGTCAGTGCTGTCAGCTGTCACAGCGATGTCTGACTGATGTCATCC
Source organism: Thymelicus lineola (assembly GCA_963932265.1). NCBI lineage: Eukaryota > Metazoa > Arthropoda > Insecta > Lepidoptera > Hesperiidae > Thymelicus > Thymelicus lineola. Next base: position 8,666,667 of record OZ010686.1, read on the forward strand.
GAATTGTCATATTTGTCAATTCACAATTGTCAGATTTGTCAGCAGGTGTGGACTGTGGAGATAACCTAAACTAAAGAAAGAACATGGTTTATTTTTAAAACAAAGTTTATTAGTTCTTCTACCACTTTGTAACCATGGGAAAAAAAACCAAAGTTGGGAAACAGCGGAAAGATAAATATTATCAATTAGCAAAAGAAACTGGTTTGTATAACAATAATGTTTTATTTGTGAATTTTATACAGTTTAGAGTAATTGAACTAAAATTTAATTTATTTGTTTCAAATTAAAGGATATCGGTCAAGAGCAGCATTTAAGCTAATACAACTGAACAGAAAGTTTGGATTTTTGCAAAAATCACGAGTATGTATCGACTTGTGTGCTGCACCTGGAGGATGGATGCAGGTGGCTCATCAGAATATGCCGGTGTCCAGTGTGGTTATTGGTGTGGATCTATTCCCCATCAAGCCTGTGCCTGGATGTATCAGTCTCACAGAGGATATCACAACAGAGAAGTGTAAAACTGCTATAAAAAAAGAAATTAAAACTTGGAAAGCAGATGTCGTTCTCAATGATGGAGCTCCAAACGTTGGATTGAATTGGATTCATGATGCCTATCAACAAGCATGCCTCACACTCAGTGCCATGAAACTGGCCACTAACTTTTTGAGGGAGGGAGGGTGGTTTATAACAAAAGTATTCCGGAGTAAAGATTATCACGCTCTATTATGGGTATTGAAACAATTCTTTAAGAAAGTGCATGCTACTAAACCGCAGGCATCTCGTAATGAATCATCTGAAATATTTGTTGTTTGTCAAGGCTACATTGCACCTGATAGCATTGATCCAAAATTCCTTGATCCCAAGTATGTGTTTGAAGATCTAGAGATAGTAAAAAAACAGCATAATAACTTAATGCATCCCGAAAAGCAAAAAAAGGCTAAAGCCGAAGGATACAAAGAAAATGATTATACTACTCATCATAAAGTGTTGATATCACAATTCATGGACACTGCTGATCATATAGATCTCCTTCAAGGTTGTTCTGAGGTAAAATTTTATTGTTTATTTTATGAATTAATAAGATACCTTATCATGTAATAATAAATAATAATAAAATGTCCATGTAACTCAATTTACAGTTTTTCACATCTAGATCTATCACACTATGTGGATGAAATTTACAGGGCATAGTCACACTTAAATCTGTCTAATCTTTGTGTTAATTTTAGACACAAAGTAAAAAAATAAGTAAGCATATTTTTATATTAATTTTAAGTTTGTATTTACAGATTGTATTTGACGATAAATCTATTGAGGAGCATCCAAAAACAACTAGTGAGTTAAAAGAATGTTGTAAAGACATCAAAGTTCTGGGCAGGAAGGATCTTAAAGCATTGTTGAGTTGGTTGAAACAAATGAAAGAATGGAAAGCTTCCAATGCCAGTCCTGAGGTAAGGATGATTTTTGAAGTTATTTTGTTGGGTAGCAGAGTGATGTTCTCATAATTACTTTTTTTCATTAAAGTTCTAGTTATCAATATAAAAAAAAAGAATAATTAATGATGAATTCTGCATGATTCGCACACACATGTCTGAGTATCATTGTTTTTTTTATTACAATTTGCAGGAAAAGGTAGATGAAACTACTCAAAGTGAAGAACCAGATAAGGATGATAAGGATGATGAAGATGATGTGGATACTGAAATAGCAGGGTTGCAAGTAAGTTTATGATAAGACATTGTCTAAATTCATAATACTTTGTGAAGAAATGCTGATAGAAAACTGCACAACTAACTATTGTATTATATATTTTGACCTTATAATTTTACAGGAAGAAGAAAGAAGACAGTCAAAAAGAAAACGAAAACAGTTAAACAAACAAAGGCAAAAGCTAGCTGAGAAGATGAATCTGAAAATGGTGCTGAAAGGAGATGATGGGCCAATCATGGAAAGTAATGATATGTTTAGACTGTCTGACATTAAAAATGCTAAGGTTGGTATCTTTTTTATAACTATTTAGCGCATGTAACATTTTAGAAATGCAATAATTTTAAAATACTTTCATTTTTATATTTCCTAATAATCCTAATAATCCATGGCAGTTTTGTAATGTAATTTTTGTAATCTATTTTAAAGGAACTAGAGCAAATTATTGATCAACAACCAGACATTGTAGCAGATCAGAGTGATGAATCTGATGATGAGATAAAAATAAAACCAAAATACATGAAATATGATGTAGAAGACTCAAAACTTGACTCATCAGGCATGTACTACAAGGATTCTGACAGTGAACTGGAAATGGAAAGTGATTCAGAAAATGAACAAGAAAAGGAAACATTAGGTAAATGAGAAACTCAAGCTAATTTACACTTTGTGATATAGGTGCTGCAGATTATATTCTTATAGCCATTTACATGCAGAGATTAAATCAAGTAAAAATTACAGTTACATTGAAAAAAGACATGTATAAAAACAACGAAAATAATGGTTTGATGGTTGTTATTGCTTTTTTAACATATAATTAGTATTAAAAAATATTTTTTGGGAATAATACAATATACAATTTTCCAGCATTTTCCGATTCTGATAATGAATCAAAGAAGATTGACAAGATAACAAAGATGAATACATTAAGAAACAGCAAAGTAAAAAGTGCGCCGTCTATTCCTAAAGACAATCCCTTGCTAACTGATTTGGACAATACTGATCCTGTTACAAAGCGTACAATGAAAGCCGAGCTCTGGTTTCAGAAGGACAGCTTTAAAGATATCGATGAGGAAGACGATGAAGGGGTTGATTTAGACAAATTAGCTGAAACATTCCGAGGGAAAGGTATGTTAGAAGAACATCTTCGTTTTACTTATTTTTAGAAAACTCACTTATGCGAAACTTAACAATCCTTTGGTGAAGGATTATTTAAACTTAATTTAAACAAGTGTATTGTGAGAAAAAATTCAAGTTTAAGCAAGACAGTAATGGTTTATGATGACTTAGGTTTTAAGTAATGCGATTGAGAGTTTTAATAATGATCCCTATGTTCTAGGCAAGGTAGTGAAAGAAGATACTGAGAATCCTGACACAGAAAGTAAAAATAAAGGTGTAAAAAGGAAGCAAAGTGATGTAGATGAATCTGATGACGACTCGTCAGATAGTGACTACGACGTTGAGGAAAATGTAGCGCCCACGGCTGGAGGAAACACAGCTGGCGCTAAAAGTAGCAAGAAGGATGGTTTTGAGGTTGTTTCTCAAGACCCTGGTGAGATTTTGTATTTTATTGTGTATGGCATATCATTGTACAATGTAGGTACAAGCTATTTAAGTTATTCAATTATTCTTTGAACATTCTCAGATAAAGCAACATTGGAATAAATATATTGCAGAGAGAAGACTATGTGTATAGAATATAAATTTTAATTTTATTGTATTATTTTTCAGAACTCAAAAGATTAAAGAAGTCGTTAAAGATGGATGCTGAGACTTTAGCTTTGGGTACAATGATAGCTACATCAAAGAAATTTAAGCGAGACTTGATTGATGACGCTTGGAACCGTTACGCATTCAATGATAAGAATTTGCCTGATTGGTTTGTAGAGGACGAAAGCAAACACATGAAAAAAGAAATTGTTGTTCCGGAGGTAACTATTACCATTTTTTGTTAGGTGTTACTATTAATATTGGGGGTAAGAAAGTTTGTGAAGATATTTTTGTATGTTTGTACTACGCGCTAACGGTTTCATGAATTAATATGAAACTTAACTCACAGACAGACCTATTCAGGACTAGGACATAGGCTAGATTTTATCCTAGTGAGGTTAGATTTTATTCTAGTTGTATGATAATTTTGATGATATTTCATTTTATGAAACCACTATTTTGCGGGGGCTGAAACTGGTACACAAATAATTATTCATTTATTTATATTAGAAATCATTCACTTGTAGGATGGTATCTGTCACACTGTCATCATTTAAAATAATATTTACTATATTATATTATGCTGCACAAACAATAAGGGACTTTCTCTTCTATAATGTATACTGCAATTTTAGAGCGCACAAATTGTTGTTTTATTTATTATTGAAATAGATGATTCTTATATAATGCAGTGATGTCACTTAGGTTCCATAGCGTCGCTACACCTTGCTTGGGGCCCAAGTTATTTATAATTAGTATCTATTATTATTTATGAAAAGCATTATTACCGGTGTCGGTAATAATTATAATAATTGGATGGAGTTAATCTAATACCTTTAAACGAGCAATTCTTGTATATATATATATAATTGGAATCTCGGAATCGGCTCCAACGTTTTTCATGAAATTTAGTTTAAAGGGGGTTTCGGGGGCGATAAATCGATCTAGCTAGGATTCATTTTTAGAAAATGTCGTTCTATCGGTGTTTTCAGGCAATGATAAACTTCTGCAATATACTCTTCCTAACATCTATTGGCAAGTAGCAATACTAAAGCTACTTCAGTAAATGGCGTTGTTAAGCAACACTAAACCGAGCAAAGCTCGGTCATCCGGATATTTACATATAATATGTTTAATCTTTTGCAGAAATATACTGAAGAGTACAAGAACAGAATGCAAGAAATTAATGCAAGACCAATAAAGAAGGTTGTGGAAGCTAAGGCCAGGAAGAAGAAACGTATGATCAAAAAAATGGAACGTGCAAAGAAGAAGGTGGAAGCCGTATTGGAAAACGCTGATATGTCGGAACGGGAAAAGGCACAGCAAGTCAGACAGTTGTATAAGAAAGCACAAAGTGACGGGAAAAAGAAAATCACGTATGTGGTAGCTAAGAAGCACACGACTGCTAAGAGAATGAAGCGACCTCAAGGAGTCAAGGGACAGTACAGAGTTGTGGATCCACGTATGAAGAAAGATCTTCGGGCCCAAAAGGCCAAGGAAAAGACCAAGGGCCGCGGGAAGAAGAGCAAACCAAAACCAAAAGCAACCAATAAAGCGAAGCAAAATAAAGGTACTAGAAAGAAAGCTGGTAAAGCTAAATAGAAGTTACGAGCAGAATTTTATGGATGTTTATAAAAGCATTAAAGTTTTATAAACTTTTACTAACTTGACTTTAATTTTGATAATTTTACCCTATATTTACCTACCTTTAATATATTTTATCCATTACTCATTTAAATATTTTAAAAACGGTAAATAATAGTAGGCATAATAAATGGTATAAACTGTAAATATGAGCCTGTCTTTTAGTTTTTCCAGAAAAACTTGGTGAGCCAACCAATTCAATAGGTATTGATTATAGAAACCAAAGAATCAAGTTCTTTTTTATGTAAATAATCGGCAAACGAGCTGACGATCCATCTGATGGTAAGTGGCTATCGTTGCCCATGGACATCTGCATCACCAAAGGCATCACTAGTACGCTACTGGCCAAGAAAGAGAGAAGAAAAAGAAGGAAAGAATTGGCTCTCAAGCTCCCAGCCGGAACACGACGAGTCGTTTGGCGGCTGACTCATAGCAAAGCAACAACCCATAATTGTCCCACTGCTGGGCTCGGGGTCTCCTCTCACAATGTGAGGGGTATAGGCCATAGTCTACCACGCTAGCCAAGTGCGGATTGGTAGACTTCACACACCTTCGAGAACTTTATGGAGAACTCTCCGGTGTGCAGGTTTCCTCACGATGTTTTCCTTCACCGAAGCAAGTGATAATTAACTTCTAATACGCACATAATATTTGAAAATTAGAGGTGCGTGCCAGGATTTGAACTCGGGCTCCTTGGTTCGGGAGACCAATGTTCTATCCGCTAGGCTATCACTGCGTCATGCTGACTCATGCTCAAGGGTATTCACAGATTCTTCTAATAGTCGAGACACAAATTATATGTGCCTAATGTGTTTCAGGGTACCTCCCCTGCAGGTATTACGTGAGGATAATTTTTTTATTCGTCGCGTACCCTATAGTGTGAGGTATCGTTGAAAAGGTCTTCCAAAAATATTATATATGTATGACGGATCCGTTTGCGAAATATTTAGCTTTAAAGTGCTAACTTTGGTTAGAGTCAAGTGCGGGGGCCCCCCTGGCTACACGGTTGGAGTTGGATACGTCAAAAATTCTCAAAAATAGGTTATAATATTATGATGAATTAACATTAACAAGGAAAACTATCACGGCTGTGTTATATGTTGCTATGTTGGCATAAGTAGTTAATGAGTAATAATCGATAAACTTACTACTTCGAAACCCCACTTTGCGCGTGGCCTGACACGCACTTGCCCGGTTTTTATTTATTAGAAAATATTTTAGGTTTTGCAGTTGGTTAAAACATTTGCTATCGTCAAGGCTTAAAGGATTTTTTCTGACGATTTTTAAATCGCGTACTGAATCATAATCAACACGATTTTTTTTTCGCAAGTGCGTGCAGCTTCATACAATTTCCATATCTCACAGAATTTTGCGAAAAAAATCTCGCGGTGAAAAATCGTATGCGTGTTATGCCTAAATGTTGTTTTCATTCAGTGACGTCTTTTAACATCATCCATATAAATTGTTTTGTGTTGCTACATAAGTTTGGTTTAAGTCGGTCAAATATAAAAAACCTAACAAAATACAAACAAGCCGGACACCGCAAAATTTGGCTGGATACAATGACATGTTCAAAAAGCCTAACTGTGTCCGGCTATACCTATCCAGACGCCTGGCAACCTTACCTACGATGCATCTAAATTGTTCAATCAAATCGGATAATACCCTGGGTACCACTCAGCCTGTCCTTCCTTAGCGACAAAAGCTACTGAGTATAGTTATATATAAATCGGTATAAATGGATTGCGCCGCTGTTCTATTTCAATAAAATAAAATAGTAATGTCTGTTAGGTTTGGTAAGCTCTATTTGTCTTGATGAAAGTTTTATTTTTCAAGCCGCGTGCGTCAGAGTCAGGCCGAGTTCAGGGACAGCCGAGCCATAAATGATATCACTTCGCCGCGACCTTGGTGTCTTATTCTGATCCGCTCCAACTATGCCTTCTGCCTACTAAATTATACAAAGTCTTTGTCCCTGGCTCAACAAAACCATGTATATAATGTTTTTCATTTTATTATTGTTCTAATTTTAGGCGTTGGTTACATACATAGATTGGGGGTAATCTATTGTTACATATCTACATTGTATGCTAGATACATTTTTTTTGGTTTACTTACTTTGATGTTTGTAAGTAGGTAATCTGTATTCATAATTATGGTGTTTCAGAGAACTTTAAATAATTTAACTTAAAAAAGAACATGAAATCCATTTCTAAAACGCAACATAGGTTCGTTAAATATGAATAGAATTTGCGGATTTTCCTTTTGGACCTATCCGATCATTTTTGTAGGTAGACCATGTCCAACATATTGTTGTAGGTAAATCTTGTAATGTGCCTATGCATGAATTGTATAACTCCTCCTTTTAAACTTAGTGTAAAAGCTTATCACCTCCATGTAGAGTGATTTATAAGACAAGTTTCTAGTTAAAACAAAATACATACTTACTCTGCCATTATTAGCAAACTGTTAAAAATTTCAACAACACTCTTTTCTCGTATATCCGGAATAGATACGACTGTTTTAAGGTTTTGTAGGCTGTAATAATACAATGACCATTAAATATGAAATAGATCAGATTGAAATTACTTAATATTGTCGAGATTTTACCTCGGGCGGTGGGGTCTGGGGGCATCTCCTCACTTCTGATTCTTTAGTTTTAAATTTTCTTTAGATTTAATTTATAATGAAGGAACATTTCAATGAAACCTCTTTCCTCAAAAGTTCAACGGTGTCCTTTATTCTGTAAGGAGATCCGGTAAGTGCTAAGAGGGAAAGGGAAGAGCTCAGTGTAATTAATATGATAGATTGAGGTAAGGGGAGGCTCTGTTCATCCTTAAGGCCAAGTCAAACGTCCAACTTCCAAGGCCAAGTCGAATCCTTTCTGTTGAAGGGCGACAAATTTGCACCACCCAGTGTAATCCCAAAGACATTATGTTGTACGATCAGAAAAATCAACATTCTTGTGTAATATTTACAGGCAGTAAAAGTGTAAACCATAGAAAAATGTACCTAATAAGTACTTACACATATAAAAAAGGACAAATTAATTTACCCAAACGATAGATAAAAGCTATTGCGTCAATCGCGTCACCTTTGCCAATAAAATCGGTAACGTTTTATTAACACAAAAATAGCAGAGAACATCAGAAGTCGTATCGAAGGTGGTGTTGGGCGGGGGCGGCGGGCGCGGGCGTCTATATCGAGCGCGATCACGGCCAAGGCCGCTCGCCGCCCGCCGCCCGCCACGCCAGATAACCTATCGACAACCTGCTATATTATTGCTCGACCACATACAAATAAGTATTATGGCGTGCCCGTGCTCCTTCCCGCAACGAACATTTCTCACAGAATTTATAGATAGGTATCACAATTTATTGCTTATCCTGTTTCAGCCACTTGGGAGTCTCCTTTCGGAATAGGGAGTCTACGTCTAGTCACACAACAATTTGTACACATTGTGCGCAGAACTTACCTTGGTTCCTCAATGTTTTCGAAAAATTAAAGTAGTTATTACCCACAGACATGTACCTATCTAGTACCATAACTCGCACGACTTATTTGAATTAAATGTTAACCTGTTAGGTACCTAATTTAAATTATAAAGATGAAATGGATCCAAAATAAAAAAAAAACCTACGTAACAATGTAATTTACATTGTGATTGTGCCTGACAAGGATTACAAGATTCAGTGAGTGCTGTGAGTTCAATCGGCCATGACCATTATTATACCTATGTACTATAATTACCATGGAACACAGTGTTGTCTTTTCCACGATAATTACGAACCGATAATAATGAGGTTTAAAAACATAATAATATGGTGCACTCATCATAACATTGCTACTTTTAGAGAATGAAATAATTTTCTCTAAATAAACATTAACAAACAAATACCATATTATAAAGCATAAAAAATATTTGTACGGTTGTCCTCTATAGACTTTGAAACCACCCAACCGATGTGCCCCAAACTGGTTTCATAATTCTGGTTGCAATAATGCGAGGATGGTTTGAGACTACTAAAACAATTATTTAGGCATATTCATAAAGTAAAGTCGATTTTCCCCTTTTCCCATACAACGATTTGAAGATAATATTATTATTGTATTGTATGTCGCTTTTTATACTTTAGAGGTTTGCACCTGTAATTGAGGTGACACTTAGCATATTTAGTCAAAAATTGTGTAAATAAATTGTAAGTCATAGTGTACACTTTGTTGGCGCAACTCAATGATATTATAACTAAAGATACGTTATGCCCTTACAAATCAACCAAAAAATCTGTTCCGATCGAGCTTCAACACACACACGTTTATCTTTTGTTTCATTAAACCGATCACACATTGATAAATTATGTAAAAGGGATGGCACTACTAAAACCATAATAATAGTGAAAAAGACAGCTAGTGTTTGTCGCTCGAGGTCGCTCGCGTCACAGCGCGTCACGAGATCTATGACCAAATGGCACACATTTGCACACTTAGCACACTAACAAATTCAGTACGGAACAGTCAGTAAAAGTTAAAAGAAATATTCGATATTAGTACCAATATTTAACATAACGTTTTATGTACTTACCTATGGTATGTAATCCATCATTTTTATTCAATTTGGAGATATGATTTTTTCGAAATCTCAAAACAACTCTGCATTTTGGTGAAACTATAGACGGCCCAAAGACGGCCTCACTCACGGCAGCTATCAACTGTATGAATTGAAATCGCTATACTTATGCACATTCGACTGGCGTACTTCTAGCGCCGTGTTGGCATGTCTTGTATATAATGTCATTGGCGCAACTAATAAAATAAATAAATTATGTAAGGATGGCCCTTCAACGTCAACACAAAAACACTGATCTGTCATTCTCATCAGAATTTTTTTAGTGTAGTGGAACCAATGAACTAACTAATATACCTGAGTGGAACACGCCGGATATCCAAGTATGAGATCAGTGTTTCCCAATCTTTTTTAGGCCATGCCCCACCTTAATATTTCAAAAAATTTTATGCCCCCCATACATAATTTTGTCACCGATATCTAGCATTGCATTTAAATAACCCAAAGCGAAAGGGTTAAAGTCGTGTCGAGTCCATTTTTACATTGCCCCCCTTAACTATCAAATTGCCCCCCTGTGGGGCGTGGGCCCCACGTTGGGAAACACTGTATTAGATATTAGAGTAGAATTTGGTGATATTTTATTCAGTCAATGGCGATTAATTCCCGTCACGGCTTTGGGTATGCCTAGAGACCATTTTTTTCATGTCAAAGCATGACGCATACGGAATTTTATATATATTTATACAATAATTACTATCGGTTCAGCACTCATCAGCAGCAAAAAAGGTCATCGGATGTCTATTTGTCTATAATAATTACTATATAATAGCTCAATCGGTTCAACGCTCAGACTAAAAAAATAGCTCATCGGGCGTAATCCCGTAGTTTAAATGAATTGGATATACACAAGTTGTTCTCGCGGGGGACCCGGACAGCGAGACAGACAGCCTGAAAGTGGGACAATCCCGCCCAAAGCGGGACATATGGTTATCGTATGCCGCATGCTTGATGCGGATAAGAAATTTATTTCTCAGCATCAAAAATTTTGGTTTTCTGACATCTGAGTAAGTATTTTCCCCTTTGGTTTTATTAGAAACACAAAATTAAAAATAAAATTTTATTTACTTATCTGTGTCTGCGAGAATTATTGATATTGCTAAACGGAGACACAATCGATAACCATGGTGAAATTTATGATAAGTATGTATGTAGGGGCGGTAGTGTTACTAAACCTACTTATGACCAAAATATCATGTTAGCAATATTTCGCATCGAACTGTGTGCTATGTAAAAAACGATTATTCGGCTTCTGGAAAAAGCTGTATAAATATGACCTTGAGTTACGGAATTAGGCATGACTGAATTATTGGATCTGTAGGTATATTGTAGGTATGGCGGCATGGCGGCATGGCGGTTTGGAGTGACGTCCGCGAGCAGGTAGGCAGAGTGCGAAGGGCGCGGGGCGGCGGGCGTGACCTCGCCCTGGCAAGGTTGCCCGTGCCATTCCACTCAACTACGCCGCACGTGCCTCCCTCGGTACTCTTCCATTCCAGGACCTACGTTCCGATGGAGTGCCTATATTGCGACCGATATTATACGACGCCACTTACCAATACCATTTGATCATTTCGATATGAGGTACGACTCGAATAAAAGTGGTGAGATAAAATACCTAGGAAAGTAGGTATCTACCATTGAAGTATAATGTCATAGAACAGATATCTCGAACAAAATGTGTGTCACGCCCGGGAGATTCGATTTTCCTTTGAGCCCCCGTTCTCTTTTCAAAATGGAACGAATCCATTGAAGATTGAAGCCACGTGGCGCCAATGCATTGGGACATACATCTCGGTTCTATACGCTAGTAATAATACTTCAGTGGTATCTACAGGTATTTTTTGCTTCGTGTTGTAATAAAATTTTTAAGTCACTGTGCAGGAGTAGCGTCAATATGTAGAGCACATTATTTCCTCTGCGGTCTGCAGCTCTACATTCAGTTTTTCTCGCTAGGCCACGTGATTGGCTTTCATAATCCATACAGTCAATAAATCAACATCATACATCCAATGGATTATGAAATTTCGTCCTATTTTTATAATACTTACCTCTTTGTTTAGAGATATTGATTTTTAAGGGTTTGTCTAAGCAAAGCAAAGCAAAGCAACAACCCATAATTGTCCCACTGCTGGGCTCGGGGTCTCCACTCACAATGTGAGGTTTGTCTATTCATTATTATTTCTTCATGTCGACATTGGGTTGACCTTACTTGATTAACGGTCTAAGATCCAAACTAGGCGCAACCTTGACCTATCTGTTTAATGGATGAAAAGTGTTTTATATCCAATTTAGTATTTGTATACTAAATACAAAAAAAATATCGTAAGTGGGTTGGCTGAAAAATTCTTTATTACGTGTGAAGGTGGCTAAAAATAGTTGGTATTTTATTAAAAAACTGATTACTTAAAGTCACTTTTTTACTATCGACATCTTGCTAACGATTTTTCTATGATCTTCTACTAATCTAGCCCTAAGTTTTCCACAGTGTTCTACTACCTTCTTTGCTAAATCTTTTTCAGCTAGGGCAGTTCAACTTTGGAACTCATTGCCGCTGGCTGTCTATTCGCCGTGCTCAATCAATAAATACTTTTAAAAGCAAAGTTAAAGGGTACTTTCTTTCGTCATAAGCTTAAAGACCACTTCGCTATAATTGCTATTATATTACCTTCTTTCTAATTTTATAACATTCTGTATATTAACTTCATTCATTCACTAGCACTCGTACACCACTACTTTGTCTCTTTATTAAAGTGTCCTCTTCCCTAAGGTTGCCTGGAAGAAATCGCTTCGCCGCCTGTTATTTATTATTTATTTATTTATTTATTCATTCCAAAATATTACCACTAACATTACAGGCATGTCCTAATGCGTTAGTGTATTTCACATAAATTCAGACAATATTATAATATTAATATGAATTAAAACTAGTACTATCATCATTACAAAATAAAACAAGTCAATATTAGTAAAATCATAATGTCACAGTTAGTAAATCATCAAATATAAATAGGTACCATCATATCTATTAATAGTATAAGATGTTACTGTTTATTGGTGTGCAATAAAGAGTTGTTGTTGTTGTTGTAAAAATAAATAAAATAATGAATGAAGTACCTAGTGAATTTATGTAAATTTCTCCTCATTTTATTTTATTTCTTTACTGAAATATGTTATCAAATATCTATAATAATCAAATATCTATAATAAACTACTGGTTTGAATTGAAAAAAGGGAGAGGGAGGGGACTAGAAAGAGGGAGAGGAAACTGAATGGTGTCTGATTTGTTAAACCTACCAAAACTATAAAAGTTAAAAGTAACAACAAAGTACATTAATTGATTGTTTCATTGATCCAATTGCTTCATTGATCCAATTGCAGAGGGGTGTCAGTCAAGGGGACGTTATTTCTCCGAAGCTGTTCACCGCTGCTTTGGAAAATGTGTTAAAGCTAATGGAGTGGAAAGGTCTCGGCATTAACATCAATGGTGAATACCTCACACACGTATTGGCCGACGATATACTCGTATATCCTGGCGGTAAAGCTGAAGGACTGAAATAACTAAGTAACTGCCAAATACCCGCACGGAAACACTTAAGATATTTATTTTTTAGCTGTCCAGCTCAATTATTGATCTATTACAGCTGTTATATAGCGGTATTACAGTGAGAAGTAAAAGGGTCATAGCGAGCTGCGGGTAAATTAATTAATTGATCGAGAAGGGCAAGTCTAAAATATCTTGAGTGCAACTGAATAACCTCGTGTTACTTACAAAAGAACTGTCCCATTTGTTTTAGTTAAACGTGATTTTTGTGCTAAATAATCACCGTGTTGATTCCGTTGAGTCTCATCGAGTGGCAGATTGATTGTCACTTTGAGGGAACATAACACAAATCCTGTGGACAGTTGCCGCCCACGCTCAATAAAAATGGGGAATTTAGCGGCATGTGCGGGTGAGCGACCACGTTCAGGGACAAAGTACGATGCAACTCGTAACAAACAAAGCTGGTATCGCATCGCGTCGTCAGTTAGACGCAGGTGACTGTGATTAACCTTTCCAGCAACGGTCGTTACCCGAAATGTATTCTTAAATAGGTGACGCTTTTCTTGATACGAATGTCTCAACAGACATTTTACGGTCACGGCTCTATAATAAAACTCGTGATAGACTGCCGATGAGACGGACGCATTGTCCTTTCTCCACTTTGTTAATGTATCGATAAGTCTTTCAGAGGTCGCATCAAAATAACACAACTTACATGCAGTGACGTCTGTGTTTGTTCATGAGCAAATAAAGTGTATTAGCATCTTAAAACGAATGATAACCCAACAATGATTAGGTTCATTATTTCGGTAAGTTATTATATTAATTACTTTGGATAATTTCTCGTTAACTTGTGATTTCTCAGTTTAACATGTTTTGACAATTTATAAGTCAAGGAACCTTTCTTATTAATTGTAAATTCTTAGGAAATAGAGTTCTATGACTAAAATAAGATTTCGTTGATTTCAAGAAAGAATAATTGATTTGAATCGAAAATTATTCAGCACAGACTACGAAGTATCACTTTGAGATAATTATTACATTGTTATGTATAACTATTCCACAACTGGACTCAGCTTATTTCACATGTGAGGGGTAAAGGGCCATACGCTAGCACCACGTTCGCCTAGTTTCAATTGTCGGACTTCACACATTTAAGAACATTTTAGGTTAGCAGGATTCCTTCACCGAAGCAAGTGAAACTTAGCAAGTGAACTTTAATTCGCAATTAACTTTTTGAAAAATTCGAGATGCGAGCAAGATTTAAATTCAGGCCCCCGCGTTCGAGAAACCAACCTTTCATATCGTTAGTTTCTCTCAAAGAGTCACAGTGTAGAGTCCTCCAATATGAAGAGTATTTGCTGTCGTCCATTATGCTCAGACTTCAAAGATTGCGGGTAAGTCTAGGAATGCAGGTTGCTCGTTTTCGTTTCTATCCTATAGGTAACCACCACTAAGTATTCCCTACAGTCGGAGAGCCAAAAATAAATAATGCGTTTAGTAATATTTTTATATTTACCAACATTTACCTACATGAGAAATAGCGTTTCATAATTTCGATTTTCTGTCAATAACCGATAAATGAGTAGGCCACCTAATGGTCAGGTCATGTTCCAAACCATTCTCGGCATTTCTTGGCATCAAAGCAACATGAAACAAGAGTGGCTTGTTGACTAACTGTCAGATAATGCGGCCGAAATAAGTTATTTTGGTTTGGTTGAGACGATAATTATATTATTTATTTTGACGGAGAGAGGATGCCCCCACAAACAAGTTGCCGTGTGGATGGCGCCATCACAGGGCGCCATTGTTCGTTTACCCGAGCGTCAGTTGGCGCGAGGGATTCAGGTTGGCTACATCAGACTACTGATATATCTACATTTTTTCATTTTGATTTTCTTCAAAAACCCCATGGTGAATGACATGACAACGAGACGAATGACAACGAGATGACTGACAATGACACGAATGACGAAGTAACGTAAAAATGTAAAAATACATGGTCATTTAAAATTAAAAAGCTGTTCGTTATTAGTCGGAAGATGAATCATAGAAAATATCGGGAGAATTCAAATGGCTCTACCATCTGGCAGCCTTACTACTCAAAATCTGTAAGTCTGGTACGATACGAGTACATTATTGAATTAGGTTTATGATGTAGGTATGTTATTTACTTATCAAATTAATGTGTTAAATCCGCGGTATAGTGTAAATAGTTGCATATTAAAATGTCGTTCGCCTAGTTCCCATTTGGAGTGGAAAAACTAGGGTGTGTTACGGGACAGATTATTACAGTAAAGGTTTAATTGAAATGTATGCTGTTACGTCTTAATGAACGTGTAGCTAGCGCCACTGGTTTTCGAGTGGAGTGACGCGCGGTTCGATGACCGGTAACCTGCTGCATACGGTCTATCGCGAACACGTAACGTATTTTTTCATTCATAGTATTTCAAAGTTAAAAAAAAACAATATTTCAGTCATTTTGCATCAAAGTTTCACGCGTTTTTAGGGTTCCTCATAAAAACGGAATCCTTATATTTTGCTCATCTCATCATTGTTGTAATTTGCGCCTTCCTGGGAATCGAGCCTAGTACCCTTTGTACGGTGGTCGGGCATGGTAACTATTGCGCCACATGGATCGTCCAGTTCCAATGCAATTCCAGTCCAAATGTTGGAAAAGTGTAGGACATTGAATTCGGGATGGTTACAGTAGGTGTATAATATAAATGTACCTATTTCCCAAAGATTTAGCCTGATTTAGCTACCTATAATTTAGTTTTATAATAGTGAATAATATTTAAATATATAGTAATAAAAAATAAATACATACTTACGCGTAAAGTTTTTTCGACCGCTGAAGATTCCGTGGCTGCCTACGAAGGAGCGTATCAAGATCAGCAGAAATGTTTGAAGGAGAGCTTGTTTTTTGAAAGGAAGTAAAATTAAAAGTATCTACATAACTTTTAGTGATTATTTTATCTTTAACTTAAAACTAATTTAATTACTTAGTAGGTATCGTCTATGACAATAATATAATACAACTAGACTCAATTAATGCCACCTATGTACACATAACTAAAAATAAATTTGCCCGGAAACCGAACCCAGGATTCCCCCGAACCCTAGCTCGACAGTCTGAGCTAATAAACTGACCCACAGGGTCATCAAATGACTCGTCACTAATCTTCTAGTCGATACTTAAATAAAACATAACAAATTAAATTTATAAGAAACAATTTCCGATAAAAATCTACAAATAGACGTATAAACGCACCTGCTCTAATGACACCGGTAAATAGATTAAAGGTGTTAGTTATATTATGCAGTTAAGCACATAACAGTGTCCGTTTGTATATACGGGCTGCGGGCGGTCGTCGACCGAGGCCCTTGACTCGCGCGGGTTCAGCGACACCGCTTGACACCGCGCGCCGCGAGCCGCGAGCCGCACGCCGCACGTCACACGCCGCGCGGCCGCGCCGTAAACGTTTCTTTGCAGCTTTTAACTTTTTACCTTGTCAATTCATCATTTAAAGTTTATTAGTGCAAAATAAGAGCAATTTGTTAAATACGGCGGTATAACAAGTAGGTAATAAAATAGTGCACTTTATAAAGGAAAAGTTCGGGGTTCTTCATTCCTTTTCTTCTTATTCGTTTTAAAAAGTGCGTGAGGATGAGCATAGTTTTAAAACATTATACAGTACATGTAAATACTGCAATTACACTAAGGGGTAACCGAGGAAAAAATCTGACCATTTTGGGTTCTGTGAACAGTAATGGTTTCTAAAGTAGAATAATGAATGGAACAACAAGAAGGAAAACTTTCGATTCATTTTATGTTTTATTGCATTGTCATTTAAATACGATTTTTTGCTGAATAATATAATAAATGAATGTTTCTTATGAATTATCGTACCATAACTTTTTTCCAGTGACAATAGATATGTAGGCAGCTACAATAAACGGATGATCATCCATGATCTCCACGACGCTTATAAGGAAAAATTGACTAATATTCCGTTCAAGTGAATTTTTAGAAGAGAGTTAAAAGTGGAATTTTTAGAAAAAAATCATTAATTTTTTTTGTAATCCTCTTGCCGACGTTATTCTTACTGTTTTGAAATCCTTATTTTATCATCTATATAGTGGAATATACAACAAATTTTCTAAAAATTCAACTTTAAACTGGTCTCCTGTAAAGTTAGCTCAATGTCGCTTAGTCAATTTTTCCTTTCAAGCGTCGTCCAAGGAATTGTATTCTCGTATTCTAGTAAAACTAAACTCCACGGCAACTTTGCGTGATCGTTGCATCAGAGTGTATCTAATTGTAATTATGTGCATATTTGTTACATAAAGCTAACCTGCAGTTGGCGGTTAGCACTGCTAACTTAGCAGTATGCCAGCTGTATGCCAGTGCCAGACAAGTTTCTCACTAGTCACTCCCATAAAAATTAACACATACGTTTTATGATATTTAGTTTATTTGTTCTCTTGTTCTATAGCCATTTATTTTATATTTTATGTTTGTATTAATACATTATTTGTTTATATTAATTTGTTGCCAGTAGTTCTAATGGCGGGGAAATTAGGCCCCCGCATTTTTGACTGTGGCTACAACCACCGAATACATAGTAGTACGTACCTACAACCCATTAATGGCCCACTACTTTTCTCTTGAGGGGACCTTCAGCATACTCCACCAAGTTGCTCCATAACAACCGGGAGTTACATTTGCCCCGAAACACGGAAACGCACCTTACAACCGACCGCACATTCTGTTGCTTCATTCGTTCGATCACTTAGGATCGACTCAAAGCCACGGGGCTAAGAGCGCTTTTTTGTTGAGTGTTGTTGAATACCTACAACTCGTTGACTATATTTACATACAATTGTATTGACTATGTTTACATACTTATTTTCATTAATTCATTATATTATCCGTATGATATCATTATATCCATCTTATATAAAACCACGAAAGTTCATTGAAAGTAAAAAATACAAAGTTATGTTATAGTTACTTACTACGTACCTACGTAGTAAGTTTTTTGTATGGAATTACGGTTATTACACGATTAGATCTTAATTTTAATAAACATCAGTTAGAATCAATTATTTGTATGAAACTCTGCCTAGTGTCAATTTTGCATTAATTTACTAGTGCTGCAAAAATTTCGAAGTGGATTTAAAATTGCAAAAAATTATCAGTAAATTAAATGAATTAAATTAAATCTTAAATTATTCTCAAATACAAATATCTAATTTTTAGTTAGTAGTGATACTACAATTATGTCTTCAGTGATGATACTACATATAATAAAATCTATAATTCAACGGAACACTTTGACAAATAGAGTGTTGCTATCTATTGTAGAAAATTATTAGTGAGGAGTAAGTGTCGATATTTCAGTGTCGAGGCTGATACACCAATAAAGTGAGCGGTGAAAAAACGTTTTGTTTAAGCGTGCAATGGTAAATCTTATAATAATGTCGATAAGAACAGCAATGCCTATTTCCTGGCAACATACAAATGTATGTTAGATTATAGAATTTGAGTTGTCAAAGTGGTCCGTCGAATTATGGGTTCGACTATAGTGAATTATCTTCCTTTCTTGTCGTTACCACTAGATGGCGCTGATAATCGCGTACGCTGTACGGTACGTGAATATCTAAGCAGACTCTAGCCCAAAACATAATTCATATGACAATATTTTAATATTCCTGCTATTTCCTTGTTAAATTATAATAATTATTATAATTGGTGATATCACTAAGAATGTATTGTCATCGACACGTGCTTCATAATAAAAATGAACAAAAGAAATTCACCTATTAATTATAGAGCTAATTCAAGTTATTAAAAGAACATACCTAGTGGCATACAGATTTCTCCATCACGTTTTAGTAATATTATAATATTTATCAAGTGGAGGAAAATGAAAGCTAGAAAAATGTGTCAGCAATGGTAACAACCGGCGGCGTTAGTGGTAGTTGGTGAAGGGCTGGCAGGCGGAAGACGGAAGACGGTGAGGAGGAACACCGCTGCTGGTTTTTAGCCGGTAAGAGTCCGGCATAACCCGACAGCGCCCCCCCGCGCCTGTCGGGTATCCATGAGGATTTTCCAGCGACAACAAAAAAAAAAGGGCTGGCAGGCTAGCCCACCGGCTAGTGTCGCCAGTGGACTAATACCACCAGTGGACTAGTGCCACGAGTGGGCTAGACGGGCACACCAGTCGGCCAGGCGGTCGCACAGAGCAGTGAAAGTGGGTTGAATGCGGCGCCATTACTTTCAGTTTCTCTTGCGCACGCCCGATCGCGAACTCGTTACAATAAACATTGCATCCCGTCGATTTCTCGCTCTGTTAAATTTCACCTTTTCCACTATGCTCGCTATGCTGTGCAGTTTGACCTGTTCGCTGTGGGCTGGCAGGAGAAAGCGCCACATTTTGTTACCATTCCTAACCTTACATAGATAGTGAGCATCTAGCTGTAGCTTGGATTAATTTCCATTGTTATTGTGGTTTGTATTTTCTAAATAGGTACTGAAATCTTTTACAAATTATATTTAGGACATTTTCTATAGACGATTAATTGCCATTAATCACAAAAATCTAATGATAAGAATAAAATAAATCTTAAGTTTCTAGACAACGCTTTAGTTATGGTATTTGTTTATGATTATTAAGAGTATTTTGGGAGTTTAGATACCTAATCAATAATGGTCAATGCAAAACTTTCTTCACAACATTTCTCTATTTTGTTTAGAAATAAGAAATGACCGAGTCTTGTTTTGGTTCTTGTTGTATTTTACCATCGTTTTGTTTTAAAAGACCGTTTAACCGTTGACCAATATGGGTTTTATACATACGACAAGCAGGCGAGTTCTCGAATGGAGACCGCGAACCGGCAGACGTAGCGTGGGCTATCCACCAGCCTGATGGACCGACAACCTTAATAAGAGAGCGGGTGGTAGTTGCTGGATGAGATCAGCAGAGGACCGTGGGTTGTGTAACGCCTAGGAAGAGGCCTATGTCCAGCAGTAGATAGACAAGGGCTGATATGATAATGATGATGATGAAAACGAATACATAAAGAAAGATATTGTGTCATTCGGTTGAGTTGCAGCTTTTGTTGACACTTGGCACAAAAAGTTCATCAAAACAAAAACAAAAAATCAAATAAGAGAGATTGTTAAATTGTGAAAATTACACAACAATATTTTCGTGGTATTCCTTTACTGATTTTCTATTATCATCATTCTGGTGTTAGTCTGTTCATTCAATAAAGTAATAAGCTAATAAAGATTTTTTTTATGTTTATAAAAAAGCTTTTCCTTACTTCCATTAAGTACTTCACACTTCCGATTACTAAGTAGATTACTATCACTTTACTACATCTGCAACTTTGTTCAAAATACTTTAATATTTTTATAACCCAGTAAACTTAAGCAACTTTTTAATTAAATAATATAAACATATCTACATAATAATATTGTATGTAATAACATACGAGTATCTTTACTTCGATTTTGACTAAGTAACGGATTATCATCTTCTTATTTATATTTCTTTTTTTAACCAAGGTTGTGTTTATAAAAAACAGTATGAAAACAAAACAGTAAATGAATATGCCATTAGAAAACTTCAGTGATATTAAAGTGCGTGATTAGCGTGTTGGTAGTTGGTGTAGACTACAGAGTGACCTAGAAAACTAACTTTCGTTGCGCCCGCGCACCTCGCCGCGAAGCCGCGGCCAGCTCTTCTACAGTATGCCTAAATCCGGTTCAGATTTTTGTAGAGCACAGCCATTTTCGGTATAATCATTATGGGTAAAGAGTCTTACAGTATTTTTATCGTAATTTGTAACTACGATACTATGATAAGAACTACGATTGCCACAAAATTAAAATAATTTAAAGACCATCATTAAATCATTTAATGCAAAATTCTAAAAAAAACTTTTGATTACTATTAGTATTTTTTAAACTAATTTAAATTTATATTACAATATATTATAAATATAAAGTAGTGCCATATTTGTTTACCAAATAAGACTCGTCTAAAAAACAGGCTATAGGCATTTTGATAGGAGATAAATGAAGTAGAAAACAAAATGCTGCAATAAATACTTAAGTAATATCTATTTACTTATTACAATTATTTATGGTATAAATATAAAGTAAGACTGTGTAAGCTTCAAAGATTCCCTTAATGAATTCATGTAAGTAACATTAATCCACTGAAAAACCAAAAAAGCTTTAAATAATACAATCAATACAGTCAATAGTATATAATTATTCTCTTAATTCATGTTATATAGGTAAATATTATTATTATAGGTACCATATACAATTATAGTAAC
Source organism: Thymelicus lineola (assembly GCA_963932265.1). Classification (NCBI taxonomy): domain Eukaryota; kingdom Metazoa; phylum Arthropoda; class Insecta; order Lepidoptera; family Hesperiidae; genus Thymelicus; species Thymelicus lineola. The sequence continues at coordinate 8,688,245 of OZ010686.1, forward strand.
TTTAAATTATTTTCCAAAAGTTCACCAATTTAACAGATCCATAACGTCTCGCATTCCGCACAATAAATACATATAATTAGATCGGTGTACGTAATTTATAACAAATACTCATTTAATTCGACATTTAAGCAGTTTTGGCATTGTGTCTATTAATAGAAAACATTTCGTCACGTGTCACGTATCACTTGAGTTTTATGATTCATTATAGGCGCAAATAATGTATACGGTCAAAAAAGTAAACACATTGTATGTGATGTGCAAATGTAAGCAGCGACAACGCGAATCGCGATGCATCCTAAAAGAAATGAACGAAAATGAAAGTGACCCAGTTCCTTAACCACGGTTGCTTTGCTTTCTCTACAATCTTTTTATTCTATTCGCATCTCCCTCTATTTTAGGTTTCGCCGATAGAAAACGAAATATTGTAAGCAAACAAATTAACTTTAACAAAAAAGGTAAGTTTTAAAAAGTATTTTATATTCTTAAACACTCTAATTTAACGTAAGGCAAAAGCAATGATTAGGTATTATTATTTAAATTTTCTGAAACGAATTTACATAGATTATTTCGTTTTACGGCTAGGTAAAATCTACATAACATACCTTTTTTACTTACTTACCTAAGATTTTAACTGAGATGGATTTTATTTAGGTACCTTTATCTTTACGGAATGTTCTCTGACTTGCAGGTCTTAATTTTTTTTTAAATAATTTTGTACCAAAACAAAATGATTGTAAACAACTAGTTATCATCTATTTTAATAAATGAAAATCACGAAATGAGACATTGAAAAGAATGTACATTATGTAGATAAAACAATGACATTATATACAAGACATGCCAACACGGCGCTAGAAGTACGCCAGTCGAATGTGCATAAGTATAGCGATTTCAATTCATACAGTTGATAGCTGCCGTGAGTGAGGCCGTCTTTGGGCCGTCTATAGTTTTACCAAAATGCCGAGTTGTTTTGAGATTTCGAAAAAATCATATCTCCAAATTGAATAAAAATGATGGATTACATACCATAGGTAAGTACATAAAACGTTATGTTAAATATTGGTACTAATATCGAATATTTCTTTTAACTTTTACTGACTGTTCCGTACTGAATTTGTTAGTGTGCTAAGTGTGCAAATGTGTGCCATTTGGTCATAGATCTCGTGACGCGCTGTGACGCGAGCGACCTCGAGCGACAAACACTAGCTGTCTTTTTCACTATTATTATGGTTTTAGTAGTGCCATCCCTTTTACATAATTTATCAATGTGTGATCGGTTTAATGAAACAAAAGATAAACGTGTGTGTGTTGAAGCTCGATCGGAACAGATTTTTTGGTTGATTTGTAAGGGCATAACGTATCTTTAGTTATAATATCATTGAGATAAAAATAGAAATGTTATGCGATAGCCAACATTAACATATTTATAGTACAAGATCCATCCATCCATCCATCAGCCCTTGGAGGTCCACTGCCTCCATAGGTCATAGGCCTCCTCTAACTTGCACCACTTTAACCGGTCCTGAGTCTTCTGAATCCAGCGGATGCCCGCTGTCTTCTTCAGGGCGTCAATCCACCTGGCCGACATTAAAGCACCACGTCTCGGAGCCGTATGTCATCACTGGCAACATAAACTGCTCGGACGCATTCGACTTCAGGCACTGAAGTAGTGTTTTGGACGACAATATATGACGCAGTTTCCCGAACGCAGCCCATTCGAGTTGGATTCTGCGAGTGACTTCTTTCTCGAAGTTGGTCTTACCCATTTGGATCATTTGTAAAGCGTTTTTATTTACACATGTTTTTATCTATTACAATTTACATTAATAGATTCCGTGTTACGAATTACAAACATAACACATAACGCACAACGCACATTACACATAACGCATAACATAACGGAGAAAGTTTGATTTTACTCCTAAATTTTCATACCGCGGACTTAAATATGAAAATTGATTCTAGAGGAGTTAAACTCCAAAAACGAAACAATAATAGTTGAAAGGTTTTAGGTGAAATGAAATTCGGTCAAATATTTTTCGAACTCATGATAGGTAATCACGCAGTAATGTTAATACATACTACCTACTCAGGAAGACTCTGATGCCCGTCTCCCGGAATATCCTATTTGTCGCCTTTTACGACATCCCACGAAGAGGTAGGAGTGGTGCTATTCTACGAAGTGAACACGGCGCCACAAGGGGGTACACGATATTTTTAATTTTTTTCCGAGGTTCAATTCTGCAATTGGCATGCTTTCGTGTTATTGTACTTACAACTCTGCACTTATTATGAAAGTGATTTAAGGATTTGATCATTTAGAAATCTTTTCATCGCTTTAGTCCCTATATGTTTGGATTTTCGGTTTTGTTTGTAAACATACTTGCAAGGAAATTAATCCATACAAATAAAGAGAAATGTCATCTCTGACTATAATAGCGCGAAGCAGTATTATCGTGAAATTTGGAAAGTAGGTTTCGCTTTCAATGTCAGAACTGAAAATCCATTCACGATGTATATGATAATGTAATGGGAAAATTAAGTATCTAATATGCAACGATAATTTTTAGGCACTGAAACATACCTAACAAAAATTGTTTATTCTTCTGCATACCTATTTTTTATAAAACTTAAATTTTCTTTTTACATAATTACTTACTTTTAATTTTCTGTCAAAATACTAGACACTCAAGTTTGAAAAACTTTTTTTAAATGTAAATTAAAAACTTTAAAACCCGGCCACGCGCAATGTAGGTATGGCTCCGTAATTGTAAGGAACAATCATTTTATTTGCCGTATAACGGGATTGTAAGAGGCTCCATCCATCTTGAAACCAAGCCAACCTCCCCTTCTCTTGATGCACTCGCTAAATAACTGACGATACAATGAGGCCATGTCTCTCCTACCAGAGATAGTTGGGTTTTTCCCCGATGGTATTCATGCATGGATTTTCACCCACCTAGCTAGTTTCCATTCTGCTTCTAAAGGAACCCTTATAGTTTCGTCATGTCCGTCCGTCCGTTAGTCCGCAGCATAGCGCCGAGACCCTTAATAATATCTTAATTTGGCTTTAAAATGCTAATTTGGTTAGAGTCAATTGTCCCCCCCCCCTGCAAGCTAAACGGTTGGAGTTGGACATGTGAAAAAATTCACAAAAATAGGTTATAATGATGAATTTACAAGGAAAGCTATGGGGCCGTTCAAGTATTACGTAAGCACTATGGGGGGGTGGGGTGGGGGGTCTTCGTTTTGCTTATTTTGGAAGACATGGGGGGTAGGGGAGTCTTGATGATGATTACGTCATCGGTAGTTATTTACTTTTTTACACGAATGGCAATCCTCACATTGTCTATACTTGAAAACGAAACGCATTTTCGGGGATTCCCGCAAATAATGCATACGTTTATGTTGAACAGTAAAATCTAATCTCTATTCTAAATCTATTTTCTTATTTTTAAAATTATAATTATTATAATAATTATAATATAAAAAACACATTTATAATTGAAAAATGTTTACGTAAGCATGGGGGGAGGGGGTAAGAGCTTTGCTTACTTTTGCTGACAAGGGGGATGGGGCCGATGGGGGGGTACATTATTGTAATAAATCTGCTTATGTAATATTTGAACGGCCCCTATCAAGGCTATGTTAGCATAAGTAGTTAAGGAGCAATTATCGATAAAATTACACCTTCGGATCCCTACATTGCGCGTGGCCTGACACGCACTTGGCCGGTTTTTATAGCTCACGCTTTTCCGTGTGTGAAGTAGCCCTTATTTACACGATGCGAAAACTTTGTCTGAGTTTCTCTATTGAGCACCCTAATTTATAAACGACTTATGTCACGAGTGTCGTATACATTTCGTAGAACAGTGTAACCTATAGTGTCATATAATGCGTAATATTTTCACGCAATACTATACCACTTTTTCACAACGTATCGAAATGTATTAACAATTATGTGTTTCTGTCGTAGTGTCCGAGAGCCAGAAATAATTCGGGTAAGTGTTCATGCTCCAAACAGAAGTTTATGTTGGCTCGTTGTGAACTAACTTTTAGTTCGTGACAATCTAATCATTTATTAGATGAAATTGCCCTACTTAGATGTTCTTACGAGTACATGTTCCGTTATAAACACCGCCTAAGCTCTAAAATAGTCCGGCTCCATTCATTTTAGGTACCCATTATACTGAAGTTTACATGGGACGGTTGCAATCAGGCTTTCATAAAGGCGCGTTGAAATATGATAGTTCAAAAGTTCAGTAGAATATAAACAGGCATTGTCTAAACTAAACCGTAAATTTTTAAATTGTTAATAACTATAGTATCAAAACCAAACTTTAATTTACAATTAGATCATCAAGTTTAATAAATATTTAAACGTACCTATTTCATTATTTATGATAAAATAATAGCACCGACACTGTATTTTTATTTGTCAGTATGTGCTTATGACCGCAAATCGAGTAAACCGTATTATTTCCCGTTTTAAACAATGTGTGTATACCTGCCTGTGTATAGAAGTTGTGCCTTGAAGGCAAGGTTGAGATACTAAACGAGGTCGATAACCTCAAGCACGTTATGACATGATGTGTAAAAGTTGCCAGCTTAGCTGATAGAGAAAGAAAACTTGGCAAAAAATACCTTATCTGGTCTGAACTGCTTCAATTAGACAAACAATTTGATTGGAATATAAGAATAGCAGTTTTAGGTACTAATGAATGATAGTTTTAGAATATTTCTGTTCTGAGTTGTGGGGAGGCAGATTGGCCACTAAACATAATACCGTACGTGACCACAAACGTAGATAGATACCTTACGACTGATCTTTAGTTAGACCAGAAGTACAAAGTTTATGGCATTAATGATGTCCAAATTTCAGTAACGCTTCTTCTAGCAAATAGTTAGTAGGTACAACAACCCATAGGACCCATGTTAGTCAGCATCCAGGCCTACCGAATACATACAGCAATTAACAGCATACAGGAAGGGTTACCTGACATAGCATTCCCCCTCTGTACATCTATGGATGAAACAAAATATGTAGAATTGAAACATAGATACCGCAAGTCATCTCTCGTACCAACTTATCGCACTTACAATCGCACCGGGCACAAATTGCCATACTGTGATATCATCAAATGTAAAATCACAAGAAGATTTTGAATTGTAGACAGAAAAGAACTACTCAGTTTGTGCTGTTTTCATTCATAGACATAGTGAAGCAGTCTCATCAGCTTTTATTGTAGCCATCAGTAAATTCAGTAATGCGGTGTACGGTGCGTGTGGTGAGTGCGTTGCGTAGCCGTGCGGTGCGGTGCGGTACAGTGCAGTGCGGTGCGGTGCGCGTGCGACCGCATAGCCGCTAGCTAGATAGCCGCGGGTCAGCGACCGGCGCGAGGCCGACGTCCGCTGACGTAACGTTACGCGAATTCCGAACGACGCCCGCGCCCTCCGCCCGCCCCGTCCGCACTTCGCGCCGACCTAATTCCTTAGAAGCCACTTCGTTTGTGCATCACTAATTATAAAACGACGATGCACTGCCGACAAACACGTTCTATTTCTAATTTATTCGAACAGTGATTGCTCGCTAAAAATAATTAGGTATACTTAATCGAAATCAAAGAAAAGTGTAACACTAAAATTAACTTACAGGTTACACTTGTTCCAGCCAGAAAACAGGTTTTTTTAAGCACTTACCATGTTGAACTACATCGCTATTTACCATCAATCGAATTCTTGTCAAGCATAATCCTAAGGGAAGCAAGGTTTTCAGAGTTTAACTCATTTAGAATCGATTATGATTTATGAGGAATAAAATCAAACCGTTACGTTGTGCCACAGAAGACATAATATGCGTTATGCGTTATGTTTGTAATTCGTAACACAGATTCTATTATTGAATTTATTGAGAATTTGTGTAAATAAAAACGTCATGTTAAATTAAATAATTAATATATAAATATGTATAAATAAATGTCCCAAGTAGCACAAATGCGTTGTGCTTATAACAGTAGTTCTACAGTGCACAATGAAAACGTTAGCTGTATGAATTGCTGTATAGTATAGTAGCGTTATAAGCGCTTTACAGCTGATATACTCGTAACTCTAATTTGGGCACAAAGACAGCACATAGCTGTAGCTTACGTTTAGCTACGTGCTAAATTTGAGAAAAAAAGATGGCCAAAAGAAAACAAAAGGTGTATAAAATTCTTAAAATATCGCTAGTTGGTCGCTGGACAGTGGACACACTATATTATCGTTAAAAATTTTCACGCGTCATCATAATACCTAATGCTGAATACAAAAAAATATTAACATAATATTAACTGTAAAGAACACAAAAATATTATTTTGTACATTTATATGCATGGAAACCTGTTTTTAAGTGTTAATCAGTAGTACCTAATCTATTATAATTAAATTGGTGTCGATATATCTTAAAATAAACCAAACTAAAAAGGTTATAATTTTAAAATAATACACAGTCAGGCATTGAAGTATAATCATAGAACAGACATCTCGAACAAAATGTGTGTCCCGCCCGGGAGGTTCTACTCGTATTTTCAAAATTGAGCCCCTGTTCTTCTTTCAAAATCGAACGAATCCATTGAAGATTGAAGCCACGTGGCGCCAATGCATTGGGACATACATGGTGTTCGCGGTGTCGGTTCTGTACGCTAGTAATAATACTTCAATGCAGTCAGGTAGTAAATATGGTAGAACAGTTGTAATCTTAACCTAATGCTAAGTGTATGTAATATTCACTTGAAGATTGTTATTCAGCTTTGAGTAAAACAAATCAGCCACGCAAATCAGTTTAGCACTTGTGAAAAACAAATCAGCCACAGACCGACTTGTGTAATTCATGATCATGTATAATTGAATCAGCAGAACAGATGACCACAAAAGTTCTAATTTTAAGCTCAAAACATTAGGTATTAAGGCGTACCAGGGAGCTTTGTATACGAGTATTAGTGCGCTGCTATGTAACCATTTTGGTAAATAAAAATTTATTTACACAAAAGTAAGTCGTTAAAGTCAACTATCAAGGTACAAAACTGATAAGGAAGTCCATATGTCCAGGAAAACCATTTAAATTGTATATTAAAATTATCAGGAAATATAAATACATGAGCTTCAATTCTATATGCATCCTCAATTCACTAAGTACAAATGGCTACTTAGAAGTACACAAAATAAGATACATTCAAGTACTTTTAGGTACAAATATCTACGTCTGATATTTGCACATTCAACACTTCCATTGATATATTTACTCTTGATTTGTCACAGTATAGGCACTTGGTATGATTAAATGATTATATTTTGTCGCCGATTGACGCAATTGTTGTTGTTTGCGCTGCCATTGTGGGCTCTGGACGGATGTGCTATGACCAACTGTGTAGCCGCAAAGTGGCCTCGCTAACCTTCAAATATCTTCCTCAATTTTTTTAACTTCGTTAAGGAAAAGTCGTAAATATTTACGAGTATTTGTATTTACATACGTTGAATTGAAAGTCCATGAAATTTACATGTCCTTCGTTAATTATTCATCATCATTCATCGATTCCGATTCTGAAGCAGCTTTGCATTTCGTTCAAAAGGTCTGCATGCATATTCCCTTGTTACTATGTACTGGATAATTCAATCATAAAAGCAGTCTTTTAATATGTGGGTTCTTCATGACCCCATATGATGATGATTATTTAGCAACGCGTTGGATATTCGATTGAAGTTGACGACTCGATCGCCTTGTTGGTAGGAGGTTGTTGTAGTTTGAAGAATCCAGGGTGCCAGTCCTGGTCAGAACAGATTAGTTTGACAAATAAATAGCGGTAATTTGTTGTAAGCACAATAAAAATACGTATCTTCTGCGACACTTCGAATAGATTCGAAAAGTCAACAGCAAGTGCAGGCCTTTTGTTTCCGTAAGAATAACGTTCAAGCAGTTCCTTTGTGCAAATTTTGTCTATCATTGTTGTTTTGTGTAAGATTTCCTTCGTGTACAAAAATATATAAATAAATAAATAAATAAATAAACGTTTCAGTTTACAACCCTAAAATTGATGCGTTACTGAACTTTGACTGCGTTACTGAACGCTAAAATCTCACACACTTCTAATTGTTTGACCGTTGGTCTCTCGATCGGAGGTTTGGGTTTGAATCTTGAATCCTAAACGCAATCCAATTTTTTTAAGTTTTATGCTTATAGAACACTTTAGCACAGATAACCTTTTATATAAGTACTAGCTGTTGCCCGCAGCTTCGCACGCGGAAATTATGCTTATCATACAAATATTATTTGTACCCCTCACAGAAGAAAATTTAATAACAGGTTAATTTATATTGAATTTAGGAATTTATAAAGTAAAACCTTTGATACAGTCACAAATCATTCTTCCGGCAGCGGGTTTTGAAAAATAAACAATATTCACATTAATTTGTTTTTTCTTTTTCATGAAAAATTTTGAAAAATTCGAAAACATGTATTCCATCAAATAAAGGAGAAACGTTTGTTGTAAATTTAAAGCAAATTGCTGATATTTTAAAATTAATCCATACAAAATTTCATGTTGTTTCCGGGAAAACCTTTTAATTTTTCTGGATGAAAAGTTTTCTGAAACATGACTAAAAGTATAAGAAACAACTTAACTAATTTCCGTCGAAATCAGTTCAAGGGTTTTGATGTGATGCCCGGACAGACAAACAGACAGACAGACAGACAACAATTTCAAAAACAAATTTTTGGTGCTCTAACACGTTATTAAAGTGTTATTTATTGATTATAAATTTCAATATTAATCCCTCTCAATCTTTCTCTCTCTCTTCCTCTTTCACTCCCAGTCCCTCTCCAGCTTCTTGTCCCTCTCCCTCTCCCACATCCGGTCCCTCACCCACTTCCTGTCCCGCTTCCTCTCTCTCTCTCGCTCCCTGTCCCTCTCCCTCTCCCGCTCCCTCTACCGCTGCCTATCCCGTTCCTGGTCCATCTCGCGCTCCCTGTCCCTCTCCCTCCCCCGCTTCCTGTACCTATTCCTCTCGCTCTTCCTCTCCCGCTCCCGGTCCCTCTACCGCTTCCTATTCCTCTCCCTCTTGCACTACCCGTCCCTCTCCCTCTCCCGCTCCCTGTCCCACTTCCTCTAGCGTTCCCGGTCCCTCTTCCGCTTCCTGTCCCTCTCCCGCTTCCTGTCCCTTTCCCGCTCCCTGTCCTCTTATCCTTTTCCGGGATCTTTAAGTTAACCCTTTAAGGGGAGATTTTCCAAAAAACCGTGTTAAAATTTACTTTTGTTTCTAACTATAAACTTACATAAGAATTTCATATTTTTAACTCAAAAACTGGCGAAGTTGATTTGTATATAGTTGACTTCCAACCCCTATTTTTAGGGGACGAATTTCGAGAAAACGTGATACAGTTATTTTTTGTGTCTAACTATAAGCTTATACACAAATTTTCACCCTTCTTACTTCAAAACTGACGAAGTTGCCATACTTACTTGAAAACTCTTAGTTAACCCTTTAGGGGTTGATTTTACAAAAAAACACAACTTTTAAATTTTGTTTGTAATCTTGAGCTAATATGTAAATTTTCATGTTTTTAACTTCAAAAAGAACGAAGTTGCGTACTGGGTTCAGTCCGCTAAATTAACCCTTTATAGTCCAGGGTCGATAATTTTTGAAAACAAAAAAAATTATAATAGGATGAAACCTATTGCAAAAGGAAGAGAATATAACAAAAAATAAAGGAAAAATAATTTACGGGCGATCTGAGGTCGGGAAGTGGGGGGGAGGGGGGGTTTAAGGGTAAAAAACGGTTTATCTCAATTTCCAGCAAAACTATAAGTCCTATGGAAAAAAGTTAAATGGCAAAGTTATAGGTAATAAAAAGGTCTACAATTTTTGTATTCACACTTTTTTCACATAACCTCAAAATTTATGTGAAAAATTCAAAAAACCAAGTTTTTGGTTTTTTATTTTTATCTTTTACAAAATTTTTTTTTTTAACGAAATTTTGTGAAAACTTACCTTTCTATGTCCCAAACATACTGTAATTTTTTTGATTTAAAATATTTATTTTTTCACCTTATTTTGACTTAATATCGAAAAATCACCCTAATTTTCAATCGAAAATTCACCTGTCAAAATATCCGCTTTTTTAAAAAAATCTGTGAGCTTTTTATTTGCTAAAATCTCTACTTTCTGATGGTTTATAAAAAAATATACACTGCCATGTTAAATTTTCTCAGAAAATGCAATGAAACGACAACTATTTTCACAAAAATTATTCGAGTTCGAGTTTTTAAATATATATTTTTAATATTTATGTACAATTTTGAGCCATTTATTAAAATTTACACTTTAATTAATCGAAAAACGTCAAAATCCATGTTAAATTAATAAATTAATAAGCAAAAAAATTACAAATCCATAAAGATTGCAAGAAACATGCAAAAATAGTTGTCGTTTCATTGCATTTTCTGAGAAAATTTACCATAGTAGTGTATATCTTTTTTATACCATCAGAAAGTAGAGATTTTAGCAAATAAAAAGCTCACAGATTTTTTTAAAAAAGCGGATATTTTGATAGGTGAATTTTCGATTGAAAATTAGGGTGATTTTTCGATATTAAGTCAAAATAAGGTGAAAAAATAAATATTTTAAATCAAAAAAATTACAGTATGTTTGGGACATAGAAAGGTAAGTTTTCACAAAATTTCGTTAAAAAAAAAATTTTTTTGTAAAAGATAAAAATAAAAAACCAAAAACTTGGTTTTTTGAATTTTTCACATAAATTTTGAGGTTATGTGAAAAAAGTGTGAATACAAAAATTGTAGACCTTTTTATTACCTATAACTTTGCCATTTAACTTTTTTCCATAGGACTTATAGTTTTGCTGGAAATTGAGATAAACCGTTTTTTACCCTTAAACCCCCCTCCCCCCCACTTCCCGACCTCAGATCGCCCGTAAATTATTTTTCCTTTATTTTTTGTTATATTCTCTTCCTTTTGCAATAGGTTTCATTCTATTATAATTTTTTTTCACTTTTCATTATTTTTAAAGGCTTCTACCCTGGTCTATTAAGGGATGATTTTCCAAAAAAATGTGTTATAATTAACTTTTGTTTCTTACTATAAAGTTACATAAAAAAATTCATATTTTTAACTCGAACACTGTCGAAGTTGATTTGTATGTAGATGAAACCAACCCCTATTTTTAAGGAATGAATTTCGAGAAAACCTTGATACAGTTATTTTTTGTGTCTAATTATAAGCTTACACACAAATTTTCACCCTTCTTACTTCAAAACTGACGAAGTTCCCATACTAACTTGGGCCACCTTAATTAACCCTTTAGGGGATGATTTTTCAAAAAAACGTTACACTTCAAAATTTAGTTTCTAATTTTGAGGTAATATGTAATATTTCATGTTTTTAACTTCAAAAATGACGAAGTTGCCTACTGAGTTCAATCCGGTAAATTAACCCTTTAAGGGATGATTTTCCAAAAAAATGTGTTAAAATTAACTTTTGTTTCTTACTATAAACTTACATAAAAAATTTCATATTTTAAATAACTCGAACACTGGCGAAGTTGATTTGTATGTAGATGACTACCAACCCCTATTTTTAGGGGATGAATTTCGAGAAAACCTTGATACAGTTATTTTTTGTGTCTAATTATAAGCTTACACACAAATTTTCACCCTTCTTACTTCAAAACTGACGAAGTTCCCATACTAACTTGGGCCACCTTAATTAACCCTTTAGGGGATAATTTTCCAAAAAAACGTTACACTTCAAAATTTAGTTTCTAATTTTGAGGTAATATGTAATATTTCATGTTTTTAACTTCAAAAATCGACGCCCCCGGGGAATAAAATCGTAATCGCGGTTACCGAAAAAACTTTTTTTTTCATTTTTGGCATCTACGAGTCAATATACACCTGCTAAATATTATTTAGATTTTTATCTTTTAATTTCATAAAATTAGAGCCATTTTATTTTTATTCATCGGAAGTCATGTACAAATTATAGCCCATAATAAAGTCGTAAACATACAGGGTGTCCCAGCGCGAAGTGACCGCCCGGCGTCTATTGATTATGTGGACAAAACTATCGACAAAAACCATTAAAGTAAAGGTCTTATCGGTTTGGTTAATTTTTTATTAGCTTTTTAATTTTTTTGTAAAAAAACCTGACTTGTTGCACTATTTTCAAAATATTTTTTTTGTTTTTACATTTATTTTCATTCTGTTTTTTTTATTTACTAGCTGTTTTCATAGTTTATCTATTCGAGGTCTAAAATCTACCTAAATTTGTATAGGACATTTTTTACAAAGAAATTAAGTGAAAATTTTTTGAAAAAAATTACCCTTTTTATTGAATTTCGCTAAAAAGTTGGAAAAATGCCCTATGAATATTATTATTTTATAATTTATTATTAAATAACATAATATTACCTACAAAATCTCATAAGAATGTTTGTAGTTATCTCAGTCATTTACCCACGTTCGGGTGTTTTATGCACCCTATTTTCGATAATAAGAAGAGGAGACTTTTAAAACCAGGCTAGTGGATCATTTAAGTGTCTTACAATCAAAAATACTTTTGCCCTTTGATAGAACAATTTTAAAGATAAGGAAACAATAAAACAAATGGAAATTTAAATCATTAATTTAAAAAAAAAACAGTAATTCATTCTTAACGTTTTCGAAATGACCGCCATTGGCATTAATACAGGCTAAGGCTCAAAATGACATCCTTTGAGTGGTTCTTTGCACTTCCAAGTGGTTCGCTCCTATTTTTGTAGCATCAGCATACAGCAGCTTCGCGCTGGGACACCCTGTATATTACTGAACAACTACTAGTCTCTTTAGATCAGTAAGACGGTTATACCCATCTTATACCATTTTATTCTTCCCTAAATAAAATTGTTACATGTCAATACGTCAAAGATGAGTATTAACTTTGACCGGAAGAAAATTGTAATAGTATAATACATTTACAATTAATTCATAAAAGTACAATAAAAGTGTATCGTAAGTGATGAAAACTGTCGATAGCATGATAGAGTTTTACGGGAATAAAATTGTTATATACACTTACTGGCTACACAATTCCATATAATAACAGTATTATTGTTTTTTGGTGATAATTAAAAAGATATAATTATATTATTAAATTTTTTTATGGAATGTAATTCCGGAAATAATAATTTTGATGTATAATTCAAAGATACCCAATCATTATTCTGCGTAGGATAAAACAAAACTGGTTTTTTGCTTCTCCTGTAAAATTTACTTTTCTCTATTACCATTTTATTCCCCGGGGACGTCGAAATGACGAAGTTGCCTACTGAGTTCAATCCGGTAAATTAACCCTTTAAGGGATGATTTTCCAAAAAAATGTGTTAAAGTGAACTTTTATTTATTACTATAAACTTACATAAAAAAATTCATACTTATAACTCTAAAACTGACGAAGTTGGTTTGTATGAAAATGACTTCGGACCCCTATTTTTGCTAGTTAGGGGATGAATTTCCAAAAATCCGTTCTTAGCTGACGTCTCCTTAACACAAACTATCTCCCTGCCAAATTTCATCATAATCGGTTCGGTAGTTTCTGAGATTTTTTGTTTAATCAGCGGTGTGTCTCTTTTCAATTTTATATATATAGATAGATAGACACGTCCTCCGTCCATGAAGCACTCATAGCCCAGCGGCTTGCGTCGATCCTAAGTGATTGACAAAGTTAAGCAACAGCGGACGCGGTCGTTAGTTGGATAGGTGACCGCTAGTGGCAAAAGATTCTTGAGCGTTTCCGTGCTTCGGAGGGCACATAAAGCCGTCGGTCCCTGTGTTATCATAAGATAACAGTCGTTAAGCCATATCGCACGCCCTCGGGCGGTTTGAAAACTTCCGACACTCGGTTTGGCCACTAACCCATCCACCAATCCACACCAGAGCAGCGTGGTGGAGTATGCTCTAGGCCTCCTTAAGAGGAGAGACCCGTGCCCAGTAGAGTGGGCTATTAATGGGTTGAAGCCAAGACCCGTCCCCAACAGTGCAGCTTTTTTTCCCAATTTCAGACAATTTTTAATTCTCTATGAGATTACAGGTATTGCCTTGAATGATAACATCTCAGGCTCATTCAGTATACTTGATTTGACACTGATCGTCCTGCCTGCCCTTCCACTACTTGCCCATTTTTATGTAAAAAGCCGGGAACATTAGAGCTCTTGCACACGGCGTATTTTTGAAGCGCGTTCGACGCAACGCGTGGAATAAGCGAGTTTTCCGCGCTGTAAATGTTGAGGCGGACGAGGCGTTTCCTCGTTCAATCGCGTTTGCAGCGCGTATACGCGCGGATTCCACGCGTCGGATGCGCTTCAAAAATACGCCATGCGCAGAGGCTATTAATGCCACCACGATGCGTTGCCGTCCAAATAAAAAAAGAAAGAAGAGCTCTCAAGCCCCCAGTCGGAATCAAGCAATAGGGTGGTAGCTAGCCAGGTAGGTTTTACGGATTAACCTACAATTATGTCAAAAAATTACCTTTGTAAAAGTGTCTCCGTTTTCGAGATTTTGATCTTTTTTTAAAACTTCCTAAATTCGGCTCCTTTACCCTACATTTTCTTGTTAATAATACCAGTATTAATATTAATTAATTAATAATAATTTTTAGCCAGTTCTTTCTTTCTTTTTCTTCTTTCTTTCTTGGCTGGCAACGCATCAGTGATGCCTTTGGTGTTGCTGATGTTCATAGGCGGCGATAGCCATTTACCATCAGGTGGATCGTCAGCTGGTTTGCCGGCTATTTCCACCCCAATACGACCACACCATTTGGTCATTTCATATCAAAAAAAAAACATTTGTCATCATTTTTATTGTCATTTGTAAAGAAAAGTATCACCTTGAATTTAAATTAATGTAACGTCAATCTTAAAACACAGTTTATCTTTGTCTTAATATGTCATAATACTCATCACTCTTTATCAACTACAAATTACCTACTGGTTTTATGTTAAATAACATTAGCAGTAAAGTAATTAATGTTAACCTTTGGAAGGTTATTTAATATTTTAATCGTTGATTTATATTACAATTATTTAATATTAGTGTTTTTTTAACTTCATTCAAAACATTATACACTGAATTTTCCGCAGACGAGTTTATGATGACCTTGAGCCACGTACCATAGTCGTTTCATTCAATTTTCCGACGTAACAACAACAAGAAACCTTGAGTCTCTTACGCCCCAACTCAGAGTCACTAACAGATACTTAAATCGTTCCTTAGTACAGAATTTGTATGGTGATTCTTTGCTAAGGATCGACTAAAGTAACCGTTAGTGACTCTGTGTTGGGGCGTTAGACCACAAGAGTGCACCGCTAGTGAGAAGCCTGATAACGCTCCCATTCTGAAGTGTATCGCTATTTATAAGCCTGATAACAACTGCCATTTTGACGTCACTTCACCATAACAAGTTTCTTCCTCGAGTTCCCATATCCAACCCAGTTCAACTCAAGTTTCATCTTATCATTAAATATCCGTGTTGACTGGTACATGACCTACAGGCATTCACGAAAACCTTAACCACATTATACGAACCCTTAAATCTCTCTTCAATTTAACTAATTAAGTTCTTTATTTTATTTGGAATAACAATTTGACAATTTGCAAAAGCTCACTATTATTATTTTATATACCTCAAACAATGTTTCTTTATCATTAACCAAATTCACAAAATCACCTTTTTAACTACGCGTGAAGATCTTTATACACCGAATACATCAGCACATCGCCGCGTCGCTCTCTCTCGGCCGCGTTCATTCTGCCGTCACCTGGACCGCCACCGCTTAAATGCTGGTTCTCTTGTTTTGTGAATCATCTCTCATCATTTTTCACGACTGAAAAATACAGGGAAAGTTATTTTCACACGCACGATGTCACAATTTACATTTCAAACTACACTAGGACTACGACATCTGCGATCCGTACTCTCGGCCATCATGACAATCAACACGTCCTCGTGTTGTGTGTTTAAACCTCAGTTCAAACCATGACGCACGCTATTCTACCGTATACTTCCACCGACATGTACAATAGATAGACATATTCCTTATTCTAAATATTTAGTTTTTCTTCATGACTCTTCTTGCATGATAGCATCTGCATTGGCCGATCGTTGTAGAACCAAAGAGGTTGCTCGCCGACATAATAATGACCAACAGTTATTATGAATAACTGCTTATTGGTCGAGTTTGGTTGCGTCAGCTGAGTAACCCATTTTTTAAATGAAATTCGAAGGTAAATATTCAGAAAAATAAGTTGCTACGTTGTAGATTATACGTGGAACAATAAACGTCGAATATAATTACAATATTACAATGTAATTAAATTTAAAGACGACCTTGTAGTTCTCGCGTGTCAGACGGTTGACGTCAGTGCATAATATATCGCATAGATTAACGAGCAGAAGAGATGGACCCTAGAATTTTGTTAACAACGGCATTGACAAACGTCAAAGCATTCCAGAAAAAAGTGCAGATTTAACAGTTGAAATAGATTAAATAAATATTGACGTTACCAGAAATTTAAGGCAAGTCTTTAATTTCTTACAGTATACTCTACTATAAAAGACTGGGATAAACATGAAAATCATTTATTCATCGTCAATTGTTTTTATCGACGCTCTATCTCTTGACCACGTTAGTCAATGACGTATTGTTTATTTAACAAAAATTGCAGCGGTCGTACAATGTCACCCCCTTCCTGCAGGGACGCGCCGCCCGAGCTCACGTTCATCTACAAGTGCAGTCACGGTCACCCGTGTGACCGGTCACCGCCAAAACTATTCACCTCATTCATCTATTCCACTTGGAACTACAATAAATCACAATGTTATTCAAATGAACCGATATCGTTTCACGTGGAATCGGCACATCTAGTCCTTACTCAATGGTCAAGTGTTTGAATGGACTGCCAATCGACCGTTTTGACAATTTTAATTGGGTGCTATGGGTGTGAATATACTACATGCATTTGTTCAATTTTCTGACATTGGCCAGTCCTACTTACTATTTACAGCACGCAGCCCACGTGACGTGTTTTTTTTTAATAAATGTAATTTAATTATTATTTTCTCCTCAAACTTGGAGGTCGAATCCTTGATACATGGGGGGCTGTAGATACCTAATAATAACTGGGGTACTTATACACCTTTT
Organism: Thymelicus lineola; assembly: GCA_963932265.1. Classification (NCBI taxonomy): domain Eukaryota; kingdom Metazoa; phylum Arthropoda; class Insecta; order Lepidoptera; family Hesperiidae; genus Thymelicus; species Thymelicus lineola. The sequence goes on from OZ010686.1 coordinate 8,705,469, forward strand.
TACATAAAACAAATTAGCCTCATAGATAAAATTGAAACTTATTACGGTAGTGAGTAAGCCACTGTTGTATATTCGCATGCCCAAATAATTTAATTTTACACCTAGAGATTTCATTCATTGTAATGTGAGCGAGGGGCTAGTTACGTACGATTTAGTCTCTTTTGCGACTTAAGCATACATGAATCGAGGGTTGGGACTAATCTATCTTTCCACCTCACATGGTTAGGTATCAATTAAAAACGCTTAAGTATAAATGCCATTAATTTGGTTCATTCGTTCATTAGCGCTCAGTTGATTTGCTTATAAATCTTATGATAGTAATTTTTATAGCTCTTTGTCCTTATCAACTGATTCATAACGCAATGGGTTAATGGAAATTGCATCAGCCTCATATACTATAGTTCTTAAGAAATTTAGTTCCTATAAAAATTTGACGAATCTTTCTTGACTTTCTGCCAACTTCGGATAAATTTATTACATTGCAATAAAAGTAATGTGACTAGTTTGTTACCACTTTTCCCGCCACAACTTTGTATTTATTGATCTGAGTTTGTAACATTCATCTCCATAGTTTGTAATATAGGAATTAGGAAACATAAGTTTATATGAAAGTACATAAATAATACAACTTATGAAAATTTACATATTTGGCCTTTCTGTTAAAACTTAAAACTAAAGAAAGAAACACAAGTCACAATCCACACACAATATTTAAAAAATAAATTTTTAAATAAATTAATAAATTAAAAAAATACATATCCTGTGTATTAAGGTATCAATTGAAAAGATTATAGTTCCATTTTGTTAAAAGTTATAATCAAAAATGTATAATGTGCTATAGTTTTATCGCGGAGTGTATAATATACAGATTCTTTCATATTAACGCTCAAAGTATCGCCAGTCACTATGCTGAATTAGAAGCGGTTTTGCCTATTAGCAACTTACATGCTATCCTTATTTCGGAAACTTGGCTGAAGCCTAGCTTACATTCGGCGCTGTATCCAGTTCCTGATTTTACCCTCATTCGTAATGACCGGACTGAGAAGGGTGGTGGCGGTGTCGCAATCTACTTGCGGGCCTGCATCGACTATAAAATTATCAAGGCATCTCCTTCTCCTTACTCAGCCTCGGCTGAGTACTTATTTCTGGAACTGGATATAAAGGGCACTAAGGCAGTTCTAGGTGTGGTGTACTGTCCTCCCTCCATTGACTACTTTTCTGATCTTGAATCAGTTTTTGACACTTTAGGGTCTGAGTACACACATATCATAGTTATGGGCGACTTCAATACGGACATGCTAAAAAGTACATCTCGTTCTCTAAAGCTTCATTCCATTCTTGAGTCAGCTAATCTCTCTCTTCTTGCGCTAAACCCTACTCATCACAATATTGTGGTTGATGACTCCTGGATCGATCTCATTATTACAGGTAACCCTGAGTTTGTTTTAAGCCATGGTCAAATACCTGCCGCTGGGTTTTCACGTCACGACCTCGTTTACATCTCTTACAAAATTAAGCCAAGCAAAGCTAGGCCGGTTATGCGACAAATTCGGAACTTTTCTCGAATGGACCTCGACAAGCTCAGGAAGGACGCATCTCGTATTAACTTTACATCATTAGCGGGAGCGTCTACGATAGATGACAAAATTAATATTCTTAACTGCTCTGTTTTATCGCTGTACAACGTTCACGCCCCGCTGCACAATGTCAAGTTAAAGCGTCCTCCTGCTCCGTGGAGGACCAGTGACATCCGGGCAGCCATGGCCAGAAGGGATCGTGCTTTCCGGATGTTTAAAAGGGAGCGCACTGAGCAAAACTGGTCAGCATTTAAGGCTGCTCGGAATCGGTGTAATCAGATGGTACGAATAGCTAAACGCCGTTATATCCATAATAATATTATTGACTCTTCTCCTGCCGACGTATGGAAATTTCTCCGCTCTATTGGTGTTGGTCCACCATCCTTAGTTGGTTGTGGACCAGCTGTCTCTTTAGACATCTTGAATAATCATTTTTCCTCTATTTCTGTCTTAGACGATACAATTCGTTCCCAGACTATTATGTCGATTGCTTCTATGCAGTCTCCTCCTTGTCCACCCTTTCAGTTTTTACCTGTCTCTAATGAGGAAATAAGGAAAAATATTATTTCTATAAAATCCAAGGCAGTGGGTTGCGATGACATTAGCAGGTTAATGATTTTTAATATTGTCAACATCCTTGTTCCTGCTATTGCCGATATTGTTAATTTCTCCTTAACGTCTGGGCAGTACCCTGCTATTTGGAAGAAGGCTTTTGTATATCCCCTCCCTAAAATATCCAACCCTGTTCTTCCCAATCAATATCGCCCGATTTCTATTCTCCCATTCCTGTCTAAAGTTCTGGAAGCCTGTGTACACAAGCAAGTCACCTCTCATATAATGAAATATAACCTACTGAGTATATTCCAGTCTGGGTTTCGTTCTGGTCACAGCACCACCACAGCATTGGTTAAAGTCACTGATGACATCAGACATGGGATGGATGATAGAATGCTTTCGGTGGTGGTGCTTGTTGATTTTTCTAACGCTTTTAACACAGTCGACCACGATATCCTACTTGCCATCCTTTCCCACTTACAATTTGCTCCTACCGCCTTGGATTGGTTCTCTTCATATCTTCGTGGCCGTCAGCAGTCCGTTCGTACGGGGCAGTTAGCCTCTGAATGGTCTACGCTTAAAGCTGGCGTGCCACAAGGCGGTATTCTTTCTCCGTTAATATTTTCGCTGTTTATAAACTCCATCACATCTGTTCTCGACTGTTCGTACCATCTGTATGCCGACGATCTTCAACTCTATGCTCAGGCTGACGTCAATAATCTCAAAAGTGCTGTTAATGTCTTCAACTCCAATTTAGCTAAATTGCATGACTGGTCTGTGCGTCATGGCATTTTGGTGAATCCAATGAAGTGCCATGCTATACTCATTGGTAGCTCTAAATTATTATCTCGGATTGACCAAGAATCTCTTCCACCTGTCTACTTCAATGGTAAATTAATACAGTTTTGCAATTCGGTGAAAAATCTTGGGCTTCACATTGACAGCTCTTTGAGATGGAATGTTCAGATCGTCGAAACATGCCGTAAAGTTAATGCTTCGTTGCGCTCCCTTTATCGTCTCAAAAATTTTCTACCTACTAAAACTAAATTGATGTTAATCAACACCCTTGTATTGCCCATAATTGACTATGGTGATGTCTGCTACCCAGACCTGACCGAAGAACTTCTGAACAAACTAGAGCGCCTCCTCAATAGCTGTATCCGTTTTATCTTCGGCCTTAAAAAATATGATCACATCTCCCGTTTTCGCCAACAACTTAAATGGCTCACCATTCGACAGAGGCGTACTTCTAGAATCCTCCTATTATTGTTTTCCATCTTAAATGATCCTAATTCTCCTCAGTATCTTAAGGATAATTTCCAGTATCGCTCCGACACTCATGATAGAACGCTTCGGTCGTGTGCTAATCTTAGTCTTGATATTCCCTCGCATACTAGCGGCTTCTTCCATTATTCATTCACAGTGCAGGCAACACTACTCTGGAACTCCTTGCCCGCCGAGTTGAGACATGCTCCTAGCAGGTTCTCCTTTAAGCATCGCTTGCGTGAACATCTGTTACATTCAGTTTCTGATTAATGTCACTTCTATTTTTATTTTTATTTTTATTACTATTTTTTTAGTGTTACTTTTTTCTTCAGCATACTGTGCAAAAATTCCCTATACTTATATATGTATATGTATTCCCTAAATATTTATATATTATATATTTACATATTATTTATTATATATTTATGTTATTATTGGTATTTATGTATGTCCGTGTATTTGTATGTATTCTTGTTATGTAGTATATCTATATCTCATGTTAGCACCTGCCATCAGCTATTTCCACATCCACCCAGGGTTGACTGGTGGACAATGCCATTAGGCATTAAGTTTGCCCTTTGTTTCTTCTTTTTTAGAGGTGACATAAACATGTAAATAAATAAATAAATAAATTGAACTTTTCAAGACTGCGTGGATGGCCAAATTCGAAACTATGAGGAATAGCGAAATGCTGAAAGGAGTCTCGGAGCCGACTTTGATGAAAATAAAAACCGCATCATTACATTTTTGAAAAATCAATATTCCTAGCCAGGAATCGAACCCATTGATTTTGAAAAAAAAAAACGCAATCTTTAATATTACATCATTCGATAGTGTTGCTAATAAGAATCGAAATCTGAGAAGTAATCGATCATCCTGTATATTTCAAATTTTTCGTAATTGCCAGTCATCTTGAATACAAAATAACTATACTATGTTCTGATCTTTATTGTAATCAGTTGTACTAAATTTAATTAGTTAATACATAATTGCATTCAATGCATTGATATCATTGTAAAGTGTTAATTTAAATAATAAATTATTCATTAATTTAAATAGTATAAACCACGTGTAGTCTTGTACTTTAGTCTATTAATATATCTTATATTACAAGCTGACCCGGCGAACTTCGTATCGCTTAAGAATGTAACAAATCAGTGTACCTAATCTATTTTACCCTCCTAGGGGTAAAATTTTGGAAAACGCTGAAATACGTAACTCATGATTTCTGTCGTACTCAATTCATACGAAATTTTATGCAAATATTATGTCCAAGCAATAAAAAGTTTCATATAAACTTTTATCCCCTTGAGGGTTGAATTTTGAAAAATCCTTCCTTAGTGGATGCCTACGTCATGAGAGGAATATGTGTGCGAAAGTTTAAGTTTGTAGCCCTAAGGGTTTGGCCTGTGCGATGATACTTTTGTCAATCACTTGCTTTTTATATACAGGGTGTCCCGTAAGTATTGGATCAACCGAAGTCCTATCATAGATATGTCAAAAAATCACTTTTTCGAGATATTGACCATTTTTTTATTTAGAAAATTCGGCTCCTTTACCGTACTTTTTCCTGTTGAGTCCACAAATACGCAGATATTTTGATTAATTTTTGTCTAGAAACTCTCAGACAGTTGCGTTACAATCGTCAGAGAAAATAGTGAAAATATGTAGTGTCTACTTTCATTGAAGTATAATGTTAGAACAGACATCTCGAACAAAATGTGTGTCCCGCCCGGGAGGTTCTATTTACAAAATTGAGCCCCCGTTCTCCTTTCAAAATCGAACGAATCCATTGAAGATTGAGACTACGTGGCGCCAATGCATTGGGATATACATGGTGTTCGCGGTGTCTGTTCTATAGGTACCCTAGTATTAATACTTCAATGTCTACTTTGGATATTTTTGTTTTGGATTTTCTTCTACACAACTCTGACGCGAGGTGGTTGAAAAAAAATGTACTGGTCAAGTATTCCCAAAACAAATTTCTCTTAACACATACCTAAGTCGTCATTGTGAACAATTGAAAGTATGCGATCAGCGTTGCACTATTAAGCTGTTTTAACCGACTTCAAAAAAAGGAGGCGGTTCTCAATTCGACTGTATTTTTTTATGTTTGTTACCTCAGAACTTTCGACTGGGTGAACCGATTTTGATGATTCTTTTTTTATTGAATGTACTTCATTTGAAGTCGGTTCTTTTTTTTGTTAAAATTTTTGATTATTGGTTGATAGCAATGTAAAGTGTGCGGTAGTAATGTAAAATTTGTGTTATCTAGCACCTCAATGATTTTACGTCATAGAGTTAATGTATGCATCATATTCATCATATGTGATTTATAATACGCACGTATCAGCGTAGCACGTGTAAACTTGCGGTCTTGAGGTGCGCAGGGGGAGGGGTGAAGCACGAGCGGGAGAAGGGGGGGCAGCTCGTGGGAGAAATGCGCGGACGCAGCGTCAGCGTGGTGTTATCAATAGCGAACGACGCTTATCGCAAGGCTACGGCGCGGGCCGGGCGTCGGGCGTCCACGTGTCGGTAACCGTTCCACACGCACCCTATTTGACCTTCAGCCTCAAACCTCGCATTTATTACCGACATTACCGCACACTTTACATTACTATGTCATTGTGAAGTATGATTTTTTAACGGATTTGATTTGACTGGCCACAGCGCAGTGGTTTTCGAATCTCACACATAAATACTGAAATGAATAGTTCCCCATATACTTATGTAGTATAAAAAATTAACTGGTTTCCGCCCCCGGGTTTGTTCGCGGAAGTCTAGTTTAAGAAAAAGAAAACACAATCATTACGAACGAGAAAAAAATATTATTTCTAATGCTGGATATGGTCTGCCTGCGTGCTAAGTTTCGTCGTATCCTCACACACTACGGCACCCTATCCCTCTCAAGCCTGATTCGCTCTTGACTAGTTTTTTAACTTGACTAGTTTCCGAAGTAAAATCGGAACCTTTACGCCTCGCTTACACGACTCATCGGACGATTTCGAACTGAGGCTGTACCTTAGAGTATACTCTAAGGGCTGTACGGACGAGTGTCTCGGACGTTTTTCTGCCTAATGTAGGCAGTAGGTGTACGCAAGCTGTTATAGTTTCTTCATGTCCGTCTGTCCGTCTGTCCGAAGCAAAGCGCTGAGGCCTGAGACCCTTAGTTCTAGAAAAGTGTAATTTGGCATGAATATAAATATTTATTAAAACTCCAAAATCGTGGAATAAAATATTGAAAAATATGTTTTTCAGAGTACCTACCTCTCCTTTTATAAGTTGCGTACCCCATCACCATAGTCGTTTGCGAAATATTTAGCTTTAAAGTGCTAATGTTGGTTAGAGTCAAGTGTCCCCCTCCTGTCGGCTAAACGGTTGGAGTTGGACAAGTGAAAAAATACTCAAAAATGGGTTATACTATGATGAATTTACAAGGAAAACTATCACGGCTATCGATGCGGCTATGTTAGTATAAGTAAGTAGTTAATGAGCAATAGTCGATAAACTTACTATTTCGAAACCCTACATTGAGCGTGGCCTGACACGCACTTGCCCGGTTTTTTTTAAATCGACATACATTTGAAACGGCCTTAACACGTCGACCTTCTTGAAGAAAAGAGGCCTTGGCGTGAACTTGGCCAGAACATTCTAAGGTTAACTTGCTGTGTCGTTTAATACGAATGTGCTATTAATGTTTCTTTTGCCAGCATCAGCCATCATAATTATAGTAATTCAGGTATGTACCTACCTATTTTTTATTAAATAGTAGATAATTAAGTACCTAAATAGCGTTTATATATTTATTTATACCTGAATAATTTATCTAATGTTGTCTTGAAAGTAGCAATAAACACTTAGATACCCAATTACCCATAAATTTATATACCAAACCTATGGCTTGGTGTACCTACATGAGAAATAAAAGTATAGCTGTAGTCAAAGATGTTTAATATAATATCATTGGCTGTAGTCTATTCTGAGGCTATAGTAATAATTTATAAGAGAACGGAAATAATAATTTCATATCTAGTCATCTTAATAGTTTAAGCTTAAATTTGGATGATGTGATGACTAATTGTCTCCACAGTCCACAGCGAGTAGGTAGACACGTCAGACCATCGTTATGTGTTATGGTGACTTTAAACCTTAACGTAAAATAATAGTCTACTAAGTAGAACATTAAGTATTATTTTAATATAGACTTGAAAATTTTAATCAGATTGTAGAAAAACTAGGCTAAAATTACCTTATTATAATACATTAGACGAAATTTAGTCGTTTAATTATATGTAGGTGAGAAGACAAGTTCCATCCTATCACTATTATATAAAATCGGCCAGGTGCGTGTCGGGGCTTACCATGACATCTTAAAACAGGCCAATATTAGCCAATAATTGAGCTGTCCTGCTATATCCTACCATGACCTAGCTAAAGCACAGGTCAGCCAGTGATCACGTGACCGTAACAGGACAGCGGTCACGTGACTTCGATAATCTTCTTCTGCCCTGCTATTTGTGTACCATGAAGCGATTGTTGACGTATTGATGTCGGAAAGCGGCCTATGTCAACGTCAAAATATTACAGCCTACCGAAAGTAACTTTAATTGTCCTGTTTTAGCTGTTTCGTTTATAATTTCTTTATACCGTAAGTTATTGTTATTTAAAACAGTTTGAATATAAATTTATGATATTGAAGAACATTAGGTATTTGGTAAATATTAGCTATCGAACAATCTGCCTTGCCTACAGTCTAATCTCTACAAGCTGTTTCCAGCTGTTGTTTGTCGTTGTTGTCTCGAGAAACGCCTTGCTAAATACACCGAAGAGCATCGTCCTATAGAGCAAGCAGGATTTATAAGTACGTATTCAACTATAGACCACATTCAAAAAGATTACATCATGGAAGGCAGCTATAGGCAAGAGAACCAGAGGCAGAACGGCCGGGCGGCCGCGGCGGAGAGATGGCTCGATGAAATTTTGTAAGCAGCGGGAAAAGAATGGATTGATAAAGCGAGTGACAGAATTATGTGGAGAAAAATGGGGGAGCCTTTACTCTACAAAGAGAGTATAATATAAAAAAAGAAATATAAACAAAGAAATATATAGCTAATAATGATTATTGAATTAAATTTAGTCAAGAATTAAGATAAAGGAAAGGATTAACGAACCCTAAAAACTTTAAGTTGAAGACTTTTTATTTATTTAAATCATTTATTTCGAAATCACAGATAAATTCTTCAGTTTTATTATTTGTATAGAATATAGATTGCATTGCATGCTTTTTAGTCGTTATGAAATTGTAAATTGAATTTTCTATTTAAGAAATAAAAAGGTCTAATTATTATTTATATTACTATAATATATTTTTATAAACATATACCATATATTTTTATAAATGTGGAAGAAAAGGTATTATATGATAATGGTTATTCAATAATATTCCGTTTGCTTTGCACCAAGATAAGTATATTTTCAGTTATCCTAACGTTTACATCGATAACAATCTCTACTACTCCGTGATCAATGATAGAATTAGAATATCCTATGTACGTATTAGGTATAATGTTCTAAATATAGTGACATATTCCATATTCTAAATATTTAGTTTTTCTTCATAACTCTTCTCGTATGACATCATCAGCATCTGTATCAATCGATCGTTGTAGAACCAAAGAGGTCGCTCGCCGGCACGGCTATCCTGACGTGCGCTCGTCCTCGAGCGCCTCCGCCCTCATGTCTCCAGTGGACCCCTTTGATCGCTGGGTGCTCGTCATCGAACGCATTTACTTCTGATCTGATGTAGCCGTACACTGACACGGCTTCAACAACTTTCTTACTCAAGTTCCCATCTCCAACACAATTCAACATAAATTACATATTATCACAGTAGGTAAATATCCGCCTCGATTTGTACATGACCTACAGGCATTCATGAAAATGAAAATGTACCACCATCACAAAATAAATATCTTACATTTCTTTGAAAATACGTTAAAAAATTCAAAATTGCACTTAACAATTTTAAATTATCGCTCCTAAATCACACATTTTATTAGACATTTGGACATGTCACTGTGTCAAGTGTCAAGTGTTGTAAGATTACGTTCAAAAATGAAGGCATCACATAGCGATAATTTTTTTTTGGTAATCTTAGAGAACGAACGGTTTTTAAGTTTAATAAATAACGACCGTTAAGTTTCTATAACAAATCTCAAAATCTTCGATTGAGATTGTTATTTTAAATTTTTAAAAACATCAATATTACGCATTGATTTGAAAACCGGTAAACCGATAAAACGCTCTATTTCCGAACTTAGTAAAACAAATTTTGTACCGTGCACAGAGTACTTAAACACTACGTTGTACCGCGCAGGTCATAGACTAAGATGCCGGACAGAAGTAGAGGCATTGCAGGCCATCAGGTGAACGTTCATGGTACGAAATACACGCCTGTCAGGTTTTAGCTACAAGCTGACCTGTCCTGAACATGTCACGTTTTATTAGAGTTCATGGTAAGGCACCAGGCCACGCGCAAGGACGTACCCAGGGGGGGGGGGGTCCGAGGGGTCCAGACCCCCCCCGAAAGTGTTATACCTACAGTCTAGGGTTTGGTTTCCGGGATATCTCGTGTCTCGAAGTCCCAGGACTTTTCGTAATTTTAATTTCCGGTCGAGACTCGAGACGAGACAAGATTGTCGAAATTGTTATGTAATCATTTTTAGTCCCGGGAATTCCCAGGACTTCGATTGTAGGCTGTCTCGTGTCCCGGGACTTTGAAATTGTCGGGAATTAGCAAACCCTACTACAGTCGAACCTAATAGATAAGCGAAAATTAACTGATTTCTTATAATAAAATTATTATAAGAATTTAAAGACAAATGTGTATGTAATTATTGTTTCTTAACGCTCTAGCACTAGTCCATTCATTCTAGATTTTAGTCTAGATTTTAATGTATGGGAGAAACGGCTTTATAATTTTCTGAAACTGAACTGATATAAGTTGTACCTACCTGTATGCGAGGACATTAAAAACAACAAGTCACCCCCTCCCTCCCCATCCGCATCCCCCCTCCCCCCTTGAAAAGTGTCCCATTTTACAGATAGAAATTTAATGCTGTAATATTGAGTCATTTTTGAAAATATCTAAGTATTAAATAATTATCGTGTGAAAATTGATTTGCTATTTATTTCCGAGAAGCTTTTACGTGTCATTTAGGTACTTTAATCATTTACCCAAACGGACCCCCCCCCGAAAAAAAATCCTGGGTACGTGCTTGGCCACGCGCCATAAAGGGTTCCGTAGTTCATCGACTATTTGTCGACTATTTAGTCTTCCTTTTAAATATGGGTATCTAATCTATATCACTACCGTAATCTATTTCACGCATATTACATCTATGATTTCACGTGTACAACGTTTAGGTACAACACTATCTTTGAGCAACACGTAGGTGGGTATTTTATATCGGCATAATAACCCATATTATTGCAATCCTAAATATTTCGACAGGTGCGATGCTGCAACGATCAATAAATATGTATCAGCTCGGTGACTAATAAATAAATAAATTGTCCATGTAATGGTGTAGTTAGCGACCGAGCGACCGAGCGACCGAGAGATAGGTGTCGTTTGTTCTGGTCGCCACGAGGGCGCGCGCGGTCGTCTCAAGATCAAGGTTGCGCGGCAGACGCGCGGCAAGGTCACCTGTCCACCGCCCCCTCCCCCCGCCCCCGCGCGGCTCCGCACCGCTCTGCACCGCACCCCTCGTGCGCCTTCACTGCGCGCAAATATTTGCGACCGTCTGTCCTCCGCGACCGATATGCCGAGGTCAGCCCGTCAAGCAGACCTTGAAGTAATAATATCCGACCTCTCCTGCATGAAAGACGAGCGGTTAACTGGTGATATGGGGTTTTGTCGGTCATTCAGGTACCCACTGCGATATCTACCACTCACCTCTTTGTACCGGGAATTGATGTTTGTGTAAAGTGTACGACGTATCTTCCAGTACGTAATGTCTGTTGATACACAAGGTTAAAAAACAAAATTATAAATAGCAGCTTGAGACGCCTATTATTAATTGTACAAATATAAGGTTTGTTATTTTCCATCTTTTCAAGTAGAATCCATGTTTCTGTCTTTTAAATGTTGAATGTAGAATGGGAAGTAACTAAGGATCTCGGCATTATTTTTATTAATCTAGATTTTTGCATATATTATATTATCCGACTTCATTTTAAACTCAAATGCATAAAAGTCTACATTCATATTGATATTGTTTGAGATTTCAATTAACGTAAATTAAATACGTAACTAAAATACTGATGTTTCAAGAAGAAGGGTGTCAGGATCAGGAATAAATTAGACTATGAACGTGAGTAATAAGGATTTGCCGGTTCTAACTCGGAAGCCAGAACCGGCAAATTGCTAAGTTGACGAGCTTCACTTTTAAAAAAACGATTAATATTTTGAAAGATTTGGAAGCATTTCGTAATAAAATTTTAACAAAAAAAAAACCGGCTTCAAGTGAAGTCCAATAACCTTTCCAATAACAATAAAAAGCGGCCAAGTGCGAGTCGGACTCGCCCATGAAGGGTTCCGTAGCAGCAAGTAACATAATATAAAAGTTCTTGTAGTTCGTTGTAACTTTGATTGATGTTTTAATAATAGTGTATTTTTTTAATTAAAAAAAACTACTTACTAGATCTCGTTCAAACCAATTTTCGGTGGAAGTTTGCATGGTAATGAACTAGGTATTTTTTTTAGTTTTATCATTCTCTTATTTTAGTAGTTACAGGGGGGGGACACACATTTTACCACTTTGGAAGTGTCTCTCGCGCAAACTATTCAGATTAGAAAAAAATGATATAAGAAACTTCAATATTATTTTTGAAGACCTATCCATAGATACCCCACACTTATAGGTTGGATGAAAAAAAAATTTTTGAGTTTCAGTTCTAAGTATGGGGAACCCCCAAAATTTATTATTTTTTTCTATTTTTGTGTGAGAATCTTAATGCGATTCACAGAATACATCTACTTACCAAGTTTCAACAGTATAGTTCTTATTAGTTTCGGAAAAAAGTGGCTGTGACATACGGATGGACAGACAGACAGACAGACATGACGAATCTATAAGGGTTCCGTTTTTTGCCATTTGGCTACGGAACCCTAAAAAAGAATCATCGAAATTGGTTGGCGTGATATTGAGTTATTCGTTCATTTGTCGCGCACATACTTAATCTATATATATAAAATTGAAAAGAGATACACTGATTAAACAAAAAATCTCAGAAACTACCGAACCGATTATGATGAAATTTGGCAGGGAGATAGTTTATGCTAAGGAGACGTCAGCTAAGAACGGATTTTTGGAAATTCATCCCCTAAGTGTAAAAATAGGGGTTAGAAGTCATTTTCATACAAGCCGACTTCGTCAGTTTTAGAGTTATAAATATGAAATTTTTCATGTAAGTTTATAGTAATAAATAAAAGTTAACTTTAACACATTTTTTTGAAAAATCATCCCTTAAAGGGTTAATTTAGGCGTTTTATCATAGTATGCAACTTCGTTATTTTTGAAGTTAAAAATATGAAAATTTACATATTAGTTAAACATTAGAAACTTAATTTTAAGTATTACGTTTTTTTTGGAAAATCATCCCCTAAAGGGTTAATTAAGGCGGCGCAAGTTAGTATGGGAACTTCGTCAGTTTTGAAGTAAGAAGGGTGAAAATTTGTATTTAAGCTTATAGTTAGACACAAAAAATAATTGTATTACGGTTTTCTCGAAATTCATCCCCTAAAAATAGGGGTTGGTTACATACAAATCAACTTTGCCAGTAAATTTTGCCAGTAATAACTGTAAAAGTTATAAATATGTTTTTTTTTATGTAAGTTTACAGTTACACACGTTGCTATTTTTTGGAAAATCATTCCTTAAGGGTTAATTTAGGCGATGGAACTTAAGTACACAACTTCGTCATTTTTGAAGTTAAGAACATTTAAGAAACTCTTTAGTGTGCAAGTTAGTGTGGCAAATTCGTCAGTTTTGAAGTAAGAAGGGTGAAAATTTGTAAATAAGCTTATAGTTAGACACAAAAAATTACTGTTTCATGATTTTCTCGAAATTCATCCCCTATGGGGCAAAACTAAGGGGATGTAAATATTTAAGAAACTTTGTAATATTTGAACTCTGAAGTAATGTAAAACTTGATATGTAAGCTTATAATTAAGAACAAAAAATAATTGTAACAGGTTTTTTTAGAATTTCATCCCCTAAGAGGTAAATAAAGGGGTTGCAAATTTTTCAGGAACTTCTTTATTATGAAAATTAATATGTAAGCTTATAGTGAGAAAAACATTTTGTATAGGGGACTTTACGGATGGGAGGGGGAGGGGAGAGGTACAAAAAGCAGGACAGGGAGCGGGAGAGGGATAGGGAGCGCGAGAGGGAGAGGAACAGGAAGTGGGAGAGGGACCGAGGGCGGGAGAGAGAAAAGACAGGGACAGGGAACGGGAGAGGGCGGGAGAGGGAGTGAGAGAGGGAGAGGGACAGAGAACTGGAGAGGAAGAGGGGCACGGAGCGGCAGAGGGAGAGGTACTTGAAGCTGGAGAGGGATGAGAGTGGAAGAGGAAGAGAGAGAGAAAGAGGGAGAGGAACTAATATTGAAATTTTTAATCAATTGAGATGTATTGAGTAGATGTGTTAACTAAACATACTTATTATCTGTATACATTATGTAACCTAGTTTTATACTTATTTAATGGATGATTTATTGGGAAATATAGTCAGTATTTACTCAGCAGTCTTGGCTTTCATTTCTCTCTCAGGGCACCACTTTACATGGCGACCCTGCCAAAAGTAGATTCACGCGCGCGAGTATTCTGACACCGGTCGCCGCCGACCGATTTTACGTATATGGGCCGTGAATTATAAACATCGTGTTCTCGGGACAATGCAATCATCGAATAATAAAATGAGTCGTAACAAAATTTCTGACATCGACGGTATTGTGCTAAAAGTGTGCTTCGAAAATGGGGAAACAGCAGTCTAAAGAGGAAAACATCGTGATGGCGCAAAACGCAGCAGGGGGCACGAATGGTGCGCCAATTGAGGAGTTTCGATTCCACATGAAAACATCAAGCATCCTGTTATGCATCATTGTACTTTGCCTGATTTTGGGGGTCCTGTATGGAGTATTCCGGATGTACCGGAAATGTCATCTGCGTTGGATACGGCAGGAGTGTGAGCTGAATGCGAGTGGCAGCAGGGTGCGTCGGCCTTCCTTTCGACGGCGCCAGGTTTACCCCGATTTGAAGATAGACGATACTAAAGTGTAAATTAAAATTGTCTATAAGCGTATAAAAAAGGTGTCGTGTGAAGTGAAGTGCGGTTACATAAATATGCGTATTTCTTTTTCGCGTACATCGGAATGTCGGCAAAGTTTATGGACATTATTTAGTGGACTGTAGCTCTATTTACCTATACATATATTATAATCAATGCTATTGTTATTTTAAAAAAAAATCTATATAAAAATATGTAATCAAATAGGTATTGAATTTCATATAGAAAATATAATAAATAGATAAATAATAATAATTAAAAATAATAACTTAGTGAACCTAAATATGTGTACTCGTGTATTAAAAATATTACAGTTCGTGTTATGTCGCTGAGGATCTGGCGTTCCAAGCTTATACAGGTATGTTAATATTTTATTATGCATACGTAACTATTTTTAAACTATATGGCAACGTTTTTAAAGAAATTATATGATGATTTATTAGTTGTAAGACAATATTTGATTAAAATAGGACCTGCTAGACGACAAGGTAAAATATTGCAGACAAAGTTGAACGAAGCTAAATTTGTTGTTGCGCAATATAATAACTATATAGGCAGTATTGATAAGGAAAGCTTAGGCGAGGACGAGCTTATTCTTTTTGAAAAATATTGTGAGGATATTACGAATTTGTTTGAGGAAATTATTGAGTTGTGTCAAGTTTCAGAGAGTTCTAGTAGTTTTTCAACAATGGATAAATTTGACCTGAAGGTAGCTTTGAGCTTATTGCCAGTTATGAATGACGAACTTTCCAATTTACGACAACTTATCGATGGCATAGAGTACTACAGTTCGGTTCTCAATGCTGAGTCACAGACATATTTAATTTCTTTTGTTGTGAAAAGTAGACTGTCGCAGTCTGCTAAGCTAAAACTAGCAACAAAATACGATACTGTGCCTAATCTTTTAAATGATATGAAAATGTTACTATTACCAAAGAAATCTACGAGTGCTTTGCAAAAACAATTTTTAAATTGCAAGCAAAATGATATGTCTATCGATGTATTCGGAAAAACCTTATCCGAATTATTTGTTGATCTTACAATTTCTCAATCTGAAGGAAATGTTGAGAAATTTAATATTTTAAAATCCATAAATGAGAAACAGGCAATACGGCAATTTAGCGACGGATTGAGAAATCGTAGGATTGGCACGATTATTACGGCTCAGAGATTTGAAAATTTAAAAGATGCGATTCAAGCCGCAATCGATGAGGACGTTTCAGGTTCAAGTGCAACAGCTGAAGTGTTAACACTAAGACATAATAATAATAGTTTCTATAAAAACAATTCCAGGCCGCCTACTCTGCAGAATACTCCTAGAGGTGCGTACAACACTGGTCGTTGGCGAGGCAACCCTAACAGCAAGTGGCGTCAGCCGCATACCAGCACCAGACAATGGTCCCAGCAGCCTCAGTCGCAGCAACGGGGTGCGCATGGGGGCAGAGCGCAGTTACGAGGTAGAATTTTTAATAATTATTCTAGAGGTCGGAGACCGTTCAGAGGACAGATTCGGACAGCAGTGACTGATGAGGCACAGCCTCAGTCGAGTTCACCCACTCAGAGTTCGCAACCTGAAAATGACTTTTTTCGTGCCTTTGACATATAGTATTTTAGCCAGCGATAGTAGTTATTACATAGAGTTATTTTATAAAAATAGACACGCATTTCATTGGCTCATAGATACCGGGGCTTCAATTTCGGCTATAAAACATAAGCATGTTTTAGATTTTGATATCCCAGTTAACAAAGAAAATATAACAATAAATGGGATAGGTGGAAAGGTACAGGTTATCGGATATGTATGTTTACAGTTGACAATACATGGGCAGTCTCTTAGTCATAAGTTTTATGTATTTGACACGTTACCTTGTAAATCGCACGGTATTTTAGGACAGGACTTTTTAGGAAAGTATGGAGCGATGATTGATATGAAACATAATAGTCTATCATTATGGCTCAGTGAATCTAAACAAATAACTTTGCAACTAATAGACTCGTGCAGTTATTTATTATTGTTACCTGCCAGATCAGAATCTATTCACTATATCAATACTAGTTTAAAAGAAGAGTGTGTGGTATGTACGAAAGAAATATGCGAGGGCGTGTTTGTTGCGAGTACGTTAGTAAATCCAATTAATGGTAAAATACCAGTTCGAATTTTGAATACAACCTCAAGAAATATAACTTTGTCCGAAATAAAACTTGATATACAAAATTTGAAGGAATACAATATTTGTAACTTTGATAAAATCGAGAAAAATGCATCGCGAGTTAAATCATTATTTTCAAAGTTAGATTTAAATAATTTAAATAAAGAAGAAAGGATTAATATTCAAAATTTATGTGCGAAATATCCCGATATATTTTATTTGGAAGGGGACAAATTATCAACTACCGATATTTATCAACACACAATTAAAGTAAAACCAGATATTCAGCCAATTTTTTCAAAACCCTATCGATTACCTCATGCTTTAAAAAATGAAATTAATAACCAAATTCAACAAATGCTGAAAGAAAATATTATTGAACCTTGTCAAAGTGAATGGTCCAGTCCAATCTTGCTGGTGCCAAAGAAAAGTGACCAGAACGGAAACAAAAAATGGCGTTTGGTCATAGATTACAGAAAACTTAATAACAGTATACATGATGATAAATTTCCACTTCCAAATATAACGGAAATTTTAGATTCGTTATCCGGTTGCATGTATTTTTCTCATTTGGATTTACATCAAGGTTACTACAATGTAAGCTTAGATCCAGACAGTCGCAAGTATACTGCTTTTTGTTCGGGACAGTTTCAGATGACTAGGATGCCTATGGGCTTAAAGACCAGTCCTAGTTCATTTTCTCGTATGATGACTATGGCAATGACAGGGTTAACATACGAAAAATGTTTAGTGTACCAAGACGATTTAGTCTGTTTCAGTAGGGATTTACCTAGTCATATAAAAAATTTACAATCCATTTTCGAAAGATTACGTAAAGTCAATCTAAAGTTAAATCCTCAAAAGTGCATTTTCTTACAGAAAGAACTGCTTTATTTGGGCCATATTGTGTCAGCCGATGGCGTTATACCTGATTCAAATAAAATAGAAGTTGTTAAAAACTACCCAGTTCCTACTAAAGTCGACGAAGTCAAAAGGTTCGTTGCCTTTGTGAATTATTACAGGAAATTTATTCCAAATTTTGCTACAAAAGCACATGCATTAAATAATTTGTGTCGGAAAAATGTGACCTTTACATGGGATGAGGAATGCCAAAAATCGTTTGAGTTATTAAAACAAAATTTAATATCTCATCCTGTACTACAGTACCCTGACTTTTCAGAGTCTAATCAGTTCATTCTACAAACAGATGCATCAGGCTATGGCGTAGGTGCAGTTTTGTGTAATAGCGACGGTAGGCCTGTAGCCTTTGCTAGTCGTAGTCTCAATAAAGCAGAAAAAAGGTACCCGACGATTGAAAAGGAATTGCTTGCGATTGTATGGGCCGTAAAGCACTTTCGTCCATACTTGTATGGAAGGACATTCAAAATTCAGACTGATCATAAGCCACTTATCTATTTATTTGGCATGCGAGATCCATCAAGCCGTTTAATTAAATTTAGACTAACATTAGAAGAATACGATTTTATACTTGAATATTTGAAAGGGAAGAATAATTCTGCTGCTGATGCTCTTTCACGTTTGTATTTAACTTCGGAGGAATTGAAAGAGATGAATCAAACGGTGATGAATGTAATGACGCGTGGCCAGATGGCTAGGCAACAACGGGATGCTAGTATTTCTGAAAACGATTGGCCTGATCAACCAAAAGTTGTAGAAATACATAGCAAACCGAAATATTTCACGGAATTACGTTTCATAAGCGCTTATGAATTAAATCGATATCGTAAAATGAAAGAAATAACGCACGAGAAGGGGTGCTTGAGTTATGTTCCCTCAATGAATACTATTTTTATTAACTTAGCTTCTCGATCGCAACTATCGCCAGGCGAATTTGTGAGAGAGCTAAAAATATTTTGTGGGAAAATTAATATAAAGGAAGTATACTTCATTAAAACTGAGGAAAATAATATATTCGTAAGAAAATTAATAAATGAAATAAATAACATAAGTAACTGGTCCGGACCACGTTTATGTATTTTAAGGGGAACAAAAAGAATAAGTAATAAAGACGATCAGCGTGTAATTTTAAACGATTTTCATATATTACCCACAAGTGGCCATGCTGGTATAAGACGAATGGTTAATAACATAAAGAAATATTATTTTTGGCCAAAATTAGAAGCTGATGTTACAGAATTTATAAAAAGGTGTGACAAGTGTCAAAAACAAAAATATTCCTCACATTATACTAGAGAGCCTATGACAATTAGTTCAACTGCAAATTCGGCATTTGAGAAAATATACTTAGACATAGTAGGGCCGTTAGATAGAGATTACGATAATTATGTATACATTTTAACTATACAATGTGAGTTGAGTAAGTATATTGAGGCTTATCCATTAATGTCTAAAAGGTCAAGCGAAGTAGCTAGGAATTTTGTAAATAATTGGATTCTCAGATATGGTATTCCGAAGGAGATAGCAACAGACAGGGGAACGGAGTTTTTATCGGACACAATGAAAGAGGTTTGTAAACTTTTGCATATTAACCAGCTTCAATCTACAGCATATCATCATCAAAGTATCGGTGCCTTGGAGAACTCGCACAAACATTTAGGTAACTATTTGCGAATACAGACAGGAAATCATCCAGAAGCATGGAGCACGTGGCTTCCATTTTGGTGTTTTTCCTATAATACTGCAGTACATACAGAGACTAAGTTTACTCCCTATGAGTTGGTGTTCGGTAAGAAATGTATTTTACCATCTAATTTACAATCAGGAAAAGTTGAGCCTTTGTACAATTTTGATAATTATCCTTTAGAACTCAAATTTAGAATACAAACGTCACAAAAAGAGGCTAGAGATAATTTGATAGCTAGTAAATTAAAAAGAAAAGAAAAATATGATCGTAATATTAATCCTGTGACTTATAAGCCAAATGATTTAATTTTAATAAAAAATGAAACTGGCAATAAGTTCCAAAACATATATTCAGGCCCATACAAAGTAGTAAGGGAATGTTCACCCAATGTAGAAATCATTAAAGATAATAAAAACTATGTTATTCATAAGAACAGAACAAAAATGTATTTTAAACCAATTACCTAGTAATATCTAAGTTTATGTACTTAATACCTACTAAAAAAAAAAAGTTTGTAAAAACTTAATATAATAATTACAATAAGACATTTTACTGTATTACTTACTATAAGCTAAAATAAAATAAATTGTTAGCATTTATTTTATTTTCTTTATTGCGGTGGAGATGAGATGTATTGAGTAGATGTGTTAACTAAACATACTTATTATCTGTATACATTATGTAACCTAGTTTTATACTTATTTAATGGATGATTTATTGGGAAATATAGTCAGTATTTACTCAGCAGTCTTGGCTTTCATTTCTCTCTCAGGGCACCACTTTACAAATAAATAACACATTAATAACGTGTTAGAGCACCAAAAATTTGTTTTTAAAATTATTGTCTTTCTGTCTGTCTGTTTGTCTGTCCAGGCATCACATCAAACCCCTTGAACTGAGGAATGATTTGTGATTGTATCGTAGGTTTTACTTTATAAATTCGTAAATTCAATATAAATTAACCTGTTATTAAATATTCTTCTATGAGGGGTACAAAATAAATATGATAAGCATAATTTCCGCGTGCGAAGCTGCGGGCAACTGCTAGTGTACGTATAAATTTAAGACTTATGGTTTTCTCATGGATGCCATTGTCAGATCTCGTTCAAATTTAAGTGGGACCACATGACAAGCACCAGCTTTCGATTAAAAAAAGAATCATCAAAATCGGTTCCCCCAGTCGAGAGTTAAAAAATAAACATAAAAAATACAGTCGAATTGAGAACCTCCTCCTTTTTTGAAGTCGGTTAAAAAAAGGAATTTTGTGTCAAATTGTATGTTTTCGACCATTATCCGTTTTTGCAGCGATAGAGCCGATAGAATGAAGTGATCTCACGGCGCGTTTCTGCATGCGGAAGGCACGCTGCCAGTCAGAACAATGACACAACCCGACAGACACGACTTAGCGCGAAGCAAGCATTATCCAGTTTTCCACACACCTTTTGGACATCGGTTTTCCATGTGAGGGCGCTGTCGATTTCGAAACCGAGTGAAACCGAGTGATTATTATGTACTAGAATCATGTGTTCTCGTAATCGTCATTCCGTTCACTAGAACCGTAAGGGGACTTAATGTTCGAGTGAACGTAATGTGTCT
This sequence comes from Thymelicus lineola, assembly GCA_963932265.1. Classification (NCBI taxonomy): domain Eukaryota; kingdom Metazoa; phylum Arthropoda; class Insecta; order Lepidoptera; family Hesperiidae; genus Thymelicus; species Thymelicus lineola. Next base: position 8,726,569 of record OZ010686.1, read on the forward strand.
TGCTTATATTTAGGGAAAGGCCATTTATAGCAAACCATTCGGCAAGACGGGCCGCTGTACCATTCAACCTCTCCTCAAGCTTGTAAGGTTTGGGTCCAGTGACTATCGCAGCGACATCATCCGCATCCATGATTACATGTATATGTGCGTCAATCACTGTGTCCGGGAGGTCATTCAAGAGGAGAGAACAGAATATTCGACACCGACGAACTCAGCGCAACTCCCACAGCAGTTGATAGCGGGTCAGATTTTGTCTTTCCATTCCCTGCTACTACTTGTATCCTGTCACGCATTAGGTCCGTCAAAATATCGAGCGACGCACCGTCGATGCCATAATGTTTCAGTTTGGCTGCAAGTACTGCATGATCTCAAAGCTCATATTATTCATACACTCCAAAAATTACATTTCAGGTCAACCTCAAACTAGTCAGTAGTGCAACATGCAACACATCTGTATACGAGTATTATGTAAATTGTAAGTAAACCAAAAGCAAAAAATAACGATGTTTCTAGGCTAACAGACAATTACTCTGATAAGTGTTGCGCATAAATGTAACAGTTGGTGCCACCGACGCATCACTTAATGAAAATTTATGTTCAGTATTTATGTATGTATATTCTTGGCTGCTTTTATTTTCAGATTTCATTTAACTTCTTTTTTGACACTTAAAAACATTTCATTAGTTCCCACTTCCCTTCAAGGGGTTCTATGACAAAGAAGCATTGCTTCATGGATCGAGAAATTCGAGAAGTCCATCGTATTTTATGATTTTCTGGACATGCTAATGACATTCTATTTAATTAAAACATGTTAATTTTTACCAAGTTATTCACGACTACACGAAAATGAAGTCAGCATATTTATATCCAAAACATATAAAGGTAGTTTCTTCTATACATTTATATTCTTCTGGTATTAGTTTACTGTATTTTTTTATGGCATCATATTTGTAAATGACGAAATTCATGTTTTCTTTCCAAATACATACGTACATGATAAATGCTGTGTCTTAGCCGAATTGGGGCGGCTTAGAATACTGACCCCAATCCCACGCCGGATGGGTGTCGTAAGAGACGACTAAATCCGGCACGCTGGTGCAGGTGGTAGGGACCTCGGAGGGATTACGAGTATATTGGTAATATTGATTTTAATTGATAATTAATACCATTAAGATTATTATTATTTCTCCATGGGGTTCGCCTGGATACCACCCTTGAGCATGAGTCAGCCACCAAACGACTTGTCGTATTCCGGCTGGGGGCTTGAGAGCCAGTTCTTTCTTCTTTTTCTTGGTTGGCAACGCATTAGTGATGCCTTTGGTGTTGCTGATGTCCATGGGCGACTATAGCCACTTACCATCAGGTGGATCGTCAGCTCGTTTGCTGGCTATTTCCATAAAAAAAACTTGGTGCATCAGAATGTGGTCCAGAAGAGCTACATTTTTGTCAACAAACAACCCGGTGGTCATTGCTGACGATGGATATTCTTAAACTTGTAGCAATTGGCAAGGACTCCAGAATAGACCTCCCTCCTTATACATATTTCAAGTAATTACAAATACCTACCACAATATATCTTAATCAACGTAGACGTGATATTTTAAACCATTTAGATTTATTAATGGAATATCTTTACAAACAAATTGCTTCAAGAAATAATACAAGAAATTATGTATTTTAGACAGATCCGATATTACTCATCTCAATTTCGTATAGAATGGTTTTGTTCTTGTTCTAGGTCAGGTCAAGGTAACTTTGAAGGCGCAAATGTCCTTGCCGTGTGTTATAAAAAGATATTTAACTTTAATATCCAAGCCAAGCGAAAAGGGTATTGTTAAGAGGAATATTTGTTTACTGAATTGAAACTAGACTAAAAAAATTGGGCAAGTGCGTGTGAGGCCACGCGCAATGTAGGGTTCCAAAGTTGTAAGTTTATCGACTACTTACTAGGAAATCGCCCTGATTGACTGATTTACCTACAACAGTGTTTTTTATTTATATCGACAATGGTTTTGAGTCACGGAATGGAATATTTTAATGGTTCACCTCACTGAAAATTTTCTGTAAATTTAATTTCGATAAATATTTTACTTTCTTAATATATATTTCGGCAAAAAATAGCATAGTTTTATCAGTACCTATAATTACAAAAATTGGCAAAATTTCAATAAAAACAATAAGTCAATAATTTTTTCATGGTACATTTTTCTCTCCGCATTTTGCTGTCCTTGTACTCGTATCGTATTCTCCAACTTTTTATGGATATTTAGCAGAACTGACACTTCAAGGAGTTTCCGATTACATTTCATTCCATTTCGATCTTTAAATATTTGCATAAGATTCATATTTGGCCTCCGCAAATATGACCATATCTCCGAATATCGCAACAGTCTCAAGTGGCTCCCTATTCGTTTTCGCCGGAACGTCCATATTCTTTGTACTTTATACTGTGTGCTGTTCAATCCAAACGCTCCTTTATATCTCAAAGAACGCTTTAAATACACTTTTCAGGCCCATAATCTCACGCTCCGTTCCACTCACAACCTTTCCCTCTTGACTCCAACTCACTCTTCTTCCTTTTACGCTAAATCTTTCACTACTACCGCTGTACGACTTTGGACATCTCTTCCATATAAAATTCGTTGTGCTCAGTCACTTGATAGTTTTAAAAAACAAGTTAAGGATTTCTATCTTGCTTTGCAATAAACTTTTATTCCGCTCCTCACAACCGTCATCATGTTATCATTTCGTTTTCTTTTTTCTTTTATACTTTATGTACACCGCTACCCCTTTTTCTTTCTTTCTTATCCTCTTCTGTTGGGTTGCCTGGAAGAGATCGCTGCTTTAGCGATAAGGTCGCCTTTTGTATACCGTACCTTGTTTTATTGCTATGTATTTGTTTCTGGTGTACAAATAAAGAGTATTTGTATTTGTATTTGTATCTTCATCGCGATCTAGAGCTTCACTGCATAGATAGCTCATTACATAAAGTGGCTCTCCACAAACTACGCCGCTGAAGCCCATCCAAGGTTGTCCAAGCGGCCACCTATGTGCCCAACAAAAACGTTTCTACCTTATTCAGGCGTCCTGAAAATGTGCTAGACGGTCGTCTAGTCTCGTCTTCGGGGTGCCGAAGACGAGTTCACGGTCGCAAACGTTCTCTCAGAAACCCCCCCCCACATAAACCCACCACACTACACGCACATCCGCCAGCGGCGACGAGGTCCCATTTTCTACACGGCCGCCACAAGGCCGTCTCGCCCCAATGTCCTCATATATATATTTTGTATGAAAGTAGATTAAACGGGCGCCTTAAGAGGCGACGTCCTAAGCCGAGTTCCGAACCCCACAGGGCCTTAAGCCGAACCGGACGTCGCTTATTCCCACCTCGCAAAATATGTCTTTTCGGCGGAGCCTCTCGAGGCTCGCCCACCTGTCCGCTTGAAGCTATAAAGGCCGCTAGGATAGGACCAACAGTAACTATCCATTCGAAAAAACCTCCATTACGTATTGCTGGAACCCAATCCAAGTATCGGAGGCTTTTATGGTGCCCGAAAGCCTCCGATATGGTTTATCGACTGATATCTATTTATGACAACCAAGGCCGACTATTTTAATGTGCCTTTTAAAGCACGGAAGCGTTTCAGAAACTTTTTAGGTTGCAAAACTTTATTTATTTACATTTTAGCTATTACTATAATTTACATTTTAGCTAGGATGTACAAACTTTACAACTGTAGAGACTGCTCTACAAACGATAAAGTTTATAGAGTCGGGTCTTGATGAAGCTTGGCTTTACTTATTCTAATAACTTTTTATGTTTTTCGCGCGTATCTTGTATGTATGTATGTATGTAATATATATAATATAATATTGTAATATATATAATATTCTTTATTACCTCTATATCTTAAAAACCGCTGGACCAATTCATATAATTAAGATATCGTTAGATGCGTCTTGATAGCTCAAGTGTTCTTCCATCCATCAGCCCTTGGAGGTCCACTGCTGGACATAGGCCTCCCCTAACTTGCGCCACTCTGACCGGTCCTGAGCCTTCTGAATCCAGCGGATGCCCGCTGTCTTTTTCAGGTCGTCGGTCCATCTTGTCGGGGGGCGTCCTGTACTTCGCTTTCCGAGACGCGGGCGCCATTCGAGGACCTTTCTTCCCCAACGGTTATCGGTCCTTCGCACTATGTGGCCAGCCCATTGCCACTTCAGCCGGCTAATTCTTTGAGCTATGTCGGTCACCCTTGTTCGTCTACGGATCTCCTCGTTTCTGATACGATCACGTAGAGAAATACCGAGCATAGCCCTCTCCATAGCCCGCTGTGCTACCCTGAGCTTGTGGATTAGGCCAATAGTGAAGCACCACGTCTCGGATCCGTATGTCATCGCTGGCAACACACACTGCTCGAACACCTTCGACTTCAGGCACTGAGGTAGTGTTTTGGACGACAAGATATGACGCAGTTTCCCGAACGCAGCCCATCCGAGTTGGATTCTACGAGTGACTTCTTTCTCGAAGTTGGTCTTAGGATTAGGATATCTTATATTTTTGAAAGCCGCAGGCCGCACTGCTCCGTGCGACTGGAGCAGTTGGACGACAGCCGCATCACAGTGTGAATACCTAGAAACAATTTTTTCATAAATATTTTTCATAGCGGCTAACCGGACGGCTGACCGCATTTCGGCTAACCACATAGTGCGTTGGTACCCGGGTTCCGATTTTACTTAGGAACCCTAAAAAGTGTTACTACCGTGCGAAGCATACCCTCGGATTTGTTTTGCCAAACGACAAACAATAAGTATGACTTCAATTAACAAACAAATTGTGTCAAATAATGTCGAACTATATCAAATAATTGAGTTACACAGAATATATAACACTCCTTTCTGAAATTAGCTTTTGTGTTCTCGATAAAAATGTTTTATTTTTATTTTAAACCGGCTGCTTCCCTACAGCTTACTGCCTATCCATGCGCAACGGGCAGCTTACCGACACGAGGCATCGAGGCCAAGGTCTCTATGAATTATGGAGTATATGGTGTTATTTGGATGTGTGTCAGTGTTTCGATTTCGCGGCCGAAACGTTAATAATAGCGGCTGAAGGTCCCATTGGATACAGGAGGTCGCTTCCCAGTGAGCCATTTCCGAGAGAATAGTGACCCTGTAAAGTAGTTTCATATTACCAACGGAATTTTTGTTCAGCGCAGGCTACAGTAAATATTTACGTTAGAACTTTAATTGAAAATAATAAAAAATTCCACGCAACTTTTCCTTGTTTTCGTTTTCGTCCAGTTTCGAGGAAAGTTAATTGTTATATTAATTACTTTTAGGTGATGTGAAAACAATGATATTTATTGTTTTTTATAGACTTGTTTACAACTCGATTTAGAATTATATTATATAATTGATTGGATTTACTCTTTATAGAATGTAATTTGTAAGATTTTTATACATAAAAATAATCATCTGTTACTTAAACATCGTATTCATGTGAACATTATTTAAAGCTTAATCAAGAACCTCAGAACATTAAAAAATTCACGTACCTCGAAAATAAAAGCTTAAAAGTAAAAGAGAAACCAACTTTTCATCATTTTTGTAGCAATTTATTTGCGTTGTCATACATTGGTTCATTCAAAGCAGTCCGAACAATAGATGCGACCAAATAATAAATGTAGGGTAACGGAAACTGATACACTATTGTATGAAAGTCAAACAAAAACGCACGCGGCAGAGACGCTGGCGGTCGCTCGGCGGCCGACGCTAAATGAGGTCAGTGGAACACGAAGCATTACACTTGACCTCTTTCAGAGTCCTTACCTCCGCCAGACCTTCACACTTTTTACAACGCTTTTACGAGCTAGGTCGGACCAATTAAGTTTCGTCCAACGGACTCGCACAGCAACGCCCCCGTTCCGGCAGATGCGGCGCATGAGTTACGCTGCTTCGTCCAACTCGCACTCTTGACACACATTCGCTTCTCAATTCAATGTCTATTGGTATTTTTGTCGATTACTATCTACAAAGTCAATGTCTTACCCGCTGCTATCAGTATGCTTAAGGTTATTGTTATTAATTATCCTTTATTATTAATAATTAATTAATATAATACTTAAATAGCCACTTTATCAATAGGATTTGACTATATTTAAAACTTAGCGATAAAAAGCTGTTGCGTTTTAGTATAGCGTTTCCCCAAAACTTAAATCATCCCAAAGTAATTCTTAGTTAGCAGTCTTTTACCAGTGACTACAAGTAGTAAAACCACTACTCTATTATGGTTATAGTCAGACATATTATTATGTACAAATATTTTATGAATGAAAATTATATTTTATACGAAAAATAAACAAGTTTTACGGTTTATAATTAAAAACTTGACAAGTGCGAGTCAAGCTCGCTTGGAGACGGTTCCGTACGTCGATTATGTATTTACAGTTATTTTTCTATTTTATTTATTTTTGCCCTTTTTTAAGACTCTTGTTTTAGGTTTTCCTATATTATATAACTAAATAACTACTTTCTATATTTTTCTTAAAATTCTAGCCTCACTTTTTTAATTTTGATTTCGTTAAAAATGATTCTTATTTTTGGAAACATTGTAGAACAAGTAACCATTGCCGTGTATACAAATATTTTAAAGCTGAATATCTGTCTATAAAGACCGTATCTAATTGCAACAAAAGTGTCTGCGTAATGCACAACGTGGGATATACTTGTATATTACTAGTATTTAAATACACACTGACACATCGGTTCCTAGTAAACAAGGTCAGGGTGACCTTGGTGGTAAAATGTATTTTTATTACTATTCTTCAGTAGTAAAGGTAAACTACAATAAACGAGGAAGTGGTTGGATATTTTGCGAGTCAATTAATTGTTTATTTTAAAGATGCAAGCTGTATTTCCCAGTATTGTGAGGGCCACCTTGAGTTTCTCGTATAGTGAACGTCTGTTCGACCGTCCAATCGTCCAATCATCCGACCGTCCGACCGTCAAATCATCCGACCGTCCGACCGTTCGAATGTCCGACTGTCCGACCATCCGATCGACCGATCAGAGTCAGTTGAATCAGGAACTGGATCGCTCGACCAGCCGTTATCTCAGCCATTGACGTGCGCGCTATGATTCAGTGCCCGGCGGCAGATGTTTGTCATTATTAACTCCTGATAGTGTAACAGATGGAGTACGTGAATAACATTTACATTATTACACGTCGCATATGAGTAACGTTTGTTATTCGAAGAAATTCTACAAAAAATATATAAAATGCTTAATGGAATTACGGTTACCCGCAGTTACTCTTACACCCAGACGTCTTCAGGAATTTAGTCGGTAGTTTTAGGGTAAAATAACTCGATGAATATCCTTCAATAAAACAAGGAGGATTGTAAGTCTATAGGTATCACTCCATTTCGCATAGGTATCATTTTTATAACATATAATACTAGCTGAACTAATAGTAGATTAATAGTATTTGGAATATAAATATAGACCACACACTCCGTTACATAGCTGTATAATACAAAACGTGATATATCCACCTTTTTTACATTAAACGGACCACTAAACGGTATACTGTAGCATATTCTTCATATTTAAGGTATGTGCGGAACCCTCGGTTAGAACGGCAAGTACAACCCGCACTTGACCGGTTTTTTTATTAAATTCCTAGAGTTGGTGTTTTCATTATTGACATTTATTTGAACTTTATTCGAAGCTGCTATTTTCTCCAAAATTTGTATCGTAGTGGGTCGATAGCGATAAGAAAAACATTTATTTAACAACTACGCAAAGACTATGTTCCTTGAATTACGTTTATTTAAACAGTGAACAATAAACACTTTGTTCCTATGTAGGAAACGTATGTTTTAATTCACAAGAAATATTTTTTCGACTTACGAGTAACTGTAGGTACATTGTACATTGCTAAATACATATTTGCCGAATTCACTTTGTTGGAACAGATAATAAAATGATAGGATTGCTATGTTGTGTATTTCGTGTGAAATATGGGAAAATTTACAATGTTATTACACTGTACCCGTTATTATGGAATAATCAAGAGATACTGAAAAACAAAACGGCCGGGCTCCTCGCTTGCTTCTTGGCCGGCAGTGTCTCTTTGGCCGCTTCTTCATTGGACGAGACTACAATAACATCTTATATAATGATGTGTTGTGTAAACATCCATGTGTACGTGCGAGTCGCATGGAGCTTAAAGCTGCTGCCACACCAGTCAATATAATAGTGTTATGTAATGTTTTAAAATCTATACTAATATTATAAAGCTGAAGAGTTTGTTTGGTTGAATGGTTGAATTACCTATACCTATTACATTTTATAACTAACGGTTATTACTTCCAAAGAAAAATAATTTATTTAATTAATTGCACAACTAATTTCCAACGTCCGCTCGTTCTTGTCCTAAAAAATTGTCTGACCTTTATATTAATCAAATGTTTATAAGGTTAAGTGACACCGAACGTGAGTGTGTTGGTAATGGTCGTAGCGCACATATCAACTCGGAAAGGGATCGGCACCGGATCGCCTCGCCGTCAACCTAACGTAAGCGCGTTATAACCGACCAACAGCTCCAAATCGACTCGGTTACGGCTAGGCGACGCCGCGCTTACGGCTCGCCGGCCGCTGGTTGACGGAATGAATGACAGCAGTTCGCCGACGCAGCGGTAGCCGCGGCGCCGCGGCGCGGGGCGTGCACGAGGAAACGGAAAGGCGTAGGATAGCGTACGGTGAGACGTAAGCGCGGGTACGGCAAGTCGTCCACGCACCGTACCGCGGTTAGTGAGCTTGTCTCGAGGCGAGGCGATTACGTTACGAATCCGATAAGTGTGCTTTACAGTAGGGAGTTTCATACAAAGAATACTGACATGCAAGAGTTGATACGTTTACGTTCCGTTTACGAGTTGATATGTGTGCTACGACCATAAGAAGGACAATAACGTGCACTATTAATAAAAATGTTTTATTTTTTGTTGTACACAGTCGTCCAGGAAGAAATTTATGGGATAACAAATTTATAAAAAAGAAAACAATCGTTTAAAAACACCAAGAAAGAAATGTATGGCATAAAAAAATTATTCACGTTTAAAAACGCTAAAAACAATAGGTACACCCATTGAAGTATTATTAATAGCGTATAGAACCGACACCGCAAACACCATGTATGTCCCAATGCATTGGCGCCACGTGGCATCAATGTTCAATGGGTTCGTTCGATTTGAAAGGAGAACGGGGGCTCAATTTTGAAAATCGAACTTCCCGGGCGGGACACATTTTGTTCGAGATGTCTGACACCATGTATGTCCCAATGCATTGGCGCCACGTGGCTTCAATGTTCAATGTGTTCGTTCGATTTTGAAAGGAGAACGAGGGCTCAATTTTGAAAATCGAACCTCCCGGGCGGGACACACATTTTGTATGAGATGTCTGTTCTATGACATTATACTTCAATGGGTACACCAATTATTTTAATTTAGTGACAATATTCTGTGAGATCCCGTCACAAGTGTCACAACTGTAAAATTGTTGTCTTTTATTCATTTATTCATGATTATTTCGTTCCGTCCTTCATCCATTAATTCATTCATTCATCATTTCTTCGTTTCATTTATTCATTGTGGCTTTATAAATCGCACGCGTACCTTAATATAATGATCTATTGTCTGGAAACTAAGTATTCCATACTGGTCAGTAAGTACAGTAGAAGTAAAATAAATAAATATAATAATTGACACAATTTATGCAACATGTGTAAATTCTGTAACAAAGTGTGTTGAAAGAAGCTTCGAGAAAACACGAGTATAAAGGCACGTTTAAAGGGTACAAATAACAACATCGCGAGTGCATCGACGTAGTTTGCGAGCAACAAGTGTCTGATAAGGCGAGGGCGCCGCTCGCTCTATCGTTCAAGATTAAGGTCGCGCGATCTAAACATCATCCTAAGATCGTGTGGCCATGCTCGCGATATGCACTACATTACGAACGACGTATCATAATTATTATTAGACGTAGTGACTAGTGAGGCGAGCTAATTAGCGATTTGGTTTTAACGATTTTCGACGTCCTATTATAAAGATGCGTAGATTTTGAATTTTGATATAATTATATTCTATCCGTTTTAGGGTTTTGGGATCTTCATCCATCCGTAAGTTCTAGGTTAATCGTGGAACGTTTGAGGATCCTTCTAGCCAGTCTTCCCTGCTCACAGAACCCCTTGCTAAACAATAACGAGGCGTGCGCTTGGTTCTTCCTATTATTTCTGCCGACGCGGACGGTTCTCGTTCATGTTGGTTATCACCCTGGCATAAAAGACATAACTGTGCAGAAGACTCACTCCGCAAAATCATTTAAATATTATAAATAGCGACTCTTACTCTGACGCAATAATAAAGTTTATACTTTATTGCTGTAAGACCTGAATTACTTCAGGTCGCACAGCGCTAATCAAAAACAGTAATGAATTGTCTCACTTTCTCACGCTATCTCTTTTCCTTTCTAGCAATGTTAGGGATGTCTTTTTTAAGAATAATATTATTAATTAGATACCAGTAAAAAGCCCATCCTACTTTTATGAAGAAATGAGAAGATGGTCATACGGCATATGTTAGTGTGTGCTTACCTTGCCTGTGTCAAATCTGGAGTGACATACGACGCGAACAAGATAGACCAGAAGCCAACACCCAAAAATCATAATATTGGTTCTCAACTATCTTGATTATGGCAAAATGTATTTGTCATAAGTATAGTTGATATTTCCCTGAATAATTGTGGAGGAGCTGACTGGGCGATTTGTATATTAATTGTATGTTTATACAGCGCAAGGCGATGCAATATGCTTTTGCCTTCATTTCTCATGTTCTTATTACATTTTAGGTATAGTGCGACGCAGTGTGTCGTATGGAACTAACGTGTAACATGTGTGACGACATGAAGAAAAATGACATTTATAAAAAATTCATTAATTTTGTTTTTTTTTTCAGAAAGTTTAATTTTAATATGTGTGATAGATTACGAACGTGTGACAGCCCTTATGAATTTTCTGAATTAGCCCGACACGTCGAACGCGGCATGTACTTGTAACTTCATAGCTAAAATACGGAGTGTCAAGTGTGCCAGGCCTGACCCTGGCTAACTATCGACTTGTTCTAAAATCAAGCCTCAATTGTTTTAAATAACAAGTCATCACATATTAAGATAAGAGGGCTACTGTCATGAAGAAGAAAAAGAGAATAATGAACTTCGTCTGTAATATTTCTCTACGAACTTAATTAAATAAATAAATAAAATAAATAAATAACATTCTTAGAGGAAATCCAAACATGGAATAATTATTATGAGATGTGTAATATGTACGTATTCCAGGGATTTCAACTTTCGCAACAACACGCAGCTGCCTGGTAGGTAGATAGACATAAAATACAAATATAATACAGATAAAAAGGTGACACAAAGTAACTGCATAAAGACATTGACTTATTTTGAATTATGTATACGACTATCTACATTAAGTACCTTTATTAATATGTAAGTATTTTAAATTGATTTTACGGAATAATACAGACATACACGTGCAAATTTTATTGTTCATTTAAATAGGTACGTACCTATAATCTGCTATGTACGTCTTTACGACTACGTAGACCTTCGGAGTGATGTTTATAGAACAACAGTAACAATGGAGTGGGCTGTTAATGTTTAGCAAACATCGCTCCGCTCCACATCAGAACAATGGTGGCAATGGAGTTATGTTGCTATAACATTGGCCGACACTTCATGCGCACTTGCACTGAATTGCAGATGTTTAAAAAAAATACAACGATTTATTATTACGTTTATGATTTAATCTTTAGTTTATCGGCTTTCATAATCTCTTCACCCACGAAGAGTTTAAAAGTTACAAAAGTAGTATTAGTATACAAAATGCAGAAAATCATTTGCATGTGCTATACTTAGTTCGTCAGATAAATGTGAAGATGTCATATTTAAATTAACTAAGAAACTTGATATGGCAACAATCTATCTCCCTATCAGTACTTGTTAAATGTGGGGATGGAACAATGCAATACATACATACCTATATATTGTATAAACCTGTTAAAGGGATAAATTCTTAATCATGCTACTGAATTTAATTGAAATTATAAACAACTGTATTCCCGCACTGTGGGATTTACGTCTATTCCAATTTACACCACATGATTCTTTAAAAAATCTTTGCCAGTTTGCTACGTCGTAGCTGCGTAGTAACAATAATTATTTGGGCTACGAATGTTATCAAATCGTATTTTGGGAGACGTCCGTGTGTGTATGTATAGGTGACGTGTGTTGATGACAGTAGGATTTTGTAATTTAAGCTTTGTTACGCATGAGCTGTACCTACGAGGTCAATCATTTTAACACGCAATGATTAAACAGATTAGGCAGGATGTAAAGACATATTTTAATTTTTACCAGTTAATTGTGTGTCCAATTAAATTTACAAAATACAACGAAAGGTATGTGACATTTGCACTTAATAAATTAATAATTAACAGGAATCGTGATTCTCAACATGATTCCTGTTATTAATTTAGTATGTAGTAATTCACTAAGTCTAAGGCTGCGGGCACGAGATCTGCGACGAGCGGCGCGATGGCGGTTGCGGCGCGGCGCGGCGCGGCGCGATTAGCAGCGGTGTCTTGCGGGGCACGAAAAAACGGTCGGTCAATCGCGCTAAAGTAGTGTTGTGAAGAATGATAATATTATAATCTGTTTATTTATACTTTTATTGTTGAAGCGATGGCGTAAAGTGACTTTCGGAAAAAAGTGACGCTTGGTTTTCATACAGATGAAGGTACATGTTTCATCTATTCGGTTGTGAAAAATATGAGTTTACGTTGAAGAGAATTATTGGAGCCTAGTATCCTGATGAGAGCTGAATTATTTCCAAGAAATGGTGTTCATCCAATAAAAAAAGAAGTAATTTAGGAGAATTTTCTACTTTTTATAACTAAGTTTTCATTCGAAAAATATTAAAACTATACGAGAATGAGTACATTTTGATTATATTTTGGAGAATATTTATATGGTGCAAATTTTCACTGTCCCATATAGCAGCTTTTGATGAAATACACGAAATAAGTTCTTCATTATAAATTTCCATTATTTTAAAATTATAATTCAATACAATTCTAGTACTATCAATCTAGTTTGTTCCCATCTCTTCCGCGCCGCCGCGCATCGCCCCGCACCGCCCGTGCATCGCGCATCGCGCCGCTCGAAATCGCGGGTCTCGTGCCCGGTCCCATAGTACGCCATACTGTTGATTCCATCGCTTCAAATCGCGCCGCCCCGCAACCGCCATCGCGCCGCCCGCCGCAAATCCCGTGCCCGCAGCCTAAGGCTGCGTCTTCAATTCAATACTATACATATAGGTAGGTAATCTCTTTCAGACAACTTACGGCGAAGGAAATAATTGTGGAAGAATAAGTGATGGCACGTCAGAAATAAAATAAGATACAGAAGGTTGAAAATTTCATAGAAATAGATTAGGCTTGAAGTAGAAATCACTAGGGTAAGGATGCCGAATATGAGATAGTCGCGAAATATGAGATAGTTAGGTTTTGGCAAAACTAATCTCCGCAGCCAGCAGTGATAGCAGTGATAGCCTAGTTGTTAGAACGTTGGTCTCCCGAACGCGGGGGCCCGGGTTCAAACCTGGCACGCACCTCTAATTTTCAAATATTATGTGCGTATTACAAGTTAATTATCACTTGCTTCGGTGAAGGAAAACATCGTGAGGAAACCTGCACACCTGAGAGTTCTCCATAATGTTCTCAAAGGTGTGTGAAGTCTACCAATCCGCACTTGGCCAGCGTGGTAGACTATGGCCTGTACCCCTCACATTGTGAGAGGAGACCCCGAGCCCAGCAGTGGGACAATTATGGGTTGTTGCTTTGCTTTTTAACGTGATAACGTTTATAAAGACGATGAGCCTGAGAGGCATTCACGAAAACCGAGTAACGTCACGGAAGCGCGCGCAGCATTAGAGAGAGAGGCACGCTAGACCGGCCGTCTCTCTCCCACTCAAGCGTAATCGGTCCGCTTGGAAGAAAATCTACAATAGCGTCATCTCTGTTTATAGGTATGAACTACTTGAAAGAACTTTACACAGTACATCGACTCGGACTTTAGTTGTAGTCAAGAAAATCACAGATGTCACGCAGCTCCTGATATTTAAAACGATTTAAACCAAATTTTCAACTCAAATATGTTTAAAATCGTATAGTTAGTATGAAATTTAATATTATAATCTAGCTAGATACGCGGGTCGCGGTGGCGCGTCAAGCCATGTTCAAGCTGACACAACTGGCGAGTAGCACCGCGGCTCCGTGCGTAGGGCTTCCATTACGTTCTTACATTACATTATTTATATCATAAATTATTCTTCTACGAAATAGACGTTATCACGTAAAACCATTGTCCGTAAACCGACTTTACAGACAACCAATTTTTTTTGCTTTTAATCTCCACAGCCATTTGGCGCTACTGTCACTAGAAGCCACGTGGCAAAAGATCGAAAGTATCGAAACGTGTGTTAGTGCTTCCCAGTCTAATCCAAAGCGAAGTTAGGTTGTGTACGCGTGGGTTTTCACGAAACCCCAAAACCAAATTTTTGTCATCAAATGTTTACAAGGTATGCTACAACTGTATGAATTACACTAAATGATTTTAATTTACCGTCATTCTATCAATTATATCATGAATTTTACAATACATAATATGCAGTTTGTTGCATTTTCTTTACATACTAAGAAATACTAGGCAGCCATTTGTTGAATGTAGATGTTTTCCTAATACACGTAAAATTTTAATAAATTTCTGTTTTAAAATTGATAATACATACATTTTTATAAGTAAGTATTTTTATCATGTCTTCACATTTATGCGACGCGACGCACTATTTTTAATATTATTAACATCACTAGTATGACATCAGTACATCGAGATTAACTTAAAACACTCCGTCTATAACATTATAAGCTTATTTGTTCTTGAATATATCGCAAAACCAGTTATTTTTTTCTGCAAATATCAATAACCTTCATTCTTTTCCGTAATTATAGTTACTGTTGGAAGTCTTCATGGCAAAGATTTTTGTGTATTTTTATCATCCGTTTATGTAGATAGATACATACGTAATCTATACTAATATTATAAAGAGGAAAGATTTGATTGTTTCATTGAATAGGCTTCGAAACTACCGAACCGATTTGAAAAATTCTTTCATTGTTGGGAACCTACACTATCCCCGGATGACATAGGCTATATTATATTTTTTTTTTACTATTTTTCCCGAAGCGAAGCGAGGGCGATTTCTTAGTTTGACGATAAATATGCGTGTCAAAAGGTCTCTTTGTTATATTTTGATACCTAATAATAACTTTACAACACACATTGAAAATAAGTAGTGTACATAATTATGATTATAATTTTACTTATGCTGTATCTGTATGCCTGTAATACATAATTTATTTCTAATCAGAGTTATGTTTTTGCCTGTGTAGATTGTAGAATAATAACCCCAAATAAATAAACGTTTTAATATTTCTTATTTTACCGTTATGTTACCTATTCGATAAGTCTACAGCGATCAATATCAGATACGTACAAATATATAGGTACTAAGTAAGATATTTATCCTCAATACAATCTACTCTGACCTTTGCGAGTCCGTTAAATGGAGCATTGAACACGTGGAGCCTAGAAACCGAGCTTCCTCGCTTAGCAGATGCCACGTACACCGTTCTAACCAAGGACTTTATTATAGAACGTATTATTTCTAAAATAGGTGATATTATTAAGTGGCAAACACGTGTTACTAATGTGTACTATACTGATTGTGTCTCGACTCTATTAGGTATAGTTTATCATCACAACTATAAGAGTCGGATCTCCTTACAAAATTTAAGCATAGTGCGAAAAGAGTTTTGTTGAATGGACATTAAAATTGGACTTCGTGAGAAATGGTACATTTTCCCTAACGATATACCTATTTGGAAACACATTACTACGGCAAAAGCTGCATGTCATTATTAGTATTGTTACTCAAGTAGGAATTTTCAATACTTATTATTCATCAACAGCTAAAAATGAATCTTCAAACATACGTATACATATTCCAAGTTCAGTTTGAATGCAACAATTTCAGCTAGAATAATTGATATTGAGCACAGGCCAAACTTATTAATATAGACATAGAGTAAGTACAATATTTTATTTGCTCCATGTAGCTGACATTGAGGACAAGTATGTACTTCACGGGAAGAAACTGTCCGTTGATGAGAGTGGTCACAGGTACCTGGTACCTGTATTGTGTACTGTAGTGTAAGTAGATATGTACATATGTAAAGTGCGTTTGAATCAGAAGCACATAGCTAAGAGTGAGCGTGGGCGGCAAGCGGCGGGCGGCGGAGGGGAGCGAGATGGGGGGAGAGGCGAGCGGCTGCCGAATATTTTTTCGCACACACAAGGTCGAGGTCAAAACGTTTGACTTCCTAGATCGGTGCGACCTCGCCGCGCCCGCCCCTCGTTTCTTGTCTCCATGTTAAGCATTATACTGTAAGTCTAAGTACTAAGTAGGTACTGTATGGATCTCACTGAGCTGTGACATTATTAAAGGTAAACCTACCTACATTACATAGGAAATTTAATTATCAAGGAAAATTAAATTCTCGACTCACAACAGTGATAAAGAGTTATCAAACGACTATCGTACGAGATTGTGAGTGATAATAGTATCTCACATTAGGTACATGTATCTATATCTACGCACATACGAGTACATTGCGAAATATCCGGATAAAAATATTCAGGGTCAGCCTCAAGGTCCTACCGCTTTTCTGATTAGAACGATGGCGATAAGAAAATTTCTGACGCGCTGGAAACTGAATCTATTGTCTGAGAGTTAGAGCTCACATTTCTTCCGCGTACACTGTTTACATAGACATAAAAAAACAATAACTGTAAGCTTGCTGATTTGTAGGTTTTGCAAGGCTACAGATTACATGGGTATTATGATTCGGTACGTCACGTTGCTACATAAAAATAGTTTAAATACTATTGTGTAAAATTTTGTAAAGACACTAAAGATTAAAGATGATGAAATTGTTGCTCAATGTAATAAGGATGACAAGGGACGGGGGTATTAAGCTGAAGGATGAGGGGTCCGGGTCCGAAAATGTGGAGCACGGGGTGGCGGCAGCGGATAGCGGATAGCGGGTAGCGGGCGCGTGGCCGTGAGTCGCGGTGACCTTGTCGGCTGACATTGTCGTCGGACGCTTCCTGTTATCTCACTCGCGATACTCCTCGACACTCGCGGCCGGCATTAATCATTATTGGAACAAAGAATGTCCACTCACGGTAATTGTAATTAGCACGCGTCGCCCTTGACGCGTTCATTATCTCGGCCGGCGCGGGGCGGTCACCATAGCATGCTGACTGCTGCTTGCGTCATAAAGGACTTCATTGGCTATATACGCAATCTGGAATGTTTTCCTCGATCATTGTTTTTATTTTTTATGTCTATACGCAGCGGAAAACTAGGAAGTCGTTATAATATAAAATATGTATAAATTATAACTAGGCACTGATGTAAATGGTATTTACATAGCATACCTTGTTTGTTTCCAATAGTATATTACAAGACATAGATCATTTAATAGTAAATAAGTTTACTACGAGCATATTATAGCCTGCGCAATAGTTCAGTTAGTAAATGTAAGTTATTCGTCAGAGTCGTCTAACATTATAAATAAAATTAAAATGGCGGCCATCCCAAAAGAAAGAGGGCTAGACCCCCACATGTGGGTATTTTTCTCGATAAAATTGGGTATATTTCATTATTATTATCGCTATTATTAATTATCGCTAGTTAGTTGTTGGACACACTGTTTATTTTTTGGGCCTTGTCTGGCTGACCTATAAGTATCTATAGCCAAATAAGTTTGGGTTAGGGATTGCAAGGTCAATACATACTACCGTATCTAAATTTAAATAAAATTGTAAAATAGTTGTAAGTAAATACTTACAACTAAATGGTTATACCATTCATAATAATAGCTAGAATTCAGTGATGATACTATGGAGCTTCGAAAAATTGGGAAAATTAATATTTTTAAGGGTGGGGAACGTTGTCAAGGTCGCTTGTATCACTAATTCTGCGGCAAATAGCTTGCTTGTATCTTGTAAGAATTTGCGTATGAGATGTAGCAAGACATTTGTGACGGAATTTCAGTAATCTTAGTGATAGATAGAAAATAAATAAATAAAAAAGAATTCATTGAGATATTAGATATTAAATCAAATAAATGTAATGTGTTAAATAAAATCTGAATATAAAAGAAAATAATGAATAAAAAATAAAATAAGGGACGTATTATACATCTCGCAATATCTATCGTAATTTAATTTGATTTAGGTATAACTACGTAAGTTAGTACTGAATATACATAAATATATTAGCCATTGTCCGCAGAACATCACAGCTCGAAACTAGTTTTGAATTTTTGATAGAGTCGCAGTTATTTTATTTGTCCGTTTCGGTTTGTCAAGGTAATCCGGTAATTTGGCATAGACAGACATAAAATAGAAAAAAATATAACATATTTTTATTATTTGGTAAACCTACTAAGTCTTTTATGATAATGTTAAAAAACGTACAGAAAACATTAAGGTGGTCTTTGCCAGTTATCGACCAAGACGGAGAAGCGTACCAGCTTTATTTTAATTAAGTATCCCTTCAGCAGTACAGTACAATTAAACTATTCAAATTATTTATGACTAGGAAATTGCCCTCGCTTCACAATGGTAAAAATAGTAAAAAAAAAAAATATAGCCTATATCACCCGGGGATAGTGTAGCTTCCCAACAGTGAAAGAATTTTTCAAATCTGTTCGCTAGTTTCGGAGCCTATTCAATGCAAACAGACAATCAAATCTTTCCTCTTTATAATATTAGTATAGATTAAATAATTTGAAATACAATAGTTTACAGTTGGTTGTAATGTACACTGTACAGTGTATTAGAATGTGCCTCACATTACGATATTGGGACGTCACAGTGTCGAGTGCGCAGTACACAATGCGCAAACATGTTTACCGACGCGCACTCAAAGTTCAAGGCCCTGGCCGCGACCACTGCGGAACAATGTACTTTCATGTGGAGGTTGTGGAGGTTCCCTCGAGGACAAATAATAACAAGTCAACACGAAACGGTTATTTTCCGACTATTCTTAGACTTAACACTCGCACGTACATTAATATCTCGCGATAAACCGTTGCGTCACAACGTCACGAAGATCAGCGATACGGCTCATGGGACATACAATTCTATCTGCATATTTCAAAATACAGATAGGAATACTGATAAATACAGTTTTATCGGCGTTTAAGAAAAAATTGTGAAATTATGTATAATTTCTGTTAATTTTGTTTCGATGTAGCGGAAGCAAATATTGATTTGGACTTGGACGTCAACAGAACTATACTTGTAGTAAAATAACTATTATTTGTTTATTATCGTCATTTATTTATCGTGATTATCTTAAGGACCATCTAATGCAGTCAAAGCCTCCTCCATAGTTTTCCAATCAAATGTATGGTTCTGTTCTCCCAACTCTACTAAACTCAACTCAATACGCCCAAACTCTACAGCTACTGTAATAATTTCTTTTTCGCCGCTTCAATGGCTTAGATGTCTAATAACTGTCAAAAAGCATTATCCAGACGTACATATTTGTGGCTGAAAACTTTTTACATGAACTAAAATACGCAATTCATTTAAAATTTTATATATTGTATTGTGAAACCAACAGGTATTGCTCAAAAATATTTTCAAGCACATTTGTGACTCACAGACACAACAGAGCGCAATGACATCGATGCTTTGAATGCCGGTCAAAATATCTATTCATGATATTTATGATGAAGAATGATACTGAATTAACCTTCTTTGCTTAACGTGACGGTTTTGATTTATTAGTAGCTTAAGCTTATTGCAAGATACGCATTTGAGACAAGCTTTATTCTAACTTGACCAATGGACAACAATACAATTATTTTATGTATCACCTGGACGGCCACCGAGGCGTTTAAATAATATGTTATTAGGATTTATGTAGTTTATTCTACCTTGGCCCTCTAATACGGCCTTGCATTTTCAAAGCAAGAACAATATTTAATGTAGGACATTTAAATGTATAGAGAATATTACGGAACAATAAAATGTGGTTGATTCAAATGTTACATTGACCTTTCAACCGGCTATGTACTGAATATCCATCATATTACAGAAGGTTACACATTTAAAGTATGTAACAAATAATGAATAATTGACTGAGCGCGCCGAGGTCCCGTTTAAAAGTTACATCCTTATTTCTTATGATTATTTATTTAATAACTTGCTACTTATGCTTCTGGTAACTTTTCTATATCTTAGGGAACTTACAACTTTGGAAACGCTATCTGCGTATAGTATAATGTTTATTAGAGACCCGCTCTGCGGTCAAAAATTGTCTTTAATCTAATATTATGTCAAAGGGTAACTACACAATTAAATTGTTTAGTGTTCCATTTTCTTTTATAAAACTACATTATTATATAAAAAACATATTATTTTATAAAAAAAATGGCTTTCCCCTTGTAAATTTTAACTATATGAAACCTCAGATTCTTACTAATGTTTTTGGAATCTTTGTTAGTTTCACATCAAAATTAAAAAAAAACAGTTGAATTTATTGCAAATGGGGGCACAAATTGAGCCCCTCTCATGAGGTTGAGTGAAATCATAATACTCGTAGACAGTAAATAATACGTAGAGCTACTATTGAATATATTGCGAAGTAAAATTTTCATTTAATTGTATAAAATAACATTCATTTAATTATTTCATTTAATTATTAATTTAATTATTAATTTAATTATTTCATTTAATTACACAAATTGGAGAACAATATATTCCACTTGTAACATTGTAATAGGAATATTTTTTTTTTATTTTACTGTGCACATTTATGACCCTTTTGACCTCGGTGATGTGACGTTCTCACATCTAAATAAATAAAACAAACTTGTCAGTTTATAAATTAGTCCTACCTCAACCAACGTTCTCTCTCTCATCTCATACAAGCACACATTGCAGAATAGATTCTGAAAAATTCTGAGGTCATGGCATTGGCAGTCACCTTGGATTCATTTTCGAACTCGAGGCGATTCCAGGCAGACAAGCCTATTTTAAATTACAATAGGCTGGCTATTCTTTTGTAATGTAAAATGAGACTTTATATACATATTCCATAACGAATCTAACTAGGAAATAACTTGTACAAATCTTAAAATAACGTTTGTTCTAGCTGCTAGAGTCTAGCATAAATTAATAGACTAATCTACGATACAGTCCATTAGATAAGTGAATCTTATATTAATGTACCCATGCGTTTCTACATCAAAGGTGTTAGTAAATACTAAATCTATACTAATATTATGAAGAGGAAA
Source organism: Thymelicus lineola (assembly GCA_963932265.1). NCBI lineage: Eukaryota > Metazoa > Arthropoda > Insecta > Lepidoptera > Hesperiidae > Thymelicus > Thymelicus lineola. The sequence continues at coordinate 8,748,132 of OZ010686.1, forward strand.
GATTTGATTGTTTCTTTGCATTGAATAGGCTCCGAAACTACCGAATCGATTTGAAAAATTCTTTCACTGTTGGGAAGCTACACTATCCCCGGGTGACATAGGCTTAGATATTATAATATATTTTTTTACTATTTTTCCCGAAGCGAAACGGGGGCGACTTCCTAGTAAGTATGTAAATAAATCTATAAATAAATCTATAAATCTACGTTTATAGTAAAAAAAAAGGAAAATAAAAGAAGTCTTATATGCAGATACAAATGAACAGTAAGCCATTGTTTAGTAAAAATTGAATGCCACGAGCCACGAACAAGAGCGAGACTGTTCATGCGGTTGGTCTCCTGACATTGGCTGGGTTTCCTGTCTATTTACACTGCCACAGTGCTATAGGTTGCCTTCACATAAGCAGGTTAAGGTCGGCGGAATACACTTTGATTTACAAAACATCAATATTATTTGTTATTTTACTGCCAGCCCAAAATTAAAGGTATAATTAATGTTATAAATTATAACATTAATTATACATTAATTATACCATACATTAATTGTAACTTAAAATTAATGCATGGATTAACCAATAACCTTGAGCCTTCAACATGTTTATGAAGGTATAAGGGAAATACGTACAAAATGACATATTATACGAGCAGGGACAAAATGACACATCAATCATTTACCGCTATACCTACTCAATGCATTTCTCGAATTTGGTGCAATCAGGTGCGCATCTAAATATCGCATCACATGACGTAAACAGCTTTTACTAATCTGTCAAAAAATTAACGCGTTCCTGGCATTTGCTTGGGCGACGACAAGTAATTTATAATACTATTTTATTTATGCTGTGGTAAAAGCACGATTCGATTTCTTATAAACAAATGTTTCTAGTAAACTCATCATCATCCTGCCCATTTCCCAATTTTATTTGGGGTCGGCGCAATATGTTTTCCTCTTCCACACTTCCCTATCAGCCGTCATCTTAACATTAACTCTCTTATCTTTCATATCATCTGTAACACAATCCATCCATCTTTTCTTAGGTCTTCCTCGTCCCCTTCGTCTATCCATCACATTCATATCCATCACTCTTCTCGTCACATGCGTTTCCTCACGCCTCATTACATGCCCATACCATGACAATCGGTTTCCTTTCAATTTTTCTGTCATTTTTGCCACTTTCACACTTCCTCTAATATACTCATTCCTTACTTTATCCATTCTTGTCACTCCACACATCCATCTCAACATTCTCATCTCTGTAACATGCATTCGTCTCTCATCCGTCTTCTTTGTAGCCCAACATTCTGATCCATACATTACGACAGGTCTTATGACGGATTTATAGATTTTACCCTTCAATTTAATGGGCATCCGTGGGTCACAAATGGTTCCTGTGACCTGTCGCCATTTCATCCAACCTGCATTGATCCGATGTGTGACATCCAGGTCAATGTCACCATTATTTTGAATAACTGAGCCCAAGTACCGAAAATCAGAGCAGACTGGTAAGGACATTCCGTTGAGTGTTATAGGTGCAAGACTGGAGAGACCACCGAAGTCGCAGAACATGTAAGTAGTTTTGGTTCTGCTTACTTTCAGGCCAACACTCTCCAGCCGTTGTCGCCATTCCTCCAATCTGCTCTGAATCTCAGGGGCATTTTCGGCCACTAGCACGATGTCATCCGCAAACAGCATGCACCAAGGAGCCTCCTCTTTCATGTCCGATGTAAGGGCGTCTATAATTAAGACGAAGAGGTATGGGCTCAAGGCTGAACCCTGGTGCAGCCCCACGGCCACACCGAAACTAGTAGTCGTGCCAGCCGCCGATCTAACCTTTGTTGTACATTGCCTGTACATCGCTCGGATCAAATGTAGGTATTTCCCTGGTATTCCTTTCTCCTTAAGGGCCCACCACAGTACCACACGAGGTATTCGGTCGTATGCCTTTTCGAGGTCAACGAACACCATGTGCAAGTTTTTATGTGCCTCTCTGTATTTCTCGCATAGTTGGCGAATCGAAAAAATAGCATCCGCTGTTCCTCGACCAGGCATAAAACCGAATTGGTTGTGCGAAATTTCACTCTCCTCTCTCAGTCGTCTCTCTATCACTTTCTCCCACGCTTTCATAGTATGTGACATTAGCTTTATTCCTCTATAATTATTGCAGTCCAGTACATCACCCTTATTTTTATAGATTGGCACCAGCAAGCTGCTGCACCATTCGTCAGGGATCGCCTCCTCCTGCAACAATTTATTGAAGAATAAAGCCAACCACTTCCATCCGTCCTCTTGCAGAATCTTCCATACTTCTATCGGAATGTCGTCTGAACCGACCGCTTTTCCATTCGTCATCCCTTTTATTGATCTTTTTACTTCATCCACACTTATTTCTTTCACTACTCCCATGTTTACTGGGTTTTCTTCAAGCACTCTGTTCCATTCATTCTCTTTATTCATTAAATTTTCAAAATATCCCTTCCATCTATCTTTAATTTGTTCATCATCTGCAAGAACCTTTCCAGTTTCATTTCTAATACATTTTATATGAGAAATATCCTTGGATTTTTTCTCCCTACCTTTAGCAAGCCGGTAGAGGTGTTTTTGACCTGCGGGAGTATCCAGTGACTCATATAATTTGTTCTGTGCTTTGGCTCTTGCTATCGCAACAACTTTCTTACCTTTCTTCTTACATTCATTATATTCATTCTTCTTTTCCGCTTTCAAACTTTCATTCCCCTCTGCCACGCTCTGCCATTCTTTAAATCTTGTCTTCTTTTCCTTTAGCACATTTTGAACTTCTGTTGACCACCACCATGTATCCCTATCTATCACACCCCTCCCTCTTGACACTCCTAAAACACGTTTCGCAACATTTCTAATACATCCTGCCATTTCATTCCAACATTCACTCACAGTCCTATTTGCCATCTCACCCATTTCTATCATTCTATCCACCACTTGCATTCTAAAATCTCTTTCACACTCTTTCTTTTCTAACATCTGTTAGAAAACCACAGAGAGCCACTTTATTTTAGGAGTGGAGCGTTCCTTACTTTTATTAGTCTTAATTTTTATATTTGCCTCCATAATAAGAAGTCTATGTTGTGATACCAAGGCTTCCCCCGGTATCACTTTGCAATCTTTTATGTGGTTAAAACAGTGACGTCTTACAAGAAAATAATCGATTTGCGTCATATGGTGGCCGCTTTTATATGTGATAAGGTGTTCGTCTTTTTTCTGGAACCACGTATTAACCACTGCTAGATCATATGCAGTGACAGATTGCAATAAATTTTCTCCTTCTTTATTACGGGTGGCATATCCCCACCCTCCGTGCACCCTTTCATACTTCCCATTCATTCTTCCCACATGTCCATTAAAGTCACCTCCTACATAAATCTCCTCCTCTGTTGGAATGGCCATCATTAGTGTATCAAAATCTTCCCAAAACTTCTCTTTTACTGTATCATCACGTCATCCTATCTGTGGCGCATACATACTGATTACATTCAAAACCAAATTTTCTAATATTATTTTTACATTTATTATTCTATCATTCATCCTCTTAACATCCATCACGCATTCTTTCAATTAATAATAAAACTTGTACCCCACACCAATCTCTCTTGCTTTCGTCCCTTTCCACTTCGTTTCTTGCAAGCATGCTACATTTATGCGTCGTCTCTTCAATACATCCGCTAACTCTCTTGCTCTTCCAGTCATCGTCCCAACATTCCAACTTGCAAACCTCATTCTTATTTCCCGAGCTCGCTTCTTACGTTGCCCCCGCCCGGGTTGGTGCAACAACCCTTGTCCATTTCCCACAGGGGCCGGGTGCTGCCCCTGCGCGTCGCCTGAAGGGTACGCCCTAGCCCTTACACGCATTCCATTTATACTATCCATATTGCCAGAAAGATTTAGCTGAGATTTTACAGCCGGCCGCCTGCCTGACGCCAACCCTCCTTGGAAATGCAGTTGTTGGTGAATTTCCCGCCACCATACGGGTGACCAATGTGCAGGTTGTATGCTGGTCCTATGAAAATCCCTCAGTCTGGTGGAAAGACTTGCGCGGGAGGATAAGCAGCTGAAATTATAAGTTTTTCTTTCTCTCCCAGAGCAGCATAGGAGTAAACTAAATAAATAAAAAGTATAGAATAGATAATAAATAGTACTAATAGACTAATAAATAGTATAGTAAATTTTAGATAAATTATCTATTTATTTAGCATTTATTAAAATTTTAAATGTGTTTCTGTCCTCAAAACGTTAAGTGATCCCATGTAATGTTAGAGGGAATTTGTAACAAATCTTGTTCTTACGTCTATGGATGTTAACCTTTATAACAATACCCAACAAAATAAATATTCTCTTAACAAAAACAGCTCCAAATATAGAAACGATAGCGTCAGAGGTAACGTCTGACGTAATTATATTTGGGAAGTTATAAAGGAATAATTCTTAAAGAAAAACATCACGCGAATTGAATAACAACCTGCCAGGTTTAGAATTTTTCTTTATTTTAAATATGAGACAAAGATTGCTGTGACGTTTATTGAAATAGTACTTTAATATATAACACGCCCCCACCTATAATATCTATGCAAAAATACCGTACGTTAGTAAATAAAGTAGATAAATATATTACTGCAAAAATGCAGCATATTTAACCTGCAACCTATAAACTTGACTTACAAATGTAAATAATAATTGAATAAAAAGGTTATTGGAAGAGGATTAGGGACTATGAATGGCGCCGTAGGGTTGCCAACTCTCAAAAGATCCCAAAAGACAGGAAAATGTAAAAGGTTTTATGTTGTTTGCATGACAGGCTTTTGCATCTTAATGCGCGATTTCTTGCGGTTTTTTTTATATTGTTACTGACAATTGAATAAAAAGGTTATTGGAAGAGGATTAGGGACTGTGAATGGCGCCAGCGTCAGCACAGCTGTGGCGTCAGCGTCTGTAGAGTTGCCAACTCTCAAAAGATCACAAAAGATAGGAAAATGTAAAAGGTTTTATGTTGTTTTCATGACAGGCTTTTGCATCTTAATGCGCGATTTCTTGCGGTTTTTTTATATTGTTACTGACAATTGAATAAAAAGGTTATTGGAAGAGGATTAGGGACTGTGAATGGCGCCAGCGTCAGCACAGCTGTGGCGTCAGCGTCTGTAGAGTTGCCAACTCTCAAAAGATCACAAAAGACAGGAAAATGTAAAAGGTTTTATGTTGTTTGCATGACAGGCTTTTGCATCTTAATGCGCGATTTCTTGCGGTTTTTTTTATATTGTTACTGACAATTGAATAAAAAGGTTATTGGAAGAGGATTAGGGACTGTGAATGGCGCCAGCGTCAGCACAGCTGTGGCGTCAGCGTCTGTAGAGTTGCCAACTCTCAAAAGATCACAAAAGATAGGAAAATGTAAAAGGTTTTATGTTGTTTTCATGACAGGCTTTTGCATCTTAATGCGCGATTTTTTTTATATTGTTACTGACAATTAATTAAAAAAATACCGGAGAAGTTATTGGTGCCCGTGAGTTCTGTAGCTTGAAGTTTACCGGAATGTTCCCGGCATTTCGAGAGGGTTGGGAACCCTAGCCGTCAGCCGTCAGCCGTCAGTACTGTCAGTAGTGGTAACTCGACACTGGTACGTCACGGCTTGGCTGTGCGGGCCGCGGGTGACGGGCGCCGGCCTGACCCTGACTCTTGAAATAGTCTTCCGCATTAACGCCGAGAGCGAAAATATCGCATGATGCTGCTACAAGGCCGCGCACAACACCCCGCCCCCGGCGCTCCTTTTAAGGAATTAAAACGACATCACCACTCAAATACGACCAACAAGTCACACTTATCTTTTATTATACTTTTATTAGGTACATGTAATAAATCTCGCGAAACTGTCCTAACATAAAACATGAAGTAGGTACTACATGTTTATTTATTTATTTCATAATTTATGTACACCATATAATTTAAAAAATAAAATATTTAGAAATAGATGTTTCTGGTTACACTAGAATAATAATAATAACAAGATTCGTTTCCTACGTAATAAGATTTGCGTTATGTATTTAAATGTTGTTGTCCTTTATTCTTTATCTTTATAAGTACAACATCAACAATCAACATTGATCACTGCCTAAAAATAGATTCGTTTATGAAATCCAAAAATAATGTTTAATCACAAACAATATCATTATCAAGAAATAACAAAATCTAAGTGACTCGTTAACAATACCATTATGAATATCAACAACAACCAACATCCATCGTTTACTTCAAGATTCTTCCTAGTATCTAGACAACAAGGTCTATCTATCTGTTGATCTCATTATGTATTTACATAGCTATGTATATTATGAATATGATAACGACATAAGTGAATGGATTCCTTGTTTACTTGGTCTGCATTGTACCTATTTGGTTGTGAAACTCAGGAAATTTAAGTGATTAAATATCTATAAATAACCTAATAGGTCTATCATTGTGATTCTCATAAGCATAAGTAGACTTTCTACTCTGTTGTTGCTTAATATTTCACAAAATATTGAATTTTAACCTTTCCCTCCCTCTCTGTGTGAATGGAAAATTTGAAAGTCTGTAGTTCCACAAATTAAAACCTCAACAATGTTTGAAATATGACACATTTCCGGTTGCGTGCTATTTTGATTTTCACAACAACAGGCTTAGGTAGATATACATACATATGTGTTTTCAATAGTGTCTGAGAAACCGCTGCTTGCGTCGGGAGTGAAGCGGGGAAAATCGTCTTCTGTCTATAGCGGAAATGTGAAGTAACGGAAGCTAAGAAACGCAAAAAATTTAAAGCTATAACAGAAAATTTAACTCAAAATTTGGCAAAGGCTGTAAAGTGCACAAAATAGGGTTGTAGGTCAAAATCTGCAGCGCCTCTAACTACGTTGAAATAGACTCCTACTTATCTAGGACCGCTGATCTAAATTACGCATTTTAGGGGACACGATGTCATGTCGCATTATGTCGAACCGTAGACGTAGAGAGTTCGGTTGTAGAGTTAGAGACACGTTGTGGGACCGTGAATCAAGCACGCAGTTCGCCACGTGTCTGATAACCAATTTTGTGGCGTAGCAATCAGCACAATTTGCCATACAAAACATCTTTCACTCAACTTGCTAGGCACTAGTGGAATATCTGGGCCTGGTTTTGTTACTAAAGATGTATGGAGTTTTACCAATCGTCTATCGAGTAGATATCGTAATATATCTTAATATCAGTTGTCTTTATGGCTTCCAACGGAGCTGGATGACTGCTATTTAATGAGCCAGCTCAACGGCTTAACATAAGTACCCCTGTAAGACGAAATTTTACTGTTAGCGTCAAAACAAAAACAACAACAAAATCCTCTTACCTAAATCTCTCCATACCAAAATTATTTCTGGATACATTTTATAATATCCTCACTTATCCAACTTCCGACCTACCTAATATTAAGTCTTTACCTATGAAATTGGAGATTTGTATAAAAATTTTGGTAATTTTTTTATTTTACCTAATAAAAGTATTTTATGGCCCAAATTATCTGTACAATTTTGCCATTTTGATGGCAGTTTGTTTATCCCTTTACTGTAGAAGTCTGCCGGACAGGAGCCGATGAAGTCAGCGTAAGCGTTTTGTACTGCCTCTCGAGTGTTGAACTTTTTCCACTTAAAAAAAAGTCTAGTGGATGACGGAGAGCTTCCACCTGTAACTCTTGTAGCTTTACGATAGTCTGTTGTGAAGTCACGTCACAAAACTGGCTGACTGCTCATAAGATTTACTTTATCAGGCACGACGAGTGGCCCTGGTTAAGCACAAACTAGATCCGTTGGATACAAAATATTGCAACAATTGAAGCAGAAGCTTGCGCTAAATCTCACCAAAATTTGGAATTTCTCAAAGCATCCTTGATTAAAGCAATGGCTGATATAGACACCAACCTCGTGCGTGGTACGATTGACTACAGTACCTATTAGGTAAATTAATAATATCAGGGTCGCAGTGTAAACAAGAATGGAAATGCGCAACAATATAAAAAATGCCTGACGTAGTTTCATATTGCCTTGCAATGTAACACGAGATATGAAACATTGCGTTACACTAAATAATCTGTGGAAGTATGAAGTATGTTGCCATCTTAGCAGGTCGGTAACCTGTACTCGCGCCTCAATGAGAACACACCCACTCGGCCAGTTCAATTGACGAAGGATAAGATAATTAAATGCATTTATATTATAAAGGAAGGCTTCGTATGAAGTCAGCGACGCATGGCTGCGCGGCCCACTGCCCTGACCCACATCGATGATGATTGTATGTAGATTTTGCCAGACATAACTCACGCGAGCCGAGAGTACGATGACAGCTTCCATCCGTTTTCTCCGCCCATTGTACTAGTAATGTCCTCGTCTGCGTCGCGCTTGGCTGGTCGGCACACCCTTGCCACGTCATGGAGAAATTGAGGTGATATTACTTGTAACACGACCACATGGGCTTACTGCCCTAGTGGCCAACAAAGATGATATTATCATTTTGAAACGTGCCTTACATTATCACAGATTGCACGACCGAGTTAGGTCCATAAAAATACATAGGTTTGTAAGGTACAACACTACAACCTTCGTGTTATTAATTTTACAAAAAATCAGTACAAATTGATCCAAGACATATTATACATAATGTCACATACGACGTTAAATCCTTGGTGAACGAGAGATTCCGGGTTCGATAACCAGCAGGAACAAACTTTTACGTGGCGGTAAATGCTTCCTTTTCGAAGCTTCGATAAGTATTTGTAACATTTTTTTTGATTTTATGCCACCTGTGATACACCTGTGATAGGTAATCTTGATATTGAATGAACAACGTGTGTTGTTAATATTATTGTCAAGTTAAGAAATTTATAGTATTACACATAATGAGAAAAAGTCTTACAAATGTGTTGGCAATATTTTAAACTATAGTCTATAGTATACTAACTACAAACTTAATAGATATCATTTACCGTCTTTCTGAGTAGACTCAAATAAATTAGGGATTCCTTAAATAACGATTTATCAAGAACTTTCTTCTGCTCTCATTTCGAAAGGAAATACTTTCCGTAAAGTAGCACAAACACCGCCATAATTGGGTTCTTGATAAAGTGGAGCAGCTTGCACGCCCTAAAGGACTTTAAAGAGAACAGTAGCCTCGATTCAGCTATACGCATTTTTATGTATTTGCTCCGGTTTGGTTTTAATGTAAAAGTGTTACCCAAGTAGGAAAGTGTGCTACAATGCTACAACCGCGCGATAATAACGAAAGTGTCTACAGGCTGCCTGTGACTCAAAGAGATGAGAAAGTGACAGTGTGACGTTCTTCAGACTACAGACACTCACAAATTACAGCTTGTGTTGCTAACTTACACATTGGGTATTGACTATTGTAACGTAATGTGTGTTAAACTCTGAAAAACTATTTTAATATTATGTTATATGTTTTGAACGGACGTAAGTTAAGAAAATTTCTTATTCCTTAATTTTGGTATACTGATAAAATGAATACTATACCGCAAATGTGGATGCAATTGCAATGTGTCTATTTCAATAGCCAAATTAGGAGCAGATGGTTACCGATGACCATAGAAAATGGGACCAGTCATAAAAAACGGGACCCCCTAACACAAGCATTGCTGATGGTTAAAAGGTGGGTCTCAACATCATGTAATTAAGTAACATTTTTTGGACCAATAAAAATTCTTTAATTCTTGAGATCATTAAAATTCATAAATATCCATACCACCAAATATGACATACATTTTCATGTTTTTAAACGCTTTTATTTAGCTTCACTTCGGAGCATCAAAGCATCAAAGCATCAAATCTTGTAACGTTAATTTGAATGACTTCCCTTTAATGAAAATTGATGAAATTTGGCAGACATGTGTATTTCCGATGACAATACACGAAAATCATATTTTAAACTAATTTTCATTGTTTATTTGTTGTTAAATTAAAAAAAACGATTTTCAGACTTTAGACGCATAATTCTCTATGTTCTATTTTACGTAGAGACTTGAAATTTTCACAACTTGTAGCTAATTTTATAAACTAAACATTATTGAAATAAAAGCGTTTAAAAAAAATTTTTTTAGGATTCAACTTATTTTAAGTTTCAAGTAAGTATATAGTTAATATGATTGAAAATAAAAATTGAATACATTACTAATTCCTTCATGACTGTAGTCTAATTTTCTTTTTAAGTTTACTAATCTATAGGTACTATTATGTCTTCTGTGCTAATGTACCAGGATATAATAATTGTTCTGTGGTCTTAACAACGATATAATACAGGTAGCTACCGTATTCAGTCTCAGGTGCTCTAAGCCGCTGCCACATGCCGGTTTCGCAGCATCCGCGACGTCGCCTAAGATTTCTCTTGCGTCCGTATTGGGATTCAGGTCGTGCTCGCCCAAACACACTCTGGTTTACTTAAAGTACAATTACTCACTGATATGCAGGCGAAACTCGAGTTGTTTCTCGGCCGATTGGTACATTTTCTTGAAAGCCCTACCCGGTTTATGTGTACACTTGTGAGACTTGCGTAGTAGGACATAAATACTATAACCATCTTATACTGATATACCTTTGGAAAGTGTTTTATCCTTTATGATTAATCAAATATATTTATGTGACTGGCGCTTATTCCAACAAGTATATCGATCGATACACGTATAATAAATAAGGTTTATCCGAATCCCTAATACATTACATATATTGTGCACATCCGTTAAACCAATACTATTAATGATAAGGTCTAGACACTAGTGCAATGTAAATAAGCAATACTTTTAAATTGTAATTTTGGAAAGAGAGAGGCACAAAAGTAAGTATGACACGAAAGTTATAATATCCGGATGTGTGTAGTCAATGACACAGATTTTCACACATCAAGTTGACACGAAATGCATAGGGTAAACAAAATTAATTCATTATTGATTAGTGACAGTGCGAATGAGGGTGACACCAAAGGTCATGAAATTAATTTAGCAGATTATGATTATTAATATTGTATAATATAGTAGAGATAGAACTACATGGAGGTTTTTACGTGATGCCTTTTGTTAGAAGATTTACCCGGAAACGTTTCCATTTTAAAATGAAGGATAAAACTTCAATTGTGAATGTAGTGTACGCACAATTTAAGTAATCTGGGTTATCTCAAGGACTTCATTAATCTATGCACGTAATTAAGCTTACATTTTTTACTACGAATGTTATTTAAAATTTTGAATTATTCTTTATCTATCATTACTGTATAATGTACTAGTTGTGCCTGCGACTTCGCGTGAGAGCATTTCCCGCGTAAATCCTGATCCCCTGGGAACTCTAATTCTCCAAATCTAAGGGAAATATACTTTGCGAATTATTCTCATCTATACTAATATTATAAAGAGGAAAGATTTGATTGTTTGCATTGAATAGGCTCCGAAACTACCGAACCGATTTGAAAAATTCTTTCACTGTTGGGAAGCCACACTATCCCCGCGTGACATAGGCTATATTATTTTTTTTTACTATTTTTCCCGAAGCGAAGCAAGGGCGATTTCCTAGTATGTAATAAATACACAGAAAAATTTCATAAAAATCGGTCGAGCCGTTTCGGAGGAGTGCAACCACAAACACCGTGACACGAAATTTTCATATACTTAGGTATTATTAGGACTTTACCTATGAAATTGATTTGTATGAAAATTTTTATAATATAAAAATTTTGGTATTTTTTTCATTTTAGCTAATCTAATTACTAGCCCAAATTACCTATACAATTTTGCCATTCTGATGGCAGTTTGTTTATCCCTTTACTGTAGAAGTCTGCCGTACGGGAGGGGATGAAGTCAGCAAAAGCGTTTTGTACTGCCTCTCCGGTTTTGAGCTTTTCCCAATTAAAAAATTATATAAATTTTGAAAAATGTAGAAATCTGTTGGAACAAGGTCCGGTGAGCTGTGCTGTGCGGGTGCTGTGACTCTTGTAGCTTTGCGATGGTCTGTCGTAAAGTGTGAGCTTGCGCGTTGTCGTGGAGGAGTAATGGGGAAGAGCGATTGACCAGGATTGGTTGTTGAATTGCGAGCTTCTCCATCATTGTTTGCAATTCTTAGCAATAGACATCTGACGTCACTGTTGTGCCATTCGGTAAGAAGCTGACAAGTCCGGCACTGATCCACCAGACAGTCACCATCACTTTCCTATGAGCAATCTTTTTTAGCGCACTGATCAGGTACTGTACCTGGGTCCACCCACTGAGATGAACGCTTATGGTTGTCGTATAAGACCCACTTTTCATCGCAGATAAGAATCCTATTTAGAATTCCCTCGTTTCTATGCAGATTCAGTAGTGCTATGTATGCTTCGACGCGCAAGTCTTGCTGTTGGTCGCTTAGTTCGTGTGGCACTTACTTTTCTAGCTTTTTTATTTATCTTAAATAGCTAGAAAAGCTAGATAAAACCTGAAAATGCTGGTTATAAAATTTCCAATTACATAGGTAAAGGCCTATTATTAGATTTAAGTGCCTGTAACACATAAATGAAAGAATCTCGACCAGCGAATAATGTTCATAACCTCACCTAACAATGCGATAGCTCTGTCAGCCACACGACTTGTTTTAAACCTACATTGACCTCGGGGATCGAGTTCAGTAGCTTCCTGGTTAGCCACTCAAAGATAGGGAAACGTTTAGAATGTCAAGTTGATATTTTTGCACGGCCATGAACACACAAGGTCGTGAATATTTTTGCAGTCAGTAACGATAAGTACGTAGAAAGTAAATTTAATCAACCATATACATATATTTTTGGCTGTATTCCAATTTCCAATGCGTGATAGATATCTTCGCTCTCTTGTTAACTATTTTTTTTGCAAAATGTACTGCGTGATATTTCGCATTCACTAATTACTTCGTGAAATTTTAACTACAACCGGGATGGAACTACATCGGCACTATCGGCAGTAACAATTTACTGTATTTGTTTATGAATTATACATCCCTATCAATGATCATAGAATTAAAAAAATTATGGACAAACTTAAATAATTTCCATTATAGCAGACGAGTTTTTATCGCTATTTATATTGAACTAGGAAATGAGATTTGGTTAGCGCGCACGGCGACGCTCGTGAGCTCGGGGGCGGAGGGGTTCGCGCTATCGGTCGCCATCGGTATCTGGCCGCGTTATCGCACGGACACCTCTACGAAGGTCTCGCGGAGGTCACGCGCTGTCGTCATCCTGATAACGATTTGCGCGGTGACCTTGTCGCGCGCCGAATCTCAAGGTTGCCGATATTTGTACAGTCAGATAAGCCTGCCGCAGCCGCCCGCGCCCGCGCAATGCCCGGACTCGCCACTGCACACATCTGGCGCTTTTCTGCGATACCCATAAACATTAACTAGACCGAACTACTAACTATCTTTATGGTAAAAAGTAATAAAGAGATCAGTGAAACTAGACATGCACATCCGTGATTCAAGGACGTCATCAAAACGTTGCCGGCCACGAAAATCACTACAATTACTGGGTACACATAAAAAATATCACAATTGACTTTAGAAGGAGATGGTAGTTAGTCATTCAGATACCCTTCCCACCGAATTTGTGACTGACCTTGAAAAAATGTGTTGTCCTTAAAAACCTTGGATTGCAAGCTGCAGTCGGTAGTTTACACCGCGTCATTAACCGCACACTATATTTAAATAACCACAACTGTAACTAGGATGTATATGGTATTTTCCAAACTTAACAAAACAAGGAATCTAAAATCAAATAAATATTTAAACACTTGTAGTATGTATGAAATAAAAAGGTCGCTGATATTATGTAATTTTTTATCATCAAAACGATAACCTTCACAAAGAAGCATGAGTCGCATTGCATATTTTGTTTATTTATTAATAAAGTATATAATTTAGTCTGGTTAAGCAGATTTCCCATTTAATTTGATCAAGGAAGGATTGATAGACATCGCCATACGCGGAAACCAATGACATAGTAGCCGTTGGATCAAGGCGTCAATAAATAAACTGCTATAAGGCTGTGTTTCAATGAGGAACTTTTATTAAGGCCTAGATATATTATTATACCCCAGGAGTATTAATCCTACTAATATTATAATTAATTAAGATTTGGTTGTGGGGCTATACTCGTAGATATGGATTACATGTACCTACTCTAAACGTATTTTCATGAAATTTTGCAGAGATGTAGATTATGGATCTGGAATACCAAACAGGATAACGTCTTATTATCGCGGAAAACAGGCAGAACCGCGGGCAGAGCACTAGTATCGAATAATATCGTCAACAATTATAGATTTTATTTCTATTTGCTGAAAATACACTAGTAAATTATATATAAAAGTAAAAGAATGAAATTAAAAATTATGGTAAAAGACTAACTTTTTATAATTCCAATCTTTGAAAATAGATACTTGTAATGCTACATACATTGCTAAAAATAACAAAATTTGCAAACAGGTGTCAAGAAATACAATATAATTTAAAGATGTATTTATCGCTCATATAGTATTTTATTATTTTATGATACTGAATCGTCTCCATGGGTTTCTTTATGATATGGACGTTATAAACACAATTTACCTTATTTCCACTAACTACACTTCATTTACAAGTGGTTTATAATTCCATTTCACGTTGGTCGTAGAAGCGTACATCGCTGCTATTAGGCTACTATTATATTAGGGATTATGCACTATGCACTAGTCGAAGGAAAATTTTGTACACCCACCCTGATAATCCGTTAATGTATAGGTATTTATAGGTAGCTGTACTATACTACTTTACTGTGTTTATTAACTATTTTTGTCCTGAGTTATTTTCAGCTTATCTTGCAACTTCCATAAAAATTATATTAGAACTCCTCTTATAGTAGAACTCTCAGTGCTTGATTAATGTGTTGCACGCAGCGTCGCACGCGGAAATTATGCTTACCATAATTATTTAGTTAATGCCTACGTCATAAGAGGAATACGTGTGCGAAATCATAAGTTTCTAGCCTTAAGGGTTTGGCCTGTGCATTGATATATCAATCAATCATTTTTGCCTTTAGTTTTTATACAGATAAACTCCGTTTTCACTGTAATACTTTCCCTTTACTTACACAATCCTTCTTTCCCCAAGAAACGTGTGTGTGTAAGTGTGTACTAATTAGGTGAGTACCTGAACAAGACAATTAATCTTCAGTTCAGTGCAAATACAGCCTAAGCAAGCACCATTACAGCGTGGCGGCGCGGCCGGGCGGCCTCGCGAGTCCGACGCCACGACGCGATGCGACGCGGAAGCCCCGCTTTGCGAATTAGTATGTGACCAAGGACATAGAGCACTTACGCGACAAACACTCGTAGTTATACATGATTACAGGTTACATAAATGATGTTGACATGACGCAATGTTAAACGTTTTATTTCTAATTTATTGATATCGTTATTAAGATACTTATCATGAAAAAATTTACAAGTATAACTTATTAAATGTTCTAAGATTTAAATTTATTTTTGCGCACTACTTATAATGTTTTTTGTTTTAGGTTTCAGATAAAACTGTTGATTTATAATCCTTGGGCTTGGAAAACAGTGAGTACAAAGCTCGTCGAGTTTCCTGCTGCGGTGTGCTCTTCGCTCCGGTGAAGCATCGAGGCTCAATGTCAATGTCATTGTCAAAATTGCTACAAGTCACTGGCTCACGTGCGTAGACGGCGACCTAGATTGATTGCCTGCACGTGTTCGTTGACAGACTATTTAGCAAGTATTCAATTTAACAAAATTCTCGTTAGTAGAGTTATTTCTATTAATGTGAAAAAAAAACATCTTCGGATTGGTATGAGGTATGTAAATATGTAAGAGACTCGAACGACGACTTACGCGTTCCGAGAACGTCTTGGAGGCTGGAACTTGTATGTCGCTGACGCACCCAGGGCAATGCTGTAAATTGATTACGCAACTCGTGCGCCGCCGCGTGAAGAGTGAAGTTCAATGTCACACACTCGCACACATACACAGTCCACGAGTCTCCGATAGACGATTCGAGATAGTGTGTGTTTGCTATATCTGAATAATCGCAGCCAACCCGTTACTCGCCTCTATCAGCACTTCCCGGAATAATTCACGAAAACACGATACTCCTTTGTAACGCGCAACTGTCGATACTCGTAGGTATTTTTGCGCAAGGTCATGGTACAGCCAAACTGATATTTTCAGCACACCGTTCACAAATATGCATATATTACCTACCACATGCCACGATATTCAGTAAGTATTGTTATTTTATGTACCTAACTACAGTTTACTCGTAATATATATTACCTTTCATTTCAGTGCATACTCAACCAAACACATGGAGCAAATGTAATCTTAAGTCTTACGTAGAATAATCTTAATGTCTTTTGTATTTCTGACTAAGTAGTGTTCCTGACTTCCTGGTTTTAAGGAAGGCATGTTTCGACGAGAAATAATATAGGCTCAGCTCTACCAGAGTCTAAAAGCAGGATGGTACCTAAGGAAAAAGACAAGACCATTCATATGGGTTCTATTGATGCTCTAAAAATGTGTTTGAAGTGAAAGCTTCTTTAGCTGCGTTGAGCGATTTTTGGTAGAAGAAAAACTTATGGGTTCACGTCACCGATAACCTCGACAATCGACATGCTCGTGACGAATTGCGCTTGCGTCAGACTAGCGACGCGCAGTATAGCGGCCTGTGTACATGTATAGTATACCTACATGTATAATATACATGTAGTGTACATGTATAGTATACATTGTATACGCATATGCACTAATTTATTGTATACTTGACTGTATCATATGCGTGTTTTTTTGAGTCGCGAAAAATGTGTGCGAATGGAGCGTGCATTCGGTTTCATACTAAAGTCCTGTTTGTACCACACGGCAACGCAAAATGTGTTTGGACTTTAGTATAAAACCGATTGATTTCATGCGACGCAGTGTGATTATGTCGAATACTTGATAAATAAAAAATTAAAAAAAAAGAAAATGTGTGCAATTCACACGTGGCAGAAGTGAAACTTTCCAAAATTTTGTTTTCAAGATAATGAGATGAAAAAGCAATAAATCGAATCTTAAAGCAATAAATCGAAGCGCCATCTATGAATACAACTTAGCACTTTTTAAAAATCTATCTAGCAATAAAACGAATGTTCTATCTTATTCCTCGCGCCATCTATGAATACAACTTAGTATTTTTACTGTCTGTATAATCGGTCGGTCGATCGACAGAATGAAAGAATGAAATTCTTATTTTTTGTTGATAAATTCTTTGAAAATATTTAAAAGAGCATTTGAAAGTATTTAAAAACAGTATAAAAATAAAACTAAAAAAAAATAAAACAAAAAAAAAAGAAATACTGAGAGACGCGAACCTGCGCATCAGGTATTGTGTATCTACGTCCTGACCATTGAGCTATGGAGAAGTTAAATTGAAAGACGAAATTAGCGGTTATATTATCTTACCTGCCGTTGCATCCGGTTTCAAATCACTAACGATTCTAAAGAAGTTTCACTTCAAAAAACAGTTATTCTATTATTTTGAGTTTTCACTTCTGTCGGCAGTCCTTATAACTGCCTATTTTTCTTTAAAAAAGACACCTTCCCAGGTTTTAAAATAATGGGGCATCACATTAACACCAAGCATATACTTAGATACTGAGATAAGCATATAGGTACTTAGATGTCTTCTGTGGCCGAGGTTACGATAGCAAGTGAAAATTCAATGGGTCTACAAGCAAAGGAAAAAGGGTTTGCATTTGAATCTTATTACTTTGAGAGTCAAATAAAACAATCTGTCTAATTATTAAATAACTTTTGTCTTTCATTTATGGAACTAATTAAGTATGTTTCGATACATTAATTTCATTTTTAATGTTAAAAAATAATAAATACATCGATAATAAATAAAAACCTGAGATTTAAAGTACGAAAAAACTATACTATAATATTATGGCATAACAATATTTTTTCCGTTGGAATATCAGTTTCGTGTTGGCAACGTTCACAATATAGGTCGACAGAATCTCGAAGGGCGGCAGTGTGGGTCAAGGCCAGTCTGACGACCTATATCACACCTACCACTCACCCTCACAGATGGCTATGACAGCCCTACCAGCGTGTCCTAAATAATACTCCTAATAGGGCAGTCAACCGGTAAATTATAAGCACCTTTACGGTTCAGCTCATTTCCAAAAGAACGATGATTTTTTTTCACTTTATTAGGGTCAACAAACAGTACACGACAATAATTATAATATTAGTAAGTCGCCAACAGCACCGTTAACCACACATTACTAGTAAGTAGGTACAGAGTCAAATATTGAAAGTGGGTGGTTAATAAAGTTATCAAAAGAAGTTAAAATAATACAATATTAGAAAGGTTGAGGCTGTAGTAAGTAAGTATTAAATAATATGAGTACTTATTAAGAATTTGATTAATTTTATACAAAACAAAAGTTTGAAAGAGTGCAGTCTGCAATAATTGCTTTTTAAGAGTTCCAGGAAGAGTATTTATTAAGTCAACATTATTGTATAATAGTTACAGTTATACCATCAACTGATTTATTGGTGAACGCTTACCAGCATTAGTTCGGCACTTAGCAGTAGCAAATAGTGGAATATCCTTACGTGCATGAGTTCGATGTGGAACTGTATAGTACAATTTATTATTACCTAAGTGGTATGCAGACGTATTTACCATGATAAATATCGTACAGAAGTAAGGCCATAAGACGAATGCGTCTTGTTTTGTTTTAAGCGACTGCATACCATATTTTTCAAGCATACATTTATATGGGCTATGACTACGAGAATACCTATAATTAATGCGTGTTATGAATTTCTTTTGTACTGATTCGAGCGCACTTATTATACTTTTGGTAAAAGGATTCCATGCGGATACAGCATATTCTAATTGAGAACTTATGAGACTCTTATAATGTAAAGGCTAAATGAAGCTTGAAATCTTAGGGTTATTCTGAGATCTTTTATGGTCTCTGTTGAGGGCAGGTCAATGCAACAAAGTGTATACTGATGTTTACTTACTACATTTTTTGTGATCCTAATGAATTTGCATTTGTTTAACGCCAAACTTAATTAATTTATTTGACAGGGACATCAGATGTGACAGGAACAAAAGTTCACTCAAAACCGTTTATTACACTTTTGTGTACGAACAGAAATATGAAATTTAAACCAGCGCCAGAGATTGCCTCGGATTCCATTGTAAGCTAGCTTTTTAAGTAAGATTTTGTGGTCAACTCGGTCGAAAGCTTTTCGAAAATTTGTATATTATGTATACTGTCAGTTGTATATTTGCATCGAGTGCTTCAAAGAGATTGATTGTGTAAATTAAAAGATTGGTTGTAGTAACATGTTTTTGAACAAATCCGTGCTGTTGATCAATTATTTGATTATGTAGGGATGAATAAATACTTTTATGTACTAGGCGTTCGAAAAGTTTAAAAATTTTATTGTTGGCAATTTTGAAATCGGCCGATAATTTTCAACATCACTTTTAGAGCCGCACTTGTACACTGGGGGAGACTATACGAGCTGACTTCCACACGGAAATAAATATGACTTCAGTCAAATAACAATTTAAAATGTGATGGATAGGCTCAAAAAGTGAATCTGAAGTGAGTTTAAGGAAAACTGGGGTATTGTTATAAAATATGATTTTAAGTGACTATTACTAATTGATATAACTTTACTGACCTGTAATCAATATCAATAGAACTTGATCGGAACTTGTCGGTCTCCTGAGGAGTTAAACTCATTTCTAAGCGTCGCTGTCGCCCTTGACCTCAATCGGTAAGAGGTGTCGTATAAAAACACGTATTTACCCGAAATTATTTTGATTTCTCTTTGTGTAAACATCGAGTAGGTATATGCAAGAAGAATAATCGATTTAAAATTCCTGTTAGCGGGCTCCTGCAGGGCAAGATTGGAATCCCTTGTTATTGTGGGAGCCCGGAGTATACACTGACAATCTCCTTTAATGTGGATTGGTGGAGTAAGATTCGACAGTATTACAATAAGACGAGTCAAAATGATTGGTAACCGGGACCGCCACGATTTGACGTGCTCTATTAGGTATGGTAGCGTTTTGTAGGCGTCAATTCCCGAACATCGTTCACAAATTTGTCTCATTTTTTCCATGTTTTGACAGAATACATTAAATGTAAAGTGTATTATTAAGGAATAATCTGAGTGTGTGCTTTGTGAAATTGTAAGGTCTTCGAAGATTATCGCTATTAGATATAACTGCTCGTTAATCTTTTCCATCGATCAATCATCCATCTTCAATTTTCCAATCATGCCTGATTCCTTGTCAATAGATCGCTTAGAATTGACACAACAGTGAACAACGATCTACAGTTAATTATTTACTTTTAAAATAAAATTATCTACTAAATTTATTCCCTGAATGAGACGCCGATTGCGCGTCTCCTTAATCTGCCAATGTCAGTAATAGAGGTTGGCGAAGGGCGGCCGAGTGTAGGTCAAGGGCAGGTCTTACTGACCTACAACGCGATAATAGGCCTTATAAATAACGAAATAAGCCTGTAAAACTTACCACGCCACATTAGTGTATCATTATGGACTTTATTGTTATTATGTTACAATATTATTTACAACTATTAAGTTGTAGTAGTAACTTTTCAGTTTTCAGTTAAAAAAAGAGTCGTAATTAACAACCTTTATGGTTTTGGTAGGTCTGTAATAGCTTAGAGTACTTTTGTAAATGTTGTAATAAAAGTACTTTAAGTAATTACGAAGGTATGTCCTTATATGATTAACAACAAAACAATATTAACCCACTAAAAGATGAAATAATGTTAACCTACAAAGTAAAGTGATATCACTGATAACATCAAGCGCGACAGGATTTTTTTTAGGTAGGTATTCATCAAAAAAGAGTAGCCTAGCTAGACTGTAGCAAATTCAATACATTAATGTAAATGTAACAATGTAACCTTTAATGTGTACAAGTTCATTGGAACTTTCTTCTTCGACAGATTATGAAAAAGTCAATAATAATCTAATTGGTATGTACGTAGCATAATTTGTGGAGCGTATTTCATCATGCTTACTAGTGATTATAATAAGTGACCAACCCTTGGGTCGATCTTATTACGGTCAATGAAACGTCAACGACAGTTTTACATCCGCACAGAAAAATAAAAGCGCTAAAGAAATTATGCCACGTCTAGCGGTGACATTTACTTCTACTACTAGGTACTAGGTACTGACGCGACGTTAAGTACTCGTAATTCGTTCGATCATAATTATCATTGACACAAGCTATCGGGTCGGGTGTGGGCATTCTAAACATGTATCCTAATTTATAATACGTTTACCGTTTATAATATTAATTATCCTTGAATAATTAATAGCAAAGTTATCAACATGCATCATAAACGAAATTACAATTCTGTTCTCTTTCTTTAAAATTTATCAAGCAAATTACGAGCTTATTATACTCGTATTACGAGCTTCAACCGTTAAGAAAACAATTCATTTTATTTTTATCTTAAATAAAAGTTAAAAGGCTTTCTGACATTATACCTATACACTAACAAACGACATAACTGGAGTTAAATCTATTATTTATTTATTTATTTAAACTTTTGAACCTAAAAACAATGTAAGAGATACAAAGGCGGATTTAATGCTAAAAGCATTCTCTACCAGTCAACTATCGGGAGATTCTTTTTAAAAGTTAATTTACTGACAGTAGGCTTTCGAAGACTTTCGATATTATGCCTATAAACTGTGAATGATAGCCGTTGTGAAAGAACCACACTCCCATTCCCATTTGTTCCAGCTTCCAGTGTTATTTATTAGTTCACGAGTCACGAGTACTGTCAGTATATCTGTGTATAAGGGCGGTCGGGGCGCGACCCCCTGACCTTAGCGCGACCTTTAGCCCACGCGCACCCCCTGCGCCCATCCCCCCCCCCCCCAGGAGTAGGACACTGTATAAGTTATGCAATCGTCAAACAATCCAGAGAGCTGATTTGATTTCACTTCTAATTTACTTTTGGCTATTTACAATTCAGATAAGGCGCCACTAATTGGGTGCCTTAAAGACGTAGGTATATCCTAGCGTTTGAATAAAATCTTAATGGAACTATGTCATTGTTAATTTTGATTAAAATACGTGGACTTAATGGTTTTAGGTATATTTTATTATTAGACAATTATTGTTTAAGTATTGCGTAACTTTAAGTGTTTTAAAATAGAAACAATATTATAAGGAAGATAAAGATTGAGATCCCTTATTAACAAGGAAGAATATTTTAGGTATTTATTTATTTATTTATTTAAACTTTATTGCATTCATACACTGAATTACAATGGGCGGACTTAATGCCAAGTGGCATTTAGTTTTAGATAATAATTATTAATAATGTATATACTGGAATGTAGGTAATATATATAATATACAGGTGAATTTTTCAAGTGTGCGTGGATAGCCAAATTCGAAACTATGAGGAATTGCGAAAAATGCTCAAAGATCCACTTTGATGAAAACTAAAACTGCATCATTACATTTTTGAAAAATTAATATTCCTTCATTAAGATTCTTAAGTAGAATTTTCTAATACGATACTACTTAAGAATTTGCTTTTGCAAATGATGCGGTTAATTGAAATGGAATTGATAAGCTCACTTATTTTATACAACAAAATCTCGCTGTGCCACGAAATTTTCTTCATGTAGGTACATAATTTTATACCCTCAGTCCTTCTTATGATCTACCTAACCTAGATTCTCCCCAGAATGCCCATTACAGTACCAAGGCTACAGCCAGATCATGGACAATTTTTGTAGCACAACTCATGCCAATATGTATAAAACATAACTTGCAATCAGGGTCATCTTGATCCTAACCGTCCAATCTTCCAATGCTATATAATAATAGTAACGTACGAAGAGGCTCAAGGAAAAGTCAAAAGTCGTACTTATACAGACATCTCTTGTCTACTATCAGTCACTCATACAATGGACAGTTGTTCGTATTTCTTGAGAAACCGAAACTTACTCAATGCGCCATGCGTAGCTAATGCAAGCGTGTAGCGTAGAGGTCAGGGTGAGCGTTCGCAATACTCTGCACTGATAACGGGTACTTACACGCGCGTTACATAATAAGAAGATAATGCGGGTACATGGCTGTCCGCTGTTGTCAACGAGCTGTACCAGGAACAAGGAAATACGCTGTAATTTAAATTTAAATTAATTCGTCGTAGTGACGTTCTAGGACACACAAAGTTAATGTTACATATCTTGACATTATAAAGATATACGTTACTAAATTAAATGTTAATTATAGTGCACACATCTTATTCAAAGGTTTTTCATCTTTGTAAAAGTAAAATAAAGTTCCATCTATCCAATAGTTTTGTCCTGTCTATCAAGCCTTCCCTGTTTTCCCCTATTTATTCGTCGTCACTCCGACTTTTGAATCTCACAGCTTCCTAATTTATTTTTCTGAACATATAATTGGTCAAAAGCTGCTCGGACACCGTTTAATGCCTTTTTTCTCCATCCTTATCAGTCCTTTCAATTATAAGATCTGAGCATTCAGTTAGATAACGTGCCCTATGTACACTAGTTGTAGTATATAGTAATGTAAGTACAGTGTACAAAAAGGCAATCTTATCTGTAAACAGCGACCTCTCTTTGCTTTACCTAGGAAGAGCCTCGGAAAACTCAGAATTGTATTCCGCATTATAATTATATCTAACAGAGTATTGTGCAATATTTATAATCTGTATTCCAGTCGACGAATTAATTCTAGAGAAATAACTCAGCTTTACTTATAACTTAACTTTCATCAGTTCGTTTGCCAGCTATTTCCATAAAAAAACTAACATTTAAGTACGCTAAGTGCTCATAGTATGCCGCTCTTGTAAATTCGATAACATTTGTTTTCTGGTCTATAAACTAGTAGACGATTCTCCTGATGTTAATGGTCGCCTACCACCAGGCTTCTGTCGCCTCTTACGAAACCCTGTTATACCGACACGGGATTTGAGTTTATGTAGCAATACACAAATATGCAACAACGTATGGTAGCGCTTTAACCTAATCGATTGCGCGTCCATATTGCACTAATTCCAACGTAACCTAGACCTCCAACTCAACAAAACTTATAATTGCGAGCAAACAAATTTTCCGAAAAACCTTACAGAATAATGTCTGTCGTCGTGTTAGTGCAAATACTTATTATGTTTTTTATTAGCCGTGACTTAGATGTGACATTGTAAGCAAGAGTAACTACGCTTACGTATCTAGTTATTAGGTAACACGGCGCTCTACAATACAAGGAAACGTAGTTCAAGGTTAATCTATACGTACTATTGTAATCTTGCGGGAAATTCTGAAGTTCGGGAATGGGATCTCCCCGCAGGCTCGTGCTATCAGTTCCTGAAGCTTCGTATCGACCAACCAATGTACCTAGGTCTTCGCAAATTATATTAGGTAAGTACTGACTACTGAGATCTTCAATGTAGCACCGGCCCACGCGGTGGGCGCTGTCGAAGAATGACGTCAAAAATCTTTTATAACAATTCTCTACGTAATTATTCTTTACAGTCACACGACCTCAACGGTCACGTAACAATATGCAACAGTGCCAGATTATGACTAATCCCGTCGTGACATATTTTCCAATATGTTGGACTAGGGTCGATTAAACTAGTTTCCGTGTCACGAATAGTTTAAAACCCTGAGAGTAGCTGGGGTTCCAAGAAACAATGCAGGTCTTTAATAGAATGGATTTCAATAACAAGTGTTATTATACTAGTATTAATAAAACTTTATTTGTAGCAAAGCAAGTACAACTTTTTTTTATGCCTTGAGCAGGCAAACGAGCAGACGGTCACCTGATGGTAAATGATCACCGCCGCCCATGGACATTAGTAACACCGGGGGTGATGCCATGCGTCGCTAGCCTCGAAGAAAACAATAGAACCGTTTCTTGAAGGACCCCATATCACAGTTTGGAGAGACAATCGGTGCAGGAAGTTCGTTCCACAGTTTACACGTGCGGGGTACAAAACTACGCTAGAACCGAACTGTGGATTGAACGCCAGGTATTTGGGTAATGTTGATGGAACCTGGTACACCGTGATTTGCGGTGACGAAAATTAACCGCAGGGATTAAACCAAACAGATCTTCAGAATATCCCCCATTACACAGACGGTAAAATACGCAGAGACTTACATCTTTCCTCAACTCAAGCGACTCCAGCCTGTCTGTACGTAAGTTTGAGATCGTCGACAAGAGGAATGGCTCGCCGTTAAATTCGGTAGAACGGATCCACTTGGCCAGCTGGGGCTCCGGCCCTAAGGTGGGAGCAGTACTCGTTGTGTGCTCGATTAGCCTGTGCTTAGGCGTGAAGTACTGCTTAGCTTTGTTGAGCACTAACAATTTTCTTGCAGCTAGTTTGGCCTTACTAACCAAGTGGTCCCGAAACTGAACCAAGGATCCCAATACTTTTAGGGATGTTAAGGTGCTTTTTTAACGGTTAACACGCAAACTTGTGTCTTCTCGGGGTTGAAATGAACTAAATTTAGTTTACCCCATTTCGAGACCCGCTCCAGAGACGTCTCGACTTCAGACACAAGTTGAATAAAATTCCCGCAAACCGTCCTAGTTCGCCGATCCAAAATGCCAGACTTGGCGAGACGCGCAAGGTCGCCAGTCAACAGGTCGTGCCAATCACACCGAGGATCGTACAAGGCAGTGATCAGACGAACCAAGCGGCGCCTCGACGGTTACATCATAACCGTTAGGGTGGGAGGTAAGCAAGAGGTCCAAAGTAGAAGCAGAATGGTCGTAAATGTCAGGGATCTGGGTTGGACACTAATTGACTGAGCCATTAGCCAAGGCAAAGCTGTGAGCAGATTTCCCTGCGTAGGCCGTTGTACGTGATCCTAGCTATTCAACATGGTGAGCGTTGACGTCTCCTAGTATCACCACTTCGGCACAGGGGATCTACTATTGCACATAGTCGATCGCCCCTTCATCATGCTCGTAGAGTCGATCAATTTCGGTATTGCCGCTATGAGACCTAGACAACGACTAATCAGATAACAAAGTCAGTCCGCAACATTGTGTGATTTTATCTGGTTCATCAAGGAAAGTGTAAACAAACTAAACAAGCGACGCAATTCGCAACCGAGAAAATTCAGCATCTGGCGCTTCCCTGTCGAAAAACGACATTGAATGGCTATTCTAAAAGATAAGTCGTAGGTACATTTTCCAGAAACCAGTATCCTTCTACGGCACGTTACGTAATCTTGAACTACCCAAGTATTGGATGCGCACGTACAACGGTATACGCACAGACATGGTATACGCGTCTCGGTTCCGTATTATGTATACCTAGTTAGCTCACAGTTTAATTACACTAAATAAGTACCTATTTGTATTATTACCAATACCAGTAGTTGTTTGTGTAGTTGTTGTTATGATTGTAAACTTATTTATTACTTTATTAGGTATTAGTATTTTACCTTTAAAACTGATACAAACGCTATGAGCATTCTCTACTAGTCTACCTTTGGAAATCAAACATATTATCTGAACATAACAAAAATAAAATTACTAATTATTTGAAATTATTGTCATCGTAAGATCTACGTAACATTAGAATTCGGTAAAAAAATTGCTAGAACTGCACAGTATTTTGGCCAAAACTTTTCACTTAATAAAGGATTTTAAAAACGGTACCTTAATTTGTGAAAGGCATTGAGAAAGACGAGGCTGACCACATTAATTGGGTTCTAATTTGTCGCTTTCAGGCGCGGAATCCTAAAGACATTAAGAATTTATGCATTGTAGGTATACAATTATTTCTCCGGAGCGTGGATAAAGGTCGCGTCCCACGCAAATCCAGGGTATTATCGGGTGTGTGGGTATCGGTGAGGGGGGCGAAGGCACGCGCGGGCATGGCGACCTTGCCCGGCTGTGACTCTGCGACCTTGGAGCGCCGCCCGCACCCTGCCCCCCCCCTCCCCCGCTCCCCGCGCCCCACAACTCGCCACCCCGCCACCCTCGCCCACACAACCACGCTTACCCAGCCCCCCTTTCCGCCTACCACCTTGTGCAAAATTTAATATCCCTTTAAGCTTCAAGTCAGAGCGAGGAATAGAATACAAATCATTGACCGGACTAATTACCGATGGCCTAGTGTTTCTTAAGTGGGGTATTAATAATCATTTTTGTTGTTCATTAGCTTAATACAAATAACTGTCGTTTAGGGTTCGGAGAAGTTACTACGTACTACGTACTAATACTTAGGTACATAAGTTTACTGCCTATTTCTGTAGTATCAGTCAATGTAGTACATGAAAAATTGGTGATTTATTCCGTGTTCTTGTGTTTACTCTCCTTATCATTCAAATCAATGTTAAGAAGCATATAGATAATTACTACGTCTCTACAATATACAATTCTACACTACACTAAATTGAATAGGTATATCTGATTCATGAATGTCATTGAGTGACCTAGAGTCAAGGACTTGATAACATCGATAATTAAATTATGTTCCACCTAATATACGTAGATGTATTATTTATTATGTTAGCTGATATCTATAATATCGATGAAACGTAGAATTTGCCAGTACCTACTCGTAATTTAATTTGAATTTCAGTGACCTTGTTGTGTTGAAAGTTGCCTTAATCAACGAAGAGTTCAATGTTGAATGTCATCATGTTTAGTTCTAGCCTACTGATCTTACTTATGACATAACATAAATGTTGTTGTTGTTGTAAGTTTGTCAAGTTGTTGGATGTTGTGGGATGATTCGGATATAAGTATGTTTGTGAAACCACTCTTCCGCGAGCTAAGCCGTGGACGGAATCTAGTCTGTCACAAAGTATTGGTTATTAAACTGATTCAATGAATAAGGTCTATTGTAATCGTTCATAAAACATTGTTATTAAAATATCCTGTTTCCGCGTGAACCGTCGGCCAGGCGCGACCTCGTCTCTCAAGGTCGAGCCTCGTTCGGGGTTTTCCGTATGTCGCCTGAAGGTCTCCACCACAGGCTATTTACACTTCGCCTTCGCACTCATATTTATGAGTGTGTCGCGACAATGTTACAGAAACAATCGGTAATGTATTAATCCATATTGTTCATTATTCGCCACACAATGGAATCGTTGTCAAGGATGATGGTGCTATAGCGGTCACCGGCCTAGTACCTACCGAGTATCGTCTCAGTACATTGTAATTGTAAATAACTCTTTTTATGTCATGTACGATTCGTTATTTTATCGTCATTTTAAACTAAAGTGACGGCTCCAGCTTGATAGATAAGCTGCATTCCAAGAAGCGATACTTTATAATAAAACATAAAAATGCATATTTTTAATAGCGTTCCATTTGTTTAGTACGAACTGGTAGTTTTATTTTCATGCAGCGACATAAATTATTGATTTATACGACGCTTCGAAGCCCAAATAAAAGCAATGGATATAGGCACATACATTAAAATCACATCCAAATAACCATAACGAGCTTTGTAAGCGTTGGATAATTCGGGAAAAAACTTGATATATCTTTGGCTCAAGAAAAGTTCAAAGGTTAAACAAAATGCTAACCGCGGAAAGCTCAGAGAATCTCATAAAATAATTAAAGCTCAGCTCAAACATCAATAACCAGTGAAGTTAGCTAGTAATCCGATAAAAAAACGCCTGTAATGAACGCACTACATTCAGTCAATACAAAGTCATCATGAAAATAAAAATCTTGTAAATGTATTTTCAGTGGGTTTTCCGGGATTCATTAAAACAAAGTTAACCAGATTATTGCAGGTCAGGCTTAAAAAGACGTTATTTTATGCGCTAATGAAATTATTTATCATCATTACTACTGGGTTAGAGGAATTTACTTGCCCTAAAGATTTAACGTACGAGGAAATGAATAGTTACATATTAAGGGATTCCTTAAAAAAGTATATTAAAGGCTTTATGTCAACATAACCGCGCAGAATCTGCTTAAGCGTGACGGTGACGCCCCTCGACTAGGATGCATCGTCATGCTCGCAGCCTATAAATCATTAACCATGTCTGATATGCTTAAGCGGATTGAGCGTTGGCTGCTATGAGTAGACCATAAATCACCAGTGAGAAACTGTAAGGCTATTGGGACTCGTCAAGAAAACTGACTGATCATTGTAAGACTTTGTTGCTTAATGTGAAATAAGGATCCACAATTCTTGTAGCATACTTCACCTTGAGAGCACCTTGCTCGAGAGCAGGTAGATGCCTTCATAGAACGCTCGCTCGCTTCATCATCAGTTTTATTTATTGATTTAGTTAATCTGTAATAATCATACATACATTCCTTTTTACTTAAATATATTTGAACACAATCAGTCTGAAGCTCAAGAAGGTCTCAGATAAATTAAAATAGCCAGATTATTAATTCCTAATTACCAAAATATAGGTAATAGTTTTAGTTAGTGATGTAACAGAGCATTGTAAGATACCTTAATTGTTTATAGTCGTTGTCTACAAGCTGACGCAATGACATTTAAAATTAGCGAGGCGAGTTCAATTAGATTGAAACTGCGCCGTGGAGGAAATCCCGTTAAATGACATTTGAGTAGTGCGAGATGACCTTTCAGAAGGATTAGTTGGGTGGTGTGAGGAGGCTGCGCCCCAGCGAGGGAGGGGGCGGGGGCGGCGGGTGCAGAGGGCGCGCACGGGCGATGCACCGGCCGCTGAGTCAAGTGCACGGCCGCGCACTGCGCCGCGCCGGTGGGGCGCCCGGGGCGAGGGGCGACATGCGCCGGTCGACGGTCAATACCCGCTCTTCAACATCCTTCCGATTTCAACAACAATAACAAACTGCGTTCAATTTTTCAATGACTATTTACGCCAATAACACCAAAAATACCACTTTGGTGTGCACTACCCCGTGCACGGAGTACACTACTGTACTGCATCTTGAATAGTAAAGAAAGAAGAAATTGTATTATAAATAATCAAACTATCTTGTTTCAATTTCTTAGCGTGACCTTTTATTCTAATAACATGTACTATTATGTCTTCTGTGCTAATACTAAAGATATTATGTATAATAGTGTAGCTATTCGAATATACAGAAGGTGCCACTACCGATAGATTAATAACATTGACCTGATGCGATAACATTGTTAAGAATGTGGTGAGACAGCATCGAAAACTAAAAAAAAATCTGAATGAGAAGAAACTGTACATCTCATTTGAAGTACATATCTACGTTGCACACAAACACACTTATCTACATAAAGAAGACCACGTACTAGACCTTTCCACTACTCTATCAGCTATCTATTAGTATCTACTATCTACCAGTGCTCTCAATTCTTAATATATCTCGCAACTTAGTTTACATTATTGTTTTTTCAATCGTTTCCGTAAAATATAATATTAATATTAATTTTACCTACTTGTATTCAAATTCTGTATAACTCTATGGTTTTCATTAAGTACGTAATTTCATAAATATCTCAAATAAGGTATGCAATTAACCGGACCTACTCATTGTAGTCTTATTTACCAAAGAAATATTCAACCATTTCAATGTTAAATATTTATGATTTTTGATTATGAATTGGTAAGGTGTTACGGGGTCACCAAACTTTAGATTTTCCTTCATGCAGTACTTAGTCGTAATGGAAAGACGTACAGACGTAGAAATGAAAACGCGAGTGATAACGTATAGGATGAATTATGCTACACTGGGCCGGGCACGTGTCGTGCCCCGAGCGAGGCACGGATTCAAAACTTCCCTAACATTTTATATGACGCGGACATCCAGTGTTTATGCTACACCGTGTGACGTCCGCATCCGAGCTTCGTAAAATAATAATAATAATAATTTCTTTACTGATTAAACATATTATTATGTAGGTACATGATATTTATGAATCCTCTGGTAATTGAGGTAGTCAAATGTTAGTGAAGTTCCTCGTGCCCAGCACGGTCTAGCATAATTTATCCTATAAACAAAAAGAAGCCTTCATCCAAGGTGAGACCCCCGTCCCTTAATATCTCTACCGATTGTATCGCTGCTGAAAGCTCTATTTAATTACGTTCCTATTTACTTACTCTACTTTTTATATTATCTATAAATAATCGTAGAACATTTCATTCTTTGAATAATGGAAATATCAGAGACATATTACTCTTTTAATAAAAATTGAAATTTATTTATCCGATTACCTACATAAAGAAATATGTTGCTGCATCCAGTACCATGAGGAAAAACCATTGCAGTATAATAAGCTATATACACAGGAAATTATTGTTCGATAAGGCAACCTACAATGTTAATCATTCTAGCTAGATTATTCTCGTCGCCATAAGATGATGAATGAATGATGAGATGAGATGAGACTAACGGTTTCACAACGGAATCGGGAGTGATTGTGGTTAGTGTAATCCGAGAATTATCTTGATTGTACAGTTATTGCAATAATTGATGTTTGAATTTGTCTAGACTAGTAATTTTATAAAATTGTAGCAGCAGAAGAGAAAACAAAAACTTTTATAGGTATCTATATCTTTACTCCAATATACTTTAGTCTTTAAACAGAAGATTAACGATAATTATTCACAAAACTTTACGATCGACGGAAATAATTGGATTATCGATAATCATCATTATCAGTGGATAGCTATTTATATAATTTTACATTCTCGTATTATATAATTATTTCCAACATGATTGTAGAGATGCTGCGTCATACATCTTGAAAATACTTTGACGATTTTATATAATAGTATCCTTGAGTTTGAGGTAGCTAGTGACGTGAATCAATTTAAAACATGTTTATTGTTATGTTACTAAATACTACCAGTATTTATAGTATCTGTAAGGAAGCAAAAAGTGTTAACCCTGATTCTATTTCCGGAACACGGAAATTTTGTAATAGGGTCACGCTGACGGAAATGCTGTATGAGGGACTTTGGGGCCATCGACCGTGTGCTCACATGGCTATTTCCTTCTCTATACCTAACGTATGTAAATGAAATATCCTTGTTGATATAAAAATCAGATTTTGAAAGACTGAAAATATTGTCGACAAGTAGGTACTTCAATTCTGAATTTATTTTGAGACAGTGACCTTTTAAAAATGTTTTACTAACTCTGAGGTAACCTAATGTTTTAGCTATATTGTACAGTAGTATCTTCTTCGACGTGCCATTTCAGTATGGTTCATTTTCCAAATAATTGCATTGCTCTATTAATCAATCAATGTATTGGTGTGTGTTGTCGTAGGACTCTAAGTATTGCATAGGTACTCAATATTCAATAGTGTTAATGTATAGGTATAAGTAATGTTTTCTTTCAATATTATTGTAGCTTCGTTCAACTTGTAGAGGAAAGGTAATAAAAATCTCAAATAAATTTTTACAAGTTTGTTTTTATTTTTATTTTAATTCGACAACCTGTCATTATATTAACAAACAAATGACTGAGCACGCTCACATACGCACATACGTTACACACACAAACACACCGCGACCGGCGCTCCATTGCATTATAAATTATACTTATATAGTCTTAAATTAGTTTTCAGTCTATTGCGCTCTCCTCGTCGCGCGCCGGCCGCGCACCCGCGCTTCTTAAACAAATTATCACATATAATATATTAACCGATTCGCGAACGATCATTTACTACACAGTTTATTTAATTTAAAGTAGGTCGGGGTGGGGCGGCGGAGACGTCATGCTCCGCGGGCCGGCCTCACGCCTCCAGCATGCGCGGCATGTAGGAGCGCGGCGGCGACGGGGACTTCTTGGACAGGTTGAGGGGCGCGTCCGCCACGTCCACCTGCAGCTCCAGCACCGGCTCGGGCGCCGGCGACGGCGACACGCCGCGGTAGCACGCCAGCAGCCCGCCCGCGCGCATCGGGCATCCGGCGCCCTCCACCACACTGACACTGGCACCGGCGCCGCCCGCCACGGCCGCCGCCGCCGCCGCCTCGCCGCGCCGCATGTACTGCTGGATGATGTCCGTGCGCTTCAGCTGCTCGGGCGTCATGCGGGGGCCTTCCATTAGACTCTTGGCGAGCACAGAGTGCGTCGAGGACAGCGAGGTGCGCAGGCGGGGCGAGTGAGCCGGGTGGGCGGGGCTCGCGGGGTGCGGGTGCTGCGGCTGCGGCGACGGAGTCGGCGGTACGGGTCGCGCTTCCGCCTCGCCGGTGTCCCGACGCATCGCTCGGAACTTCTTGTGAGGTTTATACGCCTCGTCCATCAGCGACGGGGTGCCACCGTACAGCGGGGGCGCCTGCAGGGCGCGCTTCAGGACTGGCATGTCGTCGGCGGGGCCGGGCGGCCGGCGGTCTTCGGAGTGCTCCTCCAGCGAGGATCTCGGACTCGAGCAGCCCGAACCGGGGCCGACGATGCGCTCGTGCTTCTCGTTGCCGGACTCGATGCCGGAATCCGTCGGCGAATCCAACTTGCGGTAGCGCGGCGGCGGGCGCACCGGCGTCACCGTGAGACCGTTATGCGCCAGGTGCGCTACGCCGAGAGCCTCCTCATCGACGGAGCCCCGTGAGTCGAGGCGCCGCCGGCCTGCCAAGGTAGCGGCCAGCAGAGGTGTCCCGCAGTCCCCGGCGGCCTCGCCGGACTCGCTGCTCGACACGGACCCGATCGGACTACGTGCGGACTCGTCTGCTCCGGAATCGACCCATGGGCAGCCTTCCTCTTCACCCCACATCTGCTGCCGCAACAGTTCCTTATGTTCGGTGCGGAAAACGACCAACTTCTCCGTGTGGAGAGTGCTCAAGGTGCGCAGGTCCGGAAGGGTATCCATAAGCTCTCTGAGAAAGCCGGGCCTGTCAGGCCTGTTCTGTGACACGACTGTCTGCAGGCACGCTTTTAGTCTGGCGTGCATCCTTTCAACTAGGTCCACGTTGCGGAGGCCCGGTCGGTCCGGCGTGATTAAAACTATGGCGCAGAATAGTCCGATTTCAGCATCAGTGAGGTTCATGGAATTCATGCGCTCCGCAAACTTAAAAGTAGAATCGACGAGGAATCTCGCGTTCGCACCGCTTTGGATAGAGTCCCGTTTCATGAGCTGTCCATTCAGACAGATGATGCTATTTAACGGAGCATCAAACATACAAATTAGTCGCACAAACAGGGCATCAAATAGTCCACTTTTTAGCAACGTAAACTTGTCATCTTGCGTGAGTAACTGGAACCCGGGAATTAGTCCGGCGAAATCGATCACGCCACGAATCACGTGGGCGAATCGTTGGGAGAATTCCTTCTCCGACTGCAACTCTGGGGCCGGGTTCAGGGGGCAAGCCTATAACAAAGGAGAAAAGATATTAATTTCCTGTTCCATTTCATGTTCAATGATGTGAAAGCGGTAAACTGACATCGGGAAGTACAAGAAAGTCAGGAGTGTGTGAAACTTACCAAAGTAGGTTGCGAGTAGGTGGGACAGTCGCGAGCGCGCGCGCGCATCGCGGCGACACGATCGCGGGTGAACTCGCAGGTGTCGAGGTGCGCTCGTACCACCCGCGCCAGCAGCCGCGGCCCGTCGTCCAGCTCGGCCGCGGCCGCTTGCTCGTGAGCGCGCGACGACGACGACTGCTGCATGGCCGCCAGGATGCGCGCCTTCTCGCGCTTCGGCACTCGCCCGAATCGCACAGCTGCAACAATACAAAATAAAGTTTAATACAAGCTCGGGTGATTTGACGATCTGGTTATAATACTAAAGGCCCTAGCGATTGCGAACGGGAGCAAAAGCGGGAGCGAGCGAGGTCGACCGACTTTTACATACGGCGACTTTTACTTGCAGCTGTCGCCGAGTGCGCTCGTATAGGCCGCGAGACATGTGCGCGCACAGCTGACGAAGGAGGGTAGAGTTCATCGGCCGTCGCGACGAGCCGCCCTCGTCTGGCGCAGCGAGCCGGCGCGCACCCCGCGGCTTGTTGCGATTCGGTGAACTAGTTCCAGTAACGAGTGACAAAAGCGCGAACCGCGAGGTCATACTAAAAAGTGTTACGACTTTCTCGCGGAGAGCGCGCCGCGGACCGAAAGGCAGTATGCGCCGGGGGCGTGCGCGCCGCTTGCGGCGATCGTGCGCGAGCGTCGGTGAAAGTGTTTGCGCGCTTGGCGTACGATTGAAAATGAAAGCGGAGAGCGCCCTCTCGCCATTTCTCCCGACTTTCCCTGCGCAATGTAGGCCGCACCAGATGCGTGGCCTATTGTTCGACGATGCTCGATACAATCTATTTATTTGATGCTGCCCACGACCCGCAACCCGCTGCGCTACTTTGTACTCCAGTATTTGAGAGACGTCCTTTTATTACATTGAATTTATTTTGTATTGATTGATAAAGTAGTCGTAAGTCGACTTACAATAAATTTGCTGCCTATTGACCGCGTGGTTTATACCTTATTATAGTAATTAGAATAATTTTATTATTAAATTTCAGAAAATTTTTACTTTTTGGGAAACTGGTATATTTTTATTTAGTTGTAGATTTCATTGTAAATATTTTGTAGTACGTAATAAATTTAATGTTTATTACATGGCGTATATCAGTTAAGTATTGATACTAAACAATATGGTTAGGCTATTTCTAAATGAAGGTAAATTATTTAAAAAGTTAAGAAAGACCACTTGTTGATAGTAAACATTGATAAAAGGTAATAAGTAATGTTAAAAGAATACGTACGAGCATTGTGATATTTCACAACACCATTCAGGATCCCCTTCAATATTGGTAAATCTTCACCCATGTCGGAGACCATTATAGTTCACTTATATCCAAAATATTCACAGCCTATAGCCACAGATAACTAATTTGGTAACTACGGTAACTAGGACTAATTTAAATAAAGTGTCACATAGCACTAATAATAGTATTATTTCACACCGTCACTGTAATCCATAAATGCACAGATATGATCCAAAGATGAGCAGAACGAAAGCTGCGTAGTCAGCGAACAGAGACGAAAACACGTATGTGAGTTAGCTTCGCGATCTCGTAACAAACTGCGGAGCGACGCACTAACATAGCGGTAACATGAGGGCTGACGACCGGTGCGCGGGCCGGACTCCCTCGCACTGCGCCGCGGCGCGCGCCGCGCCAACCTTGAACTTGAAGCGCGCGGGAGGGGGAAGGGGCGCCGTCAATAAACTCCGCGCAGGCCCCTGCCCCCCGCGCCCCCCGCACGCTCGGAGCGCCGCGAGCGCCACCTAGCTCGTATAAACTGAACTGGCACGCTTTGCCTCTATGTATAACCTTGTCGATTTACCTTCGTGAATCTTCTAATTAATTAATTCTACTCATTGTCTAACTGTTCACGCCTGTACGCTATTTTTACTTAACTGACTACATTTAGAGTTTACAATTACGTCGTGCAATCGTTCCCGTTGGTTGCACTACACGTTGCACTACATAGTATCTTAAAATAATAAGTCAAATTACTACTAGTAGTATTTTGGATATAATACTGTATTAATATTAAAATGAATTATTTATAATCTTAATATTATATTATTAAAATTATAGATACTTCTTACTACTTATTAATTATGGTTCTTTGATAGAATTATTTGTGCTTTGTAGACCTACTATTTATTTTTCACTTTATTTGTAAATTAAGCGTAAGCTGATAATAATTATGTAGGTTTATTATTTTATATATAGTTTGTTTATATTATGTGATAATTCCTTACACATTTCAAAATAACAATGAAGTAAATTTAATAAATTTAATTAAATAATTTAGAAACTTTTAATTTTAATTGAGAATCTATGTAATAAGTTGATCATAATTACTTTTATTCTTTAAAAGTATCATCTAAGATCTGTAATAATATCAGAAATGTAGATTAGAGTAGCTATGTGCGACTTTATGTTGCACGCCATCTAGTATCGAGCGGCTGAACTACGAATCGGAATCGCATGAAAAAAAGTTTCAAAACGATTGCCATAATTTGTGACATCATAAAATATTAATGAAATGTTTTTTATTGTATTTCGTATTGTATCTGAATGAACTTTGATTTAATTGCGTTAAATACGGTAGCGATTTTTTTCGAAGTTGATATCATAAGTTTAATAGTGAACTATAATCAGTAACTAGTAGCAAGTTGCATCTCATTGAAAGTTGCAATTAATATATTGATGGTTGGTATGACCGCATACAATTAAGTTCCCAAGTACTTTCTAGAACTATTACGATGACAACAAATGCGGAGAAACCGCACGAGAGCGATGAACCGCATTACGAAAGTGAAAATACAAATTTCACTCTCGCTCTTACGAAATGCACCTTTCTCCGCTTTCACCGCGCGCTGCGAGCGCGGGCGAGTGGCGAGCGCGGGGCGAGCGCGATGCGATGTCGCAACGATCGCGCGGCGACTGCGGCCGTCGACCCGCTTAGCGTGCGATCACCCGCGCTTGCATAATCACGACCTCCCACACCGCTGACACCGCTTGCGTTGCGCGCCCCACAACCCGCGCCCCCTCCGCCGTAAAATAGGATCTGCGACCTAACCATGATCTTTTTGATCCGATTCGGAAAATATTGGTAGATAGGACGCATCAGAATTCAGACCATTTGGTATAAATTGTCTTTACATAATTATAATGTGTATTATGAATTACTTTACAGAGTTATGTAACTTATAAAATGTAGAATAGTAGCAGTTATTAATTTTGATACAATTTACTGTTTTTTGCTTATGACGAAAGGTAAAAAAATCATGGTAGGGCTGGCAATACAGAGCGGCACGCGCGCGTCCCACTTGGCGTGCAGATGACAGAATATTGCCGCGAGATTGCGAGAACGACCTTCCTATGCTAATTGCGTATGCGTACCGCGGCCGCTCTACGCACACACACACACATACATGCACCCGTCGTAACATCAATTAGCGACACATTCCTCTTAGCGCTATTGCATAATTTGCACGGATTTTGATCTCAAGACATTTAGATAATTAATTTATAAGTGCAGATAAAATAATAAATATTGATTTATCCTATTCTGAATTAATACTGTTTACCGATACAAAGATATGAATCCATTTTTACTATTTAACAATGATTTTAATAATGTTTAGATTTTGGACAAAAAATTTTGTCAGGAAAATTAAAGTAAAACAATATTTTTCGTGAAAATCAAAACAATTTTTATATGCAAAAATATTTATTAAAGAGAAGAAAAAGGTCACGAAAAATATTGTTCATTTTCTGCTAAAAATTCGTGTAAGAAAAATATTTGAAAATATTTGATAACTCACCATCTCTGCTCATGCCGACAGCGATGCATTTTTTCAACCGGCAATATTGGCACCGGTTTCTGTTGATCCTTAAGATGGAGCACTGTTGATTCTTGGTGCAGGGCCTGTACTGGATCTTCTGCTGGATGGACCGCCGGAAGAAACCCTGAGGATCACAGCGGCATTTAGTGTCGCGGTCCGGGTCCGAGCTCTCATCGCTGGAGCAGCCCGAATCGCTGGAGTCGCGGCGAGCCTCCAGCATGCTCACCAGCACCGAGTGCCGCTCGCGCAGCTCCGCGCCACATGCCATCTCACGCACCATTCACTAGCAAACACTCACTCGCCGAATCCACTACCGTCTACCGCGCCCTAACGTTCCGATACCGACTACAGTGACCGAGGTGAACGTGCGAGAGGTGCGCTGCACCGACGCGAGTGATGGTCGACGGCGAACTGTGCGGGCGCTGCGGCGCGCGGCTCACAGTTACCCGCGCGACCTACTTGCCGGCCGCCGACCCGCGAGAAAGTGAGAGTGCCCCCGGCCCCCGCGCCACTCCCGCGAGCGCTCCTAACGGTTCACGCCGCTCTAGAATGCGCCGTCGCCGCTGCACCGGTGCGCCGGATATAGGCCGGGCGCATCCCGGCGGGCGTCGCGGCGCACGGTCGTTCACCCCGGGTCGACGACCGTTCGATTGCACAACGGCCGCGGGAACCCCCCCTACCCGCGTTGCCCGGGAGCTAGGGCGCGGGCTGCCGTGATACCGGGCCGACGACTGCCTCAGCCCGGTGACGTCGGCCGCACGTCACGGCCTACCTCAATGCGCGCGCGCTCCTCATCGGGCTGGGGGTGCAGCGATCCAATTAATTACCGAATCGATGCGCGTGCCCTACTATTGCTGCCGTTGAATTAGATAGGCGCGGAAGCGTAAGCCCTGATTTTCTACAGACGTTTCTCGACGCGATCGCACCGTACCGTTAACGAGGGAAAATCTATTTCATCTATTTGACAGATACGAAACAGACGTGCGTATTATTACAATACATGGTTATTAAAAGTCGATTAAGAGATATGAGCAGCAGGTCGAGAAGGAGCGTAGCGAACGACGGAGGCTGCGTTCGGCGGCGCTGCGGGGCGCGGGGTGCGGGGCGCGGGTCGGTGGCCCAATTTCCCGCTGCCATCGATCCATTGTGCGCTGTGCGAGTGGCCCATAATTGGTCGCAGCGGGCACTGACCGCCCGACGGGTCGATGACCTGCTGCCGCGAAAACAAAACGTTGCCTGCTGCATATTCTACTTTGTCGTGTGTATTTTGTCATACGACATTAATGTGACATAAATATTGATGATTGTTAATTGTTAATTTGGAATAAATTTATCGAGACCTAGTTAAAGGTTGCATAAATAAGTTGCTTACATCTAAGTATATCACTGATACGTAGGTAGGTATACTGTATTTCGAGATCGATGCAGTGGCCGAGTAACAAGCGATTTACAGATGTCAATGGCCGCTACGAGTATATAATTAACACGGTTACTTCGATTTGTATTCTGAAAAATATTTTGTTCCACTTATACGAGTTCCAGATTTATGTACCTACATTATTATTGACATTTGATTTACGCGTACGGAATAATAACAAATAATCTTACTGTCATACAATACAATTATAATCAGAGATGTTTTTGAGTCGTTTCACCTACTGCCATAATATTCATAATGTATGCATAAGTGAATTAATATCGATACGGTTATGTTGCAGTCACGTGCATTCCTCTATGATATAATAGATTTATTTTACGCAGTTTTATGCAGTTCTTTGTTACGTGGTGCATTGTATTCATAACGGCATTAGAGGTAATCCTCGCTAGCACGAATTACCGAATGCATTGTAAGTAGGTAGGTACATATAATGAGTTATCTGTATCAGTATTTAGGTATTAGAACATAGATCGTTCGTGAAGACATTAAACGAAAAATGCAAAAAATTGGCATGAAGTGTGGCATGAGGCTGTGAGATGTAAGACGTCGGTGAGTCATTATGATATTTTGTAATAGTGTATAAGTGACTTCGTTGATTGATGATACATAAGTCGGTATCTGGCGGTAACTCTAACTACGAGTAACAAGCTGTGGCAAAGGTTTCGTCAGAGTGAAGTGGGTCGGCCGCGTCTAGATTTTTCGACACAGCTCCATCGTTGCTTACCCAGCGCCCGCAATAAGCGCTCAGACTTTTTGTCGTTTATTATTGACCCAGTTTGCCTTTTTGTTCCTCCCATATCGCCACTACATGGACAAATTAAAGATACTAAGTCCATTTGTACGTAGATATAGGTACTATTTCACTTACATAGTTTTTAATTTTCAAACTAAACTACACAACTAAAGGTGTGCTGACAACGTGCCAAAAACTTGCCAGTTTCGTTCCAGATACGATTCCTAATTCTATTATAGTTTAGACTTTTAGAGTACCTAACTAATGTTTAAAATTTAAATGAAGAATTGAAAATAAACATCGTTTCGTGAGATAAACTGTAGTATGAATGGTCGGTAATATTGTCTGTATGCTTAAAGTTTTGTGAGCGAGAAGTATATGTAATTGTGGTGTCTATAATTAATGTAATTGGTTATTACCGTTTTAATTAAAGTAAATAAATAAATAAACAAATATCTTCGAGTAAATCGGCATAAAAGAAATTTGTCCGAAAGGAAATCACACAACAGCTGTTATTCCGGACAGATTAACTCCGGAACATTCGGCCTCAAAGCTGGCAACCTACGGCTAACGGTTCGCGGACAATGACTGCCACGGACCGCGGACGGCCGCTCCGAAAACATGCTGACGCATCGGTGTTTTCCGAACCATCGCTACGTGGAGATGGTGCGATAACGTTCACTGAGTTGACTCATATCGCCCCTGATTCACTCAGTTGATAGTTCCCGCTATCGTTTATGTATTTTTAGACATTAACCTAAATAGACGGTATCGGCGACTAGGATAACGAACGTAGGAACTAAACTAAACCGTCTTGATGTTCATGACGCATATGCAATTCGCCTTATCTGATAGTTTTCTGATGACTGCATGATTTTTTTACTGACTGAAATGTAAATGGTAGAAATTATGCTAATATTGAAACAAATAGTCACATAATTAAGTAATGAGTAATGAATTATAGATGACCTACAATCACTGATAAATAAAATTGGATCAAAAGCTTTATTTACCTAGATTAAATATTTCTTAAAATTAGGACAAAGTACTAAATTCGATCATACACAGGTATCTATATCTAATTATTATTTGTACCAACCAGATAAATATATACCTAATCGTCGAAGGCGGCTTCAATACCACAACGAAGAGATTTATCTCTAAAATGAGACTTAGATGACGTTGTACGTTTTAAATATTGTCGATAAAAGATGTTTTAACTTTTATTTCTTTGAAGCACAAAGCGTTAACTTCACAACAGGATAATTTTGTTGTTTCTCGGGCTTAATGTGTTGGGTGGTGAGCTGGCGACCGCGGCCGGTGTTGCGGAAATCGTAAACGCATGACGTGGGATGGTCCTAATAGGTATGCGGTAAACATGCGCGGCGGGGCAACGAACTTTGTGCTGACAGTTCAAAATTATGTGGGTTACGTTCTTGCGTACACGTGAACGGTGTGAGGAGGCTGGGCTAGGGCTGCCCCCGAGTGACGTTTGATAATTACTCCGTTATTATGTATCTAACCATTATTGAGGTACCTAACGTATGTACTATGTAGTATTGCCAGTATTGGTAGGTATTTGTAACGTGGTAGGTACCTATCACTTTATAAAAATGTTCACTGAAGTGTTTGTTTATATAATAAAAAAGAAGATATTTGTTTACACTTTTCATTAAATGTCTTCACTTCTATTTTCACCAAATAGGTACCTATTGTTTTATAACAAAAACTAAAAGACAAAAGGATTTAATTTATGTAAAATGTCTATTAATATTCATAAATTTAAATGGATTTGTATTACGTGTTCTGTATTTAAATTTGTTTTTCACAAAAAAAGATAATATTTAATTTATTTTTTAGTCCCACGTTAAAGTCTAGTGGTCCACATAACATGAAACAATTACATTAATTTTTGTATTTATTGCTTTAATTAATAGGTAAAATAACAAAAAGTATTAATACAGTAGTAATATGTTAATAATATTATACAAAGACAAATTGAAAATTTGGCAACCCTGCATTGAAAGGCGCTAGCGTGTGAGGTCGACGACCGCGCCCTGCACAGATCGGTGCCGAAAAAATAAGCGACCTACTTCGGAATTATGTCGGCCACCGAACAAAGCGCCCGCTCGCCGCGATAGTGGAGCTGCGGCTTTAGGTAAACAACTGACCGCATAATAATACACTCAGCTGCTTATTTGTGAGTTATATGTTAATGTGACACACTTGAGTATTATTTAAAGACTAAGCAATTCACAAAGTTACTTATAAAATTGTTATTTTTAGTGTAACCTCAGTTTTTAATGTAGCCCAATTAATCTAGAAGGTTCTATTTGAGAAATCAGTAAAAAGTACAAAATATAAATTTAATGATGAAAACCAGGTCTAAGATTCTCTGAACAAAGAACTCGCGGCCATTCACTTCGCGGTTTTTTGCTGTTACTTTTGGTAAACAAAAGATCACCTTTGTAATTAAATTAATTATTATCAGCGTCAGAGTTATAAAATCACTTGAATATATTTATAATTAAATTTTCTTACATTAATAAATTATGTTTTACGTCTTAATACACAGGAAAATATTAATTAAGCTAATTCTGACAAGATATTTAATACTATAAAGTTATTATAGTGATTGCAAATGGTTCTTTTTCACAAGTATAGATGGAATTAATATTATCATGAAAAAGATTCATGCAAGTTATATCTATCATATTTTCAAAGTTGTCTTAAAAGATTTATTTCAATTATATTATACTTTCAAAGTTTTGATACTGCATTGTCGCGTTATAACTCGAAATAATAATAATTGTAATCTGATAAAAAGCTAAGGTTATTTATTACTACAATGTTGAGAACGTGTAGTAATAAACACGGGTTCGTTGACACCGGTGCGTACGGATATACGCCCCGCACCTCGTAGTGAGCCGTAAAAACCATTCATTCAAGTTGCTGTCGAGACCGTTCGCGGGTCGAGCAGCACTGTCGCGACTGTACGTATGGCGCCATCTCGCGGGGAATAGCTGAACTTCTGGACGAATTTAACATTGTTGCCGCTAGTTGGCGTACTGATACCGCATGATTACATTCTCGTGTGTGCTTGGGGTTGTTGCTAGTATAAAAATTTTAAGAATGAAGATAATGCGAATTATTGAAAAAATATTCTTTATTAAAGTAGTATCTTTAATTAGTGTTTCATTAGTTTATCAGACTCTTAAGTCAGTTTGCTTTTTAGATACATAGTTTTAATTTACTTTAATAAAAGGATTCATATCTATCTATATATATAAAATTGAAAAGAGACACACCACTGATTAAACAAAAAATCTCAGAAACTACCGAACCGATTATGATTAAATTTGGCAGGGAGATTGATTATGCTAAGGAGACGTCAGCTAAGAACGGATTTTTGGAAATTCATCCCCTAAGTGTAAAAATAGGGGTTAGAAGTCATTTTCATACAAGCCGACTTCGTCAGTTTTAGAGTTATAAATATGAAATTTTTCATGTAAGTTTATAGTAATAATTAAAAGTTAACTTTACCACATTCTTTTGAAAAATCATCCCTTAAAGGGTTAATTTAGGCGTTTTATCATAGTATGCAACTTCGTTATTTTTGAAGTTAAAAATATGAAAATTTACATATTAGTTAAACATTAGAAACGTAATTTTAAGTATTACGTTTTTTTTTTGGAAAATCAACCCCTAAAGGGTTAATTAAGGCGGCGCAAGTTAGTATGGGAACTTCGTCAGTTTTGAAGTAAGAAGGGTGAAAATTTGTTTTTAAGCTTATAGTTAGACACAAAAAATAATTGTATTACGGTTTTCTCGAAATTCATCCCCTAAAAATAGGGGTTGGTTACATACAAATCAACTTTGCCAGTAAATTTTGCCAGTAATAAATGTAAAAGTTATAAATATGATTTTTTTATGTAAGTTTACAGTTACACACGTTTCTGTTTTTTGGAAAATCATTCCTTAAGGGTTAATTTAGGCGATGGAACTT
Source organism: Thymelicus lineola (assembly GCA_963932265.1). NCBI lineage: Eukaryota > Metazoa > Arthropoda > Insecta > Lepidoptera > Hesperiidae > Thymelicus > Thymelicus lineola. Next base: position 8,792,682 of record OZ010686.1, read on the forward strand.
AAGTACACAACTTCGTCATTTTTGAAGTTAAGAACTTTTAAGTGTGCAAGTTAGTGTGGCAAATTCGTCAGTTTTGAAGTAAAAAGGGTGAAAATTTGTATATAAGCTTATAGTTAGACACAAAAAATAACTGTTTCATGATTTTCTCGAAATTCATCCCCTATGGGGCAAAACCAAGGGGATGTAAATATTTAGGAAACTTTGTCATTTTTGAACTCTGAAGTAATGTAAAACTTGATATGTAAGCTTATAATTAAGAACAAAAAATAATTGAAACAGGTTTTTTTTAGAATTTCATCCCCTAAGAGGTAAATAAACGGGTTGCAAATTTTCCAGGAACTTCTTCATTATGAAAATTAATATGTAGGTAAGCTTATAGTGAGAAAAAAAATTGTATAGGGGACTTTACGGATGGGAGGAGGAGGGGAGAGGGACAAAAAGCAGGAAAGAAACCGGAAGCGGGAGAGGGAGGGTGACAGGGAGCAGGAGAGGGATAGGGAGCGCGAGAGGGAGAGGAACAGGAAGTGGGAGAGGGACCGAAGGCGGGAGAGGGAAGGGACAGGGACAGGGAGCGGGAGAGGGCGGGAGAGGGAGCGAGAGAGGGAGAGGGACAGAGAACTGGAGAGGAAGAGGGGCAGGGAGCGGCAGAGGGAGAGGTACTTGAAGCTGGAGAGGGACTGAGAGTGGAAGAGGAAGAGAGAGAGAAAGAGGGAGAGGGACTAATATTGAAATTATAATCAATAGGTAAATAACACATCAATAACGTGTCAGAGCACCAAAAATTTGTTTTTAAAATTATTGTCTTTCTGTCTGTCTGTTTGTCTGTCTGGATATCACATCAAAACCCTTGAACTGAGGAATGATTTGTGATTGTATCGTAGGTTTTACTTTATGAATTCCTAAATTCAATATAAATTAACCTGTTATTAAATTTTCTTCTATGAGGGGTACAAAATAAATATGATAAGCATAATTTCCGCGTGCGAAGCTGCGGGCAACTGCTAGTATTATTATAAAGAGGAAAGATTTGATTGTTTGTTTGCATTGAATAGGCTCCGAAACTACCGAACCGATTTGAAAAATTCTTTCACTGTTGGGAAGCTATACTATCCTCGGGTGACATAGGCTATATTTTTTTTACAATTTTTTCGAAGCGAGGGCGATTTCCTAGTTATGTTATAAAATGAGAAGGTTGAATCAACTGCAATCAAAAGTGCATATTAATAAACAGAGTTCTCCATCTCAAGGTGGTTGATGTCGTGTCGCGTCATTCGCTGCACAGTGCACAATGCACCAGACGTCCGACCCCGAAGGACATGCTTTGTTGCGATAAACGAGCAGACTCGTATCGCATAAACCAGTTTAACATACACTTGCACAATTCCCGACCGTTTCCCAGCCACACTTTTATGCTTATGAAAACGACCTTTTTGAGGTCAGACTGCAGAACGTTTCAATAGTGCCTACTTGTAAGCTACTTTAAAAGTTTGCGAATAAGTCGTGAGAATCAGAATGTAGACTCGTATAACAGGAAGCAATCGTATACATCGTTATTTTTAGTATATACGAAACCTGAAAGTAGAATCAGTAACTGAATGTATCGTAATAATTTTTACACCATGTTATATTTTGCAAAGCCTGCCAGTGTGATGGGAAATGCTGTCACCACATTATTTAGTTACAAACGCCATGTGTTGTTGTGTACAGTACTGTGCAACGTTATCAATGACCGCGGCGGTCGCACGCTCGGTGACCATGTTTATGCGGGGACAACGGAGCAACACAGCAAGCTTATAACTTGAGTTTTCAAGATATACCTTTGAAAATTTTTATGTAGATTGTCATGTATTTTCTTTGTATATACAAAGAATAATGTTTTAGAAGTCAGCTATGCACTTCTTCGACGTTCACCGATCTGGTTCATTATTTGCTACTTTCGACAGCAACCTTCTACGTACGTGGACTTAATACGGAAAAGTTTCTCAAGGTAATCGTTTATTAACAGGTAGGCGTCTCTACGTTTCCTGCAATCATCATGACAAAACTGAATGTTTCGTTGATTCACTAGTTTTGAGTAGGTAGAAGGTTGTTTCTGTTTAAGTTTCAGGTAGGCCAAGTAGCAATGTTTAATATTTATTTAAGTAACCAAATTATTTTACGCTTTTGTGGGTATTTTTTTGTACGAGTGATGGTAGAGTAGATATTTGAAGGCAGTACTTGATGGTAGATACTACCTCGTTGAGGTTTGTCTTTACGACTATCAGTATCATCAAACAATGAAAGGATAATTAGATTCTCAAATCACCTAGAGGTAATGCTTAGATATGCTTCTGTTTCTAATTGTAAACCGACAAGTCGTAGAGCAATTTATATTAGCGTAACAAAAAAAATAAACCTAAACACGTTTTGCATTTGCTAATATTGACCTACTAATATAATAATTAGAAGTTTAACCTCGTTTATTTTTACTGACCCCGAGCCGCGAAGATACGTGAAAAGACTTCTTTAGCCGGTTCGTTCCCGTGTGATTGTCCCGAAACAGGTATCCAAGAAAAATATAGGGGCTGTCGGTTGGTGTCTAGCGGAGGCCGACACTGGCCGGCAGGTACCTTGGGCCTGCCCGTCGACCCAAAAACCGCTTTTGTAACAAGTTCACACGATACCTTTTTTGTACTCGGACATTAGTAACGTCATCGTGGACACAGAATTTAATCATAAATGGGTCACAGCAAGGTCGGTGCAAATGCGATACGATACTTGAATCGAATGTTTGATATTAAAACACCCATGGCCAACCTTTGTTCATCGAGTTCACAGAGATTGTCTTCCGTGTATCGCGGCCTTGTCGCCGCTCAGGACACCCAGAAACCTGCCACTTGCAATGTTTACCAAATAGCTTACTGTATATTGAAATAGCAAACGGTATTTTACATCAAACACATTAACTAAAATATGAAAATTTTGTTACGCAAACAATAATAAAGTTAGCTAAAAATGTGTTCTGTATTAAGTGTAGCAGTTACAGAAATGTTTGTATTATTTCTAAAGTCTCGAATTGAGTAACTTTCTATGCCGGTGAAAGTTCAGCGTACCTAGTTTGCGTTACGAAAAAAATATCCGTTTAATATGTTGTGTTTATTAGTACCGTAGGTATATGTATCGTGCATATTCGATCGTCGTTGATAATTACGTAGCAACACTTCTCAGTACGTAGAAATGATATCGAAAGTGATTGCTATGAGTTCAGTCGACGCAACGGGGACGGAGAAAGGCAATCACTCTCAGCTACTTCCTACTATTGGCGAAAAGAAACCTATAACCGTTTTCATATAATGAAATTATGTCATCATGACATACAACGAATATGCAATAATAATCATTTTTCCCCTAATTTACTAAGGTGAGTTTAATTCAAGCGGTATTATGACTTACGGAGATGACACGTGACTTATGATTGTCGGTGCTGGTGAGCATTTAGAGCGTTATTAAATAAACTTCATTAACATACTACAATATTTAGGAAAATACGTAAATTATTTATACAATTTCATTACATAAGTTAAAAATATTCTTGAATATATAATTTACGTATGTTCTATATGAATATAATAAAAATACTATTATTTACCTTGCAGCCTTCACAGGAATGCACGCCGTAATGGAATCCACTAGCTTTATCACCGCAGACGCGGCATAGGACGGTAGTTCCGTCGAACTCTGTAACAAACCAAAATAAACTTTAAAAAATAGGTCCAATAGTTCAGTTGTGTTGTCATAGGACCAAAAGTATTTTGTACACAATTAAAATGATTTTAGTTTATACGGTACAATATTTAGTTCAATAAACTAAAAAGTTTATTAGTAAATTACTTTATAAAACCGTAACTTAGATTATTTAATCTGTCTGTTAGGTACATTATTGTTGTTCGCGATGATATAAGAGTTCTGTAAGATTTCAAATAGCAATGATAATCACATTAACACTTAAAGCGCAGACTTTACTAGAAACCAATGACAACCGTGTGAGAATAGAAAAGTGTAGCGTTCGTACAAAATACACACTGTTTGTCATAACTGTCCTATCCGAAGGCACTTTGAGGTAATTAGATAATGTACCTAAGTAATTTGAGGCAAAGGTATTGTAGTGTTAGTTCAGTCAGTATGATTACGGTAGTGTGATTACTGCGGTCGTTAAAACACAAAACATCCTGAGCTCGGTCAGTATGTGCAGTGTAGCAAACATTCGCGGGCACACGTGACGCCTACATATCGCAGTGACCTTGCGGAGCAACGAACATTCAACTTTGATTACAGGCTTCGTTATTTGTTACCAACCACAGAAACGTCTTATTAAATTAAAATGTGTAATAATTATAACATAATTATTTACTAACAGATGTTGTTAACTTATGACTATAAAATTACGTATTTACGCATATTAAGCATCTACTAAACAAATATGTTCTTAATTACAATAGAGTGATTGAAAAGTATCTTGTAATATTACAATAAGAAGATACTTTTCACCAATACATTCATAACTATTATTAGCTTATGTTATTATGCAGTAAAACAAATTCCGAGCGTAAATAAAAATTACGTAACAAACGTATTGCGTGTGTGGATGACACTGAATAGTTATTTTAGAAAGCGCAGTGTTTCATTAAATCACGGCTGTGTGTCATTGAACTCTCAAGTGTCTTTTCACTCGAATAGAACACTCTCTTTATCATTTATATTCCATAATAAAATGTAGGTATGTTTAAAAATGTTAAAGTAACATACAATTTATTATTCATGTCTCGATTATGTATTTGTATCGACATTAGTGTGTGATAAAATACCGAAAAGTCGTTAAACTCATGTTTAAGTCGGAGAAACTAATGATTGAGTCAATTTAGTTAGTAGGTCAGCGATGATGATTAAATAAGGTCCTGGCATTAACAACAGATGTAACGTAGGCGTGGAACTAGAGGGGCCGCCCGGTCGGCAGGCAAGCAGGGCGCCCGGGCGCGGGGCCGATCAGGAAACAGGTTCGTGCGCTCGGCGCCCCCGACTGCTCTCACTTTCCCCTTGCCTTGCTTGCAGTCATTTGTTTATTTGTTAAGGGAGCGGGCCCGGCTTTTGGAAGACTTTCTATTTCTGGCGTGCACCACTCGCTGCGGGTCGACGTTCGGTTCGATCGCTTTCTATGGTGTTACTTTCTTTTTTTAAGCGGCGCATATGGTCGATGCAGCGTGCCGTCGGGCTCATCTCCACATCTCTAGTGAGACGCGATGGCAACTCGACGCGGTGGGGATCACGAACTCACAATAGAGCAGAGAAAGCTAAGCGAGACGTAACTGGTGCAGTTGCAAAAGAATCGGTAGCGTGCAGCCATTTCTCCTCGTGTGATGCAACTCGAGCGTTTTTCTAAGGCGCGCGTGTGAGAGTCGCTCGTTCGTTACGTCAATTAAAGAGACGAGGAAAGTGCGCGAGAAAGTCTTGCGCACACATAACTCGAGCGCCGACCAACCGTGCAGATACTGACGCGGCGCTGTGTGGATCTGTGTCAGGGCGATGTTTGTTTATAAATAATTGGACCACCACAACACAATCACGTTTCCTCCTTCACCCGACCAACCGTGCAACACGTTTAGTTGTCGATATTCGAACGCGCGCGAAACGAAAGAGGTTTAGTACGTGTCTACGTGACATCTCCTTAAATATTACCTATAACATGTTTTGTTAATAAATCTGTTAATTTATTTGTCTGTTCCAGGACTTCCAGGTGAATAACATAACAATATTATATTAGCTAGAAGACTTCCTAATGTCTAGTAGAATGTCAGTTGTTAACGTTAATTTGATTGTCTAGTCTAGTCGCAAGAAGGCCGTGAAACGAGCGCTGAGAGAAAAGTAAAAGTGGTACGGCAAGGCGGAAGCTTGCTCCGAGACGACGCTGCACCACACTCTCGCCTACTGCTCCATTACAAACGATTAATTGTTCCAATGCATCGTTCCGGTAATACCAATTTTTTCCCGTAAAAAGAAGATCATTAATAAAAATATTTCACGGGAGACGAACGGAAAAACGGTTAACTCTTTTGTTAATGTTTGAGAAATAGTAAGGACTTAAAAATGATCGTTATTATCCGATATGATCATTAGGAGTCGATCGATCCAGGCTCCCTGGAGTGTTACCGGGTACCGTACCCCATCGATTTACAGTTGCCCCGAACAATATTAGTCGTGAAGTGCGCATGTTTTGTACAACGCTGCTAATTGTTTTTTCGCGAGGCCTGCCAACAAGCCCCACGGACGACAATGTTCAACAATTCATTTATCAAAATTCGTTTCGCAATAGACTGTGAAATTTATACAAAATTACACGTTACTTTTGTAACCCTTTTTTGTATTGTAGCTACAGAAAAGTAAATATGTCATTAATCAATTTTGCAGTAATATGAGAAAGCTATTGAAGTATGACAAAATAATAATAAATTAATCTTATGTTTATTTATCATACAATTTTTTTATCATTGATAAGACATATCTATTATAATAATAATAATATTTAGCTTTTACAGTTTTTAGATGTTGAACTTGAGATGTGTTTCGCATTACCTACCTAAATATAATATACGTACCTAGTGTGTATCTTACAGGTGCCATAATGTTTTTGAATTTTTTTACTAAAATATTAACATAGGTAGGTACACTAGTTTTTAACCACGGCTTCGCCCACGGTAGAGTGGTTTCGAAACGAAATTTTTATTAATAAATAAATAATTTAGATTTAGGTAGCTAGGTAGGTATATGCCCGTGGCTTCACGCACATGGATATAGATTTTTTACAAATCCCGCGGAACCCTGAACTTTTCCGGGATAAAAAATAGCCTATAATATGTTAATCGAGGGTATCTATGGGTATCCCATTCCAAGGTAGCTATTTTTTTGTCATTATGAGTTGATGTCTGGAACTCTGGGCTTTCACTTTTGTTGAAATTAAATTCAGTAACTAGATACTGTAGATAGCTGCAGGCTAGGCTACAGGTATGTACCTGTATAATTCAATATATGAAAGTATGTGACTGTTATCTAGCGCCTGATAACAATTTTAGAATAGGTACCTAATAGTACCTATGTTGGTACCTAACTAATCTAAAATATCTAGAACGATACAAGGATTTTGTAGTCCTACTACTTAGTATAGGTACTATAGGAAGGTTAGGACATAATATGAAATGAAAATAAAAATTAAAAAAAATTTTAAAAAAAAAGTTAACCTTGCAGCTATAGATAGGTACTTTTGGGAAATAAATAGCATTTATCAAAAGCCATAATCCATCAAATAATATTACTTCATAGCTAACTAGAACTAGCTATGACAAAATTTGTTTTGATTTATCTCTTACAAAATTGCCATAAAAATTTCGCCTCATCACCTATAAAAATAATAACTTCATATCTCTAAAATAATCTTTGTAGCTTTTTTATTGGTCTTATAAATTTCATAACAACTGCAGTTGATCAAATCCTGAACTCATTACGATGATGTTGACTGTTGTAGTTTAAAATTGATTAACTGATAAAATTAAGCCGCGAACTGTGACCGGTAGTGGTAAACAAACAGCTGGAATCAGAGGGAGGTACCTATATGCAGCTCTGGTTCCCGCTCCTTGTGCGCCGAGCTCATGATATCCACCGGCGTGGTGGTGTCGTAGCGCCCGTAGCTGCTGTCCGGAGACATCACTTCAAAGTCATATGAATAAAACTAAACAATTCCCGTCTATCGCACTTCACTACACGTAAGCCACATCCGAGCCCCTGGGCTCGAAGACACAAGTGATCCTTGCTCCCCGTTCTCGTATATGGGACAGAAGTGCATAGGAAATTGGGCACGTCGCGAGGGATGAAGGTTGCTCAACCGCGATACCACTGTTGCACGCGCGGCGTGCGACTCACTCGAGCTCGATCGACGAACTGAACTCGAACCGCGCGCAGTCGTCCACGGAGCCGCGCGAGCCTTCCCTTAAGAGTGAAAGTCTGCAAAATGATCGACGCTCCGTGTGATACAATCGGTTCCACGGCGAAGCGAAGTCCGTCGAGCGAAATTCGCCCCTACGAGCCCGTGGAGCCTGGCGGTTTGCGTTTCGAAGCGAACCTCGGCGCGCTACGAACTCCGGTCTCCGAGGTCATTGCCGCGCTGGTCGCGGACCAATGGGGAGCGCGCGCAGCCGAGCGCGGCCAGCTATTGGAGCAGCCGAGGCCCCCGTCCCGCGACTCCGCTCGCGCGCTCGAGTTCGAAGACCCGAACCTTGCGGGCGCACGGCGGCCAAGGTCGCGCGAGAGCGGGCCGGACTGAGCGCGGGCCCAGCCGTTCGAGCGGGATGCAGCCGAAGCCGTGCTGGTTGCGTCACACTACTAAAATATTTTTGGTGATGGAACGCGAGTGAACTTGAACACGAAATCGAGCTAATGGATGGCGAACGCTGTGTAGGTCGCTGTGTGACGGAGTGACCCGCTGCCGCCCGGCCCGCTTGCCTGCTTCCCTCCTAGCATACACTTCCGGGACTCACTCTCACCTACCATTTCTTTTTATTTTATTGGTCCTCAACCAATAATATAGCTCTAAAGCTCCAGGCTGCATAGCAGTCAGTAGGTACAATGTATAATTTCAGTTAAGAGTAAGTAAGTAATTTATTATAATAAATTTCATTAAACTACTATGTAAGTTTACTAAGTTTCAATAACCTTCAATGCTTTGATTATAAAAATGTAAACCATGTATCTACATAAATATTGAGAAAACATATTTAATTTGCTTACAGATCTATTACGTTTAACATACCTAATCTAAACTGACAAGTAAACAAAAGACACTAATTAAAGCTAGGCCACGTTATGTCATATTTCCCAATTTACCCCTATGGTTCCAAGCGACGCAATAATAGCTCCACAAGTCAGGAGCTTATTGATAAACAAGTTTCTTTAAGCGATAGGTAGGTACCTATATGATTTAATTTTATATAACAAACTAAACCGTCATCGGAATTAGAACTTTGTTACTTGGGCAGTAGAGTCGATAGCGGTTCGCAGAGTTTATTTATGTGAGATAAAGACGAGTGGCGGTGGGCGCAGGTGAATGACCGGGAAATTTTGGCGCAGGCCGGTCAAGGCCGCCACCCGCGCAGGCGCCTCGTCACATTTCCAATCTAAATACATAAACTAAACACCAATGCTTCGTGGTTTTATTTTATTATTTGTGATAATTATCGTATCAATTACATAATACCTGCCTACAGAAATAAATGAAAAAGTTCTGGCAACATCACCTTTATAGGTACAAAACGAATCACCTACCTACCTACTTTCGTATTGAAATTCTTGGCATAATACTGATACGGGCTTTCTATTTCTAATGTAATACACGTTACGTCAAATATTCTGTTGCTCTACTCTACTGAAATCTGAAACGATAGTCTGTTTTCGGCAGTATCTTCAGAAACTACGATAGTATGACATATTATCGCATCTACTTTTGTCACAAAATCAAAAATGATAGACTTAGTTGTAACCCTTGTAATGTAATGTAATTAAGTAATATTTATTTTTTGAGGTTTGTATATCAGGTGGAGAAAAATTAGATGACACCCGAAAAACGTGCATCAAAGTTGCGACGCGCGACGATAATGCCACTTCTAATATAGATAGATACTTATTTCGTTATCTAAAATATTTATCATCTTATTACCCGTAGGAAAGGAAATAAAATTAGTGGTATGATGATTTATGATGACTTGATGACGAAACAAAAACAAATATTGCACCGTGTTTACCTATTCCTATTCCATCAAAAATCCTCGACGTTTCATTTTATATTAGAAAGTGACTCAAATACAAATAAAACTATAAAAAACATTGCATATGTGCACTTCGAATAAAATACGTGAAAGTAGACGCATGTAGGAGCGCAATTTTTTTACTTCCTTCCGCTGCCCTCACTTAATATTGGGACGATGGTATTAAATTACGTTAGTCATGCACTTTACTATCGAAATTAAAATTTTAACCGTATTGCGATACCTGTAAAAGTCATTTTAGCTTGTTATTTCAGTATAATAAACGGGTGTCGCCCGTCAGTCGGTAGCCACATGTATTTGTAGTGCATTGTTCGCTGTGACCGCAGTCAATGGGGTCGATTCACTTTTGACGATGGAGATCGGACGCATTTTTTATATCATAAAAAGCTAGCCGAGTGCCATATTGTTTGCAATTTACGGCTTCCGCTTTTTCCACTTCCGAATTAATGGAATGCTAAAAAATTGTACGCAAAAAGATAAACTAAGAAATAGTGGCACTCCGAGAAGAACGAAGTGAAAACTTGAACAATTACGTGTGTATTTTTTGAACAAATAATTGACAGTTAAAAAAAATAGAAATCCATCACCAAAATAAAAATTCAAACCCACGGAACCCTAATTAATCCCCATACTAATCGATGAAAAATAATGCCCAACACGCCTAAACAAATTTTCACTTCAAAATGATTCCTGCTGAAACTTTAAATCTATTCTATTCAATATTTACCTAAGCCTGTAAACTTATTCAAGGTTACAAAACTAACAAATAAATAGATGTGGTAAACCAGTAATAAAACCTTTTTAGGATAGGTACCTAGTACCTACATAACTACATATTATCTTTTATGATATTCGAAGAAACTAACAGAAAAACGGATCAGGTACTCCGTAAAAAGAGATAATGACTTTGAAATTATGCAGGGTCGTTACAGCGTCCTTTGTGAAGGTAATAAAGTGCGAGGCGGTCGGCCTTCCCACTGGACCAAGGACACGGGAACAATGGCTGGTGCTAACACCGCACACACTGCACTAACCACTTTAAAACAGGGTTACTACTTACTAGGTAGCGCAAGATAAATATTGGGACACCAAACATTACTATGCGAATGCGATGCATTTGCAAACTAAGTGCGAATTCATAAGTATCATCATGCATAGTTCAGTTTGAAGTAGGTACATTTTGACCAATTTGGCTAAAATTTAGCATTAAATTGTGGATTAAGATTTGACTTAGATTCATCTGAATGTTAAACTATTGATTGAACGTAGTTAAACTAGTTATTTATGTACTTTTATTCCTATGCATAGTGTATCTATCTATAAACACTTAAGTTTTTATGTAACGCAAATATTAAATATTTTTAAAAATTTTACACTTCAAAAGAAAACTCATTAGATACCATTATTTTTTAAAGCGTCGAACGTAATCCGTGTTTAAGAAGAAAAAGATTAAGCCCTCAATCCTATCCTTACGTATTATAACCCCATTATAACCCGAAGGAAACCCAACATGTTGTTGTTGATTCCTATGTTTTCTTGGAACTCAAAGTATTCAAATTTAAAACCTGTATCCTGTAAATCCGATTAAACGCTTGGCGTCTGGCTACTCTACACATTACAATTTACAACCTGCATTATCGCCTTCATAAATCACTAACAATTTTACAGTTTAAATGTGTATTTAACGTCATCTTACCGTCGGTTTTATGGTTTGTAAATAATAAAAACAACTTTTCTGTACTTCCTTATTTAAATTGTAATGTAATAATCAGCTGGACTTTGGAGGCTGGAGCTACTGTAACTCCTAAGTAAGCAATACTCAATCTTTTTTATAGTTGACAAGATATTTTTTAGACATTTTATGTCATTGGTAGGTATGTTTATAGATATTTATGTGTATAATAATTAACAGATGAATAACTTTAACAGGACAGGGTAACAAACAATGCCTTAGTTTATACTTTGTATTGCAGTACCTAATATAGGGGATAAAGTAGAAAATGTATTCGAGTCGTGTATGTTTTGAGTTATGCAAGCATAAAGACATAATAAGTAGGTATTCACGTGCCCTCAAAATAAACATTATCTAAGACGCAATAGCCGTGTGTAATCGGAGGACGGGGCGGTCTCGATTCGTTAGCAAATTCCGAGAAACGCCACGTCGCGTCGGATGTCTGGTGAAATGTAGCGAATTGTATCTCTAACAACGGCATTTGGGGCAAGATGGATAGCGACTATCTACCAAGAATACAAATATAGCAGGCCAAGGCATTCCAGACTGTAAGGCCATGATTTTGTTGAATTTGAATTACCTTTATTTACAGGATTGTGTAATACCAATATCCAAATACTCACCACAGTCTCCAAACATCAAAAAAATAATTTGCCTGTAATCTGAAATTCTGGCAACTTTTATCGCTTGTCGCGCTAACGGAAGCCACCCTTAACAGTGGTAAGGTAATGGCTGAACGAGGCGCGGGCGTACCGGGCGGTGCGGACGGCTCGCGGCATCGCGGTCAAGGCCTTGCTGAGACAAGCGGTTACATGACGCGCTCTTGAAACACTATCCGATCGATTGTTATTGTTGTTGTACCATTTATAATGTTCTACGTTGTTACTTGTTGTGCGCGACTGTAAAGTGGTCATGTAAACATTCGAGTCAAAGCCGGTCAAGTTGGACAAATATCCGGTGGATTGCACAACTGAAAATTTTCCTATCAATTGACTAGGTAGGTGCTAGATCTCATCACAAAAGCTAAGGGTGTAGTTATACCTGTACCTATATGTATAGTAGAGTAAGTATGTATATTTCATACTGTTATTACATTTTTAACAAATGAAATAAAAAAATAAATGCTCAACTCTACTACATAATGATTACTGATTTGTTACATAACATTTGTTCATGAAGACTAACATTGCGCATTTTGTAATAGCTAGTAGCCTAGTATATGTGTAACCTATAATAACCTAAATTATAACAAAAAAAGAACCGACTTCAAATGATACATCCAATAAAAAAAGAATCATCGAAATCGGTTGGCGTGATATGGCGCACATACTTAATGCAAATTTAAGACTTATATGCTTTTGACATGGATGCCATTGTCAGATCTCGCTCAAATTTAAGTGGGACCACACGACAAGCACCAGCTTTCGATTAAAAAAAGAATCATCAAAATCGGTTCACCCCGTCGAAAGTTCTGAGGTAACAAATATAAAAAAAATTCAGTCGAATTGAGAACCTCCTCCTTTTTTGAAGACAGTTAAAAAAGGAATGGCTTTAAAAATCTTTGAATTTCATGTTCATTGATTACATAATTGCATAAGTATACATAATATGTAATGTAAAGCATATTAGGTATAGACTCTGTAAGTTATCAACTAACTTAGCTAGTAACAAACAATTTTATACTTCGTTAACCCAAAATATCTTAATAATATTTAGGCAAGAAGATTATTGAAGCGCACAACGTGGAACAGCGAAGAGTTCCGAGCTCGGGCGAGTTTTTCCGAAGCAGCGCGAGGTCAGCACGAGTCAATTACCCCGGGAATTGCGGCGCTGACGACATGCGCCTGCGCACCACTTCTACATTGTATACGTTACCGACTGTCAATGCGCCATCGCCATCGCCACGTTCATGTTCACATCACTAATAGAGGCACAATAGAGGATCTAAAATGAGATACTATTAGTTAGGTTCATAACTTATCAGATATTCTGATCTCTGGCCGTATCAAACGTTGAATAGGAAAACTAATTCTGTAGTACTGTAGGAATGCTCAAAGTAATAAAAAGCATTATAGTGTTTGCGGAGTCAGTAAATATAGGTAAAAAATCGCAAAATTTAAAAATTATTATATTTTACATGTTTTGTTAATTTTTAAAATTATTTAGATCAATTATTTGGAGTAGATATTACCTATATGGGCAACCAGAGTAAAAGTGGAAACGAGATTATAGTAAAATTCATATTTTAAACTGTAAAAGATTCCAACTTTTCTTGTCTCAGGCATTTAAATTGAAACACAAGTTTGGCACGTTCTAAAAACCACGGTTAGAATAAAATCATATCATAAACATAATTAATACCTATATGAATGACTTATGAATTATGATCACTTATGATTATATCACCGAGCTGACATCTGGTTGTGGTGACATTTGGTTGTGGTGACGTGTCGTCGTGACGATACGAGCCGCGTCGGTGTCGGTGTCGGCATGTGATAGAGCTCGGAGCGTGCGATCCGGACGAGCTCAATCGGCCGACCTCGGGTGATTCGGCAACCCGTGCCAAGGCCAAGGTCGGTTCGAATGTGCTCAATTAATAGCTACATGGCGAATGGCGATGGCGGCATTGGCGGCCGCGGGCCTGGGGCCCCAAGTAATGCGCCGTAACTACACCTGGACTCGAATTGTGCTATTAATAAGTAGGATACCAAACGTTTTATGACCGTCATTGACTCGTAATTGAATAAATGTCAACATTTTTCATACCTGAGCTGCTACTGTCAACGTTAAGCTTTGTCTGGGACTCATTTTTTTATTCGGTCAAATCGATGTTTAGATGTTTCAGTTTATATTTCAGATGTCAATGAAAAGACGAATTTTGATTTCATTTATACTTTGAGACGCAAGATTTTTAAACGGTTTTTCTTAGCTTGCCCTGTTTGTTTATTATTTGTTTGGGTCAAATCTTGCAAGTCTAATTATTAGACTTACTTCCTCTTATCCTAAGGAGTAGCAATTTAATAACATATTGCTTAAATATTGATGACAATGCATTTTTGTGATAAGCATCCGTGTACCTATTTAGTTTTTTAAACTATTAACTTGTTTCTTAGTATTTATCTATACCTAATCTAAATACATAAATACCATAATTCAATTAAATATCATGCAAGAAACAAAATATAATAAATTAATAATAAATGATGAATGTTTTGATTCAACTTCGAATCATGTCTTTTCCCAGAAAACTGTCTTATATCAATTTATTTGACGAGTCGAATTGGCTAGTGGGTTTATTGTATACGTATGTAACCGTGAACGGAATTTCCTGGTACTCCCAATTATCGGGGCGTCAATGTCGAATAAATAGCGAATTACCGCAGCACTGACTTCAAGGCAATGTCAAACAAATGAGGAAATGTGTCGTAGGTAGGTGAATTGGATTCAAACTAGGTTATTTTCGTAAACTATTTCAAAATTGTAGTTTTAGTAGGCACGATTTGACTATTCGGTTTTGAATAAGGTCTTATGTATTAGGAGGTATTGGGTATTACATCTACCTATCAGGAATAATGATATAAGAGAGGAAAATTTATCAATATCTAAAAATAGATCTGAGTCAATTTGGCTACTGTATGATTGGTGTCTGTAAAAAATGTAATTCAATACTTGTAAGATATCATATGAAATAGGTCGGTAATTTAATAAACTATACCTACTTCCTCTTATCGAATTAAGTAGATACATAGTTATAAAAATTTGAGGTATATTTTTGATTGTCATGAATCCATAATACGATCATTTCCTCATTCATTCATGAGAATTAAAGCAATCCCTTTTTCTCTTCTTTTGGATCTCAAGTTGCCTTGATATTTACTATGAAGACTTCCTGCTCGATATCAAGTACGGCAGCACACGACATAATTACATACATATAAGTTAACGAGTATTAAATGTAAAACAAACTACTGGAATAGGTCTGTACCTATAAGCCTGTGCTTATCCTAATTTTATTTTTTTTCTAATCCGAATGAAACGCGAGTTAAACATAACATGCCAATTGGAGCATTGAAATCGGCTATTGGCACAAGACGGCAGTGGATCTGTAGAACAGTGGTGGATGAGGCGGCCATTGGAAGTGGTGCGGTGGCCCGGTGGCGGCGTGTGCGTAATCAGAGCGGCGCGGGCGGCGGGCGCGGGCGGGGATCGGGGAGCGGAGCGGAGCGGAGCGGCGCGGGCGCATGGTGATGCACCGCGGTTGTATAACTCGTTCACTGTGCGCAAGTTACGTTGCATTACTCACTTCTACACAACAGGGACAAGAATGAGGAAGTGAGCCGTGTTCGTTTCCTACTGTTACATTTACTTGCCCTCGTTAATCAGACAAGTGATTGGTTTTATACGTCGATGGAGTCGCTGAGTATTCTATGTGTTATCTATCCTTACACGTTTCATTTTACTGCATTTTAAAAAAGCTGGTTAAAACAATCAAATTTTAATATAATATTTTTGGCTCAAATAATATTTGGTATTTTTGTCATTTGACGTGACTTATTTGATCGGAGTTGGTAGTCCGGATAATCGCGAATCCGTAGGTATAACTGAGGGCCCGATACGATTATCGATAGTTTCTTTCTACTTTATAAAAAACATGTTAAATTAAAGACTTCTCTTGGAAAGTCAGCGCCCATGGGTTAGACCGCGAAGTCAAACAATTGTACGACAATTCACGAATACCGAGTTTCGGTGTGGCTGAAAGGTTCGGCCAAATTTTGGCCGAATCTGTAATTGAAGGCCAAAACCGAAAACAGATTTTTTGGCCGAAACTGGTTGAAACCGAAACCGAAACCGAAAGTTCGGTCGGTCTCTAATTTTTGGTGCTAGAGTTACCCGTGTAGGGTAAGTAAAAAAATAAGAAAAATAATCTTGTTCTACAGAATACTGAAAACAGATAGTTTTAGACAGATATATTCCGTATTTCTGAAAACAAAGCATTAGTAAACTTCACAACGTGAAGTTTGTGCTAAATACATTTTTATGAAATACGTCTCAGACAAACATCTTTCGCCGAAAGGAATAACAAAACCATACCGAAAGAAAGTAGCCCCGTGTTTACTTTCTACAGTCTACAATTCTACATACAACGATTGGCCTGAAATACTATTGAAAAAGAAATTATTCTCGTTACTCCGGTTACTTCAGAGAAGTTTATCTGTTAGGATATGATTAGAAAATTCGCGAATTCGGTGTGACGGTGCGACGTGCGGAGAGGGGCTTAGGCAGGCTGTGGCGGTGTATTGCGCAGCATCGTTCCTGAAAACGTGTCCGAAGAAAGTTCACGGCCGCGCGTTGACGCCACCACCTGCCGCCGCCCGCGCCCGTCCCGCGCCCCCTCGCCCGCGCTCGCCCGCGCCCCGCGCCCGCGCCCGCCTGCTTCCGCACCCGCCGCTCTCTCCACGCGCGGACCGCGGCCCACACTCATCACCACATCAATCTACACTCCCAAATTCCAACGTTAGTTGATACAGTATTATTATACAATGTAATTACGTATTATAGAATTGGTTCACCAAGAAATGTAATAATAGTGTCGTATCCCGTAGTAGATATTAAAAGTATTTTATTTTTATAAATCCAAACGTTTAAGCAATTATTGTAAAAAACTTCAGTGATTAGGAAGATCGGTAGAACACAATTAGACCGACTGAGGGATAAATTATTGGCTTAACTTTTATAGGAATAACGTTTACAAAATGATTCGTCCGCTATTATTACTAATATCAACTACCTCTACCTACCTACGATGCAATATCCCGTAGTAGACGGCGATATCCAAAAAATTCCCATGAGTACGAATCTGATCCATTATCTTTTATTTCTGAAAAGCAGTCGGTGACATGGTTACGTGTGCCTTTAGAAGTTAGATGCACGCGCAAGATTTCCCTAACCATGTAAATGAGGCTTCTGGGTGCGGGTACTGAAGTCTGGAGAGTGGTTGAGGCGAGGGTCTGTGAGGGGCGAAGGGCGGGAGCGGCGCGGGCGGTACACCATGGCCTTGGCGCGTTCGTTGGCCGCGCGGCGCGTGTACGGCCCGCGATAATTTCGGCGGTTGCGCGGAGTTACTGACCCCGTCGTTGTTTGCGACGCAAATCATCCTTGACTTTATTTAAATCATCTATCCTGAACTCCGCCTTCCGAAATAGATGTGGATTATGATTTGTACCAGGTCTCAAATCTATAGTACTTACCTATCTATCTATTTGTACATCAAACGCGATCAGTCGCAGACAGTCAGCAAAAACGTTTCGTCAGTGTCTGTAACTCTGCAGCTACCTATTGACTAGGTTGTCTTTATAAAACTATTTGCATTAAAAGGTATTTGACCTAAATTTAAAGTAAAATTTGGTCAACATTATTTATTTGGTTACACTAAAATTCAATGCCAGACAACTATGTAACAAAGTTTCACTGCGGTTTTGTAGGTACATTGTAATTTTTGATTCTAGATACCTATCGATTTGACGACAGCAACGTAGACAAACAGTAGACGAAATAATATCCAAGTTCTATTTTGATACCGAGGTTAAATAAACTATAAATTATGTCATAAAACTTATAAGGAAAAATATGCAATAGGTAGGAGGTATATTCATAGAATACTTTTCATAAATTAAATAATCATGATACTGATGAAAGCACCTATTTACCTACCGAGAAAATTTTAGTAACCAAGTGCTTACCTATTACTTATGTATTAGGTAAAAATATGCACTCAGCCAAAGTGCATATTTTCACGCCCATCATTTACCTATTCTGTCAGACCTAGCGCCGAGGAAGTCGCTAATGTTCAAATGGTTCAAACTTATTTTAGCAAAGAATACCTATGAGAAATTACAAGATTATTTCGTCATTGTAATATTTTGACATCAAGTCAACATCTCTAATCTTTAATGACTTAAAACTTCAAAGTCTTCAATAAGTACTTAACTGAAAAAGACTGGGCAAGTGCGTGTCAGGCCATGCGCAGTGTAAACAAAATCAGTACTAAAGTCAAATATTTCGCAAACGGACCCCTAATTCCAAAAATGGTTTTAGAAGACCCATAATATTTTTGGAAGACCTTTTCAATGATATTCCACAAATAGGTAGGTATAGAAAAAAAATGAAAAAAAAAATGTTTTTCAATGTTTTATTCTACGATTCAGGAGTTTTAATAAATATGTAGGTATATCCATGCCAAATTACAGCTTTCTAGTACTAAGGGTCTCAGCGCTTTGCTTCAGACAGACGGACCGACGGACAGACGGACATGACGAAACTACATAATAAGGGTTCTGATTTTACTTCGGAACCTTAAAAATAGTAAGAGAAAGTAACGAGTGTTACCTATAAGTGATAACTTTCGTTTCGAGACAGACCGGTTTCAATGTTTTTTGATTTTTCCGAGTAGCGCTCCTGTAGGTACACCACTGCCAAACTCCTCAGTAGGTAAGTGACTTATAAAATAACTCATCAAATATTCACGTCAAATAAGTCGTATTCTACAACAATGGCATCACGACTTATCAAACTTCATATTATACAGTGGCTTCATTATTTGTATTAGGTTCATCAAACTCTACGTCAGTAATACAGTCATGCGTAGGACCTGATTACCATTTTAGGCATAGTTATTAAATAGTTGACGGACTAACCACCGATCTAATTTCAGCTTTAATAGTAGATGTCAGAGTGGATTATCGACTTGCATATAAAAAATAACAATAAAGCAGTCGTTCAACTTCGAATATGTATTATTACGGGCAGTTCGGAGTGGGCTGAAATTTCGTTATCCGAACATAAATATCGAAGCGGTTTAAAATTTGGCAATCGGTAATTATTTTGGGTCGTGCGGCATTAAGCGCGTCACATACGGCGAAGATACGATAATATTTTATGTTAAGATGCCTTGCTATAAAATATTATAGTATCTTAAGGTATCGCACACGGCTAAGATACGATAATATTTATATCCGCTCGAATCTTTCTCTGGGTCACACGTCGTATTTCCCCGCAATCTATATACAGGATAGTCTAATATTAATAATACGGCTTTTCTATTATATTTATTGGATAGCTCATCGGATGATGATTCTGACTTCGAATATGACTTAAAAATTTCTGCCGCACGTTGCCATTACCGAACAATTTGGGTAGAAATTAATCATATAAAGTTTAGGAAAGACCGCGGTGAGTTTAATCTTTACGAAGACCTTTCATCGAACATGTTTCAAATATATTTTAAAATAAAAAAGCAAAGTTTATAGTTTATAGTATATAGTTATAAAAACAACAACAAAAACAGAGAGAAAAGGTTTTTTTTATGGAAATATCCGGCAAACGAGCTGACGATCCACCCGATGGTAAGTGGTTATCGTCGCCCATGGGCATCAGCAACACCAAAGGCATCACTGATGCGTTGCCGGCCAGGAAAGAAAGAAGAAAAAGAAAGAAAGAACTGGCTCTCAAGCCCCCAGCCGGAACACGACGAGTCGTTTGGCGGCTGACTCATGCTGGTGGTAGCTATCCAGGCGAACCCCTGGAGAAATTATAATAGTAATAATGGTATTAATTAACAATTAAAATCAATACTACCAATATAATCCCTCCGAGGGCCCTACCACCAGCAGGCCGGATTAAGTCGCCTCTTACGACACCCATCCGGCGCGGGATGAGGATCATTCACGTAACTGCAAACCTGGTTTTGATGTAGCTAAGCGCTTAGGATTTGTTTTCTCTAGTATGACACTTTTTAAATTTTTAAAATCCATCAAGAAATGACCGAGTTATTAATTATTCAAGGTAGGCACTATTTAAATCGCGCGCGCTTTCTCGATTCTCTGTGATGACGTCATTTAGCGCGTAGGCCGAGAGCCTCGCGCCCGGCGCACTTTGACTTAGCCTTACGCGAGCTCGTTGTAGTGCATGTTTTAAATATAATACGTTTTTTCTTGGTGATTACTTCTCACTTTTTATTTTGACATCGTTCTTATCATGAAATATTTTTATAAAAGTAAAAATAACTGCATGTTATGGTACAAAACAATGAAGATTGGCTTTGTATATGTTCACTCGGATAAATAGGCGATCGTTTTTGAATTACCCTATAGCCAAATTTTTAACAATAAAAATGCATAATATAATTAAGTGTGCCCATTATATGTACCTAAAACAGATTTATGTCCTGCTTGAATACTAACTGCCCTTCTTTCGCTTAAAGTGCTTAATCTTACCTAGGTATTACGAGTATATTATTCGGGAAACCTGTGCCTTAATAGCCGCAGTCGAAATATTTTTAGTTACGATTATTTATAGATAACCATACAAATTTTTTCTCAATAGGAAAAAACGGAACCTTTGTAAGATCACTTCTGGTGAATCTGTCCGTCCGTCTGTCCGTCTTTCTGTCGGTGAAGACCATTTTACACAGGAAAGCAGGTATTCAAAACCTACAGGTAGGCGACGTACTTCTTGGTAACCTAGAATCACGAAATTTGACAAGAAGCAGTCTACTACGACTTGTTGTCCTGTGTACAAGTTAATGAAAAATATATAAAATAAAATAAAAAATTTTACCATTACTTTACTAGGTACCTAGTAAGTAGTAACGTGGGAGGAGCGAACATGTCATTGTGTGTAGGTACATGTAATATAAAGTGTATGTGTGTGATGGATGAATACTTGTATTGAGACTTTAAGACTGATAGATAGATAGTACTTTTCTAAATAAATTGATGATGACCTTCGCTCAGCGGCCTTTTCTAGGCTGACGTTCCCAGGTTCGATCCCCGAGCAGGCTTCAATTTGAATTTAAATTTGGATATTTTATTATTGTGTTCGTCTTTTTGTGTCCGTATATATTAATCACGCCACATAATAGATTTTCAGAATATACGATTTTATGAATAATAATTTTATTTGAAACTAGTACCTAAATGCTCTCGCTTCGATTCAGGTTCGGTTCGGTAAACCTTTCTGTAAGTTCACAATCTAATAATTTTACAGACGGAACTCTGTAAATTTTTCACCGCTACAATACATAATTGAAAACTGCATCTAAATTCGTTAAGCCATACGATAAATTCTAAAAAGCTAATTCTAAGTGATAATTTTTCTCAAACATATTTCATGCACAAACATATCAGTGACTGTTTATTACAAGCATATATGATTAATTTTGCCGAATTGGGCGGCATAGAATAGATACAAAAGGGGAAAGGGGGCCTCCTTTCCCCCGGGTGACCCTTCGCGTAAGGGTTAAACTATAAATATATTATTAAACATCAATAATATTACTGGTATTTTCATTAAGACTGCTTGGCCTTCTTTCTTGATTCAGGTGACAAATAACTCGTGTTCCGGCTGAGGGTCTGAGGGCTATTAGGCACAGTGTTACCACAGATAGGTATCTAGATTTTTAGAAACGAGCCTGTGGGTGTTACTAATGTCGATGGGGATGCTGTTCACTTATCATCAGGTGGCTTGTCTGTTTGGTTGCCGACAGTTTAAGTAAAAGTGTTATTATCTCGTTTCTTTTCATAATTTTAAACTGTTTTTTTGAAATATTAGCGTAATTTAGAACACGAAAAAAGTTTATTAGGTGTAGCAATGGTCGTACTTGCAAAATGCGGCATGATATAAATATTATCTTGACATCATTTTCCCTCACTCCACCGAAACAACACTAAACTCATGCAATCCCCGTACGTCGCGTCGCGGTGAGGCGTCAAATGACGTCACAGGCGGTTTCGCGCTCGTTGCGCGTGTTTTTTGAAACTCATTTCTAAAATCACTGTAACTTCTTTATTTTTGGTCCGATTTTGAAAATTTTTTCAACGATGTTCATAGTTTTTTCATATCTACAAATCTGCATACTCAAAAAAAAATGTGAATGATCCTCATTGGGGTCAGTATTCTAAGCCGCCAACACCAACACGGCTAAGAAGAAGTAAAATTAATATATTTCATTCCATTTTGCATGGAATATTGTGCACACTCTGTGTAAGGAGCTTACGATATATTTTGGATCTTAAGATGGCATGTTACGATATATTAAGCATCTTAATATAAAATGTCCATATCGCTCGATATCTTAACATGCGTAATATGAAAATATTATCGTATCTTAGCCGTGTGTGATGGTTCATACAAAATGTATAGTGAGCGATATTTTATCTTAATCTAAAATGTTATAGTATCTTCGCCATGTGTGACGCGCTTTATGTGCACACTTCCTCATTCACCAGCTGGTGGAGAAAAGCAGCGACAGAAGGCAGATATCTTGTTATTAGTAAAAAGTGGATAGGTCGATTTGAATTTTTTGAATCTTTTGTGGTAAGTTTTTTTATCACAAGGTGTACCTACTTATCATACGCGTGGCGTAAACATGTGTTCGCGTGCCGTTTTTGGGGAGGTTTTCGAAAACGCACATGCCGATTTCACTTTCAAATAAATGTGTTTTTTTCTTTTGTATTATGAAAGAGAAACCTTATATTATTATACCTATTACTTATTCCGTTGAATTTGTCAATGACCATCAATCGAAAATGGATACAGTCCTACTTTAGTCCGCCGCCTAAGTGGTTCCTACCTAAAAAGCGTAGGACTGATAAACTTTTTGTAAAATAGTATTTCCACTGTACAATACCTATCAATTATTTAATATGTAAACAGTCTAACCCACGTCTAAATAAGTAGGTAAACAAATTGTCAAAATCCTACCTAGGTATCTAGGTAACAACTATCGTACCTAAATAATATAATATTCTCCCATGTTAAGCAATGTACCTAGGTACCTACCTACCTACATAAGGTCAGTAATGTAGAGTCAGGGATGGATACTTTTTAAATCGGGAATAAAATGTTTTCGTTATGACTTATGATGGATGGAGGATGGTCTATCAGTCTAATCGGAGTCCTTTGGTTGGTCGTTTAGTCTTCGACCTATCTATGAAACCTACTTCTGAAACTGTATTTGACCACTATAGGTCTTTCATCAAATGTACAATAAACTGTAGGTACCCAGATACAAATTACAAAAATTGCTCCAGTGATGAAGGACACAACTGCACAAATACCTACCTATGTAGCGAGAATAGCAAAAGAACAAACTTTGCGCGAAGCGAATAACAAAGTATTTGTCTATCTGTTCTATTGTTATGTGATAAAAAACAAGGTGAAGAACACGTATAGAATTAGCCATGGGTCGGTGAGAAGTTGTGGACGGTAATAGATGGTGGTAGTGTGGTAGTGTCGGCGACCGCGGGCCCGTGCACTCAACTCCGCGAGTGCGTGTAACGGTCGCACTGCTCACTTCTCGCGTACCACTTTACCACAGACCTTAATAAATAAATAAAACAGACTAAACATAACATAACTTCAATATTGTCTCGTGAGATGCATTTGCGTTCTTTTGATTGTTAAATGTCGAGTTTTAGGTTAGAAATTAATGGGGGTTTTCTTTCGCTGATTTAAAAAAAATCTGAAAGAATATTTTTCTGTTTGCTTTTACTGTCATTTTTTTCCTAGTCTTCAGATTATCTATAATAACTCTCCATTAATCTATCTATCTATCCATTCGTTTATCTATTAGGTATTATCTCTTTAACTATTATTTCAAACAAAACAGAATTAAAGTGAACTGCACAATACAGTGATTTATTGATCCATTGGAGAAATTGTGAACAGAAATAAGTGAAAAGATTTTTTCTTAAGAACATCATTACCCTTCTTTGTATTGTCGGTTACAATGATGGTTTTAGGAATGAGAATTCTTTTGTTTTCATAATTTCTGTTGTCTTTGTTAGCTGAAGCGAAGAAACAATTTTGTAATCGTAAGTTTTGGATAAAAGGAGAATGGATGACCAGTTGGTCGTGACCCACATTATGTACGGACGCAGAGCAATAAAGCAATTCTATGCCATCTGCTGAACTCAGCAGGATGCAACAATAGAAATTTGCTAACCCTTACTTCAACTTCCTTTCAATTTCGATTCCAATTTTAACCTTTTTAACCTAGCCTTAAAAAAACAGGTAAAATCGAATTCGCTCATTGTTAAAAAAGCCGATGCGAACCCGCGTACCTACCCTTTCTTTTCTTCTCGGATTTCAAGAACAGGTAAAGTCCACCTTTTTGCCCAAACGTGTATCTTTGTGCAAGTTTTGCGATATCTAACTCTTCTGTGATCGTGTAAAAAATTGAAATGACTGTTTAATCTAAACTTTTTGGAGACAAAAAATAGGGATGAAGGATTTTAAAAGATTCGTTTTTTAACTTCCTTTTGTTAAATCGGTAACCGACATTCCCAGATAGTCGACAGCATTGTATTTTCGCTAAACGATATCGCGAAGAGGGATCTTCTTTGAAATCAGTTTCATAATGATAAAATATCAGCGGGAAGTCTCAATATATTTTCAAAATATGCTATTCACATATATTAGGTATTTATACAGTCGTTGACATTTAATCGATAAATGCGTTCGATACTAGGAAATAAATGTGTGATTGTTTTTTGCCATTGGAGAATATAATTTTTTCTTTAGACTGCATTGAAGCGTTCATTGCCCTGTACCTATTGGCGGAAACGGATTTAAGAGTAATGCAGTTCCTTCCTAAAGTTATAATTTGCACTGATTTTTTTAATAACATGAACCTAAAAGTCGATTCCCAGGCAGTAGGTACTAAAAGCGATAAGTGAATAACTCGCTTTCGTCGTGTTTTGAAAACCATCCAGCACATTTTGATTAAGAATGCCTCTTTCTTTAGGCCTTGCTTAGGATTGGTATTGGGTTATCAAACCGTGAATAAAAGTAGAGTAGTGGGCCATTTGAATAACGTTGCAGCATAGATTTAGGAAGCTCGGAAGATAGATTAGTTTAAAATTTTCAATATAATTTAATTGCATAAATAATAAAGAAACCCCTAAATAAGTAGATAAGTAAATAAACTAGGTACTTATTCCCTGAAATTAGGCTAGAAAACGTAAGTCCAAAAGAATGTGCGTGTAAAATTTATAAAATGTTAATAGTAAACGAATTCCACGTTCTATTTTAGTTAGAGCGGCGGCGACTCCGTGGCGCTAGGAGTCAACGGAGGCGAACTATTACGCATGCATTATGAATACAGTTGCAGTTGCATTAGTAAGCGATTTCACGACAATTGCCGCACGGCTGACGACTGTTCGCGAGTCGCGAGCAGTTATAGGGCGAGCCCCGTTAGAACGGGGTGACTGACACCATACACCACTGGAGCCTGGTGCATTGTGCTCTAACGAGAACGCATTACGTGCAATCATAACTTGTGAGCCAACAACACTTTACCCATGCCATGCCACTCGCGGAAACTCGCAAACCATTCCGACGCTTACCTGTAACAAAGGATAAATATACATTTAGTTTTATTTAAAACAATTACGCAAGGAAACATTCCCTAAGATCGCATTGCAGCGTCCTGGTAGCAATGGTTTATTGGTCTACAGCTACACCAACCACCAGGTCTAGATACTACTATCTATGTACCTACCTACTAATGTTCAGCATTCATATTATACTATTATATAATACCTATGCTGCATATAATTTTGTTATTTTGTATACACTTCTATTCTAATAATAATATAAGTTCACATTTATATTAGTAGTGCCGGCATACTTGTCTCATTACTATTGTTTTATGACTGAATTACGCTCTGTCGTATCTATTTTGATATTCCCACAAACCACCGTGCTTTGGTTGGAATAAGTAAATATGAACCATCAATTTGGCAAACGTACTTAGTATAAAATAAAAGTAGGTAAAGCGCGAATATGATCAGTCTGTGAAGATAAGTATTTATAACTAACTACATATTAACGACATATTAAAATAGATTGCTGAAAAATATCTACGCCTGTTCGCCTGATTATAAAAATTTAAACGACTCTATTTTTAAACTATCACTTTAGTTGAAATACATACTTACATAGTTTTAAGAAACCACCTTTCAACTTTGTTATACATAGATGCACTCCCCTTGCCTAGTATTTATGTAAAATAAAAATTTAATTAATTGTGACTTAAGAATAATTAACACAAAAAATCGAGAGAAAAACACCATAAGTAGGTAGGTAAATAACCTTCACTAATTGAACAGATCGTTAGCGATAAGGCATTGTAAGTAATTAAGCATGGACTGATGTGCGAATGCATTATGTTATACTGAATGTTCAGTTTAAATGAGAGAGTATTGACCCGCGCTACATAATTAATTTTATGCAAATTCGTGTATTGTTACTAAGTCAAAGTCAATTAAGTTGCTTTGTGTACCACGCACAATCACGTTAAGTATTTCAACTGATCCCCAGTCGGTATTATTCGAGGAGGCAAAGGCAACTTAAGGTCAACGCTCGTAATGGTGTCATTCACTGTCGATAGTGGCTACTGAACTCGAACTGGTCGTCCTTGGGCACCAAAATCGCCAATCACCAACACAGCCAACAATTTGGGGTCTTACAACAAACACACACGCAACTGCGGCGATAATAAGCTCACGAACTTGCCAACTCGGTATTCGAACCACTGAAAATTGAGCGTCGATTGTACTCAGTATATTCAGGCATTCACGCGCACGATAACCAATAACAAACAGCTTTATTTATTCTTCGGAAAATAGTTATTACTCAGAAATCAGGTCGAGCGTTGGCCGAAAATATATAGGCATCAAATTGTTGGCAGTTTGCATTTATTGCTTCTAATAGACAAATAAAACTGCGTTATTTCATTGGCCAAATGAAAATTAGGTAAGCTCGAAGCTTTTTAAAAGTAAATGGCAATTTTATCCCGGTTTCTTTAATCAGAAAAGATACAACTACATAAAATTTGGCGGTTCACGGAGCCGCCATCCGGGGTCGATTATAATAAAATGTATGATATTCGAGCCAAGCGAGGCCTCGGGCCAGTGACCTCCGCCGAATTCAAGGTCTGCTTGGTCGCGGTAAACAAGTGCCAATGTAGATAACACGTCCATCTACGTTACACACACTACCGCCTAGGTAATAGGTGTGTGGGCTTGATGTTTGCTTGTAGCTATTTCTAGCAATGTAGGAGTATAAAACAAAAAGGTTACCTGGTTTTTCTAAGAACAAATTGGCTAAAGTTTTTATCGCTCTTCCAGTAAAATGTGAGAAGATACGGGCTAACTCTTTTAACCTTTTTAAATTATCATTAGAACAGGAAAACCAAAGGAATTCTTAAATAAAAAATAAGCTGATTGGCGATAAAAATTTTGTAAGTGCATGCAAATCAAGTGTCATGCGTTGGCCATGGGCGTTCGATAAAATATCGTTGACATGCGCTTATCACGCACTCCTTAGATACTGTAGTTTTGGTTATTTATTTATAACTTATCACAAACAAATATTTGAATTTTTCATATTGAATTTAAATGGAAATATAAATTTGGGTTACATAAATAAAAATATAATCAGAAATGTAACGAGCACTAGTAGAAATGAAACTGGTTTGTGTACGTAATCGGAGGTAAGCGGAAATGTGCGCTCATCTGGGAGTGCGGTCGCCGCCGGTCACTAAACCAGTCGCAGCAGTAGGTAATTTAGGCAAAGGGCTCAAATCTAAATATAAAGATAATACTAGATTTCTCGGTGACTTCGTATCGCTTAACCTGTAAGCTATCCTATCTTTCAAGTTGGATCAAACTGCACACTGTGTACAAATATTAAAATCGGTTATGTAGTTTAGGAGTCCATCGCGGACAAACAACGTGACACGTAATTTGTATATATATTAAGATAAGATGACTGATGATGACGACACTGCAGCCTAGTAGAGACCTAGAGACAGACCCTGCTTGGGTAAAACATATTTTACCGGTAGTTTCCCTTGTCGTGGGTACTTCTGATGGATGTCTAATAATTATATGATGTGGTTGTCCACGTCGTTAACTGTGACGTCATTGACACAGGAAATTCTATGCGGTGGTAAAGTTTGTCAGCATTTATTTTATATTTATTTTAAATATTTAATTGGTAGGAATATAAAAAAAACTTTGGTATCTATCTACTATTAGATTAATTAATTCAAGAGGTTTTCTTGTAGGTTTTCCTCTAACTGTTCTCTTGCAAGCAATTCAGCCTGCGCTATCGAATATTTATATCACAGTAACATTAATATATTCATCCATATGGACTACAGACCTACGTGACATTATATTACATATTATCAAGTTCAACGACATTATATCTCTTTACCTTGAAATTATCGCTTTTGTCTGCTAAATTATTAACGTGAAATCAAGTGTTTCATTGTACCTATTATATATTTATTATTTATATTATAGGTATATAATAGGTATATAATATAATAGATATATAATAGGTATTTTCGAGTTTATTGTGAACACTAAGCTTGTTATTGAATTTTACTTCATTAGGTACCCGCCGTTTTGTATGAGGCCTGCTCGAAGGGGCGGGTAGACAGACATCTATGAAACATTATCCCCAGCCAATCTTCCTGGTTCGAGGGCAGTCAGTGCACATCTAAGCTTCGGCCCCCCAGTCATCAGTCGCCATGCACTCCCCACGCAATCAAGTGTCGTGCGAATTAACGCGATTTTCTAACGAGTGAACGACAAAGCGCCGCCGAGCGCCACTTTGTTGATGTCGATGTCCTCTTTGAACTTTCCACTCGTTAAACTTGATTATTGGCGCATGGTTGGTTATCGTGAGCTAAGCTAAACATCATTACGTAATGTGCTTTTCCTAATACTGCAGAGGAAATTACGTGTCTTACACGTTTATCAGATATCTGCTGTTTAAAATTAAGTACTTAACATTTTCCTTCCCTGTGACCCGTATGAATGGTCAACCGACTGAAGACTTCGTAGTAGGGAGACCTCAATTAGTTGAGACCAATTTAGATTGGCCACTTTTTCAGTCTAGATGTTAAATCGTCAATGGAACGCAGAAGAATCCACTTTGAATCGTATTGTTTTACCGTGTAAGTGGGCACACATAGATACATAGATGCTAGATACTAGTAGATCATGTCATACGCATGCGTGTCGCGTGATCGGACAGGATTTGCACATTCGCACGACGAGGCGTGCGGGCGATGCATCATGGTGCACTGTGCACTGTGCAGTGTGCGAGGAAGACGACGCGAGTTCAATGGTATTTGATATAGTGCACGGGAGTTCTTTAACCCCTTAGCCTACCTGCAATTCCTGCGAACGAGGCGGCCCGGCCGTTGTCCCTGACTACCTCTATCAAGCACGTCGCTTTTTAGGTCGCCATTGCTAGCTGTAGCGACAGCATATTAGTTTAATTATTTTTTTCATACGTTACTAGATACAATTGTTAAAATTGACTTAATTGTGTTTCAGAAGACGTTCCAAATACTACCTACATGTAATATCGATACAGCTTACTCTTTACCTATATTCCGCCAAAACAGCGTTTCGTTAATGGTTTCTAATCATGAACATTGAGGTTAAGAAACTTTACATGCAATATAAAAAATGTCACGGACGTTCGAATAACCAATTCAAGACCATTTGCATTTCAATTACTAATTAATAAGTCGGTTTTAATGGATTATACTCTTATAAAATCAACAGAATAGTTTCTTTAAAAGTGTTTAATGAACGCAAAAATAAATGATAATGATAATACACATTAAATTAATTATCTGGAGGATAATAAGTGCACCGAGGAAAGATCGCATAGCTAGTGATGTAAGCGGTATTAAATTATGCGAATCACGTGTTATGAGAGCTGACAGCATGTCAACTATAATCTAGGATTTTAAAAATTCGCAGCAGGTGTAGAGGGGTCGGCTAGCGGGGCGGGGGGCGCGCTGGACTGGTTTCCGTTGTTTCGCAATAACATGGGTTCAATGACGCCTCCATACTTATAATTGCTGGTGTGTCACGAACGTACCTACGCCCCTTCACTTCTGCGTGCAGTACTCTTAATCTTCAAGATTCGTAGCACGTTCCTGTTCCGCTGTGAAAATTCGAAGCGGTACCGAATGCAGTTTGTGAAACTACATTTAGTATTAGGTAACGTAATACTACGTATAATTAATACTACGTTTATACTGTTACTATGTATTTAGATAATTATTGAGCTTTGTTCAATTGCTCCTACTGTTCTCAGATAACGCAACGATAGTTACGAAAGGACAACCGACATCCGAATAATTATATTATCTAGTGACCTACAAAATAATATGGAAGAAAGCAAACAACAAAAATCAATAAATAATTCATGTCTAGAATAAATACTAATATTGTTTTGATATTGACCTCTTTAGGATTTATAGATTCGGTGTTTTTATGTTTTGGTGATAGTTTTCCTTGTGGAAAATATTTAAGTTGTTGTTTTTAAAACTGTGTCGATTTAAAAGTATTAAATTATACATGCGTATGTAATTATGTAAAGTGAGCAATAATTGCTTTAAGGTTTTTGCTGCCCGTACTTTGCGTGCGTTTAGAAATCGCATTAAATGGAAGGCGAGTCTAATGGGTGTGGATTAATGAATAGTTTACACAGGAGATGTTAATACTCGTACTAACGTAAGCGTCTAGCGATAGCGCCGTTGACCTCTCAACGAGGGACCAGTGGCCTATCGACAGACGGATGCCAAGTACTATTATCCACTAATAAATTGATTTATCCATGGAACATCCTGCAATGATATTTTATCAAGGAACTTCTGTAACTTAACCCAAATAATAGCGATTATGTAGCTGTTATTCTTGAGTTGAATTCCTTTATGTAACATAGGTATTATGTAGCTAAGATGTTCCTCAACGTATTAATTGGGTAAGCATTTATCATTTTTTTATAAAAAAATATGTAGCCATAAATAAGTGAAGTATAGTAGAAAATCAGGCATGTAAGTCTGTTACAGTCTGTTTCTTGCGTGCTATTAAAATTGTGATTGACTTTATTTCAAAGTTTTAGTTATTATAATTTATATTATAACATACATATATAACACATCAATTTTGCATTAACGTATGTGGGTACATAAAAAACTTTAGAACGTATGTTTCCAACAATAGGACTAAATTAATTAGAATGACCATAAAATAGAAATTTCCAATCACTCAGTTGAAACGAATTGAAAAAAATAATAATCTATCATGCAGATAAGAAAGTGCAAGCGAGGTGAACGTAACTAAATTAGTGTAATGATCGGTACAAAAATTCTCCAAATGACTAGAAGATGTACATAGTCACAGTGAATGTCGCAACGCAAGCGGCCGTGGTCGATGACACCGAATGTTCTAGTACATCTCTCCGCGAGCGTTACGTAAGTGCGAGAAAGTTGACATCGGTCCGTACGGCTCGCAGCGATTTCAGCCGCTGATATGTCAATGAACTTAAAACCTTATGAAGAATTTAAAACATATTTTATAAGTCTTACATTTTAAAAGCTCATATAAATATTTTTTAAGTCTCGGAGATGAGTAATAATGTTGTCACACTACCTAGAAAACAAAATACTAAACCTAGCAGTCAGGACTCAATAAATGAGACATAGAAATTTTACCAGTCTAACCGGTAAACTTATTAAATTATCCATTAACACCTTTTTATAACAACAATAAGTAATTAATTAATTTATTGTCCTTAGTTCATGAACTAAGGACAATAAATTAATTAATTAAACTAAATAAAGTCATGACTTTATTTACTACCTCAACTTTTTGTACCTAATTTTGTAAATGTAAATTCGATTTTTTTTATATTATGTTACAAATTATTGTAAAAAACGACCCCAATGCGTAGATCTTTTTAGATTGATTATGGAAATGTTGTTGTTGAAGAATTACTAATAAAATACATGTTGATGTTTTGAATAAGAATACATGATAACCCAAGGAAAACCAACGTGAAATATTTGTTCGAACAAAAATGAATGCAAATAAATTAGAAGAGGAGAATACATCACCATTTTGCATGGTAAATACTGGGCATCTACACTAGTTTATTTCCCGAAAGTAGCGATACGAAATGTCATTGTCAAAGTGTTATCACAATCGATGAGGACTTTTTATATAATTCTGGGTCATTGTACCGAAGCGATGTTTTGTTCAGCTTATCGTAGCTCCGCTATCGAGTAAGCTATGTATGTCACTGATAGCGCACTTATTGTATCGGCTGTTTGTACGAAACAAAGGACCTATTTACACCCCTTTTAGGGTCTGTGGAGCTCGTAATGGATGTTCCAAGAAACATTTTCTACTATTGTAATATTGATGTCATCACACTTGCGAACCGTTGAATATGTAAAGTGTTAGTCTACTGTAGGGCATGGGTCTGTTTTTAAGCAAGGAGCCCTAGAATGTACATACTCCAAAATACTGCCATAATAGTCAAAGACTGGACTGATTTATTGACTGACCCAAGTGACATTTTAGTTTAGAAAAAAATTGTCCATTGAAATACTTGCGCCTGACGTTACTTCAGTTGATAACTTACCGTATGTAATTATAATGAGCGCTTGGTTCAACGAAAACATGTATATCACAAAGTATGTACCTATGTACATATATCTGACTGTACCGAAGCCACCAAAGCGGAGAGATCATTTCAAAAGCTCCGTGTCAACGTACTCACTGTCAAATGACGAGGAATGAGTCAGTCACTGACTTGTGATCGACAAACAGTTGAAATCTTTAGCCGATACTCTGCGGTTATGATGAAAAACAAACCCCAAATGACGTGGAGTGGTATCTTGGCAACAAAAATCAGTTCACCTTTAAAAGCAAAACGTGACTCACGTGTTGATTATAAACAGTCTGTATTAATAGTTATGTAAATATTACGTATCGTATTATATTGTGTTCACATACCTAATCAATCATGTTAATATGTCCTATGAGTTCCATGATCTGTTAACTACATTAATTTTGATATTACACAAAATTGCAGATGGCGTTTATTAAAATTCCGTTTTCTATTAAATAATACCTAATGTAAGTAAGTAATTAAGGGAAAAATACATTTTACCTAATTTTTAAGGTAACAATTTTAAACAAAGAAACAATGTGGGAAACAAAAAATAATACTTGTTTAAAAAGTGACATGATTGTAAGCGGAAACAAAAGCGTTTCATGTTGCCAACCAAGAAATGCAACGAATCCGCTTCTTTATAACCGAAACTAGAAAACTTTACATGTTTACAGGATGGTAAATCCACGTCTATCGTATTTTAACCTTAACACCACCAATTGCAGGAGTGCCTCAGGGTGGTTAAAAACCTAATAGGTATCGTTCTCAGTTCAACAAATAAGTGGTCTGAGATATCGTTCAATGAAAGGGCTCTGACGTCATTGTATAAAAAGAGTAATAAAGAATATTGCAATAATTACCAACAAAGTAAATAAATTAAACACCTCCGCCTGGATTGGGTAAATCCAGCATTGTTATGTATCTTATATTTATATTCATAGATTGTGTATACCTTCTATAGATACCGTTAAATTGTCATGCCTAAAATTGATTAAATTGATTCCAGTGACTGATTTAAATGCAATCGGTCGCTATTCGATATACAATATACCTACTACCTACATAATACTGTATGCGAATATTGTTTTAACGGATAATAATGAAAGATATTGACAGGATCTACCGTTGATCGATAACAATGTTGGGGGTTAGTGACCCTCCGTTTTAGATATTTGCACGGTTGTGTATGTCGCTCGACTCAAGGACGGTATTGACGTCATTAGATTATCGAACGTCTTTCTTATCTGTGTCTCAAATATACATATTTTATCAAAACTTTTTTTTTCAAATTTTAATGTTGACAATTGACATAACTGGCCAGGGATTCGAGTGCTGAAACTCTGATATTTTTACCCGACTACCAGGAAAGGTTACCTACGTTTTCGCGCGTATCTTGTATGTATGCATGTAATATTCTTTATTACCTCATAATATCTTCCAAGCCGCTGAACGGAATTATATAATAAAGTTGTCGTTAGATTCGTCTTAAGTCAAGTGTTCTTAGATAATTGAAATTAAAAAAAAACAAATATGGTGGCTGTGAAATGCAATTTTTTAAAGCATCAAAAAATAAAAATAAATCGAATAATGCAATATTCATATGGAATTAAAGGAAACACCATAAAGATTTCAAAAAGTTATGTAATGATAGCTTTTGAATAGCACGCAGGTATTTTTTTTAATTTTTAAATTGATACTAGTTTCAAAGTAATGTTATCATTCCATTATCACTTATTTTGGTAAAAGATGATAGGATCATCAAGAATGCATAACTGATAGATATGCTTTATTTTCTCCAAGGTGTATGAAGTGTATCAATCTGCATTTGTTACTTAGTGTAAGTACAGTACTGGTTTTTACCCTTCTCGTTATGATACACGAGTACAATAATAGGATGGGTTGATATGAATGAATGAGGGAATGAATGAATGAAAGAGTAAGTGACTGAGTGGGTGAATGATGATATTAGTAAGTACGTTACAAACGTTGGATAGTAATGAGGAAATTACTTTTTCTTTTAACATGATATTTTTTATAATAGAAAAAATATATTTCTTAGGTAGTTAGCTACCTAACGAGGAAGAGATAGAATTTTAATCTGAAGTAAGTAATTTAAAAGGTTAAGTGACTGATTTCAAGTGATTTCATCAAGTATGTTCACTGAACATCAAATTTTTTTACGAATGTCTTCAAAGAATTGTGTAGACAAAAACATGTAGAGTCAACTCTATACATACATATGTATACGAGTGATGCGGGAAAATCTTATTATTGTCGTTAAATAACCAATATAAACTATTATATTATATAATATATAATTCAAAGGTTCATTTCAAATATTTACTTTAAATTGGTAGAACTGTGAATGAAAAACGTTGTAGTGTAAATAAATTCGGAGTCGGCTGAAATAGCTTCTATGGCTGGCGACACTTACGTCGAAACGAGGGCTGTACGTTCGGTCACTCACCCCTCGCCACCCCTTACTTGTGAAGCTCCTACACTAGGGTAGAAGTACGTATTCCCGGTAAGGTCCGAGTAACCGGTAACTAGTCAGTTTTTCTATCATGACACCATTCTACCAATATTACCTTAAAGTTTGTTATTGGCAACATATTCTTGGTAATATTTTGCACAAATGCTAATGCAACAATGACTAAAAAGTGCAATGGTCTCGAAACTGTTTAACATTAAAAGTGGCATAAAGGAATTTATTACAAAAGTGCTAAGTTCTGTCACTGAACTAGGACGTCACCGCGTCATACTGTTGAGCTTTCCATGCTGCTGCGAATAACAATACGAGAGGAGGATTACATTATTTAAATATTTGAATAAATTATCTAGCGATATAACCTGCAACTTTAAATGAATTTAATTGGAATGTTAATATTTTAACGTTTCACATCTATTGGTACTCATAAATCCCTACTGGACCTAGTACCCGGCAAAATCGTACATTTTCTGTCGGATATTGGTTCGCGCATCAAACTTGTACCATAACCCGTTAAAGTATCGTTATTGAACCTTATTGCCTTCACATAAGTCTCATTTTAGCTTGAAACTGTACACTTTTCTGCCGGATACTGGTACGTGCATTAACACTTGCCCCTAAACCTGTCATGGTCCTTATTGCCTTGAGTTAAAGTCTCACATTCCTTGGAATTAATAATATGTACCAACCAAGTTTATTTTGGTTGCTTTTTCGTTTTTTTGTAGTAATTCTATATTATTGCTAGAAGATTAAGATGGATATTAAGGCATGTGGCATAACTTGCAAGAGATGTTTAATTTTTAAATTCCAGCCAATCATTACTGAGAAGCAGAAGGCCATATTAAAGGCCATGGAGGCAGTCGAAAAAGGGGCCTTAATTTCAGCTGCTACCAGGCAGTACGGTATCCCACGTTCAACGTTGTTTATATCTAGTTCTTTCAGTAAACCTGATTGTATTCAAATGTAGAGTTTGTTAAAATGAAGCCATAAGTTGATATGAAGCCATAAGTTAAAGCATAGTTACCTTATTTTGAATACTAGATAGATAGCAAGTTCAATTTCTTCTATTTTGTACGGGTATTTAAGCGTTTTCTATCTGATATACTGATTCATGTAAGGTTAGTGGTATACATATTTGTTACTAATGATCCAAGTGGTGTCCGGGTTCACTTTGTAGAATAGCACCACTCCCGTTTTTCCTGGGATGTTGTAAAAGGCGACTAATAGGATTAAAATCCAAAAGATGAACAAATACCGGTCATATTACCTGCGGTCATCACCTATAGCATACACGGAAAAACCACGGCCCCCAGTCCCCGGCAGTCCCACTATTCCTGACTACGGTAGCGGTCACGGTAACGGTGGGGCAGTGGATGCGAAGATTCGCCAGAAGAGATTGGGTTACCACCACAAGCAACAACGACCTCTACACTTGGCAACATTCAATACCAGGACAATGAAGACCGATGATAAGATATACCTACGAGCTGGAAGCTAAGATGAACAGGTTGAACTGGAGCATATTGGTATTATCCGAAGTCCGAAGACAGGGGGAGGACATGATAATACTCAAATCCGGCAACCTTTCTATCACCGGGAGGGCGAACAACTGTCCCAAGGTGGTGTCGGGTTTCTTATCCACAAGTCCCTCATCAACAACGTAATACAAGTTCGGAGCGTGTCGACCAGGGTAGCGTATTACACTCACAATATCCAAACGGTATTCATTGAAGGTCGTACTACGATCCGACTTCGACACATTCTGACGCTGAGGTGGAGGTTAAGTGAGGATATTATTATAGTAGAGCCATGAATACCTCTAAATCTCATTTCACAGTTGTGATGGAAGACTTCAACGCTCGAATAGGCATGCGAAATGGCGACGAAAAAAAGGTGAGGCCTTTTGGCATTGGATGTCGGAACCAACGAGGCCACTTGCTGGCTAACTTTCTGGAAAAAGAAAACCTCTATATGATGAACTCCTTCTTCAAGAAGAAGCCTCAGCGCAAGTGGACTTGGATTAGCCCTGGCGGTTCCACAAAGAGTGAAATAGATTTCATTCTAGCCAGAATGAAAACTATCTTTGTCAGCCGACAAACGGCACATATTTAATGATGATCTCAGTGATTAGTAGGTTTAAAACCGGGAGAGATCACCAAATGGTACGAGGCACATTAAATATCAACGTCAAGCTCAAGCGGTCTCACCTAATGAAATGAACTCTCCGCCCAACAGCTGTCCAAATCCAAGGCTCCGAGAACTTTCAGTTGGAGTTGCAGAATCGATTCGCGTGCTTATATTATTGTGATCCAGTTGACTAGTACAATAACAGGATGGTAGCAACAGTCCACGAGGCAGGGTTAAAGTTCTATAAAACCCGCCTCCGTGGTAGTTCTCGGATTCTCTCAGAACATACACTCGGTCTTATGAGGGATAGACGAGAACTGTGTGTGCAGTCTCCAGCCTCTATGGCAGAGTACAGGTGCTTCAGTAAGCAGATCTCGCAGGATCGTAGAATAGGCTAACGACAAGCGAGCTAAGTTGACCCGACATTATACCGAAGATACCCCGGACGTCAGTCTGTATGAAATTGGAAGGGCCCTGAAGCAGCTTAAGAACAACAAGCCACCGGGCGATGACGGAATCATAACTGAGCTGTTAAAAGCTGGAGGAAAGTCTCTCTTACTAATGCTTCAGAAGTTGTTTGATTCCGTTATCAGTAGTTTTGAAGAACTATAGGCCCATTGCACTTCTAAGCCACGTTTACAAGCAGTTTTCAAGGGTACTCTCTAATCGCATAGCACGCAGACTTAACGACTTCCAGCCTCCCGAACAATCCGGATTCCGAAAAAGCTATAGCACCATGGACCACATACATTCACTCAGGCAGGTGATACAGAAGACCGAAGAGTATAACCTGCCGCTCTGTGTAGCTTATGTGGATTACGAAAAAGCCTTCGATTCTATCGAGACCTGGGCGGTGCTGGAGTCTCTTCAGCGGTGCCAGACATCGATATATCGAGGTGTTGAAATGTATATTTATACAAATCAGCCACCATGTCAGTCCGATTACACAATAGAATCACGAACCCCATCCAATTGCAGAGGGGTGTCAGGCAAGGGGACGTTATTTCCCGGAAACTGTTCACCGCTGCTTTGGAAGACATTTTCATGCTAATGGAGTGTAAAGGGCTCCGCATTAACATCAATGGTGGACACCTCACACATCTTCGATTTGCTGATGATACAGTAATCCTATGTTAGGACTATGCTAGGGGCCCTCACAGTACCTCACAACGGGTGAGTCTTAAAATGAACATGGACAAGACAAAAATCATGTCTAATGTCCATGTCACACCCGTACCGATAGTTGTTGACGGCACTGCTCACGTAGTTGTCGACGAGTACATTTACCTGGGACAAATGATCCAGATGGGTAAGTCCAACATCGAATTCGAACAACTCGAACGAACGACTAACTCGAAGTATCCAACTCGGCTAGGCAGCGTTCGGGAAATTACGACATATATTTTCATCCAAAATTCCTCAGTGCCTGAAGTCGAAAGTGTTTGAGCAATGTATGTTGCCAGTGTAAACTTATGGACCCAAGACGTAGTCTTTTGGCGTTGGTCTCATTCAAAGGCTCTAAGTCACGCAGCCCGCTATGAAACGAGCTACGTTAGGTATTTCACTACGAGATAAGATTCGTAACGATGAAGTCCGTAGGCAAACAAAAGTTACCGACGTAGCTCACAGTGTTAGCCGACTGAAGTGGCAATTGGCAGGCCACATCGTTCGAAGGACAGATAACCGATGGGGTCACAAAGTCCTCAAATTGTAGCCACGTCTCGGTAAATCACTGGTCGTCCAGACAACCTAAACGTCGACCAGATGACCTAAAGAAGACAGCGGGAAGCCGCTAGATTTAGAAGACCCAGGACCGGTTGGTGTGGCGTTAATTAGCAAAGGCCTATGTCCAGCAGTGGACTTTAAGAGCCTGTTAGATAGATATTTGTTACCAAAGTTATAATAAAATAGGTCTTTTTTACCTATGAAATTGGACAGATGACCTAAAGAAGACAGCGGGAAGCCGCTAGATTTAGAAGACCCAGGACCGGTTGGTGTGGCGTTAATTAGGAAAGGCCTATGTCCAGCAGTGGACTTTAAGAGCCTGTTAGATGGATATTTGTTACCAAAGTTATGATAAAATAGGTCTTTTTTACCTATGAAATTGGACATTTTATAACCAGCATTTTCAGATTTACTTATCTGTGTATTGGTGAGCAATTCGAAATTCAAATAAATTTTATTTCAAAGCCGTGTTATTTTAATTTCAAATTCAGTCATCTGGTTTTTAGATAGTGATTTTTTTTGTGAAATTATGGTAGTTTTTGGCGCCATGGATAAATTGAAGATTCGTACAATTTTCGAATATGAGTTCTTACGTGAAAGTACCGCTGCATAAACAACACGAAACATTAATGACATGTCCCGTACATGCCGTCCCTAACACTGCTTGCATAAACATGGTCCATTATTGATTCAATCGTTTTAAATCTGGAAATTTTAAGTTGAAGAACGAGCCTCACGGTCGACTTGTATTGTAACCATTGTCGACAACGACGAATTGAAGGCGATAGTTGATCTAACTCAATCCATGGCTGAGCTTGCTGCGAGCTTTGGAGTTAGTTTCAAACAATATTGAAGCACTTACGTCAAATCGGAAAGATAAATAAGCTAGATAAGTGGGTGCCACACGCATTAAGCGACCAACAGCGAGGCTTGCGCGTCGAAGCATGCATAGCACTATTAAATCATCATAGAAACGAGGGAATTCTCAATGGAACTGTTACCTGCGATGAAAAGTGGATCTTGTACGACAACCCTAAGTTTTCGTCTCAGTGGGTGGACCCGGGTACAGCACCTAATCAGTGCGCTAAAAAACATTACTCCTAGGAAGGTGATGATAACTGTCTGGTGGACCAGTGCCGGACTTGTACATCACAGCTTCTTACCGAATGGCACAATAGTAACGTTAGATGTCTATTGCCACGAATTGTAAACAAAGATGGAGAATCTCGCAATTCAAGAACCAAGACTGGCCAATCGTTCTTCACCATTGCTTTTCCACGACAAACCGCGAGCTCACACTTCACAACAGACCATCGCAAAGCTACAAGAGTTACAGCTGCTCTTGCTCTCCGTCACCTGCCGTACTCACCGAACCTTGCCAAAACAGATTTCTACTTTTTTCAAAATTTGGACAATTTTTTAAGTGGGAAAAAGTTCAACACCCGAGAGGTAGTTCAAAACGCTTTCGCGGACTTCATCGCGTCCCGTCCGGCAGACTTCTACAGTAAAAGGATAAACAAACTGCCATCAAAATGGCAAAATTATTTATATAAATTCATATAAATCTCCAATTTCATAGGTAAAGACCTAATAATTACAATTTCACAAATAATTGCAGTAAGTAGTACTTAAAATAATGTGATTCATATATATGTATAATTTGTCTTAAATATATTTTGTATATTTTATTAAAATTAACGTGTATTCATTGGTATAAAACCTATTTTAAGACAAAAATGCAATATTTCTGTGAACTTTAATGTCAAGCAATAGAGTTTAAATTCGCGGTAAAATTTACCGGATTCCAGGACAATTTACCGAATACTAGTACAAATCTAACGGATACTGGGACAAATGACCTATTTTTAGTTTTTTTGAAATTATTGTGCATAAATCTTTGTTTTAATATAAAACGATACAATAATCTGAGAACTAGAATAAATTACCTACCAAGTCATGTATATCTCGTTTTAATAAGATTATTAGTTTTTAAATAACAGACCTGCAAAGTCAGCGAATATCAAAATTTCACGGATATTGGGCCGTTTACCCTACGTCTTTATGGCTTTACTTATACTTTTTGCCATACTTTAAATTCCTGATACGAAAGTGCATACATCATTTCACTTTATGTCATACTTAGGAGTAATTGATTTTTAATGTGTATTTTATTTTATATTATGGTTATGATGTTCCACGGATATACGATTTCTGATAAAAATATCTTTGGGTTTCGCTCTAAAAATAGTAGATGTCATGTCAGTCTACTTGACGTGTTCCAATTTAAAATGGTAACGCATCAATGACAGAACATAACTGTGTTGTGGTTTAAACTAAGTAATAACTAATAATAAGTAACTAAATTTCAGAGTAATTTCTAAGTTTATTGTCATTGCCGTATAACAACTGAAGTACTTGAAAACCTTCTTTTTGGGAACCTGCTAAAAATAAATCAGTTTCGTCGTGTAAAAAGTTAAAAACGTATTTCAAGAGCTTGCTCATCAATTCAGGACGTGTCGCCCGATCCTATCGTCGGCGGGCCCGCACAGGATTGTTCTAGACTAGACCTATACAGTTAAGTAACGGTACCCAACCGTTTCCGCGTTCACACATTCGGCCGGCATTGTTATTACATATTAATATTTTGACTATTGGACCCTAACCTATTCCTACATATTTAACAAGATTACGTCCACGTGCGTAATCGAGACATTCGATTGAAGCGAGTGGTACTCGGACTACTCGGAGTGCAGACGCTGACGTAGTAGTTGGGGTATTCGCGAGCAGATTGCGTTGCGAGTGACGTGTCATAAAGTCAGGCGTCAGGCGTCAGGCGGCGCGGGTGGCGGGTGGTTAAGCGGGACGGGCGCGAGAATTAGTTTCCGCGCCACAGTTAGCCGATATAGGGGAGTCGTGCACGCATCGCGCGGCCAACGACCGCGGGAACTTGTAACTACATCCGCGGCTTCAACTACACAACGATGTAACCGCCCGAGCGCGCGCGGCACTTACGACGTTCTGTTCGCAAGCTGTCACCGAGCGCTTTGAACCCGTGCTCTGTTAGGAACACATGACTATTCTTTGCCATACCGACAAACTTACCGCGTGATTAACGAGCTCAAATTTAGAAGACATGATAGTAATATTATACTATAGCGTTTTATTGTATAACTTACATGTGGGATGTAAAAATACTGATTTGTATTATACTTTTTCCAAATGGTATCTTTTTAAATAATCAAATCCTATCGTAATCACTTCAGTTATTAAAAAGTTCCTACCTACGCTATCCCCGGAGATGAAAATCATCATAAAACCGAGCGCCACAGCCGCACCGTCACACGAGCGTCACATTGTCATAACTAATTTGTGACAAGTGAATTAGAATGTGAGGTCGAAGTGAAGTGCAATGAAATTAGCGTGCGGGACCCGTGTTGGAAATGGAAAATCGCGAGGTGCATCGGGGGTCGCGGGCGGGGAGGGGGGGGGGGGTCCGGGCATTCGCGTGCACTGGCCTATATGCAGTGCGACGACTCGGCGCCCGGGAGCGATGCACTCTAAGTACCTACATAGAGTCGCGTACTAGGCGCATACTCAGTCACACACTTTTTGCCTTCTGCAGTTGTGTAGGGCGACGTCGAGTCTCGCTTTACAATTTCTTGAAAGAAACCCTTTCAAGATGCTGGCGGAGATTGAAATACCATCGTCTTTAAAGTGCGTTTTTAAATAAGCGTGCCTTGTGTATTAGGATATTTGGTGCCTACCAGGTGTTTATGAATAAAATATAGAGCTATGTACAAACTCTACTTTGCTTAGTATGGCTAATATTATGTCATGCAAACTTAGTTATTTAATTTTAGCCCAAAAAATAATGTTACTGCTTCATCTTAGCACACTACCTATGCTCTATCAGCAGACAATGCCTTTATATGTTTTTCTCAAGTATCACAAAGGGAGCTTCAGTGACATGTCTCCTTACTTTTAAAAATTAATAGTAACTGTAGACCTCTCTATAACAACTGTAAGTCACTAACGAATGTATTTTAGGTAATTCACCCATTTAGGGTAACACGGATACACAAAAAGGTGTAAAATTCATCCTTTTATCTGAAACCTGGAATGTAATTCATTTCTTTAATTTCTCCAAGAACCGAGCATTGAAATTCGTTTCAGAGTGCAGTACAAAAGGCTTTACATTTAAAGCGTGGCCTTATGCGTGGTCGTTGATATGTGGGAGGATGTGAACGAAAGTGGAACGGATATCGCTGCACCACAATGGAATATGCATGGATACGATGGAGCGGGGTGACCGTAGGGCGCTGGTAAAGGTGCGCGACTTCGAATGATTTCACTATTCGAATAATGTACAACTACTAATGTACACATTCGACTTGAATATTAGTAATATACTAATGTTCATATTCGAATGACAACTACTAAATTAGTAACTAATCTAATGTTCCGTTAATATGCATTAAATAGTCAAGTAGTTAACTAATTATTTTCTATTCTCTGATAAGAAGGTGGGTGGGAGGGAATTATCACTTAACACGTTTGGACAGGCACTTTTTAGTTAAAATTTTGTTAAAATGTAGTAAAATGCTTAATTAATTAAGTACCTAGGTTATGAAAAATTGTATGAACTAAAGAGCTTTACTAAATTATTACTACTACTTTAAAAATTATTACTATTAATTTAAAAATTATTCACTTAAAATTCAGTTATCCACCCAACCACTTATCATGTTCATTTCGTTTCGACTCGCGACGCGAGAATGAATGAAACTAATGAAAGGCTACTAATGCACGATTAGTACTCTGTGTCGAATCAAGTCAAATTAGTTACTAATAGAGTTTCGACTCGCGACGCGAGAATGAAAGGTTACTAATGGACGATTAGTACTCTGTGTCGAATCAAGTCAAATTAGTTACTAATTTTTATAAATCATTCGAATGAGTCGAATGATTTACTCAGTCGAATAATTCGACTGGAATCATTCAAAGTCGCGCATCGCTAGGCGCTGGTGA
This sequence comes from Thymelicus lineola, assembly GCA_963932265.1. NCBI lineage: Eukaryota > Metazoa > Arthropoda > Insecta > Lepidoptera > Hesperiidae > Thymelicus > Thymelicus lineola. The sequence goes on from OZ010686.1 coordinate 8,837,185, forward strand.
GGTAACCGCTAAGCTCGGGTTCCGCTCTGAATGACTCTTGCATGAGTTGCATGCTAGCATGTCACCGCGCTCAAAATCACTTCTAGTCACGACTAATGTGTATGAATTTGAAGGCATTAGTGCGAGTTTTACGTGACAATGTCACGGTGACATAACATGTGGGACCGAAGCTTTTCTTTTCACTGCCGTTAGATGGCTCTGTTTCAGTCCCAAACAAATTTTAGCCAAATCGCATTTTCGTTTTTTTTTCGAATGGATAGTTGCTGTTGGCCCTAGTAGCCTTTACAGCTTCAATCGTACAGGTGGGCGAGCCTGGAGAGCTCAGTCGAGGCACATTTGCGAGGTGGGAGTTATCCTCCATACCTACCTCAAGAAGTAGGGGCATGCGACGTCCTAAAGACACCCCCTGTGGTACTCTGACCTCAGCTTAGGACGTCGCCTGTTGGAGGACATCGGGGCAGGAAGCATGTTCGTTGCGAGGCCCGGCCGTTGTGTCAAGTAAAACTCGTATTAAGCACACTGAAGGACGATAGCGAACTACAGGTGCATGGATGTACAAATGTCTATATTGAAGTCAGTATAAACACAGAATAGATTTTACTACGGTGATGAATTTCAATTGAACGTTGTATTGAATTATCATACTGGGAAAAATAGTGTACCTACTTATTAAAGATAGACTCTTATGTTCGTTAACTAAAAAATTTTTAAATAACATAGGTAGGTAAGTGTTTTTTAAACAATAACATTATTCATGTAAATATGGAAGTAGTTCTGTGCATTACGCAAAATTTCAATAGGCAGGTAATTGTAAAAAATAACATTCAATTGAAAATTATAATTTAGTGTTATTTACATACAAGCAATTTGTGCACCTTGCACACACATTGCTAGTTCCTACAATATCTAATAACTACTAGTTACATCTAGTTAGCTACTAGTTACTACTAGGGTAAAACTTGGTAATACGCCCCACTTTTTTTCAAATTGTTATAAAAAACAAATCTTGCAAGATATAATCAAACTTTTTATTCTGGAATAATATTTAGTATTCTTACTTTAATGTCACAAGTGGTAATCTTAATAGGAACTAAGGTTTCAATAATTTTTAAAATTTTGTGAAACCTTAGGCGAGGCGTTTTGTGTAATGATGGGTGGCTAATACGACTCACTCTTATTATAAAATGCCCCAGCATAATTATTATATATTGTTACATATTTTAGGCTACATAAACAATTTTTTTGGCAAAAACTAACTCTTTACAACAAACTTAACATAATAAGAGGCAGTCAAACCAGGAACTTACGCACTCTTCAACCAAATCAGATTTTTCAGGTAAACATTTAAATAAACTTAACTTGTACCTGAATCAACTAATAAATTATTAGAATTAGATAAAGAAAAACAACATATAATAAGTAAACTATCATCAGTAATCAGCACGATAGCATAACATAACATTCAGCTTCCGTTTAATCTTTTTAAACAATAAAAATAATTTACAGTCTGTTTTTATCAATGGTTTCTTTTTTGGCTTTGCGTACACACCGTCCACATGTCCACGTTCTGTCCACATTATAGGGTTATACATGGTGCAAAACTCATGAAACGATCCTAAACAAGACGGGCCAATCCAATCTTCAGTGGATTTTGTCTCATAATAATCTTCCATGCATTCAATGCATCTGAGAAATCTTCTTCTGAAGTATCTATTCTCCTATTTTCATCATTGCTTTCAGAAGACGATGAATAGCTTAATTCTTTCTTGTTATTATATCTAGCAGAACCTTGCTTTGACTTCTTTTTACGTCCTTTTTCTTGTTTATTTTAATCACTATCTTTTTCTTTACTACTGAATTTCTTAGCCAGTTAAAATGCTATTTCTTTTACATCCTTTCTGTTAGGGGCAAATCCAACTTTTTCCAATTTCTTTATATAGGCTACCACTTTTCTTTCGTATCCTACAGAAAATACCAGTTTGCGTCCTAGTGGGCATTTTGATTTTTCCGATAGAATGTGTCTTCTTAAGGTTCGAGATGGTATGCCAAAGTTTCTGGATCTCTCATTAACACCCATTTTTTTGCTTGATACACTACTACGCATGGCTTCGTCTAAGTCCTCTGCCCTCCACGAGGCTGGTAGAGTCGTTCTTTGATACTTACGAGACATTATCTGAAATAATAACACCCAACGTCAAGTACATTGACACAGTTCAAACTTTAAATACTGGGGCATTTTGAACAACTAGCTTAGGGGCGTATTGTGAAAATCGATTTTCATTATGCCCCATCGACGTCAAATCACTAGATTCAAGGTTATAACTCTAGTCGAAGTAATAAGAAAAAGGTGATTATATCTATTTTATGATAGTGTGGGTCATTTTAACACAAAATCTAAAAGTATCAAAATATTTGAATTTCTTGGAAACTTACCACAAATTGTTTCACTCCAATAAAATCAAATTTCACAATATTTTTTAAAGGGATATCACAATCACGTACACACGTCGGCCATGTCATATGGCTACCAGTGGCTCTCCACGCATCTAGTTGCAAGCGGTGTAGCTTTGTTAGTATGAGTATTAGAATGATGGGGCGTTTTGTCAACTGAGGCGTATTACCAAGTTTTACCCTAGATATCATGTTATACCGAAATGCGAAAATGTCAAAGTTCATCTCGACCGATTTCTAGAAACATTGTGATTATCTTCCTCTACATAAATAATAATTACAATCATTAATTGTGAAAGTCGCTCACCTGTTATTCTGTTTGGCGGCGGTGACATTTCATCACTGTTTGTTTCCATATTGACAGGAGTAAATAAGCGCGGTAAAGGTTGAGGTATCGTAAAGTTAGGTTATAACCGGCGCGCGACCGACGACAGTTTGGCGCGAAACCGCGGCGAGTCGCGGTGTCGACGCGTAGGCGAATCGCGCGCATGCGCCCTGCACGCGTAACGTCAATCTAGCCCCCTGACTCCCACCAGCCAACCTTAATTTATAATTAGCCACTTGTCATTTAGTACCATAAGCTCCACTTCCTCGACTATTGTTATTTTTATTACATGAGTAAAAATACACGTCTTTCCAATCTCAACGATGACGCATTCTGTTGTTGTGGCTAGCCATTAACTAGTAAATGTTTGTCAACAAAAGTTATCGATTGTTATGAGTTTTGTACTTAGGAGGTACCTACAGTACATACCTGCCTGGATTTTTCTTCGTTAATCATAGACGCTAAATGGGCGTTTTTCTCATTTGAAGCAAATTAGTTAAATCTTAAGAGTAATAACAATTTAAAAAGCAGAGACCTAGGTAAATTAGACAATGTAACATTTTGCTACTGATGATGACATTATTTTGAAAACATTGAAACGCGTAGGAAATTAAAAAAATATTAAAATTATTTGTAAAATTATTCTACCTTAGGTACATACTCTCAAACTCTAGATGTATTTTTCTCTAGAACCCATGGTACCGTGTCACAGGTATTTCTATTACTAATATTCAATACCTTATTTACTTTGCGGTAATAGGCTTTCAATATCACTAAAAGCTTATCTAATGTCACAGGTCAACGTGTCGGAAGAAGCAACGTCGGATTGTGGCGGGGGCGCGGGTCGGGGTCGGCGCAGTTCACGGTCGCTGTCGCCCCTCGCCCCTCGCCGCCCCTCGCCGTCCCTCGCCGCCCCTCGCCGTCCCTCGCCGCCCCTCGCCTCCCCTCCCCGCACCTCCCCGCTCCTAGCACCCCCTCGCCAACCCTCAACCGCCGATCAAAACCCGCCAGGGTTTAGCTAGACGCCTATTTTTAGATGCAGATTTAAAAATGAATTTACACTGACAGAAAAATTATAATGGATCCCCATTATTATATTTTACGCATGATTTTTTTTAACAATTTTATATCTTTATTTTGTATTTTTCTGTTTCGCTTAAACTATAGTAAGTACTTACGCTAAATTTGACACTAACGACCTGTATAACGCATTTAAACTTTTTTAACGAGATCATCGGAATAAGTTTTATTAGCGTTTTTTAATCTAAATGATCAAATAACAATTGTAATTTTATTGTAACATTCAAAATGAAATAACCTGGTAACTAGCGACATCTGTTGGGTGGATTAAACTTTAAGTAACTGAAATGAAAAAGTATTATGGTAGTCAACAAAATTTTATTTCGATTTAACCATTTCATCTTGTTAAGAATACAAGAAATATACAGTAGTATAACAAAACAAATGTAACATAAAGTCTTCATGTAAAGAGAATTAAATAACTTCACTTTGAAATCTATTTACTACTTATCATTACTTAACTTTTCGTTGCACATATTTTATTTGTTATTTATTTAAAATTAATATTTATATGTAGCTAAATGTATAGTACATGTAATATTTGACTTGTCCATTTCATGTTCTACTTAACACTTACAATTTTAACAATTAGGGCGATTACGTATTAGCAATTATATGTTAATGCTAAAAGAATCATGCTATTATAAAATCATCAATAACAAGTCACGCCAGAGGACTAGGGCGACATCTGTCACCTTTGTTTAGAATATCTACTCCTCGCTAGATGGCGCTATGCTGCCGTTTGTTCTTCCTAAGAAACTGCTTTTGGTTGAGATTTGTTTTATTTTGTTTGAGATTATTTTAGTTAAAAATTAATTCAGGTGGTTATTAGAATTGATATTTTTGGTAACGCGAATCAAAGCATTGTAAATTAATTTAATAATATTATTTTTGTTTATTAAATAAATATTGTTATCTAATGTTACAGTTGATACGAAATTTAAATTGATTATAGCTTTTATATATAAACAATAAAATATTGTAGTAATTTTTCAGCAGGGACTAATTATGTCAGGACTATTAAAGTCTTAAAAATTTTTTGACCTAGGAACACCCATAGAAAGCAACTCGGAGATCATTATAACAAATCTACAGATAACTAAAACTTTTATTAAAATGTCGGATGTTCAATATTCCAAACTTAATTTCAGAGGAAATATTCGAACGTTAAAACATTGGGGATTGGATCCGTAAGGGTAGCGCGCCGAGTTCGTTGACCTCGCACCCTAACCTACTCAGCGTATTTGGAGCACATAGGCTCCCTCAGACCGTCATCACCACATCTGGGTCAGCGCTGACTCAACCTGACTTAATCATCAACCTCAGTTCACGTAAGCGACTAAGCGTTACGGTTGCGTACTCATCCTTATACAATACGTAATGTTATATACGTACTTTTTACACTATGTATAACTACTGTGGATGTAACTATACACACTATATATTACGACGCTTCTAACATCTTAAAATATAGACTTTTATGGGGAGGAAAAGTTGTGCGATTATTATTATACTAGATTTTTTTGCTATAATTTCAAGAGATGGTATAATAATTGTTGTTCAAAAAATATTAGGAAACAATAATAATCAATTTGTTAATCTATTACCGAATAAATTAAGTTATGGTTGAAGTGAAGTGAAATTGAAGTTATATTTTATAGTGAAATTATTTGCGTGTACCCATACGCGCTATAGTTACTTAAGGTAACATGTAACAAACAACACAAAACGTACGTCTTGACATAATTATTAATTAATTTATTATATCTCTTAATGTATTTAAAAGACTATTACAAACCGGACTTTGATTATTATACCTTTTCAAATAATTTAATATCACAACGTTTTTATTTTGATTATAATTATAGTAATTAATAGAATTTTCTAAAACAATAATACATATATTTTTTACAATAATATAGCCCGCAATCCACACGTCAACGCTTCAGTCTAATAAAACAATAACAATTTTTTACATTTATAATTAAATACACAAATATTTAATCAAAAGCAATTTTAATTGCCAACTTAACTATCTGTTCTATAAAAACTGTGATAAATATTTTAACAAACCTCCGTATTCTAGTTTTAATTTGAACACCTTCTCGTAGCCTGAATACTGCGGAATTATTTCAAAAGTACCAAAAGTAGACCAAGTATTTGTTCCATAATAACATTGCACAAAAAATGAGGTAACGTAGTGCGATACGTCGGTTCTTCACGCGTTGGCGGATATTTTGTGAACGGTGGTCGGTGATTAGGTTAGCGGGTTAATAGGGAACTATCACACGAAAAAATGTCATCCATTACTCATCGTGTGGCTATTGGGAGATACATTGTCGGAGATCTTAGTAGTCCACTATGATTAACTTGTTGTCCTAACGAACGTTACAGTTTGAGTGGTGAAATCGCCTTGTGATTAAGACGTTTAAAAGCGTGATATTGATAAGACACATTCTTTGTTTCATAGTTACTGAAAGTTAGGTAGTAGTTGCGATGCGAATGAACATGAAAACCTATCTATGCAAAATACGTTATTACGAAAATATTGAAAATTGACTCGCGGCAACCTAATAGGATGTTGGCTTATTTACCATTAAATAGTAAATCTCGAGTTATTCTGTATTTGTGCAATAATACTTTCATGAAGTGGTGTTGTAACTATCAATGGGTTTTTTCCGCTTGGTGTGCCTGGACGAGAGGTCCGCTCCGCATGACGCGAGCGCAGATCAAATTGGGGTCAGGGCGTCGCGGCCGTCGACCTGCAACCTCGCGCTACCCCCCTCCCCCTCCCGCCCGCCGCACGTCACCCCGCACCTACGATCTCCTACAATAGCATATGGTTCATACCTATCACAACAATAATCTGGCTATTCGGGAAACACACCTATTTTGTACAATAATGTACGCTACTCGTCTAATTTTTTTATTTACAAAAGTATTTCTATGTAGATTTAGAAGGGGCTTTTGAACCTATGTACCTACTTAACATAAGTAAAGGGTAGATGTAGTTTTGAATTAGATATTTTAATTGATTATCGTTTGAAGGTGAACTTTGTATATGACTATGTTACTATACGTGTTGATATTGATGATGAAAATTATGATAAATGTGTTACCTAAATATATTAGTATAGGTATCACATAATCTATCAATAGTTTTCCCGACGACTTTCGTTGAAGCCGATGACAGATCATACACCAACGCTGTCGGTTATCCATGGTCGTTATCCTATAGTTGTTCTAGATATCTATACTAATATTATAAAGAGGAAATATTTGATTGTTTGTTTGCATTGAATAGGCTCCGAAACTACCGAACCGCACTAGGTAACTATGGAACCGCGAATCCCTGGCTATATTATATTTTTTTTACTATTTTTCTCGAAGCTAAGCAAGTGCGATTTCCTAGTGTGTAATATTTATTAATGGCCGTTATGAATTGTGCTTTTAATTTCTTATTAAAATAATTCTTGTTGTAGTACTCTGTTACTTGTCGCCTACAATACTATAATGTTTTAATATTGTCACTACACGAACTAATGCAAATATAAGTATCGTGACTTTTTGTACAGCACTGACCTACCACTTGATTACTTAAAGCAATCAACTGAAATAGGTAATCGAATGGACAATGCAAAGACGCTTCAATTGAATAATTGGCTATAAATTTTATATTTCATCATTGTTCTGTGCCCCTTATCAAATTTTAATTCTAATAGATTCTTTGCTATTTTTTGTCTTTCTTTAATAGTTAACTGATTTGCTAGTCAGTCCGCGGAATTTGATCGTAAAAGCGGCGTAAATATTATTATGTATCGTGCATCTATTGATAATTAAAAATTACTTTTTGAATATTTTTTAAAACAAAATGAATATTTAAGCAATAAAATGACCTTAAGTGTTTAAAATTGATTATTATACGTACTAAAAATAAAAATAATAACCGAAGTATAAAAAAGGTCACGTTAAATATTATATAGAAAAAAAAAATTAAAAAAAAAACAAAAAACGTACGAAAACGTAAATTAGGTAACAGTTGGGACCCATTTTTCAATCAATCAAATGTTGTTTGTTTTTTCCCAAGCAGCCCTTTAAAATGTAAATGGGTCCCGACTGACAGTCATTCTTTGGTTACTACTTTTTGTATTACTTTAACAACATTTTAAACGACTGGGCTTATTTATTTTTCCTTTTTATTTTTTTTTACGCAGTCAGGATTTTTTTTAATTATATATTTTATTGTACACTCTTTAGTTAAGATTCATCAACTTTAATAGACGAAAAAATTCGCAATGTTGTCATTTCGGGAGTTAATAAATTAGCGAGAATGGTTAAACAACTTTAAATCGTTGTATCTACTTAGATACTTATATCTATCCTAAACTGTTACTTAAAATGAAAAATGATGAAAGGAGCCTAAAATCCCCATTCAATTGTTGGGTATTCATTGAAGAAAAAAGTTTTGAGAAAAAAATTTTTTTTTGAAGGCACAACCAATATTAGTCATTTTTTTTCAATTTGGATTATACCCAGTGTCACTCTCACAATTAAAACGAATGTATAAAGGCACCTCTCAAGCTGTGATCGATTAAGCCATTTAAGCTACAGAGCGTGCCAAAGAAATATACATACACGCTCGAAAAACATAATCCTCCTTCTGGCGCAGTCGGGTAAAAAATAAGATATTTTGGTGGCCCAAAAGTAGGTATTTAGTGAGTGGGCCAGTTATTTGCGTGTGGCGAGGGGTACGGGGGGGTGCGGGGCGTGGGGTACGGGCTGCGGGGTCTGCGTGACCCAAATGCGGCGGGTGAACGAACTGGAGGCCTTGATCGCAATACCGCCGCCGCACCGTGCCTCGCCGAGCCGTACGTCACACCGACTCTACCATTGTTTCACTATTTTTTAGTGTTTCAAATCATCTGACGATTGCATATTTATAACAAAGCTTGCATGTTACACGGAGTCAGTGGATTAATTTACACCTGAAGCTTTGTAGCGCAATATTCGCAACTTTTAGAATTAGATTTATTGGATTAATTGTAATACGAGCTCAATAACGTTGTTTTTAAAGTAAATAGTAAATTTGAAAGTAAATAATTATAAGTAAATTTTAAAGTATATAATTAAAAGTAAATTTTAAAGTAAAGAATTATGTACAACTAATTTTAAGTTCTATCTGAGTTCAAGTTCCACGTGAACAAATTTTTAAATAGTCTTTAACGAAACTCTTACAAAATATTTACATTGTGTCAAATGCTCACAAAAAGTTTAAACATTTTATGTAAAGGTTAAAATAAATTATGACTGTTATAATAACCAAAATATTATAATATCAAAGTTCAGGAGATAATTTAGTGTTTATCACGCTGAATTATTACATGATTAGGTAAATTCTTGTTCTTAAAATTGAAATTTAATAGGATTCAATTTGTATAATACCAGAATCATTTGTGTAAACAAATTTATTTAATTCAGGTTACAAGTACATAATGTTAATAAATAAATTTGTGAGCAGTGTGTAAATATAATAAATCTGATTTTGGTGTCAATCATGAAGTAATCGCCTGAAAATGAGACAGTTGTTACGTAAACAGTAAAATATTATAAAATTTGATATAGTGCGGGACGAATCATAGGACTCGCATTAACTTCTGTGCGAAGTTCTCTTTGAAGAGAAAAAGAGACAGTGGAACCTTGTTAGCGACTGTGAGTGCAGAATATGTAGTAGATATTGCGAAATGAGCGTTGTCGCCTACCGTGCGTGCTGATGTTTAGCGCGCAAGAGCGGGACGGCGGTAGGTACCGAGGTTCTCATAGATTATTATTAGACTATCGGCACTAGGTTATTCCGAGGCGACCTAGATAGCGCGGGGCCGTTGACCGCGGGCCCTCGCGCGCGGCCTCCAAAATAAAATGGCATTCAGCGATGGGCTTCGCTTGCGAAACGCGGCTTGTAGCTGCCTCGTAGCTCTTGTAGCCTGCCCGACCACCCGACTATCGAATCAGCCTAAGCGCACACTCGCTCTATTATTGCAATATAGTCTTGCTACTATTGCAAACATTTTGATGGAATCCTCTTTAACACACATGTTATTTGTGTGCCGTGTGATATTTTTACAATTTACAGAAAATCGTATAGAGCTTTCGATAATTAAAATTGTTCATAAAGACAAACTTTATTTTTTACTTTTCTAATCCTAAGTTTCTATGTAGGTATTTTTTATTTTGTCGAATGTTGACATAATACTGTTTAATCAATGAGAGTAGGTCTATGTTAATGTTAGATTAAGAAACTATTAAGATTATAATATATTATTATGCTAGCATTTAGCATAAATAGTGATGGTGGGTGCGCAGCCGCGGCGCGAACGGCGGTGATTAGCGAGCTGCGAGCCGCGAGCCGCGAGTAGCGAGCGACTTCGAATATAGCCGGGAAGGCCGAGGGCAACGAACTCTGCTTGACCCAGATCCGCGGCCGCCCCGCACCTCACCCCGCCCCGCGCTCGCCCCGCGCGCGGCGCAGGAAAGTGAAAAGAACATTAACTTGTCCTCCCTATAGTTTCATAGGACACTCAGGAGTTAATCCGAAATAGTCTTAGCTGCTCACACTCTCGCCGTGTATCCTTGCATTAAGATTCCGAGTGCGACGCCTCACCGTCACATACATACATTATACATGTCATGCATCATATACAATGAAATGGCTTACTGCATGGAAAAACAACACTCGATTATGTTAATAACCTTATAGACTGCCTTTTGTTGAATGTCAACAAAATATGTTGATTAAGGATCACGGGTTTTGTTGAGCTGAGCCCGTTATGAATGGAAACAGCTGATCATGCACGAGCTCACCTGCTAGCACTCTGCCGAGGAGGACGTCAGCATCGCTGGGAAGCTGGTCTTCGCGCTGGTGGCGGTTCTGCCGGTGGCACTCGGTCACAGTCATGGCGGGAAGGTGCATCCGCGCGAATGGGGCGCGTGCGACCGGCGGCGGCGTCCACGCGAATGGCGCGCGCTCGCTACGACGACGCCGCAGGGGCGCTCGTAGACATCGCTACGAGCCGCCCGCCCCTACGGCTGGCTACGGGGGCGACGTGCTACGAACATCCCTTAACTTCTAAGCCCCGAGGATAGTAGTGGCGGCGGGAAATTGTCTATCGCAAGAAGCCAACTTTAGACCGCCGCGACGGATGTAGACTGACAAAGGATGGGAGGTTCCCGAAATCACAGCGTATTACATTGCAATCACTAGTATACTAATATCTAACTTAGAGTAACTTAGGTAAAGTAGTCGTTATTTTTTAATTGAAAACAAAGAACTTTTGACGTGCACTTTACCAACAACTCAAGCTTAAAATGATTATCTACTTCTAGACGTTTATCTAGCTAGCTAGTTCGAACAAAGTATCTAGATGGTAAAGAAAGATTTTAGATAATTTCGGATAAAATCATAAATAAGTACAGCGTTGTGTAGGTACTGTTACCGAGTTAAAGATATTAAGATTACCTATAATTAAAGTTATAATATTACACAACATTGTATTAAGAGACGATTTTCCTTGATGTAAACAACAAAAATTGCATGACACACAGGATAGAATTGAAAGTGAGGCTTTGTCCTAAGTTTCGTTTGTCATAATCCATTAATCATTTTGAAAGCAGCTGAACTGAAGCTTAATGAAAATAGATTAAATCGAAATCCTTAATAATTAAAACCAGTGATTTTATATTGCATCAATATAGAAAGTGATCACTATGTGTCTTTGGACGCGAAAATTTCCAAAAGATTGCAGAAAATTTCATGCGTTCTTTTTCACAATACACAAAGTGATTCACGAGGAAGGCTTAAGAGAAAATAATTGTGAAAAATTTATAAAACGACTGATAAGATGATTATAAATATTTCGAGTAAGTACAGTTACTCTAATTGTGTAATAATTAGTTTTAATCGCTGGATAAAAGTTGTAGAAGTTTGGTCGATTCGGCCTTTAACATAGAAGGATATTGTGTACTATTGTGTAGGTACATATTGCAGGGAAATGATGAAAACCGAAATTTGATCGAATCCATTAGGAATTTAAATATGTAATAGAAGCATAGATTTATTTTGAAATCATAAAACTGAACGACAAAAAGAGTAGGTTAATGGAATCTTGGATGCCAGTCAGCCAGATCAGCATCGCTATTTTTACATCACTACGACATCAAACAATCAATCGGTTTCAATGACGATTCAGTCGAAACATTCTCGCCTGTGCTCGGAAGCGTCCAGTTCAACCCACTGAACTGAAAACCTAAATCTAGAATTGGCGAATCAGTGAGTGAGTGGCGACTTTATAGGCCAAGGCGACTGATTTGCCTCCAAGCGTACCCGGGAATTACTGCTGCCGTAAATATTTGACATTTTTATGACCGTCGATAATTTTGTGTGGTAGTTTAAATACATTGACGGTAGCCACGTAAATGTGGTAGGTATTTATTAGCTTTTGCGAGAAGAGGCGGCTAACGCGCGGAAGCGGGCGTAGCTGCAATGGTTTGGCAACTCTTACAATCAGTTTGCCTGCAGCACCTTCAAGTCTCAATGTTGCTACGTAATTGTGATACATTTTGTGATACTGTCAACTTACATTAGGACTGCAAATAAATGGTCAATATATTTTAACCAAGGTTGTCCCTGAACAGTCCATTCGTCAGCTATCATGAAACATGATAGCACCTAAAATGCACTTTTTGTTGCCACTAAACTTATGATTGACACGATAACGTTCACTTTATCGTTTATCTATTTTTTTATTATTCAATTATTGAAGTTATTGAAGTTATAGAATAAATAGTTGATTATTAGAATAAAAATTCACCTATCTGATCTCGTAAATATCATCGTCCTTTCGACAAAATTACATACATCATAGCTTCTTACATAATGGCACAACAGTGACGTCAGATGTCTATTACCAAGAATTGTAAACAATAATGGAGAAGCTCGCAATTCAACAACCAAGATTGGTCAATCGCTCTTCCCCATTGCTTCTCCATGACAACGCGCGAGCTCACACTTCACAACACACCATCGCAAAGGTACAAGGGTTACAGCTGGAAGCTCTCAGTCTCTCACTGTACTTACCGGACCTTGCCCCAACAAATTTCTATTTTTTTCAAAATTTAGACAATTTTTTATGTGGGAAAACGTTCAAACCCTAGAGGCAGTACAAAACGCTTTCGCTGACTTCATCGCCTCCTGTCCTGCAGACTTCTATAGTAAAGGGATAAACAAACTGCCATCAAAATTGGAAAATTATATAGATAATTTGGGCTAGTACTTGTGTGCTTTGATTAGCTACAATAAAAATAAAATACCAAAATTTTAATACTTTAAAATTTTCGTACAAAACTCCAATTTCATAGGTAAAGACACATAATTATGACTGGATTTAATAAGGATTTACAATGGTCTGAATTTTTTGAAGTTATACCTACTTCTTTAGGCGCGTTATGAAATAAATGGAAAAAATTATGAGAGTGAAATTTTAAGATTTGTAACACGGACGGTGATAGAAAAACGACGGTGACGAAAAACATCACGCGCGTTTTTCAAAACGCTCGTTTAAAAAAAAATACTGTTATTATTTTTATTATATTGTTTTTTGAATATTGTTTTTGAATATTGTTTTTTTTAATATAGTTTTTTTGAAAAAAAAATTGAAAAAATCTCAGATTTTTTAATTTTTTTTTTGTTTTTTTATTTCTTTTTGATCTTTTTTAATGATTTGTTTGAAATTGTTTTTTTTTTCATGGCAAAGAAGTAGGTAAAACTTCTCACGCGCGTACATAAGTATACGTTTATGTTTTTTTATTTATATGATAAGTTATAAATGCTTGACTGTACCTAATGCTAACCTAAGCTGATTATAAGTGGCGATGTAATCTTAAGGGGTAAGACGCACTAACTTAGTAAAAGCCTAGTAGGTATTCTCTCACAGCACTCTCTCTCTTCAGCATTCTTCCCTTGAAGACACATACATTATTATATAATCCAACGGAAACACCTACGCGGACATTTTTATTCCATTCCTGAAATAGCATTTTAAGGATCATATTATTTTTTTATGGTAATGTTATGATGGAACAAAAAACATCGTTCTTAAAATTAAAATGTAGAGCAGCAGTATATTAAGAACTTACTGAACCAAAATCGGATTCAATTTGTATGGTAATTTCTGATATTGGTTATACATACAATGTATACGTAAGGGTCAACTCCAGGTCACAGTTCGGGTTAAGCTGGAGCCGGGCAGCATCAGGTCGCGCTGACGTCATTGGAGTTCATTAACCCCGCTCCCTCGCCGCCCTCGCTCCATATACAAAATGCAATGATACTGAAGGTTTCAGTTTGCCTCAAGTTGGAAAATTTTCTAACCTTTCCATTTTTAGTTAGCATTAATACATGAATTTTCTCTTAAATGCTTTAAATAAGTAGAACGAATATTGGAGCGGTATTTATGATTTATACTTGTTTATTTTTTAAATATTTCAACTAAATATATTTAACAAATGTTGTCGTGAAATTTGTGTCTGTAACTATTCTCATTTTGTATAGATAGACTAAAATAGACTTCGAAACTTACCTTGAAAGATTTATTTAGCAACTGTTTTCGATACTACACAGCTAATTATACCGAAACACGCTATGTATATAGCTGCTACGACAAACATATTTAAAGTTGTTCCACAATGACTTATCAGGTTATTCACATACGAAATTGGTTGGTTTCGCGGTTGCGTGGTTGCACGCATGATAGTATGTAAAGTATGGGAAGCACTATTTTTGTCATCGAAGATGTAATGAAACCACAAAATGAAACAGTTAAGAGTTAAGACTAAAGTTGTATAAGTCTTATACAACGTCTAAGTCTAATAGAATTACTAATTATTCTATTATAGAATTCCTGGAATATATTCGATATAAATCAAATGGTGGCCGTTTCATTTTACCATTTGATTGTCACATCCTTACACGAAGTTTGGTGGTAGACCAAGCCGGCCGGCTTCTGTCACCGCTTACGACACCCTGGTCTATCGTAATAGTTATGTTTACGGTGTCAAAACGCAAATCAAGTTGTCTGACATTAAAACCAAGGACTTAAAATATTCGTGGGATCCAACATAACATTAGTAGAATAAAACAATGAAATCTTACTGTATGTACCTAAATCTAAAATAATCTTAAATTTTCTTTAAAAAAATAATTCTTTTGCCACCTATTTCCTAATTATTGTAGCTGCTAGTCTGTGACAATCTGTTATAATAACTAGACATCTTGGTCAGTAAACATTAGCAAGTTTAATTACTATTTCTAACATAACTAATACTATCGTGAGGTGTTTGACCTCAGCGTGGAAAGTGGACCATAATGGCACACCACTTTCCTTTTCGCGCAACTCTCACCGACGCGTTGAGATCGAAAGTGTACGACTTTTGGCTGCGTGCGCGCAAGCCCCTCCACCTCCCCTCTATTCCCTCCCCTCGATTTAACTTTCCTACGTCGTTGAACGCGCTTTCTTCTGATAGGCTGCGAGCACTTGTGCAATTCGCTTTCTAATTGCATTGTAATCGCAATGTGACGCCTACTAAACATCATCTTGCTGATCCACTTTCATGCACGTATTGATTGACGGGAGACACTATTATTTCAGTGAACTAAATACTGTGACGTCTAAACAGTGGCTGTAATAAAACAGAAAGTTGTTGCTAATTTCACTTTTTATAACATACATACTAAGATCAGATGTGTTAGTAATTTACTTGTAACAAAATCTATTTAAGAAAATGTGTCACATAGCAAAATTTTTGGAATTTCTATTTCTATCTTATTATTTCAGTACATATAACGTATTTATAACATATTAGTACGTATTACTTTAATCCCACCAAATATATTTTCATGTTAATGATGTGCTTCCGTTTCGCTTCTGTCACATGGGTGTAAGGTCAAAAAATGTTTTCACTGC
This sequence comes from Thymelicus lineola, assembly GCA_963932265.1. Taxonomy (NCBI): domain Eukaryota; kingdom Metazoa; phylum Arthropoda; class Insecta; order Lepidoptera; family Hesperiidae; genus Thymelicus; species Thymelicus lineola. Next base: position 8,853,055 of record OZ010686.1, read on the forward strand.
TAATTACTTTTCTGTTATACAATAGTTGTTGTAGTAACGGCCAAGCCAAATATTTTGACTAAGGTGTAGATTTTGTGAAGTTAGGGTTTATAGAGTTAGGGTGTGTAGAGTTAGAAGGTTGACTCTACATAAGATCTGATAACTTTTTGATGTAGAGCCATATGGTCTAGTCTTGGTATCATTTGGCATAAAAGTGTGTTTGACTTTGGTGGAATTTCATTTTTTTTTCTAAGTATGACAATATATGGAAAACCCATACAAACTTCCATCACCTAAATTAAAGGGTAGGGGGTGATTTACTTAAAATCCTGAAATATGTATTTTATTTTTTATTAGTGCTAACTGTGCAACACTGAAGAAAAAAAATATTGCACCGTTTAGAAGTTACTCAAGTAAACTGAGTGTCCTTTTATAGTACCATTTCGAATAGTTCCACAAACTTAGTTACAAATTTTCACAATAACAGAATCTGAAACTAATTACATATATCATGTCCAATTAAATGACGAAATTAGGCAATAATCTTATCGGGGCAACGTACACCTGCGTATTTTACAGCGCGTTGTATCATGTAAAACTTATAAGTTACGACGCGTTCGAAAACGTTGTACGTGTGCTGCAGTGGTTTGCCTATTCTGCGTTCGATCGCGTTTGTAGCATGTATACGCGCGTTTTCGGCGCCGTAAAAATACGCCGTCTGCAGAGGATCTTCCCAAAATTGATGAGTACCGCGGTTAGGATCTGGGGTCATATCCACGGTCGAGCCATCTATCGTCCTAAATAATGTATCCAACACCATAGCCTAGTCCCTCGTCCCCTCGAGGATAAAATAAACACCTTATACGGTAAATCACAACCATATTCACATGCATGATTGTAGGCTGTAAAAAATATATCACTTTTTATAGACTATCAAAGATGTGGATAAAAAATTTACTCAGATGTCGAATGTATAAGAATAACAAGTGAAAACTAGAAATTTTATTGGTCTTTAACGTAAGTACGTCATGCCAACTATGCACGCGAATGACTGTTACTTTTTTATGAGAGACGTATTTATAATTATAACCCAGTATAACATTTACCTCATTATATTAACCTTTTTCTTTCTTCTCATTATATTTTCTTTTTAACATGTATTAAGAAGAATAAGAATTAACAATCATAACCATATTAAAATTTTTAGTTTAATATTTTAACTCGTTAAAGACTTAAATTAGCAGAAGACTTAAATTATTTAATTATTATTCATTTCAAACATTTGACTTATAGAGGACATTGCATATGTTTATGTTTTATTAAGTAACTAGATGTATTGTTTCTTATACTCACATTAAAAATATTTTCATAGTAATTTTATTTTTGAAAAGAGTGGGAAGGTAACATCTCCTCAAATCTATGTGTCAAACATGTCGCTTAGTAATTATAGTCGTTTGTAATTGCGGTTGGAATTGAAAGTTCTCCTTCTAGTGACTGCGTATAACACCTAACAAGTCTACATACCTACATATATCGAGTAAATGAACTCGACTAAACTTTACCTCATTAAGCCTATAACTAATGAAGCAAAGCAAAACAGAAACGACTTGATTCGACAATATTACATTGAAGTATTATTACTAGCGCTACCGATACCGCGAACACCATGTATGCCCCAATGCATTGGCTTTTGCTCGATTCGTTCGATTTTGAAAGGAGAACGGAGGCTCAATTTTGAAAATGGAACCTCCCGGGCGGGACACATTTTGTTCGAGATGTCTGTTCTATGACATTATACTTCAATGTTCTACTACGACAAATTGTTTAATGAATGTTTTAATTACGCAATTCAAATTAAGTAGATTGATATGTAATACATTATTAAACACCATCGATATTTCCCAATAGCCCAAAAAGAGTGCTATTCAATGTAAATGAAGTATTTTTGTACTTCCCGACTTTGCATATGCATCACTCGTTGTGTCAGAGGAAATGACTTAAAGAAGTGATCTATATACATAAGTAAGAGGGCGCTTTTGTCTTTACACATGTAACGGGACTCGTCGGCCGCTTTGTTTAGCATTCAGGGTCGAACTCGTATAAACAATTTACACCGTTCCTCGTAAAACCTTACAGACTAGAATAGTTTAACGTAATTTTTGACCTGTGTAGTCATATATTACAATTCCACAAAAACACGAGCTAAAAGCAGTTCACAATAGGTTATATGCTGCATCCAATTCAATGGTACAACCATCAGTAAAGTTACAGGGGTATAAGTTACATGAATAGTGAACGATCGAGACGAAAAGCAGTGGTTATAGTTTGAAGGTTGGCTAATTAATGATTTATGACATGACCTACACCGGATTTGAACTTATTAAAGCAATAACTCGTGTTATTAAAAATTAATAAAAAAAAAACAAAAAGCCCGACTGCATAAAAAACTAAAAAGAAAAAAATAAGCCCAGTAGTCCAGAACATTGTTAAAAGTAATAATACTGAACAACTAAGCCATAGAAGGATTAATAGTTGGCTGGTTGGCACGCGTTCTTCAACCAATCAAATCTTGTTTGTTTTTTCCCAAGCAGCCCTATAAAATTAAAATCTTATTAAAAACATAAATGTGAAATGAGTGCCATGTTACAAAAAAGAATTGAAATCTGGGTGCCAAGTTCTGTGTAGAAAAGCTTAAAATTTTAGTCACAAAAACACGAAATTCAAGCTCTACATTTGACTTGGTTAGTTTTTTGAAGAGTATTTCTGAAGAGTGCGCAGGAATTATTTGAATTAATTCCCCCTTCCCCGTTCCCCTATCGAACGACACGATTTAGGGCGAGTATCCATACTTTCGTTGTGAACATCCCGCCGGTACGGACGACGCGGTTTGCATCGTCATTCATTATGCGCACCGCGAAGGACTGGATTTGAAAAGCTTACACAATCAGGTGGGATTGTGGTCAAGCATTAACATATTTTAAGTAAAAAAAATCCTTTAAATCTTATTCACATTCCGCCATTACAATTTTCTTCAATGATATACATACCTATAAGCTAATTTCAGAGCAACAGATAATGAATCGGAAAGTAGGTACCTATCTAGGTATATTGTCACTAATTATGTAAAAGGTACACAATTAAATCAATTCTCGTTTTCGGCGTTTTGATTTACTATTGAGTACTTACAATCAATACATCACATTGTCACCTCTATTGTATGTAGACTTCACCTTAAAGTAAATAAATTAAGTTCAATGTATACTCATTCATAAAAATCCAGAATTTCACCTTCCGTTCATTGTTCCACGTAACATTTAGACCACCTCCTTTGGGCCAATTACTTAAATAATAATAATTAAATTAATAATAATAATTAAAGTACTATTATTATTGTATTTCTATATGGGGTATTACGTTTATGATAGTTTTTACTTGGTGTGTAAATGAATAAACTTTTCAAGCCAAGTATCAATAAAACATTATAAGCCCAGGATAAATAAAATACAACGATTATAAAGCACATTTAAAGATTTTATACAGCATTAAATTTTGCCAGGTTATAATTATGCCAACCGTCGTTACCATGACAGCATTTAAACCAAGAATAGGAGAATCATAATTATGTCATATTCTTATGTAAACATAATACAGTTTGGTTGCATTCGCCATCAGTAAATCAAATCCATTATTTCCTCGTATATTACAGATAACTTGTACTTTTCCGCTTCGTAAAATAGGTTAACGTTAGCAGGATAGCAAATTCATTACTGCAATTTATGTACCCTATAGAAATGGATTTTGGTTCATTGCACCGCGTGAGTATTATAATTTGAGGAGGCATGAAATGTACTCTACCGCTCTGCCCCAATGCAAAGATTTTTTTTATAATTATCCGACAACCGAGTTGACGATCTCTGACAGTAAGTGGCCACCGTTGCCATATCAGCAACACCATCACCGATGCGTTGCCGAACAAAAATAAAAAAAAGAAAAAGAAAAGCACTTTGTAATTTTTCACGTTTTGTGGATTTGCAATTTGCATCCTGAATCACGAAAATAAATGTCGGCAGTGTGTAAGATACGTCCCGCTTCTGAAATTATGTAATCCTAAAAGATTATATATTATAATTTCAGAATGTAGGTAATCTTAAATCCTTAACAATTTTATATTTCGAAATCCTTATTCCAAATGACAATTTCTGTGTAACTAGTGCTTGTGACAAGTGTCGTAAAATTTTCGTAAACTTTTCCTTATAAACTTGCAAAGTTTCTTGATATCAAAAGAAAAGACAAAACAACTCTGCGATATTTGATATTATTATCTTTAATTTACGTTCATCTATCTACACGGGCCACGTGGAATAATGACGGTCACAGAATAAATGTAATCGTGACAGATAAAACTAACCGTGTTGCTGCTCGAGATCTAGGTTTTCAGTACGATATTTTGTGGCTACACTCAAATGGATGTGTGTGTTCAAAATGTATCGAGGGCGCCTCTGTTTCACTGTTTTCGTGGTACAGTAGAGTCCCGGACGAATGAATTATTGGGTAAATATTCTCAAAGTTCCCCGCCTGTTTTAAATGCTGCTCTACTTATTATTTTGTTTATTGTGAATTATTTTGTTTTCGCTTACTTTTGTTTACTTTTATCGGTCTTAACAAAATTAATAACTTTTAACACACGAACGTATAGTGTATTTAAAACTTTGTATGCAGCAATAAAAAAGTCACTATGTATAAATATTCACAAAAGCAACCTTTTTTTTGTTTGAGAAAAGAAAGCACAATTATGTTGTAGTTTTATGACTACAACTACTACGTTTTAAGTGGGTCAAGTAATACGGTTAGGTAATCCTTTTCGATTCTAGAATATGACAATAGAAAGTCACAAACCCCCTTGACACTAAGTAGTAAAGTTGTGCAGCGTTTTCCCGCGATGAAACAAAAAGTAAGAGGCTGGTTGGCCCGGACAGCGTAGCCTTGAAGCGCTGAACAAAATTGGCAATATCCTGGAGCCGCGAGAAGTCCGATTGGCGAAACCTTGCGACGCGCAAACTCGGTCGACGAACTCCCCAAGGCCGGGCCGCCGCTTTCTTTGTTAGCCTGTCGCAACACCGGCTTCCAATTCAACCTCGACACAGCTGAACAACGCTCAGTACCACAACTCTACGTACGAGACTGTAAAAAACCGATACTTAGGACGACACTACTTAGGACTAAACTGGAAAGATATCGATGATTGAGTGATTATATTTTACAATTTATTTCATACACTTAGTTGTAACTCTACTGGAAATGCACAAATTCTTCGAATGGCTTTATGATTATTTGAAAAATTCTAGATCCATCCATCAATGGTGCCGTTTAAGTGCAAATGAAGATTTATCAAAAAGAGTCATTTCATAAATACATGGTAAAATAAGTAATAAGGTATACATTCTAAGTTTAGTTCATAAATGTGTTTATAAAGAGTTCATTAAACAAATATTCAGATAAGCTATATTGGAACGAACACATCAGTGCCAAAATAAGCAGCACGTGTTTGATACGGCAAACATTTATTTCATGAAGTTTGTACAGTCGACGTGAAAATATTAGGGAAAGCCCCTAACACAGAGTTTTTCACGTTTAATCCGTATGTTACATAAGCTCCTAGTAACACACGTAAGTACGTTACGTTTACGTAAGATGGATCTATTCAATCACTTACTATCGTCTGCCAGTTACGTAAGCAACTTTCCGTTCTGCTATTCTTTAGTTAAACTGGAACAGTTAACGAATGTCCTGTAATATATTATAAGGTACATAAATAAAATACACCCAATAAAATCAGTACAGTTGCTTATTTAGATGCGTTTAATGTCTGGAATAAAGAACACAAATATACGCGAAGTTATGTCAATTATCTGAACCTTCGTTCTTTTAAAATATATTGCGGTAATTGAATTGCTCAGATTAGGCACAGATCAGAACAGGATTAGTAACAGTACTAGTTTATTGCTATTATTTGTAAAGTGTACAATGCAAGTGCAACTGAATAAGTAATTTATGTTTGAAAGGAATTCGTTTTGTTATATTACAAATTACAATATAAATCGTCGCTCTGAGATTGACAATGGAGGTCATACGTATTCATGTTTTACAGCTGGAGCGTTGTTTCGCAGGTATCGTAATAGGACCCATGGCCAAGTTGCAAAAAGCAGGCGCGTGCGCAGGTAAGTTGCCAACGCGCCGTACCGATGGAGGCGGGGAGGGCGAGGAGGGCCACTTTCACCTGGCGAGGCTGCGCGGGCGTCGACCCCCGATGCCCTACTCCACTAACCCACTATGAACTAACCGAAACACTAGGTACACTTTCGTTGCTGCTCAGGTCGTCATTAGGCACGAGGATGCAACTTGCGTCGATTCGCAGACTAGTTGCACCACTGTTGCGAGAACCGCGTTCTCATCTCGCGCTAAATGGTGGGGTGGATGACTCGGAGATAGTGGCCGAGAACAAGTAGAGAGTTGCCCGAGTCACTGACTTGCGTAAGACTTGTTATTGGCGAGAGTGAAAGTGGCAAGGCGCTGTCTCCATATTAATGAGTGCGAAACGGGTGCGTTGGACTAGCCGACTCCGGAATTCACAGCACTGGGTTAAAGTGTCACCGAACTGCTTTCTGACAAACATTGCGTAATTTCACTTTTGCTTTTCGATGGTGACGCTATTGTCAATATTTACCAGTAGATATTTTTACTTTACATTATTTTCTCCTACGCGGTGCTTTGAGGCGGTTATCAGTCAACGGATTGATGTATGACAGTCATTGCGTAACTTTACTTTGGGTGTTTATGCCGCTATTGTCAATTGGTTACGGAACTTACGGGTAGATTTATATTCCAATATTATTTTCCCCTGCACCATCAGAGACGCACTCAAATCACTGGGTTAAAGTGTCACCAGACTGCTTTATGACGATTATTGTGTCATTTCACTTTTGCTTTTGATAGTAGGTACACTAATTGTAAATATTGACCGAAACCATTTTTACTTCATAATTTGTTTATAACTTATTGCTTGTAAGTATAAAGGTTTATAAGGAATAACATAAGGGTATTAATATCATAATTAGCTTAGAGATGAAGCTGAATCCGCTTCTGTATATTGTGGTTACGTAATTTGAATACGTAGTTAATTATGTCGATCATTCTAGGATTTTTTATAGTCTGTGCAGCATCAAAACCGGGTTACATTGTATTAAATGATAAACAAAAACAACGCGACAAACAAAGAAAAATAAATTATCATGAAATGTATTTGGGTTTATGATGACACGAACTGAACTTCTCAATTCTTCTTTACCAATTGATATCGTCACACCTTTACCAAGCACTATATTTTCATTCGCATCATCATTACTATAGTAATCTGGTAATTAGATAGATAGTATTAGATATAAATATGTGTTTAAAAGTTGACAAAAAATGTAGTAGGATGTAAGTATCTACACACAATCTTTAATCACTAAACTTCATTTTCTTAAATTTTTAAATACACCTACTCTGACACTACAACGAACTAATTGCTGATAAATTACATTTTTGTGTTAATTTAAGAAATTGAAGTAAAACATATAGATTTACGGTATTTGTGGTTTTGTAAATTAAAACACAAAATTTTAATAATATAAAAAATTTAAAACATGTTTATTTTTATCTATTACCTGTCAAAAATAGAAAAGAATACAATAAAAGCTTTGTGCATGTGCATTGTGCATACAGACAAGGATACCATCATTAAATACTCATGGGGTCAAGTACATTGCTTCACACTAGTAAAGAGTTCATTTGTTCTGCGAGTGCTGCCATCTATTGGATAGGTATATCCCATAAATCCCGCTTCGAGTGCTACAATAACAGATTTATGGTCGTAGCGCACATATCAACTCGGAAAGGGATCGGCACCGGATCGCCTCGCCGTCAACCTAACGTAAGCTCGGCTACGGCTAGGCGACGCCGCGCTTACGGCTAGGCGACGCCGCGCTTACGGCTCGCCGGCCGCTGGTTGACGGAATGAATGACAGCAGTTCGCCGACGCAGCGGTAGCCGCGGCGCCGCGGCGCGGGGCGTGCACGAGGAAACGGAAAGTCGACGGATAGCGTACGGTGAGACGTAAGCGCGGGTACGGCAAGTCGTCCACGCACCGTACCGCGGTTCGTGAGCTTGTCTCGAGGCGAGGCGATTACGTTACGGATCCGATAAGTGTGCTTTACAGTAGGGAGTTTCATACAAAGAATACTGACATGCAAGAGTTGATACGTTTACGTTCCGTTTACGAGTTGATATGTGTGCTATGACCATTAAATTGAGCGCCAACTGATTCTATTATGGATGATGCACACTGTTCGAGAAACTACGATAGTGACACGCAACAGGTCTATTATATTTGATTTATGCAGAGTAATTTAGTTGAAGTGGGTCCGAAAATAAACTTATATTAATACACGCTTAGTAAAATGCTGTGATTTATTTATAGTTTAAGTTATTTTCAACATATTATTGTGATGTTGAAATGTATTTAAATTTATATGTCCTGAATATGAGAATTCTTAAAATTGATTGCAGTTTGTTAATTTGCTAGAAGCGTTGCGAATCTACAAAGTTACATAGGGACATATTTGAAATGGTTTGCGCGCGAATTGTAAAGTCCGTATAGTCTCTTAGAGACAAAGTTGGAGTAACTCGTTTCATTGCAGTTCTAATTGCATGTTGCTTGCATTCAAAAGCAAATCTTTTTTATAATTATGTAGAACTAGCATACGGTTATATAGTTCACCTGATTTAAGCAGCCGATTGACTTATCTAAAGACAATTAAAGTTTGTTACAAAGTCAGTTCTTACTTCTATTGTTTTTAATGCTAAATTTAATGCTCAATAAACATACCTTATTTTTAATCAGTTTGTGCAACAATTCTGGAAATTTAATTCATTACTCAGTTGCACAAAGAACCATAAAAGTAGAAACAAAGCAGACGGCGATACATAAAAAGTGTTAAACGACTATAACGATAACTTTAACAGGATCAAATAGATGTAATAGTTGGATGACGTAGCAAATAGTTTATCGGTTGAGCCTCGGCCGGTGTACATACACTTTAAATTCCGCTGGTAGTGGCGCGGCGCTCGCAGCGGCCTCGGGCGGGGGGCAACGAACGCTGACTAGGCCGAATGTATTACAGTCCGAGTCGACCGCGGCCGCTCCCTACCATGAGTAGGGTTGGCGATATCCTGTGTGTGTGAAGTATTGCGCATTTTTAATGAAATGTTGGGTTGTACTACATATATTTTAATGTACATTAAATTGTTCTAATAGCTTATTTTTAACTCGAAGTGTGTTCATAGCTTTTTATTACTGAAGCCTTAATATTTTAACTTGAGTTTTTGTGAATTTTTAGCAACTTAAATAAAGAGCCGTATTTTAACTGTTACTATCATTTCTAAAAATTGATCATAAAATATTTTTTCACATTTTCCTTCTGATTTAATTATAAAATAAACATTTTTTTTTAAATAAGATAATACAAAACACTGAACTAATACAAATACAAAACTACGAAAAAAATATTTTGTTTTTTGATACATATTGTGCAGTGTGGCAGCCCTATTCTCTGTTTGAGATCCAGCCTAGGTTCGCCTCTTACCGCACGCCGATACCTAAGGCCTATCTTTCATTACGTCAAGGTGAAGCAAGCCTACAGCTCAAGCTTTGCAAGCGCCGCTCCATACACCTAAGCTTTTATGCCATTCTTGACACATTAACATTATATTTTGTTGTTGCTTCTCGGATCCTTTGTCTTTCAATTATTTAAAACATGCAGTCACAATATGTTTTGTTACAATATGTATGTTTATAACTTACTAGGAAATCGCCCTCACTTCCCTTCAGGAAAAATAGTAAAAAAAATATATTATAGCTTATGTCACCCGGGGATTGTGTAGCTTCCCAACAGTGAAAGAATTTTTCAAATCGGTTCGTCAGTTTCGGAGCCTATTCAGTGCAAACAAACAATCAAATCTTTCCTCTTTATATTATTAGTATAGATTATTACTTACTTTTTTTAGTAAGTTTTTGTTTTCTTTACTTAAGTTTTGTTCATGGCGTAGGACACAACTAACTTATACAAATTATACAATTCTACAAACTCACACAGTATTAGCTCATGTTGGTTGTTTTATCTTCGGTTCTTAGGTGCACAATTACCTACATTATAATAAATTATAATAATTCTTCACAAAAAAATAACCGCCTTCAAATTTAGGGATAATTCAAAAACTACTCGTCAGATCTTGCTCCAATTTAAGTGGGATCACATGAGAAGCACCAGTTTTCGATTAAAAAAAGAATCATCAAAATCGGTTCACCCAGTTGAAAGTTCTGAGGTAACAAACATACAAAATACAGTAGAATTGAATACCCCCTTCTTTATTGAAGTCAATTAATAAAAATTTCCATTTTTATTCCTTAGATATGACCTAAGGAACCTAAGACTTGTAGGTAACCCCGTGTATTTATATCCCTATACATATATACCTACCCGTGTATGTGTATTAATAGATAGTATAGTATATACTATCTATTATATAAATTATATAATAATATATTTTTATGTGTAACCAACCGGAATGCTTGATTACCTACCCTACTTTTTTACATGGCTCTTTTACCTACTTTTCCTTATTTTATATTAGGCGTGCAAGTGAGCTTTTTATGCCTTATTGTCTAAGCACCAGCGAGTATCAGAAATGATACGCAATATTATTGAGGTGCATAAATGTATTTTTAGTGTATGTGAATAAATGAATTTGAATATGAATACTATTATTGCTTCAGATGCTAATATGTATTTGTGAACTTAGGATCATGTTTTTCGAAGCGAAGTAAATTCGAGTTTCTAGCTAGCCCTACTAAAAGTAGTAAAATAACGTTCGTGCAGCATTAAAATAGTTAATATATGTTGAACAGAAGTCTAATTATCGTCTTCACAGTTGATGGCTCTCGTAAGCTTTACAGATTTACTTTCATACGGATGTTGCACGCTAGCCGCGTTAAAAATACACTGGTGGACAGAATCAATTAGTTCTTTTTATTGGCCATATTAAAGAGAATATTATGATTAAAATAATATATGAATAACATTTATTTACGAGTTGTTATCTTATAACAGCCGACAAATGATTGGTAAACGTGATCGTATTTGGTCATAGCTTAAGTAGGTACATCTGCAGCTCTAGTAGCGTTAAAGAAACGTAAGTACCAATAAAAAGGTAAAGTAAAATCAATTGTTTTTATATCATCAATATTTTACTGAAGGATTATAGGTACAATAGTAATTATTAGATATTCTGTATGACTTTATTTGACGTTAGCTTAGCTTTCCGAAAAGCTGGCAGATTAAAAAAAATGATCACGTGACTTTAACTTTGACATTATAATAAGATTTTAATACAAAACATTTAAAAGTTGCTTTAATTTTTCTTTACATTTTTTACGTTTAAATAAAACAATCAGCCATTAATTTGATAAGACGTCATCTGCGGGTGTCTCTTAGTATTCAGATTTATTCCGTACATTTTTATGTGGAATAGTAAATAATTCGCTGTTAAATTCGCCAGCATTAGAATGCGAATTTGCGCGCGACTCACGTTCGCAAGATAAGTCAGTCAGGGTCGGCGCGGGGCCGACGGCCGGCCGTGCACCCGCTTGCGACAACGCTCCCCTCGCCCCGCACCACCCCTCCCCCTCCCTCGCCCCTCTTAACGCCGCTCCATCCGAGCCAGCAAACCATAGGGAAAACAACAATATCCACGTTGTACATGAGCTGACGAGCTCGTCACAAACATGTTTGTCACTTTGTCACCCATCACCATTTCAATCAACATTAACTTCGATAAATCTGTCAACAGCGAACGCCAGTTAGACTCCTCACTCTACTTTTAAAGATTTCGTAAAGCTTATAAATTCTTATTCTTCTTCTTGCAAAGTACCTGAGTGTTTAAAATTAAATCTATAGTTTATCTTTGCCGTAAGCTATTCTGTTTTCTGTGCCGTAACATAAAGATGAACTAGATTTCGCAGACGTCTACTTTTTCAAGATAAATGTCACTACAGTCGTTATGGCCGAAGGATGCCGTCATCAAACTTTAAAGATAGTCAGTGATAGATACATTTTTAGTACAGTCAGAGAGCACTGGAACACGGTGGGACTTATGCCGATACAATGACGGATGGGTGTCGTAAGAGGCGACTAAATCCGGCCCTGTGCTGGTAGGGCCCTTGGAGGGATTATATTAGTAATATAGATTTTTATTCTTAATTAATACCATTATTACTATTATTATTTCTCTATGGGGTTCTCTGGGATAGCTACCACCTTTGAGGTGTGGTGACTCGTCGGTGTTCAAGCCCCCAGCGGCTTGAGAGTTCTAGAGTTCTTGAGTTCTTTCTTTCTTTTTTTTCTTTTTTTCTCGGCCGGCAACGCATCAGTGATGCCTTTAGTGTTGCTGATGTTCATGGGCGGTTATAGCCACTTACCATCAGGTGGATCGTCAGCTCGTTTGCCGGTTATTTCCTTAAAAAAATGTATGTGTTTCTTCCTTTTTTTCTTTGCCGGCAACAAATCGGCATATCTACGATGTTACAGATATCTATGGGAGATGGTATGACTACTAAACATCAGGTCGCTCGTCTGCACTCTGCTCGTTGTCGTCTATTTAAGAATTTAATCTATACTAATATATAAAGAGGCAAGATTTGTTTGTTTGTTTGCATTGAATAGGCTCCAAAACTACCGAACCGATTTGAAAAATTCTTTCAGTGTTGAGAAGCTACAGTATCCCTGGGTGACATAAGCTATATTATACTATATTTTTACTATTTTTCCGAATTAAACGAGGGCGATTTCCTAGTCTTACATAAATAAACTAATACCCGTATTATACCAAACCCTAACTTCACATTTTTACTTTTATTTAATTAAAAGTTGAAATAATATAAAATAAACAGCATATAAAATGTGAAGACTAGCAGAATAATTATTTTCTCCTCATTATGGTCTCTAATGGTTCAACTTTTAGCCCAACACATAATCTGGTCGATAGATGTAAACTTAATTCCATTCCTGTATCCCTTGGCACTTGTCCTAATTCTACTTCCTTCTGTTACGCTTAGTAATTATGAAAATTGATTATGTAGCTAGTAAGGGATTGGTAATTATTTTACTCTATTATAGTTAGTTTCAGGACTAAAACCATGTCCAGTGAGGAGCATTGTTCCAAAAAGCTAAAAGGTAATAACTTTGAAAAATTGCAGTAATTACAATTGTGTTTGTTTATTAAGTATTATCATTGTTATTATATTGCACATTTAAATGATTAAGTAGAACATAAACATAATAATTACTTTAATTTACTATTTTTAATTATTTTTAATTGACAATTTAAAAAATAACCTTATTAAATATTTGCATTGCATATTTACATATTTACTTAGATATAATAATACTTATAAATATTTAATAAAATAAATATATTATACTTTTAATTAATTGGCCCTAATACAAAGAGACAGACAGACCAATATAGATTTTACCTATCCAAAAATGTATTTATGAAAAATAATTCATCAGAGACATTTTATTTCAGATGAGCCAAATTTTTTTTTTCTATTATTTAAAATATTTGAAACATGTAGATAGGTATGTATCTCAGAAAAGAAGTTATTTCACTTCTTATCTTCTCAAATGCTACAATATAATATTCTACTCCTCATTTTTGAAAACCGCGTATTAATTATTTATTTAATTGCAATATTTTTTGTCCAATCTGAAGTTTCAAACAGAAAATTAGGTTAAAGCAATTATTGCAACGTGGTTAATGAATAGTGCTAGAGGTTAATAATTTATTGAAAACGAGAACAAGTATTCAGGGCAACTGATATTTCAAATTAAGTAATTCGTTAACCCTAGACTGATGGGTGTTGGTTGTGCGAATGTAACTGGTAATACTTGAGGGAGGGTGGTACCGAGGTGGTAAGCGGCGATGGCGGCACAGGGAGCGACCTACTTACAGTACGATGACCGCGTTATATTTAGCCTCGGCTCCCAGTATTCATTGCATCCTACACTTATTTTCATACGTTATCGCATACGAATATACTGCATTCGTTGCAGGCTAATCCCGAAACAAATGTGTAAAATTTGTTTGATTTAAATTATGGTGACTAGTTATTAGAGATGTAGACAGTAATGGGTTAAATGAAAGGTTGATCAACGCCGGGCAAAAAAAAACAATTTTTTTCTTAAATTTTACATAGTTAAATGCTTTGTAAACAATTGTAGAAAAACAATATACTAGAGTTAACCTTTATTCTTCATAATATTTACAAGTGTGTTAAGTCTACTGAACCACACTTGGCGAGCGTCGTGGACTTGTGGGTATCTTTGTCTCTCACAGTATGACAGAAGATCTGGAGCCTAGCTGACCTACTGTAGTTATGGGTTGTGATGACAACCGTCATCAATTTAATCCTTCACACTGAGGCGATAACTCTTCATTACGCAACCACAAAGCTGTACAAACGAACTCTCTAATCAATTAATTAGTCAATTAATTGTGATGACGACAACCTCTCATGTGATTGTTAGTTTTACTACACATTTACACAAAGTTATTAGTTGCTAACAGCCAGCTGTGATTGAGGGTTAGGACGATTTTTTAAACGTTAACTACATTTATTAAACTACATTTATTAATAATATAAACGGTAATAACTACGGGGTTGTCAATTGTGCCCATAACATTGCCTGAATTTTTGGAGTCAGATAAAATGAGTCGGCTTAAGGTACAACATTATTCCGTACAGTAAGATTTAGGATTCGTTGCCAATCTGGATCCCTGACAGACACACAAAAGCTCTTAAACTTACCTTACTTTATAACAAAATATATTTTCGTAGACATGTTCCCGTAGCACTTACCTGCAACAAAAAACAAATATATTTATTAATATACAAGAAGATAGCAAATAAATAAAAACCTTCCAATAATAACGCTAAGTTTTATTTCAATCGCGGCTTAGAGTATATTTAATAAATAATGTTAATAAATGTTTATGTTGTTAAAATTAATGTTTGTTCAAAAGTGTTTTGAGGCTTAAGTTTTGATTTGTTTAATTTATAATTAAATAATAAAATAAGGAACAGAGGAATAATGACCAAAAACATGTAGAGGTAAAATTTTAGTGTACCAAGTCACTAATGAACATCAACCAATCTATCAGACCAAACTATTTGAAATCGTCATAGTTGACTCGCTTCTTGCGAATACTTCCAAAGACTCGTCATTTAGTGAGAGCTAACATCCACAACCTTCAAATCGAATCACAAAGCTGAATAGTAAAACCAGCTGTAGGTAGGTAATATTTTTTTTAATCAATTTGTATGGCAAACGGTGTTTTTATGATTATAATGATAATAGAAAAATGTCTTGTGATACTTTAACATAACATAATTCATTTAATCAAGGCGCATCGAAAAAAAAAACGAAAAAAAATTTTGTTTTTATTTTATGATTGATTCTTTTCTCAACATGCTACAATAAAATCTGAGAGTACAGCGTCTCTTACTAAACACGATATCCTATTCTAAATTATCCTAACCAATGATTAAATGAAAGTTAAATTTAAACATAAAAAACTACTTATATTGTGTATTGAACATTGGGTCGAGGAGAATGGATTTCAATGCAAAAAATGCAGTTTCTTCTCTTGGATTAACACTACAAAACGACATTCACAGGTTTCGCGCAAATCTGAACCTATTATTATCTTATAGTGAAACACTTGAAGTTAGCTCACTGCTGCTGTCAGACTCAGCATATTTGCCTAATTGATCAAATATATGGAGTTCAATCCTAGCGCGCGGGGCATTAGCAATCATAAGCCTTGTGGCCAAAGTTGAAAGTTGTTTGCGATAATATGCTGGCGTTCGAGTCGTTACGTTGTCATCGTCCTAATTTTGCAGTGTCCTCGTTTTTGAGGTCAGCCTCTATCGGGGCAACGAACTCGTGCCCTTATCGCAGGGAGAGCGGTGGGGGGACGGCACGGTAACGAAGCGTTTCTCAGTAAGAACTTTTAGTTAACCTACTCTGCGACAGATGGCGCTCTTTTATTCATGAGTGAAAGTTATTATTGGAATAAATCTGTCTTTAAATTCAATTGAATCCTTCTTTAAAATTTAATCCTAAGGGAAAATAAAATGTTTATTGAGATTCGCTTTAATTTTTTTTAATATAATATATTCGAAGATTAACTATTGGCTCGTGAAATGGCAGTAACTCTGGGATGTCTGAAGCAAATTGCTACAGTTCTCAGTTGTCAGTTATCTAGTTCGGTCCCGCACGCACACAGACAAGCGCTCGCACGGCTACGCGGCTGCTAGCTGCGTAGCTATGTGTCGGTAGGTACGGGCCTGGGTCGACGAACGGCAACCAGGGCAGCCTTGCTCTGTCCTCCGCGCCCTATTTCTGTCGCCACAGCGCTCGCTCCCCGCTCCCCGCGCCTGCCGCTCCCCCCACAACCCTCCACTTTGGAAATTACTTACTCCAGATATGACTTTCACAGATTAGACTAAATGTGACTTTATTTAGGCCAATGGGTTTGTTGTCGTTGTCACCATGGCGAGTGTTTTAGTTTTGCAATTGAGATCGAGGATACGTTCCCATTTGAAACCATGGTGTACTCAATAGAAATACGAGAATTATAAGTCACTTCTATCATTCTATGTCTGAGTGGTATGATAAAAAATATATATTTGGTGACATGTTTATTTCGAGATAAGAATCATCATCGATTTGACACGGTTTCTTTTGACCTCAGGATGTGTTATTTGACACTATTTTATAGAGCTGTATGTAAAACCATGACGATGAAGTTTTATTATTGAAGACTTATCCAATGGTGCTATGTGTCTTACCAATCGAAGGTCAACAAACAACGGCAAGTTAATAGCTTCAAGGTGCTAAGTGCTAACGTGGGTATTTTATTTTAAATTTTCACAGTCCCCGACCATGAGTTTGTTGAACGTATTCGATAGGACTAAGCAAATATTTATTCTATTACATCATAATATCAATAAGCAGGTCGTATTTATTTCTTTCTAAGGATGTAACATAAATAAATTAAAAATCGAATGCGGCTCTACATTCACTGTAACTTACGAGTAAGAAACAAGGCACGAATAATGGATGAAAACAATGTGATGTGAGCTAGTACACTACCTACCAATATTAGTTGCCTTGTAACATACCTATGATGTTACTTATAATAAATACTTCTTTTGTAATTAGATAATCACTAAGTTACCAATAATTTAGCATCAGCCCTTTTATTCTGAAGTCATGACCACGATCTAAACTAAATCAACTTTTTTACTTTTACTTTCAATAAAAAAATCTAAATCTACAATTTTATATGTAATGTGAAGGCACAATACAAAACTATCGTATGACCTCTGAAAATACCGCTCTGTACTTAAAGTTGCGATGTCAAGGGGCTTTTAGTGCCCACTTTAATCGCGCAATAAAAGCAATAGATTATTTTCGTAGCTAATCCTTGCGCAGTTTTGTTAGAAATATTCACTAACGGATGAAGCTGAACTGTATGGGCTTTCAATAGCTCCACATCATAATAAATAATTATAAGTTTCTTAAGGTGATACAAAAAGTAAAAGGCAAATTTCAGCCTTCAAGTTTCCTGCCGCCTGTCACTTATGGCACTATTCGTTTATTTGTTTGTATGGGGACATACAGTTTTTCCCCCGATGAGTTTTCGCAATTCAAAACTTTGTCACAAGGAAGGCTGTGTTGTTTCACGTTTTATAGAATTTTAAACTCAAACCGCGAATAAATTCCTAGATTGAAGCATCACTAACAATAGTAGGTACACGATATTGAGGCCGGAAAACGTCAATGAATATAAATGCATCTTATGAAAGGGCAGACGACATTTGAATTGGTTGGGAACTTTGAGAGGTGGCAGAATCTCAGTTCGTTGCGTGTCTAATATTCGATTTGAAACTCGCCCACTCCTACGCTAAATCTAGTGTAATGTATAGTAACGTCTTCGTAACCGCCTTTAGTATTAGAAGGTATTGTATAACGTTCAATTGTAATCGGGTGTCGTCAATGCATGACACGTTCTAGTGACAAGCACACATGCGGGGATGTGTTAGTGTGCGTGTGACGTGGCGGCGAACGGCTTGTGACGCTGGTTGCGTCAACTTTTACTCGCACTTTCTCGCCGGCGCTTGCGCAACCACCAGCGCAATACTGGTTCAGTGGACTCCATGGTGACAGCTTTTCTCTTCGCCGTGAATAAATTCAACCGCAATTGCGTCACCGATTAGAACTCGTACATAAATGCATTTGATAATAGAGGTATTAATGTCATTGTGCATGAAAACTGATATGTAAACTAGAAATAAGGATTTCGCCATTATTCCAGATTTTTTTCCAGAGCTTACACAAGTTGTTAGTTCTTATGATATAAATATCATTACGACTGAACAAACAAAGAACGTACTATGCAATTCGTAACCAACTGAGTAAGTATATCGTCCGTGAATACACCTGATAAACTACACTACGAGATGACGTTTTTCTTTCTAAATACAATAATAAGATTATTGAGTGGAGTAATAGTAAAAATTCATTGAAAGCTGGTAGTGGTAACGGGACAACGAGGGGGCAGCGCAGGTGGAGGGGGGCGCACGAGGTACGTGCCCTAGTTTCGCACGGGTGCATGAACTCTAACGAGGTAAGGCCACCGACCGCTGCGCTCTGCGAGTGAAACTAAACCTTACTGCTAGTGGATTACGTAACAAATCTGTTTGCATGCGCCTCGAGCAGTATATCGTCACTGAGTAAGTATTGATATGACACGAAGGAGTTGAGCGTGTGACGCTAGATCCAGCTGCGACACGACCTTCGCAATTATCGTCCTCGTGAGATCCGGCCATACTGTCACTTATTGGTACCTGCACCTCGGAATACTGCACGATATTTATGCCAAATGCCAATAAAAAATGTTAACAGGAATCCTCAGTATGTAAGAGTATCGTAAAATAAAAATCATCTGGATGTCTTCAAGTATTGCGCTTCATCATTTAACTACTTACCATCAGATGGAATGATTATGTTTAATAGGATTTATTATGAGTAAAAAGAACAGAAGAAAAGATCTATCAGTGCATAAAATTTACTTTTTGTTGTCGTTGAATCAATTATATTTTTTATTGGAAACAATACACAGATAAAACAACAAGAGTTTGCTTAATATTACACGCGACACGATTTGTACACTGTTCACTGTTCAGCCGCTGGGTGCCGTGGTATGGCGTAAATAGGTCAGTCAAACTTTACTATAAAGGGAACCGGAGGAAATTTTTACATCGCGATCGATTCCATTTATTATGAGGTAAATGTAGACAGAAATAAGTACCTAGGTTGTGAAGTTGTTTGTAAATACATTTAGGGATGGGATCGCATTCATTAGAATGGGAGACATTACGGTAATATTCCACCACGTTCTGCGCCGGATGGGTGTCGTAAGAGGCGACTAAATCCAGCCCAATGGTGGTAGGGCCCCTCGGAGGGGACATATTATTAATATAAATTTTAATTATTAATTAATAGGATTATTACTATTATTATTTCTCCATGGGGTTCGCCTGGATAGCTTAATATAAACGACTCGTTGTGTTCCGATTGGGGGCTTGAGAGTCAGTTCTTTCTTTCTTTTTCTTCTCTCTTTCTTGGCCGGCAACGTATTGGTGATGCCTTTGGTGTTTATTTATTTATTTATTTATTTAATCTTTATTGAACCAAAGAAAAGTGGTACAATAGGCGGACTTAATGCTAAGTAGCATTCTCTAACAGTCAACCTTCAGGATGTGCAGAGAAAAGTTGAAGGCGGTACAATAACCACGGAGAACAAAAATTTATATACCTATTAATATTGATGAATAGAGGGGAAATAATAAAAAGAAACAATGATACATATTGACAGAGAAAAATAATGCTGAAAAGTGATACAAGATAAATATATAAATACTTACATTAATAACATAAAGATAGATAGATTACATAAAATGATTTTAATACGAGAGTTGCTTCAAAAAGAGAGCATGAACATTTTTTTGAAAGAGACTTTAGAGCGCAATTGTCTAACATCCTTTGGAAGAGAGTTCCAAAGCCGAATAGCTTGGTAAACAAAAGAATTGGAAATAAAACAGGTGCGATGAGAAGGAAAAGCAAGAGTGTGTTGAGGTGTTGCTGATGTTCATGGGCCGTCGCCCATGCTAAGTAATGGTAAGTGGCTATGACGATAAGTGACTATCAGTTGGATCGTCAGCTCGTTTGCTGGCTATTTCCATAAAAAAAATGAACTAAATAGGTTTGAATATTTTGATTGTTACATAAATCAATTTTCAAGCGTCCACAAATAGGTACTCGTACCTCATTATCAAGAAGTCAATGCGTATATAAATATGAAAGGCAGCCCTTGTTTTATCAGTTCCATAATTCCATATATTTTTCCACAGCCGGTGACAAAGGCAGCTGGAGCGTCAAGCGACATGAATAATTCTATTGTTTTTGTATATGGGTCACGTCGTAGTTATGCGTAAACGGATGTCGCACGTAGGACTGTAGAGATGGAACAATCTTCATAACTGTATGGATCTTGTTATAATTAGAACAACATTTTATGTTTGTGACTCAGACGGGTTGGAGAATTCTCGCATTTACATAAGTAACATTTACAAATATATTACTGAAGAACTATAATATAACCCGCAGTATACTTACTAGGTGGAGAAAATTTATATCCTGTACCCACTAAGTGAACATCCCGCCGGTAAGGACGAGGCACATGGCTCGTCATTCGTTATACCTACGCACCGCCAAGGACTGGAATAACTTGCCTGCGTCGGCGTTCCCGCCTGCCTATGATGTGGATGTCTTCAAGAAAAGAGTGAATAGGCTTTTACCAAGTTAATGTGCTCACCACCTTGGACCACATCTCCACTTACCATCAGGTGGGATTGTGGTCAAGCATTACGTTATTTGTGTAAAAAAAAAAAAAAAAGTGACGTTTAATGGACCAAATTTAATGTACCACAATAGTGTATGTATGTACCTACAGTAAGAAAAAGTAACGCTTCATTATTTGTTTCTTTTTTAATATAATTTTGGATATCAAATAAATAATGCAATTTTCGTGAACCAAAATAACCCCGTAAAATAAAAGAAAAAGAAATTCTGACAATATTATTAACAGATTAAAATTCCAGTAAAATAAAAAAGCTAGATAAAGCATTCCTAACAAAAAAAATTACATATCTAACATATCTTGGAAGTGAGTATGTGTGTATAAATGAAGCGTTCGCGTTGCCAACTTTCAGTTAAATCCCCTTGAAATTTTAGGAAATAGTTCAGTTATAGACTTATTACTCCATAGAGACGATATAGTTATAATAATTGTAAATAAAGCAGCTATTTTTGGTTTTGTGATACCAGATTTTTCAACACCTTAATGCCTTTCGAATTATATTTGCTTTGTTTAAAAATTACTTGAATAAAAAATAAAAGGTCGTCAAAACACATGATAATTAAACGACATTATGAACACACCAAGAGTTAACGTACGTAAAATAATTACGTAATTAATTAATTAAATAAAACAACTTAATTCTGCAGAGTTTGAAAACCTGCAATTCTGTTTTGTCACTATTCATAAAGTGCTTTAAAAAAAGTAATTCGTTTGCAAGAGGCCAAATTCCAATAATAATATAAAATACTCTCTGCAAATAGGTATTACGCGCAGTAACGTAAATAATAATTGTAAAGGATCCAATTCCTAGAAAATCGATAAAACATGCCCATCAACATGTAAGTGGGTTATCAAAAGGGAAACATCAAATGCTGAGGTTGAGAAATAATTAACTAAACAAAGCTGTATTTGGGAAATCCGGCTGTTTAAAATCGTTGTTCCGTTGTGTGCACGAGGTGCATTCAGTGTAAACAACCTATAACTGGAACGATAAACTGCATTAAGAGCAGCCGATGCTCGATAGTTAAATAGTTATCTAATTAGTTGAACTGATAACTAATCGAACCTTTGGTAGAATCAAAGCCTATACAACATTTTCGAGTACGAAATGATTCACAATACTAGAAGCATCAACGGCCGATACAAAGAGTCTCGGGCATTGTTTACTCAACCACGCTTACTCGTGATAGAAGCAAAGTTTTAAGTCGTTCAAATATTTTGACGGAGTTTTATGACTGCGCTTACTTTTATGACATTAAAGGTTATGTCACCCATCAATTTGTCATGTCTTGCAGTCTTATTACAAACGTTTATATGTAACACGAACGGTCGTCGTAACAATGGAAGTCGATGACTTGTGAATAACAATTACCGCCTTCAGTAAACTTATACTCGTAGTAAAAAATGTGTTTAAACAAAAATACCACTGGTTCGTTAGGTGTGGCGTCATTTTATAATATAATAAGATATTAATTAATTACGTTTATAAATATAGAAACTCTCAATCGAATTTCAAATATATAGTAGACTACAGCGCCCTAACCTAACCTAACCTAACCTATTCCTTTCAAAGTAATGCTGCATCATATTGCTAAAACATATAATTATTTATTGTGCAAATTTGTGCTCCATCTTTAGTCTTTCAAAAGTTACTAGATCATTAATAGACAGACCTCAACGTTTGTAATAGTAGGTTTACAGTAGGTAGGTATATATATAATATTATAGGAGACTTCTTGAAACAAACGCTTTGGCACTATTTCAAGTTATTTATTTTGAAAGACTACCAAACTTGTTTATTGTTTACAGTAATAAGAGTTGCATAGGTAATGTGTTCATTTTTAGCGACAGCGCACAAAATATTGCGAATATTGCACAATCATACTTCTTGTGCCACACTGTGTTTACTTTAATATTTAGTATATCTGGTTAATGATAAAAATATATATGAAATAATTATATCTATGAAGTTATAAATATTTAAAGTAAACAACATGTATCGCGGTGTAAGGCGGCCATCCATCCTCCCCTGTCTCTAGTGTACCCTGCTAATTAAGAGCCTCTGCACATGGCGTATTTTTAGAACGGAATCAAAGTAAAATTAAATAACGTTGAATTCATAAAACCGGGTGTTATTAGGCATTAAACGAATAGCATCCTTGTGCCCGTCGAATTGTATTTAGTATCCTGGCAGTCCTGACATCTACGCCCACAGAGAGAGATCCTTGTTCATAGTACTGAAGTGCTCTTTGATACAATGGTTTTTAGAGATGATCTGAATATACGAATGCATACCTCCACAGAGCCCTGTAACATATCAGATGCATTACATGTATGTGATTGGATTTCCAACTCTGAAACGGGATTGGTAGGTAACATTTCACAAAAAAGAGAAAAATTGGAATCAATTTCTTCTTCTAAGGAATAATATTGACCTCGGTGATTAAAATACTAATATACACGATATAACCCCTGACGTCATGATGTAGCAAAGGCTTACATTGAAGGTACTTTCTAGTTTTATAAACTGCATTGCAGTCAGTTGTCCTACTTCGTAATACTACACCAATAAAAAAAGAAAAGACTCAAAGTGCAGGAGACGATGTAAAAATGCATAAAGCTCGAATTACTAGAGTATGAATCGTGGCAGTAGTACTCGTAGTTCGTAGTTAATGCATCGTAGCCTATCGTAGCATGTCAGGAGCATGTTGGAGGTTAGCGGCCGGCCGGGCGCCCCCCGCGCCACCGCCCCGGAGCAACAAACTCTGCAAGGTTGCAACTCCGCTATCGTCGACGTTGCCCACAATTACGATATCGCCCGCCCTTCTCCGACAAACTGTTTTATTTTATTACATTGCTATCATATCGATATTATGCGCGAAGGTCTCTCGGATTATTAACGTCGCAGTTTTACCGCTCGATCGAACTCTAGGTAAATTGTTTAACATCGTAATTTGTTTACTCGAACATAATGATCATTTTGTATTAAACATCATTTTGCTTTTTTGAACATTTACGATGTATACAAACATACAATTTACGTAGATGTAGTAAATAAATCTGAGAATTATATAGCTTACCTGAGAGTCACAGCAAAGATAATAATTATCAAATTATTATAATATTGTGTTCATAATACATTTATTAGCATTAATAATTATTCATACACCATAAATGGTGTAAAATGTTTTCTTTTATAGATATAGAAGAGACAAGGGGATTATTACTGGTAACTGGCCAGTTTTCCTTACTTAACCCACACTCCTATTAGATTTTATTAATTTCTATCTATTAATATGAATGCCTTATTTATGTTATCAAAATGAAAAATTTTAAATAACATTTTAAAGATAAATATATTGTTAAAATACAATTACGTTACAATGTAAAAGTGCTAGCTCCTAGCGCCATCTGTCGTCGAGTAGCGGAACTATAAATTATGCTACGATGTATTTTTTTATTATTCGTAATTAAATTATAAATTTTCAGATCCAGATTATATTTACATTATTTTATATTTATATAAATAATGCACATAACTAAATAATAACAATAATAATAACCTTTGCAATATATCTTTGTGTTCACGTTAAGTCATTATATACCTTCTGTACATAATGAAAACACTATAAAGATCAAATTGAAATTAAGTTAAAACATTTTATGACATAAACATTTTTATTTATAGGTTACAAACTGAGTTACAGCACGATATATTTATTTAATTTAAAATCAGAGAGTAACTCATGCCATTCGAAATTAACTTCCCCGAGATAAAGTTGCATCAATTTGTAAACACGCATGCATTCCGCTCCGATGTTTTAGTTTTCTGTTTATCTTTTAATTTACGTGCGGAACCGAACACGTGCGTAAAAGATACGGATTAACATATATTAGGAGTGACGTAAACGTTGGTGAGTGTGTAATAAACAAAGTGAGTCAAGAACGTCATTTTTTCTGTTACGGGGAGCGACGACCGCGTGAGGCTTGCGTGCGTCACCGCCACTCGCGAGGCCACGAATGTAGGGCTGCAACTTGCTAATAGTGGTACACCAAATAAATTAGTTTTTATGTACGTAAGACCTGACTGAGATGGAGCATCTAGCTGAAGTTATTATTGCAGTATGACGTAATAATAAACCTAAGATTGGGTCGCGGTTCTGCTTAAAGTTCAAAGGTTTGTAAGGTTTGTTGGTCGGATTTGTCACTATTGGGACGCAAACAAATGTCTGTTACTAATTTACAACCTTAACATCGTGTATTTAACGTAATTCTAATACTGTTATTGTCACTAAATAATTTTGACAGCCCTATGAGTAACAAGCCAGAAAGTAATAAATAAAAACAAGAAAATAAAAAATGTATTTTATAGGTATATATTAAAATAATTTTCAGTTTTTGTGTATGAGTTACAGATTTAAATAACACTTGATTGTTCGAGTTCAAATAATCATGTCAATAATAGAAAATTTTATACGAGAAAGGTTTGAAAATTTAAGCTTAAAATGTATATTTAGAACAGATAGAAAAGAGTTTATGTAAAAAAATGTATTGATTACTCTTTTTATAGTAGGGTACGTAGCAACGATCAGTTTGTAATATGTTACAAATTTTTCCGTAACAATTCCCAACTCAACTTAAAATATAAAATAGAAAACATCTTTTTATAATAACTTAATTCAAAATGTTGTAAATATGTTTATTATAATAATTGTATTAGCATTATTTCATGCAGGACATTTGCTTAGAACATTTTATTTTACAAAATACTAATCTTCAATTGTTATTTAAATAAATCGATTTACTATTTTAGACAATCGATGGACAAAAATATTATAATTTCATAGTAAAAAAAATATTGCATAATGCCTGATGCTATATTTCCATATCATACAAGTAGCTCCATCTTACTCCCATCACCTAAACTTTCGAGTGAAGGTAACAGAGAACGGAGCCATCTAGCGGAATTTTCCTGAAGCGCGTAGGCTTGAAGGCTTGTAGGTGGCGATGAAATTCGCGAAAATGCTGCTAGAGACCGCTTTTCTATCTTCTTAACTTTGTGACACTTTTTGCAATAACAATGAATAGTTTTTGTAATATTAACATTATTATGACTATTGATAGTCGATTTTTTTAAATTTAATAAGTTGTTTCCCAGTTGAAAATGTATGTTAAAACTGATTGCATTTAATTTTTACAGTTTCTTAGCAGTGTTTTATATTTTTAACGATAACCATCCCCTTAATTTTTATATACATACCGATGTTGAAAAATTTTAAATCATATACTTTTGTGGTAGTTGCAATAAAATACAAAACAATGATATAAAATACAATAATGAATTTTGAACATTTATAAAATACGTCTTTAAACCGTACTAATCGCTTCCCATTAAACTTATAGATAAACAACAAAACTGATTTATATCAGGCACCTGTGAAACTAGCCAAGTATTCGGGAAATTTACCGAGGAGTAGGTTTTTCTTAGTAAATTTTAAACGCAATGGCCAGTCCGAATGGTAGTTTTCAAGGTCCACTAGGAACATCTTCCTCATTCTATGCACTCATAAATTAATTGAAGTATAAATAAATAACCGCATATAACCTCCAATTGACTTTCTGACTATCGTCCGGAACAAATACACGACTGACCTACAAACAGACGCGTACACAGTAAGATTCCTTATCTGTCCTTTTCCTACCTGAACATTCCAGTATGGTGCGGTAGAGACGGAGCATCTCGTTACTGCTCTCAATGTCAAGTTCACCTATTATTATTAGTTCTCAATGCCACTAAATATACGCAACTGTAATAGCATAACGAACGTCAGGCAAAAATAATACTGTGGGAATGTTTCGTTGCATATTAGTACACAAAAATATATAAAATATAATTTACAATACCATCAGATCATCTTTGATCCATTTCAATCTTGTTTCCGACCCGGTCATAGCACTGTTACTACATTGCTGAAAATCACTGACATTTGATTTGCCATCGAGAACAAAGAACTTACCATGATGGTCCTGGTGGATTTCAGCAATGCCTTCACATCAGTAGACTTCGACGTACTTATTGGTATTCTAAAATCCCTTAACGTCTCACCTTTTGCCATTACTTGGCTCAATTCCTATTTTTGAGGTCGCTCATAGCGAATTCACCATAACAGGGTAATCTCTGAGTAGTGTAATCTTTCTGCTGGTGTACCTACGTAAGTCGTTCCAATTTCCATATTTACTAGCTGTTGCCCGTAGCTTCGCATACGGAAATAATGTTTTACCTTATTTGTACCTCTTGCAGAAAAAAATTAAATAAAAAGCGGTGAATTTATATTGAGTATGTACTTATTTTTAGTAATATATATACTGAAACCCACGATACAATCACAAAGGATTCCTCCAGGAGCGGATTTTGAAAAATAAGCAATATTCACATTAATTTAAATTTTTTTCTTACAAAATTTTGAAAAACAAAAACATAAGTATTCCATCAATTTAAGCAAGGAACATTTGTTACAAATTTGAAGCAAATCGGTTGATGTTTTAAAAATATTCCATACAAACTCATCCTGTTTTCCAAGGAAACCTTTTAATTTTCCGGGATAAAAAGTTTCTAATAATATGACCCGGAGTATTAGTAACAACTTTACCAATTTTCATCAAAATCCATTCAAGGGTTTTCATGTGATGCCCGGACAGACAAACAGACAGACAGAGAGACAATATTTCTGAAAAAAAATATTTTTATGCTCTTACACGTTATTGAGTGCCCCCTAATCGAAATTATTAAAAAATATTCAATGTACAGAAAATTTGCCCTTTGAGTTTTATTATAGTATAGATATTAAACAAGTGCACGCTAAATTAATTTTATATCACTTTTCAATTCCTAGGTGTGATGGAAGAGATTTCTTTTAGAAATAAGCATGGCCTATTTACAAAATGTCTTTTATAACTTTTTGTAACCATTATTATACGTGTACATAAACTATTAAATATATAAATAAATAAATGAAAATAAAGCACATATTGATAATATGTAGCATTACTAACGAATGTCTATATTACTCGTACTACTCTATACTTTACTATAATACTCGTATTATAAAACAAAAAAATGTTTGTATGGATGTCCTCTTAGACTCTGAAACCGTCCAACCGATATGCCTCAAAAAATGTTTCATTTGTTTGTTTCATCCGAAAGTGGTTTTAGACCACTAAAACAATGCATTAGGCACATTCAGTCCATTGATAAAGTCGATTTTCCACTTTTCCCATACATGAAGATCATATGTGAAAATGACGCATAATACAGACTGTCAACACAGATCTGTCATTGACCATTGTCATCAGAATTTTTTTTAAGTGTGGTGGAACATGCCGGGTATCCACTAGTTAATATTATACTCGTATATATTTTTTATGGTTATTTAAATGTTTTTATGTATTTTTGCCTAGATTATGATTGTTTAAAAATAAAATTTTTACGATAATAAAATTTATTGTTATATATCCTCTAGTTTAAAAATGAGCGTTACAAACGTTATATTTTCTTATAACGTGTAAGTGAAAATATTTAGGATTTTGTTAAATTAAATAATATAGATATAAATATTTCCATTTTCAGGTTGTAACAATATCATTTTAAAGCAGATGATCTCTACATGTATGTAGAGTTCCGTAGTTGTAAGTTGGTCGATTCTTCGTCAAATCGTGAGGCTTCCTGTCTTTATTGCCAGGAAAACTATCACTAATGTTTCTCATAACGTGACCTTCAAAGAGTCCTTAAGCATAGCCGTGGAAAGACGGATGAATGGTCGAAATGGCGAAAGTATTGTATAAAACTACTAATAGTTAAAATACTTTGCTGGCAAAAAGAAATCCCCTGCCTTGTTTTTGCCTAATTTCTTATAAAATTAAAAGTAAAGTATGAAGTAAACCATTATTTTTAAACGAAGACGTAATAATAAACGACCTTGAAGCGTAACCGAACAGTGACCTTACCTGCCGAGCGCGCAGATCCAGGATCGATCCCACGCCGCTATCGCGCCATAGGCATTTTATTATTTATACATTAAAATGTGTAGATAAATCCTAATTTTCACATCGAGTAGAATAATTTTGTTAGGCGAATTTTGTAGTAACATAATTAATTATGCACTTAATTTAAATATGAAGGACTAGCAGTTTTGTAATAAGTTGTCATAACAAGTAACTTGACCAACTAACTACTACGAATACATAACGAACTGTACATGCAGTTAGTACGTAGAACATTGAAGTATAATGTCATAGAACAGACATCTCGAACAAAATGTGTGTCCCGCCCGGGAGGTTCCATTTTCAAAATTGAGCCCCGGTTCTCCATTCAAAATCGAACGAATCCATTGAAGATTGAAGCCACGTGGCGCCAATGCATTGGGACATACATGGTGTTCGCGGTGTCGGTTCTATACGCTAATAATAATACTTCAATGACGTAGAACAGCTTTTTAAGACGATTTTCGATGCTATTATTCCGGGATTGCGAACTTACGTTAATCCACAGATATACCACCACAATAAAGTAATCGTAATTACTAAAATTATGATATTAGCTATCTTTTCTTTTTGCGGCAATTTCTTTAACATAATGCAATAGATTATTATAATATTTCTTTTATTATTGATTTAATTTAAAAACAAAACTGCAGGTTTTACTAAATTATACAAGTACCTGTTTAGTTTGTTTTAAGTTTTATATTTAAATTAATTCATTGGTAAAATCTGTAAAACACCTAGACTCAAACAGTAGACTGAAAATTTAATGCTGCTTATGTTATTTCGTTTCGTAAAATGTCAGGGGAAGTTAAATTTGACTCAGCCCTCTTTGCCCACTCCCTTCGACGTAATAACGGAATTAAAGTTACTAGGGTGCTTTGGTCACGAGGGTGAAAGGATCGCGCATGTCTATTTGTATGCATACAGTATAGACAATCCTGAGGGAGTACGCCCCTTCGTTTAATATCTTAAGGAATGGCACTGTATCGTTATTTTTGGGGGTGAAAGGAAGTTTTAGAAATTGCAACCAAGTCAAAAAGAACATAAAACGTTTTCGCTCTATTTTATAATGATGGTCGGAATGTCATGATTTTGTTAAGGTAGGTCCAAGGCGAGACGAATGGAAAGAACGAATTTAGCAAAATGGCGCCATGGAAAGCTTTTTTTTGTCTAGTGAACTTCCGACCCTAGAAATACTTACTATTAAAACGAAAAAAAAAAACAATTATAACCCGAGGTTATCAGAACTAGACAAATTCGTTTTATTGAGTAATACAGTGAAATAATAACAGCAGATGTTTTTCATGGTCGTCCTCAGTTTCCATGCATCATGTTTACAAGAAAACAACGGAGAAAAATATTTGTCATGATTTCGACGTAGTTAATATTAAAGTCAATATAATTGTTTATTATAACGCTGTTAAACGAGTTAATTATGTTACGCTGTTATTTATTTATTAGCACTCCTACGAGTAAATTGAATCGCAATCGAAATTCGAATATTAAATAAACCGACAACTCGACAACTCGACTACTCGAGCCAATCCCTAATTCTGTAGACAGCGAGATGGGTAGTGGTAGCGGGTATTGTGGGTAGATAGCGAGTGCACCGGGACGGCGGCGGCGGCGGCGGCGTGGGACGGGGCGGTTGAATGTCGGGCAAGGGCGGCGGAGTCACGGCCGCCGATCAATACTGCACTAGGAAGTGCGTACCGTCCGTAAGCTTCCGCGCCTTCCGCGCCCCGCTTGCACACCGACACGTGCCGACACCGACACCGACACCGTACCAACGTAACAGTTCTAGTGGTCTGATGCGTCGAGATTAAATTAACATGGAATGGAACGCCCCAGTTTTGGTAGTTCTGATATTTTGTGCAGTAGATACCTTTACATATTACTATTGTACTAAAGATGAAAACGTTGTCATGAATTTATAAGGTTTTTACTAAGGGATAAAAGTTATCGTCAAACTCCATTGAAGTATTATTACTAGCGTATGGAACCGACACCGCGAACAGGATGTATGTCCCAATGCATTGGAGCCAATGGGCTTCAATTTTCAGTGGATTCGTCTGATTTTGAAAGGAAACCGGGGGCTCAATTTTGAAAATCGAACCTCCTGGGCGGGACACATTTTGTTCGAGATGTCTCTTCTATGACATTAAACTTCATTGTCAAACTCACAATTCAAGTTAATGTCACGAACCGAAGGATAAGTGATTGTTTACGGGGTAAGATAAAACACACTAATTTAGAGTAATAAAGCACTAAGCCTATTCAGTTTGGACTAAACATAAGGTTTAGTCTGTGTGTCTGTCTGGAGGCATAATGCATGTAGAAGCACATAGTTGACTCGGATACTTGACACCGCTTTGATACCGCTGATACTTAGTCGGTAACTCATCAGCAATTACTTATCGTATATTTCTAAGGGCAGCAATGACCACTTTCTATCGTGTGGCTCGTTTCTTCATTCGCCGACTTTAAACATTGCATAAAGTGCACAAATGTAAGAACTGCGTACTTACATCCCTACTATAACGTAAGCATTGTCAAGTATCCAACCAACGCTAATCGAATGCTGTTCATAGAAACAAGCTCCAGAACTCACGTGAGTGTGTCCGGTTTTTTAATAGGAATAGATGAAGCCCTATGGTTGTTTTCTTTACCTTGATATGGAGTACCATGGAGCACGTTAAGTATTTGTTTTATATTTTTTAATCAGTCCACTTTGTGGCTACTGACAGATATCGCAGTGCGATATCTGTATCCAATCACAAACAAAATTTTATTCCCATTTGAAGCATTGAATGTATAGAGCTTCGTAGAATCATGAGACTGAAATGGAACGGAGTACACACATACTTATAATAATTGTGTAAGTATCAAGTATTGCTATGTAACTCCAACCCTACTTGTGGTGGACGAATTTGAGATTATTATGCAGGTTTCCTAAGCGAGCTTTCCTTTGGCGTCCTTGTGCGGAACGTTTAATTCATTAAAACAACAAGTGATTTGATTTGATTTGAAACAAGTAATTAATTCGTGAATCATAACTCGTTAGTATACTTAATATTGTATACGTCATTGATCTTATCAAAAACATAAATGTGAAATGAGAGCCAAGTTCAAAAAAAAGAATTGAGATCTAAATGGGTGCCAAGTTCTGTGAAGAAAAGCCTAATTTTATTTCATAAGAACATGTGATTCAAGCTCTACATTTGACTTGGTTAGTTTTCATGTACCTACCTAGGCTATATTATACTTGTGTAATTAACTTCTTTAAGTCTGTTAGGTTGATGTAATACCTATGTTACTTTTCTAAAATTTGGTTTGTTGGTTGCTAACTAATGAAAACTAGCCAAGTAGTAAATATGTATTGCACAAGTAAGACTAATAGTTTTTGAGTTATGAGGAGGTCAAAAGTGGCTCCAAATGGTTTGTGTAACACACGGTGCTGCTCGCCAGTTCTGTTAGCTTAAACTTGGCTCGACACGCTTCCGCGTGTCTAGATATACGTCATTCTGTTAGCATGTGATTTGAATATTATGATGCAATACCTAGTTGTAACTTTGTATCACTGAGCTGCTGACGCGTTACACGTAAGTCTCCATTCACATGGAGCGTTTTAACCTTTGATAAATTAAAAAGTATAAATAAATATAAAAACTTGAAATCTACGCATCCTATTAAAATTCTTAAGGTAATACAAATCAAAAATATTTCGTCAATATAAAATTTGTATAAAAAAGTTAACCTTACATACACTTTTATATTAATTAAAAACGTAACCCTCTAATACATCTATGCATGTAAGAAATAATTACAATACCGTTACAGTGTATTTATCGTTCAAACTTATAAATAGTACTATAAGTTAATATTTCAATCAAGAATAACTTGATAATCACCTAAGTGCATAGCGTGCAGTCCAAATACAATATTGATTACTGTATAAAAGGATACATTAAGATAAAGCCGCGCTTAGAACGCGGCGTGGCGGCGTACAATTTTCCGTTGCGCGAGGGTATGGCCGCTTCAATCGATGCCGCCCCATGTTCACGGTCATCGCCCTCCGCCCGCCCTACGCTTCCGCGTCGCCCCCCTCGCCCCGCGCCCCTCACCCCGCTCGCTAAATATACCTTAGCTACGACCCTTCAGTCCGATGTTATGAAACACAATTAGCCACACTATTTCGGTAGCGCAAGCGTTCCGTCTGCGCCAGGAAGACTAAGCTAAGCTTGGAAAATAGCCCGTCAATAGACGAGCGTTTAAGGGTTAGTTGCAATGTCTGGAGCATTTTTGCGGTATCTGCAATATTGTTGTCTTTTTTAATACTTTTTTTTCTTCTCAGAAACAAAATCGAACCACATTGGTGTATTTGTTTAGCCCCTAAATATTAGGGGATCTATTCAAGCAACAAAATTGGTTGAACAGGTAAATCTCACCTTGGATGACGTCTATCACTTTGCTAGCTTTGATCCATTTATCGCGTATATAAATAAAAGAGGCTTGCTAAGTGCACATACAATGTTACCGTAGCAAAAATTAAAACAAATAAAAATCCCTAAAGACTTATTTGAATTTGATCGTATATCATTGACTGAAAATTGGATTTATGATAGTTACATTCTGTTGGAATATTATTTCTTATTTATTTTTACTCTTCGGCAGCTGCAACGTCTTGAGATCGAGACTCCTGACGAGTTATATTAAGTAGTGTCCGTAATCCGTCCCTCTGTCACCTAATAAATATTATTGTGCTTCAGATAATATTTTTATATACATAGTTATTGTTATCAGGCTCTCAAGACTCAGGAACGGTCGGAGTGGCGTATATTATTGGAAGCCTGTATCCGTCAGTGGACCTCTAAAAATGGATGGAAGGAGTTATTGTGATCGTCGTTGTTATATCTTTAGATGTTGTATTATACTGTTGTACAACATGAAGTATAATAATGTATGTTAATAATATCTCATCAAAAACATAAATGTGAAATGAAAACCAAGTTCTGTGTGGAAAATCCTAAAATTTTAGTCACAAGAACATCTAATTCAAGCTCTAAATTTGACTTGGCTAGTTTTCATTAGAGAGCTACCAACCCAACTACTTATTCATCCAACAAATGAAAATAGTGTGGTCGTTATATTTCTAACCAACTATTTTTGGGTTTTAGATATTTATTCTCATTAAGAATTTACAAATTCACTTAACATGAGAACATTAAATATAGGTTTATACAAAGATAACTTACGGAGTAACATACACGATTTAAGACAATGCATTCAAGTTTGCGATTACCCACATAATATCGTACAATCCGGCTCAGCCGATGTCGCAGATTTATTGTGCCAAAGATATACACATCCGTACGAGATGGTTACTAGAAGTTCTTTTCTTGTTTAATACAGATATTTGTTATTATACTTAGGTACGATATATAAATTAAGGCACGGATTAAGGTGAATAAAATTGAAAAAATGTATTACCTTAATAATTTATCTATATCTATCAGAATTATGAGTCGTCTAGAAACTCGTCTTACTAGCATAACTTAGTACAAATAAATGCAGTCGTATTTCGTTTTTAATATGTTGCTTTCACTACTTATGTAAAATTAATATGTTGTAAAAATACCGTTATTAATTTCAATCTTTATTTTTTATTTCCTTTTATCAATAAAAATTCAGATTTAAGTAAATAAAATCTCAATATTATATAACGTATTCCATTATATTTTGCTTGTGACGTAAAGGAACATCTTTAATCAGCTTAATCTATATATATAAAATTGAAAAGAGATACACTGATTAAACAAAAAATCTCAGAAACTACCGAACCGATTATGATGAAATTTGGCAGGCAGATAGTTTATGCTAAGGAGACGTCAGCTAAGAACGGATTTTTGGAAATTCATCCCCTAAGGGTAAAAATAGGGGTTAGAAGTCATTTTCATACAAGCCGACTTCGTCAGTTTTAGAGTTATAAATATGAAATTTTTCATGTAAGTTTATAGTAATAAATAAAAGTTAACTTTAACACATTTTTTTGGAAAATCATCCCTTACAGGGTTAATTTACCGGATTGAACTCAGTAGGCAACTTCGTCATTTTTGAAGTTAAAAACATGAAAAAGCTCAACACTAGAAACTAAATTTTGAAGTATTACGTTTTTTTGGAAAATCATCCCCTCAAGGGTTAATTAAGGTGGCCCAAGTTAGTATGGGAACTTCGTCAGTTTTGAAGTAAGAAGGGTGAAAATTTGTATGTAAGCTTATAATTAGACACAAAAAATAACTGTATCACGGTTTTCTCGAAATTCATCCCCTAAAAATAAGGGTTGTAGTCATCTACATACAAATCAACTTCGCCAGTGTTCGAGTTATAAATATGAAATTTTTTATGTAAGTTTATACATAGTAAGAAACAAAAGTTAATTTTAACACGGAAAATCATCCCCAACCCCTAAAGGGGTTTTCAAGTAAGTATGGCAACTTCGTCAGTTTTGAAGTAAGAAGGGTGAAAATTTGTGTATAAGCTTATAGTTAGACACAAAAAATAACTGTATCACTGTTTTCTCGAAATTCATCCCTAAAAATAGGGGTTGGAAGTCAACTACATACAAATCAACTTCGCCAGTTTTAGAGTTAAAATATGAAATTTTTATGTAAGTTTATAGTTAGAAACAAAAGTAAATTTTAACACGGTTTTTTGGAAAATCCTCCCTTAAAGGGTTAACTTAAAGGTCCCTTAAAGGGTTAAGAGGATCGAGAGCGGGAGAGGAAGAGGGAGAGGAATAGGTAAAGGAAGCGGGAGATGGACCAGGAACGGGATAGGCAGCGGTAGAGGGAGCGGGAGAGGGAGAGGGACAGGGAGCGAGAGAGAGAGAGAGGAAGCGGGACAGGAATTGGGAGAGGGACCGTGTGTGGGAGAGGGAGAGGGAGAGGGACAAGAAGCTGGAGAGGGACTGGGAGTGAAAGAGGAAGAGAGAGAGAAAGATTGATAGGGATTAATATTGAAATTTATAATTAATAAATAACACTTTAATAACGTGTAAGAGCACCAAAAATTTGTTTTTGAAATTATTGTCTGTCGGTCTGTTTGTCTGTCCGGGCATCACATCAAAACCCTTGAACTGATTTCGACGGAAATTAGTTAAGTTGTTTCTTATACTTTTGGTCATATTTCAGAAAACTTTTCATCCAGAAAAATTAAAAGGTTTTCCCGGAAACAACTAGAAATTTTGTATGGATTAATTTTAAAATACATATCAGCAATTTGCTTTAAATTTACAACAAACGTTTCTCCTTTAATTGATGGAATACATGTTTTCGAATTTTTCAAAATTTTTCATGAAAAAAAAAAACAAATTAATGTGAATATTGTTTATTTTTCAAAACCCGCTCCCGGAAGAATGATTTGTGACTGTATCGAAGGTTTTACTTTATAAATTCCTAAATTTAATATAAATTAACCTGTTATTAAATTTTCTTCTGTGAGGGGTACAAATATGATAACATAATTTCCGCGTGCGAAGCTGCGGGCAACAGCTAGTATATTATAAAGTGAATACGAAAGTCCAATGTAATATCTAAACATTAGCCTATAAACATTACAGTTTAGTATATCTATACGTATACATATTGTTAAGTGTAAGTGGTTTCATTTACACGGAATGGATAGACAATCGGTATCACAAAAGCTTATTAGAAGGAAACTGCCTATTGTTTGTAGTGCAAGCAACGTTTCTATTAGAAGTGCTCAATGAATTGTTAAACATGCAACAAGATACAGTAGTTTCTGAGGAAGATATCCGGTGGATACTTTAATACAGTTACGTACAGGAAGGATATTTGGAACAGAAATAAGTAAAGCTTGTGATAGTACTTGATGATCCTTGAGAATAAATAGCAAACGGGCAAATTTCATCTAAAGCAGATTTACTAGGTTATTAGTATTTTTCCTAAACTGTCTGTAGATCGCCTGATCGCCTTTTCATGATTCCCACATCACATTGGTATAAAATATATGCGTACTCATCGGGCTCTACATATATATGTGACATAACGAACAACGAGCAAACATCCATAGCAGTGTATCAGGGAATCAAAAGAAAACGCCTCACGCGGTATACCAATGATGTATATCGACGATTGAAAGGAAAAATTGACTAAGCGACATTGAGCTAACTTTACAGGAGAGCAGTTTTGGTTGGATTTTTTTTTGTAATCTTCCTACCGATGTTATTCTTACTGTTTTGGACTCCTTAATTTATCATCTATAGTATGGCATATACAATAACTTTTCTAAAAATGATCTCCTGTAAAGTTAGCTCAATGTCGCTTAGTCAATTTTTCCTTTCAAGCGTCGATATTATAACACATGCGATATCTAGTATCTTAATTATTCAAGTGTAAGCAGTATAGTTTCAGTTTCTTTCTTCTCAAATATAACACATCTTTTTGTAGTATTATAGATAAAAATAATATAATATACTTTTCAGCTTCTGTAAGTTATTATGGAGCACAAGATGTTTTGGAACTTCAAGAACTAGTAGAACTTTTATCTCCAAATACAAAGAAGTTATTAAAGTTAATGATTTTTTTTATGGAAATAACCGGCAAACGAGCTGACGACCCACCTGATGGTAAGTGGCTATCGTAGCCCATGAACATCAGCAACACCAAAGACATCACTGATGCGTTGCCGGCCAAGAAAGAAAGAAGAAAAAGAAAGAAAGATGATTTGTATAATGATTTGTTGTAAGACACATCATCTTGGGCATAAACCAGTGGCCTTCAGTTAGTTCGGATAACATGTGAACATCCGATATTTCACTTTTAAACTCTTCATATATTTTCAGTAGAGAACAATAGTCCCTATGAGCCTCCTTAATAACAAGAAACCTTAGGCTATAGTGAGCCGCTAACAAATAAGTACCTAGTGAATGTTGGTACATCAGCAAATTCGAATGGTGCCGATATTTTAGTCATTCAAATATTTGTTTTTTACTATATAGGTTAAAATAAAATGTTCAATAATCTGTTTAATGAAAAGTTATGTAAATAAATTTTTCCTCTTTTTCTAGATCATTATTGATCTCTTATACTGTTTCTTTTTCCATATTTGCCACAGTCATCATTTAGAATAAAGAAAGAAAGAAAGAAGAAAGAAAGAAACATTTAATCCGACAGGCACTGCAACAATGTTAAAAAACAGTGGTAGGTATATCTATTACTTATAACAACAATTATAGAAAAAAAGGGATAATTAAAGGGATATCTATTCAAATGCTACATGTTAAAAATAAAGAGTCACTCAGACATTCAAGTACCACGTGTAGAGCGAAGCCACCCTTATTTAGATCGTCTTCTAATTAAAATAACGAGAACGTACTTGGAAAAACATATGTATATACGTGTCCCTGACATTGTTTACCTCGACTGTGTAATTGCCTCCTTCCTATTCTTTCACTCTGCTGTTTCAACGCTCTAAAGATTCCCCGCAGACAAGAGCATTCATTCCTCCACCCTAGTAGCCGGCTACATAAAGAAAAGTAATACAAAAACTGCGTCTGATGCGACGAGAGCCCTCAGACGGTCGTACGTACGCATACGTATACATTTGGAGTTAGAGCGCAATGAGTGGGTGAGCAGACTGCAGTCAAAGCCGACTGAATCCCGGAAAACTACCGACCCAGTCTAGACATGGGGGCACTTCCCCTGCACCCCCCGCCCGCACCCCGCACCCCGCGCCCCGCGCCGCTACCCGCTACCCCGGCGCTTTCACCGACGACTTGCACACATTTTAAAAACAGAATGCATCGACGCGTTTTGATTGATGTAGTGTGTGTTGTGAACAAAAACCCCAGGAAGAAAGATTATACGCCGTTTCAGTTAAACTTGTAAGGGGTTTCCACGTTATACATTTTTTATGATAACAATTTACACAGTTTACATACGCTTCATTTTTCAATTTTAAAATACGAATTCATTTTATATTTTTTGCAGAACAATGAAATCGTGAATTAAACTATTGTGATAACATTTAAATTTATTTCTTAGATTATTAATTTTACAATATATGTAATAACAATTGGTGCCTTTTAAGAATACCTACGACTTGTTGATTAAGATTGCTTAAACACATTGAAGATACTGAACTTAAGAGCAAGAATATATATGTATATTAGGTATACTTATTCTTTATCCTATTTACTAACATTACTTACATACACGTAATTACGTACGAAATGTAGTCATCGAACAGCCATTAATTTATTGGTGATTTAAAGCATTACCTTCTTATTATTCTCAGCTGTTACAGCTAATATCTGAATAGAAACGTTAAAAAGAGTCACCCACTCTTTAGCTTAAGTGGCATCCGAAACTGCGTTTGCGTACAGCGTCGCCTTTGCCTTGAATTAGACAGGCCGTGCGATATGCATGATTGACTGTGCTGCAGTGGGTTAGTGAGAGTGAATTACAGCAGGGGGCATGGTGCAAAGGGGGCTAGGGGGCTAGGGGGCTTGCAGACAGGGCGGACAGGGGGTTGAGGCCAGACGGGAGAAGCCCGACGCACCTCGTTTCCGCACCGACGTGCGACGTGTAACCCAGCACATACAAACATGCATTACACACGCAGCACGATTGTAGCACACAATACCGTCTGTTTCAGAGGCTTCAGTTTCATTCGCGATCACAAAACCCTTTAAGGACGTCAATGAGAAAATGCTAGTTCCGTTGCGCAGCCATAAAAGCCACTTTGTCGCAATCTTTTTTTTCTTGAATTGTTAGCCAATGACGGTATTGTTTTTTTATACTATATTTTATACATATTTCGGGTAATATAATAATATTCTTCCTCTAACTGTTGTTATGATTACGATGAAACTTTGCACTCAGATAGTACATGTTTAGGATAAGCAAATACGTCCTAATCTACCCTAGATTAGGACGTTTTTAAGTTTTGTGATTTTTGTAAACCATTCTTCCGCGGACGAAGCCGAAATTGGTTACAAGTCTATTTAAACTAAGTGTCAATAATGTAGGTCTGATGAAGATATCAATCAATTTATAAATAATGCTTTTCCTTGGTACATAATAAATTATAATGTTTTCTAGAACATACAATATATAGTATGTAAGATTATGTATAACTAAATTAAGTTTCTGTATCCTTATCACTGCTTCATTTTTGGGGTTCCGTAGTTTAAACGGAACCCTCATAGTTTAGTCATGTTCGTCCATCCGTCCGCCCGCAGCAGAAACCCGTAAATTGGCATGGATTAACCTACATATTTATTCTACAGAGTAGTACTCAGAATTAAATCTTAAAAAAAATGTTTTTCAAGCTACCTTATCGGTAAAGAGGATAAATACCTTACAGGGGATGAATTATGTTTTTCTCGTCTAGCCCATAGTCGAGGTATCGTTAAAAAGGTCCCAATGTGTTATGGGTCTGCAACTGTTGGGACTGTTTGCAAAATGTTCCACTCTACAGTGCTTTTGGTTAGAATCAAGTGTCCCCCTACCCCTGCTAAATGGACATGTGAAAAAAATTACGGCAGTAATATACATGAGTAATACTCGATGAATTTACAACTACGAAACCCAACATTGCGCGTGGCCAGAAACGCACTTGGCCGGTTTTTAAAAAGAACATTCGATGTGAATGGAGAGAAATTTGAACACTTCTAAATTAGATTAGATTTGAAAACTTCTAGATTTGGTACCTAAATAATATTAAGTATATTTTTTATAATGGCATGTATTTATTTATTTATTTAATTTTTGCAACACCTTAAAACTAGGGTATACAAGGGCAAAAACTTAATGCCTAATGGCATTCTCTACCAGTCAGCCCTGGGTGCTGGTGAAAAAAATTTAAGGTAGGCGCAAATAGCCGTCGTAAACGATAAAATACACTAATTTTAATAAATACAAAAAAATTTCTTAACGTATATGGGTGAATTTCAACAAACTCGAATTTTGCCTAATTACAGTGGCGAATTTAAATTTGCTGTTTCTGATAAATTTTTTTGGCCTAAATTATAGATAAAGAGTTGTACTAATTAATCATATACTAGAGATCGAAAAAAAATGATTAGTTCATGAGATATTTCCATTTGAAATTATCAAATGCCACCGAAATTATTAAAGGACCACCGGAATTAAAATCCAAACCACCGAAATTGATTAAATTTAAACTTGATGTTTCTAATACACTTTATTTGGCATAAATAATATGTAAATAGTAGTGATAATTAGTCATATAGTAGAGATTGAAAAAAAATTATTTGTTCCGGAGATATTATCAAATTACACTATCAAATGCCACCGAAATTAGGACCACTGGAATTAGAATTTGATCCACCGAAATTGATTTATGCCCATGAGAAATCATAAAGGCAGGATCATTCAATACTTTAAAGATATTATGTACATTTTGAAGAATAGGAGTCTAGATGAACGGACTCCTTTTAGCGGTAATTAGACAGGCCCATTGCACTTCTGAGCCACGTTTATAAGCTGTTTTCGAGGGTCCTCACAAATCGCATTGCACGCAGGCTTGACGACTTCCAGCCTCCCGAACAAGCAGGATTCCGAAAAGGCACCGTAGAACATATACACACATTGCGGCAGATTATACAAAAGACCGAGGACTATAACTTGCCGTTATGTATAGCCTATGTGGACTATGAGAAGGCCTTTGATTCTATCGAGATCTGGGTGGTACTAGATTCTCTCCAGCGGTGGCGGATCGACTACCGGTTTGTACTCATCCGCCATCATGTCCGTCAGAGTACACGACATAGCAACGAACCCCATCCAACTGCAGAGAAGTGTCAGACAAGGATGTCATATCCCCAAAACTGTTCACCGCTATGTTGGTAGACGTGTTCAAGCTGATGGAGTGGAAACAACATGGCATTAACATCAATGGCGAATACATCACACACCTACGGTATGCCGATGATATAGTCATCCTGGCGGGTTCCCTGGAAGAACTTGGAACAATGCTCGGGGGACTTGAACAGCGCCTCACAACGGGTGGGTCTTAAATCATGTCGAATGTCCATGTCACACCCGTATCGGTTGTTGTTGACGGCGTTGCTCTCGAAGTTCTAGACGAATACAATTACCTGGGACAAGTGATCCAGATGGGTAAGTCCAACTTCGAGGAAGAAGTCACTTGTAGAATCCAACTCGGATGAGCTGCGTTCGGGAAACTCCGTCATACATTGTTGTCCAAAACACTACCTCAGTGCCAG
Source organism: Thymelicus lineola (assembly GCA_963932265.1). Lineage (NCBI taxonomy): Eukaryota > Metazoa > Arthropoda > Insecta > Lepidoptera > Hesperiidae > Thymelicus > Thymelicus lineola. The sequence continues at coordinate 8,895,494 of OZ010686.1, forward strand.
AAGTTTAAGGTGTTCGAGCAGTTTGTGTTGCCGGTGATCACATACGAATCCGAGACGTGGTGTTTTACTATTGGCCTAATCCACAACCTCAGAGAAGCGCAGCGGGCTATGGAGAAGGCTATGTTTGGTAATTCTCTACATGATCGCATCAGAAATGAGGAGATTCGTAGACGAACAAGGGTAACCGACATAGCTCGAAGAATTAGCCGGCTGAAGTGGCAATGGGCGGGCCATATAGTGTGAAGGACCGATAACCGTTGGGTAAGAAAGGTCCTCGAATGGCGCCCACGTCTCGGAAAAAGGAGCATAGGATGATAGGACGATAGGCTGGATTCAGAAGGCTCAGGACCGGTCAGAGTGGTGCAAGTTAGGGGAAGCCTATGTCCAACAGTGGACCTCCAAGGGCTGATGGATAGATGGAGACACGCTTGTATTTCTATGGCCTATACTTCCCTATACGCTTTGATTTGCCACCGGAGCCACCGAGATTGCGGCACCAGACTTAGAATTAGAGACAAAACTTGAATTTTAAAGAAAACTTTTAGTCACAGGTTAACTTTTATTTCACAATTGTAGCTGAAAACCGTTAATGGAACCCTCCATAAAATTTCTAGATAATCTGCTTTGTACTTTTACTAATATACATGACATCGGAATTGGATGATTTTGTATTCCTGCGCCACCGCAGCTAGTACTTACGTGTTTGGCAGGAAAATTACGCAACCAGGCGGTCATCCTAACACGCAGTTTGCAAGAGCACAACTGAACGGTGCGGGGAGAGCCAGTAAGGTGTCTTCCAAATCGTGAAGTAACAAGTACTTCATGTATACAAAATGCGCCACCGGAATTGCTTTTTTTTGTAGGACATTTTTAAAAGCTGTTTTAAGAGCTGTTGTTTAATCTTAAATTACTCCATAAATGTATTTTAGTTGTGTTATTTAATGTATTTCTAAAAAACATTCACTTTCAATGAAATTTATTTACCAAAAAAAAAAAAATTAATAAAATATGTAAATAAACGCAGTTTGGACAGTACACCGGAATTAGATTTTAGGTCTTAGATATTTTTTTATTAAGAATCTATGTATTAAATACCTCTGAATACTTCACTATCATGTAGATCACTACTTAAACTACCTATATAAAATTATGCATAATTGTAGTTTACCTCCAACCATTAATTTTCAACCTCGCCGTCTCAAAAATGCACTTGGGAAATTCACCCATATATAATAATGAATATAAAATAATACATACACATTATATAATATTATACATATAAATATCTAGTAGTAGTATCTAGTCTTTCTGTATATAGTTTTTAAATGGATACCGAAGTACGTGTCACTTTTAAAATAATAATGACTGCTAGTTAAGGTTCAATTTCAAAAAACAAAAAAATTACATAAGCCCATGAATATTATAATATAGGCATGTCTAAATGTAAAGCATTTTGATTATAATAGTGGGCAAAGATTTGAAATGCATTATTGAGTTAGATGTACGCCCCTGACCGCGCAGGCCTTGGCCGCGACCGAGAACTCATTGCCAATATCGCTCCTATCCTATTTCATTTCTCAACTACAAGAGAGGAAAGCTCCCTTACTTCTGTCTCGTTTGTACGTACCGTTACAGAACAAGACAAAATATGAACGCGGAATCGATGCCAAATCTTCTTATTTCAGAAGTAGGACCAATGCGAAACGTTGTCATTTGGTAATAGTCCAGGGTCGATAATTTTTGAAAACAAAAAAAATTATAATAGGATGAAACCTATTGCAAAAGGAAGAGAATATAACAAAAAATAAAGGAAAAATAATTTACGGGCGATCTGAGGTCGGGAAGTGGGGGGGAGGGGGGGTTTAAGGGTAAAAAACGGTTTATCTCAATTTCCAGCAAAACTATAAGTCCTATGGAAAAAAGTTAAATGGCAAAGTTATAGGTAATAAAAAGGTCTACAATTTTGTATTTACACTTTTTTCACATAACCTCAAAATTTATGTGAAAAATTCAAAAAACCAAGTTTTTGGTTTTTTATTTTTCTTTTACAAAAAATTTTTTTTTTTAACGAAATTTTGTGAAAACTTACCTTTCTATGTCCCAAACATACTGTAATTTTTTTGATTTAAAATATTTATTTTTTCACCTTATTTTGACTTAATATCGAAAAATCACCCTAATTTTCAATCGAAAATTCACCTGTCAAAATATCCGCTTTTTTAAAAAAATCTGTGAGCTTTTTATTTGCTAAAATCTCTACTTTCTGATGGTATATAAAAAAATATACACTGCCATGTTAAATTTTCTCAGAAAATGCAATGAAACGACAACTATTTTCACAAAAATTATTCGAGTTCGAGTTTTTAAATATATATTTTTAATATTTATGTACAATTTTGAGCCATTTATTAAAATTTACACTTTAATTAATCGAAAAAACGTCAAAATCCATGTTAAATTAATAAATTAATAAGCAAAAAAATTACAAATCCATAAAGATTGCAAGAAACATGCAAAAATAGTTGTCGTTTCATTGCATTTTCTGAGAAAATTTACCATAGTAGTGTATATCTTTTTTATACCATCAGAAAGTAGAGATTTTAGCAAATAAAAAGCTCACAGATTTTTTTAAAAAAAGCGGATATTTTGACAGGTGAATTTTCGATTGAAAATTAGGGTGATTTTTCGATATTAAGTCAAAATAAGGTGAAAAAATAAATATTTTAAATCAAAAAAATTACAGTATGTTTGGGACATAGAAAGGTAAGTTTTCACAAAATTTCGTTAAAAAAAAAAAATTTTTGTAAAAGATAAAAATAAAAAACCAAAAACTTGGTTTTTTGAATTTTTCACATAAATTTTGAGGTTATGTGAAAAAAGTGCAAATACAAAAATTGTAGACCTTTTTATTACCTATAACTTTGCCATTTAACTTTTTTCCATAGGACTTATAGTTTTGCTGGAAATTGAGATAAACCGTTTTTTACCCTTAAACCCCCCCTCCCCCCCACTTCCCGACCTCAGATCGCCCGTAAATTATTTTTCCTTAATTTTTTGTTATATTCTCTTCCTTTTGCAATAGGTTTCATTCTATTATAATTTTTTTTCACTTTTCATTATTTTTAAAGGCTTCTACCCTGGTCTATAAAGGCTGTTTGCTACCTTCAGCGCTTTTGTACTTTGTACTAATGTATTTGAAAATGTAATTAAAACATACTCGCATTAAAGCATTTTATCTTTTTTTAATTATTTGAAAAATTAGTTGAACATCAATTTAATTTTTATTCTTCGAGAACTCAGAATGATATAGAATAATATTTTCATGACATTGGCATGTCGCGGAGTGCTAACTTGCATCCATCGTAAATTAAATTATGTTTGATAGAATTTTATACGCAATATTTAGTCTAGTAGATAAGTAAAATCTGGTAACGATATTGTACAATAAATTGGTTGTGTTCTTTGCACAGTATGTACAGTGTCTTTTAGAGGTACGGCTCAGTATTGTGTGCCTAAGATCTATCCGTCTATACCACTCTATAAACACTTCTATGCTAGTCCATTGTATGTACTTCTGTTTAAGTACTCGTTGCTTTGCTTCAAAATGTTCATAGACACGAGCATCATAGGTTTATTACACGACCTCACTACTGTGGCTGATTACGCGAGTAAGCATTACTTTTTGTATGATATTTTCTTTCGTTAATCAAATTAATGAGCCAGTGGCAAACAATTGGCAATGATCCTAACCACTCTTGTTGATATCGCACTTAATAATCTTACAATTAATCGTATAACTTAAAAGCATTTACTTGTACTCATTTATTATTTTATACGCACAATATTGTTATTGAACATTGCACATTGCATTTTTTTTATGTTAACGACGGGCAAACAAAAATTGAAATTATATTAAAACATAACCTCTGTAGCACCAGCTAAAACTAATTAACTATTCATTAATTTGTGTCAATTGGCAAGAGTAATAATTAAAAACATTCCCATAATCAATTACACATGTCAAAGACTTGCACTAATAAAGACTTGATCTAACTTAGATTTTCCCTGATGTGAAAATCTAATGCGGTGGAAGCTGCGAGGCACCTCGGTCGTCCGCAGCGAGGCAGCGAGGTCAACCGCCGGGCGCCCGGGCGGGTCGTCGGCCGGCCGCATCTGTATGCGAGCGGGCCAGCGGCAAAAAGTGCCCACGCCTGCTCTCACTGAATCTGAATTGATATCTACATAACTCCATTACCTACTCCTAACTGAACTACTACCCGTCTCACCTTTTTGTGCCGGTGAGCAGCATTTGATCATAAGTCAAGAGCAGCTTAGTAACGTCCGTCTCGAAAACTCTAAAAGTGTTTCTAAGCACATCCGATTACTCAGAAATGTGTAAGGATGTATCCTGTGGATACAGTAGATCTATGCGAGACTTTTTGGATTTTCCAAGATGATTCATATGAAATGAAAGACAATATTAATTCATGTATAGGCTATCCGTCTGCGTCCCATTACGTCTTAGATCTGATTACAAATGTGAGGGGTGACCTTTTCAGGACATAGTCCACCATCCTGGTTACGGGTACCTTTCACAGACCTTTGAGATCTTTATGGAGCACGCTCAGGTATGAAAGTTACCTCACGTATATTTCCGAAGCAAGAGGGATAAGATATTATATTTAAAATCCATTTCAAAATTGGAATCTGCGTGTAAGCTTTGGATGGATTTGTCAGGGAAAAGCACGTTCTAATCATTAAGCTGTTGGTGGCAAAAATATTAGCTATTGTTGAATTAATGTTTTATCTGTCTTTGCAAAGAAAAACAGAAAGACTTATTGGTAATAGTAATTAGAATGTTGCTTAAGAATCTTTGAACCACTTATGTTTTTCACTATCCGTAATAGTCCGTTACTCAAAGTAATGTAATTTTACACAATTGACTTTAATTTGATGCTGTTCATGAGTCTCTGTAACACTCGACTGCATAATTTCACTTGCACTTTCCATACCACCCATCAGCTTATGAAGGTCCACTGCTGAATAGATCACCACTAATTGGCGCTTTCCATATCATTATCAGTGTTTAAACATGTACCCCGTAAGAATATTTTTAATTTTAATAAAAATTCAAATTATTAATAAGCTGATCATTATAATTATATCTGCATAAAACTGCCCAAAAAGTTTCTTAATTATATCTTCAAAACTATGAATACATATAAATGTGTAGAAGGTAGTATTCGAAGATAGCTTCATAGTAATAACAATATTTTGTGTGAGCATTTTATCGTTTGACTTATGAGTTACGTAAACAAGGGGCAATATATTCTGAATCTGATCTAAATTAATATTCCAAAGCAAAATTTTGAGGGCACTTAGAATATGTAACAAGTTGTCGTTTGGGGCCGAGTGATGATTTCGCCCTGCGGTCACTGCATTGTAAATCGATGTCATTTGAATTCGTTCACATATTAAATTCACGGGAACGAGGGGCTCTTAGAATAAATCTTTTGAGGCACTTGACACTGAGTTTACCGAATATCATTATGTGATAAAACAATCTTTAACAGTAACCATTTCAGGATATCTGAATATAACTACCTACCTTTATCTTCATTCTTTAATCTATCTTGATAATCTTACGCTCCAACTCAAAGCCACGGTTACTTAAATCACTCCTTAGTAAAGAATTTGTGTGGTAATTCTTTACTAAGGAGCGATTAAAGTAACCGTGGCTCTGAGTTGGGGCGTTAGACATCACATAATAATATGATATACCTACCATTTTAAAGGTATCGATCTAGTTTATGCCTTATACCATAACCATTAGTATTAGCATGGTATTTATTTCATAGATTACGAGTACATACAGATGAATATAGAAAGAACCAGCTTTTATTAAAACTATTAGTAAATCCAATTTAAGAAAATAAGTATGTTCTGAGTATACATAAAACAATAATAGAAAAGTATGAATAAGAACTTAACAATAAGGCGCGATGACTCATGTTATTTTCAGGCAGCTGAAGAGGATTTTCCGGTATCGATCCTGAAATGACGTCATGGGGTCTTCCAGAGGACACTTGCTTACACATAGCCAAGTTGCAAAAGTCATACGAAGGTTTATAAAGGTCGCATGACTCAACCCCGTGAGGGGATTATTGATATGATACGATTATAAAAGGATATTTTAGTAGTCTCTACACTTAATAAAGTCTTTACAATATATGTATGTCTATTTAATAGTTGGTGCGTGTCAGTAATCTAGTAGCTTCTATACATCTCGACATAAACTATATTATTAAGCATTCTAAAATACTTTTTTTTAATGGAAATAGCCGGCAAATTGGCTGGTAACAATTAAAATCAATATTACCAATATAATCCCTCGAGGGGCCCTTCCACCAGCGGGCCGAATTTAGTCGCCTTTTACGACATCCATCCAGCGTGGGATTAGGGTTAGTATTCTAAGCCGCCCCAATACAGCTAAAATACTAAATATTAAATTCACTTAAATAAATAAATGAATAATAAATAAATAAGTCAAATGAAAAAATTTTTTTTTTTTAAACGCTTTTATTTCAATAATGTTTAGTTTATAAAATTAGCTACAAGTTGTGAAAATTTCAAGTCTCTACGTAAAATAGAACATAGAGAATTATGCGTCTAAAGTCTGAAAATCGTTTTTTTTAATTTAACAACAAATAAACAATGAAAATTAGTTTAAAATATGATTTTCGTGTATTGTCATCGGAAATACACATGTCTGCCAAATTTCATCAATTTTCATTAAAGGGAAGTCATTCAAATTAACGTTACAAGATTTGATGCTCCGAAGTGAAAGTAAATAAAAGCGTTTAATAATAATAAATACTAAAGTTATTCATGAAAATTTAAATTTAATCTGACATATTTACAGAGTAACATTTTTTATTTCACGTAGTATGTACTCATACATAGAAGTATGTACTCATTTTAATGATAATTGCTGAGAAGAAAATGAAAAGCTATAACCAGCGCGTAATGAAAGGAAACAACAACTTTCCGAAGCTACCCGCTCGTAGCACGGCGTAGCGGCGCTACGCTGCGCCGGCGCACGCGGGCGGGGGTCACTGGCACTGCGCGGCCACTGCACCCGACTTAGATGCTTCTAACATTGCACTTTTTTTCTATTGCCTGCATTCCCGGCTCGAGTTCAAGACTCTTTTATATCTAGTTACTAGTTAGCGACTATGTATGTACATTTACTCGTAAACTGGTTTAAAAATATAGTTCTTTTTTTGTAGGTACAGATATATATTATGTATTATATACAGATATAATACATTCATTATACTTGATCAAATAATAATATTATGTTAAATATAATTAAGTAAAATAATTAACCAATAATTACCTTCCAAATAAAATTCAAACTATTTATATTTATTTTAATAAAATCGTCCTAATTAAATATAGAGAAATTTTGTACTTATTTAAAAAATGTTTTAGGTTATTTAATGACATTTATAAAGCAGTTATTCATATTCTGCAGTGAAACTTAACTACAAATTACTAAACTTCACTCAAGTCCTACACCTTTCACAGTGAAACCCTGTAATCTGCAAAAAGTACTATCCTCGAGCGGAGAGAGTATCTGATGTGACGTGAATCACTTTCGCATCAAGTGCGCACGCGCATTTGAGTCTCATATAAAGTGCAACAGCCCGATGAACTTCGAGCACTAAGTGGGCCGGCAGATTGTGCGATACGGCGTCCCTGACACTTTGATACCATCCGATATCGATTATACTTATTTATAGATTCAATTAAAAATATCTGGAAAAATTTATTATATTAAAAAACTAGTTAGTCATTTAATTGAATCATTTAAGTAACCCGAGAAAGTAAACACGAGCGATAACTTGTTTGAGCCACAGACATGTATGTTTGAGCCCTAATCACTTTATGATCTAAAAAACTTTGTGTATATTAAGTATGTTTCAAGAAAAAGGGCTCAAGAAAAAACCCATAAACCTTTAGTTTAATAGAATACTAAGCAGCATTACGGCGACGAGGCCGGGAATATTGCAATTTATGTTATCATTTCCAGTGCCATAATTTTTTGCGTTCTCACGTTACAGGTTGGGTGCAGCAATGTCAGGGACTGGTATCTAAGCTGTGTTCTGAAATAGTCAGGACGGGATCTATTTCCCGGGCAGCTGCGTGCGTTCGTTGCCCCGTATGGCGTTAGATGTACAACGATCTGTGCAATTACTGCAGCGCCCGCGCCCGCGCCCACAGCGCCCCCCCGCGTTATTAAACTTGAACTAGTGCTAGCGTGCACCTCACCTTCACTGCTTAGAAAGCAATGCCTATTGCGTGTAACACACACCTACTTACTACCTCGACGGGGAGCAGGTAATGGAGTAAAAGCGAGAGCATTATCTGCTTTCAGTGTCGTAAAATACATAGCCAAGATATACTTTTTAATACCACCTTATAAACTTACTGCATTGACAGCATAATTATTATGATAGTAAAGCTAGAAAATCATCATAATTAATTTTTATTTGTAATTTGTACAAATAAATATTTAATATGTTTAGTAAAATAAATTAAGATTTCAAGGATAAATAAACCGAAGGTTAAATATAAAATAACAAGTAAGGAACACGAAGTAAGATTGGGTTACAAGGATTTTTTATCTAAAATATTCAGGTGTTATGGTTCTTCAAATACAATGAACTGCGAAGCGAGGGGTCCCGGGTTCGATTCCCGGCAGGGTAGTTATTTATGTGACAAATAAATATTCGTATTCTGGTCAAGTGTGATTGTGATGTGTTGTCCTTGCCACCCGCGACATAAGTAAAAACCTACTGTGGGACTATGAGTCTGTAAGCGTTTATTTATTTTAATTATTTCTAATTTGAAAAACAAATTATGAAGTATTTATAATTTTTTTTAAATAATTAAAAATATAAATGCTAGAGTTATTTATGTCTGCATTATTTTCCTTTTTCTGCATTATTACTAATTTGAAAGTAATTTCTGATGAAGAGGAACAAATAGTAAATGCATTAGGTGCATATATAACACATCGAACAACGGTATCGAAGCGTTGGAGGGGTACTTTTCTTGTAATACAAGAACTAAAAATATACATATAATTAAACTATATATAATAAAATATAAAATTGAGAAAGTTTTCGTATTACATTTTTACTAATAATTAAACTTTTAGAGACTTATTTAAGGCCACATATTTTTTTATTATAATATATCGTAGTTATTTTAGATATTGTGCATTAATACAAGTCTTTTTTAAACGACTTACTCTGATTGCAATGACTGCACAAAAGAGTAATATTGATTTTGCTAATAATTCCATTCTATTATTTTGTTTTCTAATAATTAGCTATACTAACATATAATAATCACTATGTAATTATTGAGATACAACATGCTTCTTGTGAGTTTATTATCATAATCTTGATATTATGATCGATGTATGGAGTAGTACAAACAATTCATGCGCTTACGTGCAAGCAGAGCTCGTTCTGTTTATGACGCCCTGGTACTCGGTTGCACCGATGTGCATTCTCGGGCGCAAGCCGCGTGACCACTAACGCCCGGGCAATGTCAATGATGTTTTATTACGAGTATTTACTTTGTTTATTATGCGTTACACACTTAATATGAAAAACAGAGTAAATAATTCTTATTTCATTGGCAATTAAAAACCGAGTGGATTATGTTTTAAATCAAATCTAAAAATAGAAAATGAATATATTTGTATGTAAAAGATGTTTTGATTGATAATTTAATTTATCTGATCTCATAATATTATCCATTAACAGGTTTAAATTTATACGAAGGTTAAAGAAGGGGAAACCAGCATTTTAAATTCTCATATGTAAAGAAGTACACAAAAAAGTATAAAATAACAATTGAAGTAAAATGGTATAATAATAGTTCAGAAACAAAAACAAAAAGATAATTCTGGAAGGTTATTAAGGAAGACAAGTATCGACTCTAATATTATAAGACTAGTCACATACATGCTTGAGCTTCTTTTATTTTTTTTCGATTCGCTAAGTTGTCGAGATAAACTGACGACAGTGACGACGTTCACACATTTTTGTTTCTTATTTTAAGACGCTCTTAAAAATAAAACATTTGAATCATTTAATTGTCCTTTATTACTGACACTGAATAAAGAATCTTCATGAAAATTACAAAATATATCTGCAAAATATTATATAACAAAAAACAATATGTTTTTATTTTTCATTTAATTGGATAATTTTATGTTGTAACAGTATGAGTTTATATAGATTTAGATTCATATTTTTTGTATTTTTTGTGTATGGGTTCGAACGTTGTGATCGTGAACTTTTAGTTTCATTACAATTTACCAGGGCAGCTGAACCGACGAGGCGATCAGTGCACGTGCCAAGAAAGCGGCAAAGTGCATTCGCATGCAATTCGACAGCATGATTATTTCGAATAAGTGGAAAAGAGATAGGCATACAGTGTGCGTGTGTATTATTGACTATCCGATACGACATGACGTTGGCTTGCATGTGTTAGTTAGGTTTGCGTATTTTCCACTGGTAGAATACTTGTGTGTTAGTTAGTACTTGAACACGTTGTATATGTCGTGACTAAGACGCAGAATGCAGCATGCAGAAAATTATACTCATTGAGTAATTTGCGCCTGTGTAGTGCAGTCGTGCGCAATGCGCTCATGTCATTCATATTATGCGTTTGTTTTGTAAGGGTCAAAACTTATATATCACTAGATTCCGCCTGCAGCTTTGCCTATGGAAGAGTGGCTTCATAAACCTATAAACGTCCAAATCATTCCACAGAAACGTATAACTGGGATAAAATCTATACTATTTATTAAACACGTGATCTGTTTGTGTGCGAGTTTCATTTTAATCCATTCAACGGTTAGCGCGTCATGGAAATCCAAACGTCTTAACAATCTAAACATCACAGAAATTTGTTTTTATAATACATATGTATTTATTAATAGTAAGAATAGGAATATAGAAATAGGAATAATAGGAAAGTAGAAATAAAATAATATCATAAATATAAACTAGTCTAAAATATGTCATAGAACATGTTAAACACTAAAATACACAATGTTAAGAATAATAAAAATTAAGTTATGACGTGTAAAAACGGAATAAAATAAAAAGTACTTAAAATACTTTATGGTTTATTTTTTAATATCAACCACCAAAATTAAGATAATATTATGCTATATGTGCACTGATATGCTTAATTAAAGTGACCTACTCCTCATGTTTAAATATATCAATGACAGTCCGACATTGCATGCGCGTTCTTTGCTGCCTGTGCAATGACCCGATGCGACGTCAAGCGTGCTGTGACGTCGCAGGGGTGTCGGGCGAACGGACGATCTCTTCGCAGTGTCTGCTATCCTGGTAATAAAGGTTCGTCCATTATACAACCCTTTTCTGAGTCCTAAACCATCGCGACACTGAAAAGGACAAGATTTGTATTGTTTGCAAATTGATGTCGTCGCAATCGCGTGCATAATGTACATCGTTATACATTCGTGTTTTCACGCCCTTCAACACGGTTATATTTTGAAGTAGGCGTTTAAAGGGATTGAGTGACTCACTGACAAACAGGCTTAAATCGTGTTACTCGAACTGCTCGTAATGCTAATTATTTGTATTCGTTGTCGAGTTTTATTGACAGTAAGTAAATAAATTAAAACCAATTTATTTTTAAGGTTCCATACGAAAAAAAACTAAAAACGGAACATTTTATAGGATCACTTGTGTGTCTGCCCGCCTTTTATACTATCGTTTGGCAAAATGTAAGGGTTTGTTGTAAGGATATCAAATATATTTTTGAAATAGTTCTACAATGGATATTTATTTATTTATTTATTTATTTATATATTTTTGTACACGAAGGAAATCTTACAGAAAACAACAATGATAAATAAAATTTGCACAAAGGAACTGCTTATTTCTTTAAGAAATCTCTTCCAGCAGCCCTGAGAGAGGAGATAGTCATTGGATGGTAGACAGAACGTGTACCTATAAATAATCACTAAAAGCTAAACTAGAAATACATATGTTTATTACATTTACATATATGAATAATAAAATTATATATATACATATATATATATATATTAAAATAAATATATATTTTATAATATATACACAAATAATACAGCATACATACTCTTAGATAATACATTGTGTTAATGAGCATAATACAATTAAAATTATTATTATTATTATTTTTAAAATTATTCGAGAAAGAATGAAAATTGAAGACGAAAATTGGTCGTTACCCCCTCTCCCCTTATCTCCGTAACTAATGAGGCTAGAATTTTTTAAAAATACATTAAATAGTTCGTTACAGGAAAACTTTTTAGAAGTTATTCTCCTCGTGAGTTCAAATCGCACTTGTTCGGTTTATCAACTATTTGGCACGGCTTCGCACCGACTTTTTATTTTATCCGTATTTGTCGTCAGCGTTATACAAAAGTTATGTTCTAAAATCTTCCTCATAGATTATCATTTTCAGATAGACAAAACTTTGTTTAAGTTATTTTGTTTGACATATCAATTTTTTTTGTCGTAGTTGCGTTCAGGATATCTAAGGCCAATTTATAATATTCACACTAGCGGCTATACAGACGGCTTGAGAGTTGAGTCGTAGAAAGGGGCGAATGTTATGTCGTAACAGTTCCGTTCCGGGTGCATCCAACGCTCCATTCTATCCATCGATCGGCCGTGACCATGGCAACGCGAACCGTAGTGCGTGGGTCAGGGGCGTGATCATTGCCTTCCTTTCCACTAAGTTTTCCTTCATATGTACGAGCATCTTGGTATAAGCAGTGAATTTACACTACTTTTCTAGGAATAAAATATTTATTAAATTATTATTAGGTTGGGTTCACAGTTCTTGCAAACTTTAAAGTGCATATACTTTATACCTCCGAACCCAATATTCGTTCAACTATTGTTGAAATGAATTAGACAGATCATTATGAAATATTAACAGTTATATTATAAAATTATTAACAGTTGACGATAAACGACAAAACACTAGATGAACTTGATTCTTGAAGTAGTGAAGTACACTATTAAAATATACCTACGAGTAAAATTCCAAGTAGGTACATTCGACTTCTGCAGTAAGCTAATGCGATATATTTAAAGGTTATGTACTGTGGAGTATTGGATGACAGAACCTACTGTGACTGTAGTTCTAGAAGTTACTTTAACTTATCATCTTATTAGATTTCATGTTGTGCTAGTTTACAGTGTTTTCATCGCGGGTGCAAGTTCAATTTCAAGTTCAAGCGATAAAATATAAATAGAACATAAGTGAACGCCTGTCTGTAGACTTAAAATTAGATACCTCGGTGATTCTCATTAAAGTGGATTGTTTTTATTAGGTACATATTATCTAAGAAAATTATAATGTTTTCTATTAGAAAAATAAAATGATTTTGGTCTAGTTCTAATTGGACTTGCATGGAATAGTTTTTAGCCAAATTCAAAGTAAGGCAGTTGGGACCTATGAATGTAACTGGTAAATATTTACAAATGATAATCTTATTAAAAAAAGACATTAAAAATCAAAATGGCCCAAAAACTGTTCTAGTTTTAAGTCAAAATAAAATAAGATTAAATCTTTAAATGAATATTTACAAAGCTCACCTTAGTTTTGTGCTAATGAGCTATTTAAGTAACCATTAGTGACTTGTTATTATTTAGTTGGGGCGTTAGTATTTTAGGAACATACACGTATTTACATTTATTTCAAATGTTGTTACTTTGGGACGACAACAATGTTTCCTTTTTTATTGCTTGCCGAGTACAAAAGCAATTTCATACTTCACTTTTATTAAACCAACTGATTTCTTATCTTGCGACCTTCAGCTTACCTCTTGCTATTGCCAGTTCTTAACCAAACAAAAGGCACACGTTAAAATATACGAAGTTGCGTAGATGAATCGAGACTATTGTGACTCATAATATTATGGCACATCTATAAAAAAATATAAAAGGCGCTAATGTGTCCTCACTGTCTTTTCCTGAACCATTTTTGAAGCGAAAACTTCTTCAGCCACGTTGAGCGATTTTTGGTAGGGCAAAATAGCTTCGTGTCACCGCACCGAGGACCTCGACATGGTCATGACGTATTGCGCTTGCGTCAGACTAGCGACGCGCAGTATAGCGGCCTGTGTACATGTATACCCATATATACACTACTACATTGTATATAATTGACTGTATCTCACTTATACGTGATTGACTTTATGGGGAGTAAAATCTTGTGACTTCGCGACACCGGCTGAATTTTGTTTATGCGATCTTACAAATCCACAACATAAAATGCGATCCAAATAACAGCAATTGCCAAACATAGGAAGAAATTACAGACACATGGTTTTATAGTACTTGCAGTTTAATAAAAGCTATTTCAGAACAGGTGAGCTGCGTACTTATTTGCTACTTCTACATAAATAGTCATCCATGTTCCATTCATGCATCATCCTTCATTGCAGCTTCCGATTTGTAAATGACCGTGGCGATGCCGCGATCGTCGTATTTTCAACACAATATGTAGCAAGTGTAATGTACAGAGTATAGTGCTAAGTGACCCGCTACGTCTTTGATCATGGATGAGGAACTACACAGCGTCAGTGGTATAAGTGGCGCGGAATCAATCGTACGTTGGAACCTTGACCTTGCGCGACCATGCATCCACTTAGACGTTTGACATGATAATTTCATTTCCTAGCTATTCTTCCATTACCTCTTAACCTTACGTTGCATCTTTGTTGTTGTGTAATGTTTGATTACTTCAGCATTTCAGCGAATACTTTTGTGTCAGATAGGTACATGATTTTATCGCCTGTAGACCACGACTTCTTTTTTTCAATCAAAGTAATGTAAGCTCCACCACGCTGTTTGGGAGTAGTGGCCAATGATGATTACGGAAGATGTAATATTTTTAATATGTATTTTTATTAGATGTAAATGACTATTTAACACTACTGTTTTAGGAGAACAATCGGGACCGATAGCACAAGAAGTGCTACGAACCACGAAAAAAAACGCAAATGGACCGACCATAAATTATTAAGTAAGTATAGCTTTGACTTATGTTTATTCCTTGAAGTATAGAGGTAAAGAAGAAATGAGTCTATTGTGCAAGTGTCCGTCATTCTGGCGCTACCATATCATGACACACTACACTGATCACATCTTGCCACACAACACTCGACACTTTTTGAGGCTTGCATAAACTAACCATTGGATTCCACGTCGGTGCCAAGTTAAAACCGTCCTCCCTATTAACATTTTTGGGGTGTTTTTGAAGTGAAACTCCTGTAGAGAAGGGGTATTAGGATTTTACTGTCACGAAAAAGCGTTACGGCCGCGTGGAGAGGGTAGATGATATATTTATAGTATTATATATTAAAATAAATAATAATAATAATTAATTTAATGAATAAATTAATAATTACTTTTTTAATTTTTTTTTGAAATAATGCCGAGTTCGGTGTTGAAAAGCCTAAAATTTTAGTCACAAGAACATATAATTTAAGCTCTACATTTGGCTTGGTTAGTTTTTACGTAACTACGTAGGCTATATTATATTCGTATAATTATTATCTTCGTTAAGTCTGTTAGGTTGATGTAATGTATGGATGTAGGTATTTTACTTCTTTAAAATTTTGTTCGTTGGTTGGTTAATGATTATGGTAACTAATTCGTATACACACCGTGCTGCTCGCTAGTTCTGTAAGCCTGAACATGGCTTGACTCGCTACCGCGTGTCTAGATAGCATATGACTCAGTTCTCCTTTACCTCTTTGGTTTATTCCTTATTGTGACATTAATAAATACATATATTAGTCAATATTGTGCGCCACATACTATTATACAATACTTCAGGACAATAACAATAAATTAAAGATGTCTCGAAACTTCTAACGAGTCTAAACTCCATGTTTTAATCATGTTTTCGAAAGCATAAAGTCCGGTAGTCTTTGTAAATGTGAAAAAGCGTATACCATCAAACACTTTAACCGCGGATATAGCAAAAGAGACTATAGAGTATAGAGCATTATTTCCGTCCCAAAAATAATCAGAGTTACTCTCAAGTCGCGCCTAAAAATGTTTAACTTCAAAAATATTTACCCAAAGGCAAATAAATCGCTTCAACAAAGTAAAAAAGTTATATAAATAAAATAAAGAAACGAATCTGATGACGGCGATATTATCAAACAACAAAATCCGGCATCTAGATTTTTCAACAGGAAAACTGCCTTTACAATAGAACAAAGACAAGACATATTTAATATTGAAATATATTTTTTTTTTTTTTTGATGATTAACAGAATTTTATTTTTTGTAGCACCTACCGCAACTTTTAATTTATCGCCCAGGGTTGACTGGTGGAGAATGCCATCAGGCATTAAGTCCGCCCATTGTGATCTAGTTTATAGGTTTACAATAAAGAGTAAATAAATAAATAAATAAATAAAATAGGTATGGCAGACCTAAAGCTGATGTATTTATTATGTTGTTACATTTATCTAGGTTTTAAGTTAACTCAGTGCCCTTATCGTTTTCATCAAGTACAATATACAAGTGGCCGTGACCCGCGTTCGGTCACACGGCTGGGTGGTGGTGGGGGGGTTCCTAGGACGTAGGAGGGGGAAGGGTGGAAAGTTCAATAGAACTTTACGAATTTACTTAGTAACGACACTCTCTAATAGTCTTTGGAATCATCGCAATTACTTACAATAACCAGGTTATTTATGTTATGAAACAATTTAAGTATTGTAAGAGCGAGTGACGTCGCATGACCTCCGGCAAGGTTGCCTGCTACTTCCCTGTGTGCTCAATCTGTTATTAGTTATTACGTAAGTAGTACCTATGTGTTTTAGGTTTAAATGTATAATTTGAAGCGAATTTGTTATTTCAGATAATTGAGTTTGCAACATTTATTTAATTACCAACAGTGACGCTGGTAAAGGAACTGACGGTATTGCCATGCATTGTATTGCCAAGTATGTCGAAAGATGGCTTCGAACTTTTTATTTGTTCTGTATTTATGGAAAAACAGAACAAATAAAAACTTTTCGTTAAGAATCCTAACTAATTCTCAACCCTACTGGTTACCTACGAAACGAATGACCTTGTTACACAGTGGGATTTGATAAAATGGTATTTATTTCTTTATTTTTCCGTTGCTTATTATTCTCATACTGTATCGTACATAATTGATTAAAAACAACATTCCGACCTCAGATTTTCTATAATCTGAAATACCGACTTATATTTGAAATCATTGCCTGATTCTACTTTATTAATGTGTTTATTTCTGTGAGTTGCATATAACTTAGGACTTTTTAGTTTATACTTATCAGGTGAATTCGTAAGTTCCATTTTTGTACTCTTTTCTTTATCCTTCTTAACTAATAATACGCAATCATAATTTACAAATTGTCAATTTCGAACGTGTTGTGATTAATTTTGCCCTTGAAACCTACAATGTACGGATAATGTCAAATTGACTTATTTCAAGCACAAAGCGCGATAAATAGTATGATACACATCGCATGCGAATATCAGCAGGAAGCAATTTGCTCTTGCAGAAGGTTACAGTGATAACACAATGTTGCGTACATTGTACAACTGACACACGTAAGCGAATTTATCCTTCATAAGCACATTAACCATACGTCCAGTGTATTTTACAAGTATATTATATAAACCAATTTGATAGATAAAACTCAAACTCAAATTAATTACTAGTAACCTATCTTCGCTTCGCTTTTATTTCAATACGGAAGTACTCAAATAAAATAAATAAATTATGCCTTCTAATCACAATACCTCTTCAAAAAAAATTTAATTTTATCGGAATCTAAAACGAATTGTTTATTGATTCAGTTTATTCTTCAGTTATATCGCTGACTCAGGATTAACGCGAACAGTGTAGCTAGTCCTTCCGTACGGGTAGAGCTAGTCTATTTTGAAGTAAAATATTTAAGTTCCCCTTAGTCCAGTTGGTAGAGAGATCCTACTTGTGATGTGAGGGGTCTTGGCTAACTCAGAATTTTCGGCTGGGCAGCTATTAATATGTCACATTTTGACTTGGGCTCGCCCCCAACTCCTCCCTCAATCCGCAGCGTAACAGTGAGAATGAGGACAGATCGAAGCCTTTTCGATTAAAAGCTAAACGGGTGAGTACGGTCTCAACCTACGTAAATTAAAAAAAAATAGTCAGTTTTTGATTGGACACAAAAAGAAAAACATAGTCACGTGCAAGATCTGATGCTGGTTGGGGATTCGCGTGCAATCAGGGTACAGGGGTCGCGCGCACCTGCGCCCGCGCTTCTGACTTTGTGAGATAAGATACGACTATTATTTTGTCACTGGTATCGGCCCAATGTCACACTGACCTTAATGACACCGAATGACGCGCCGTCACCACGCGTTCATCGCTCTGACCTTGCGATGTTTATCTAATCTGCTGTTCGCGAAAATGTTGTTAGCATCATTATTTTTCATAACAGACTGGTTTTTCGAACCAATGTCAGGGGGATTTTCTGATAACGTCCGCGTCAGGATATGCGTGTATGAGTTTGACCTTGTCTTGAAAATAAATTAGATAGCACATAGATTATCCCTCGCAAATAATTGCGGGCTGTATATAGAAGTAAGTTTTGTCCTTTTTCATTATTGTTGACTATAACAGTCTTTCGCATGTGCAATTTGGTCCATCCTCATCTCCTCACATTATTTCAATTCTACAATAAACCAAAATAGGTAATACATGATTAAAGTCTTATACAACATAAGATCAGCTTTTAATGGAATAAATATAGCTATGGTATTAGGTTAGTAAGTACTGAAATTAACATTAATTTCTAGTTCCTTACATTCTCATGCTGTGGACTTGAGTAATAATAAAATCTTTAGCTACGCAGATCATCCGCAAATGATGCGCTTAGGTATATCATCGAGTATCAGAATTATCTACGCGTGCATTTTACGCTGTTTTGTTTATAATGAATGCGTGTAAAATAACGATAAATGCACACGATCTTATAATAGTCGTACGTACATACGGCCTTCATGTGTCGTCGTCATTACCCGGAAATTGCCATGTAACTGTAAACGTATGTTAGAATTTTCTGAAGCGGGAAGTATAAATCTACGATACGACGGTCAATGAAAATTGTAAAAAAATATAATACCTTATATTATTTCTACGAACGAATTACTTAATGGAAAATATTTTTCTGCAATTTTTATTAAATATTATGCAAATTTTCACTTGAGTTGATACGATGGATGATTTTTTTAAACAGTTTTTTATTCGTTGTGGGTACATGTATGTCTCCTGAAAATATTTGAGAACAACTTTATGAAATATTTCATGTCAGATGACATAAATTGACAAACATTGCGATTTTGATTGAAATAAAATATACGTGTCGAATTGAGAACCTCCTTCTTTTTTCGTCGGTTAGTAACATTTAACTAATAACATACATTGCCGATCAGCAGATAAGGGTCAGCAGTAACTGTTGTAAGGCTGCAACATAATAAAATGATATTACTGACCTAGATCAGGAATGGAGCTGGAGGGCTCCTCGAAGGAGGGTGGCTTGAGGAGACGCGGCGGCGGCGGCGGCGGTGGTGGAGGTCGCATGCACTGGATGACGGAGTGCGCGGCGGCGGGCGCCGGCGCCGGCAGCAGGCACGGCGCGCGGAACTCCTTGCCCGGCGGCGCGGGCAGCTCCAGCCGACGGCCTCCCATCATCTCCATCTCGTACTCGACCGGCTCACGCTTCGGCGACAACTTCGGGTAGCACTGCATGACTCCCCCGTAACTTATCAACGATCCAAGTCTATCCAAAAAGTCCTTAAAACTCTTTAAAGTCAGTTAAAAAAAACCTAACACATCCCAGCATTCGCAGCAACAGAATTCGTAGCACGGTGCTATCCATCCAAACGTAGCGTATGTTTACTTCGCGTATCGTTCGGTGCGGCGCGCGCCGCTCCCCAGCGAGACTCGTTCGCTCGTGGCGACCAACTTTCTCTCACTGGCGTGGCGGCGGCGGCGACGGCGGCCGGACGAAAGTGAATCTGCAGCGGTGCCCCGCGCGGCCCCCGCCCTCAGGTGTCCTGCACCGCCCGCCCAACGCCGCCGACCACCGACGCGGTTGCAACCACTGCTCCGAGTCCGACTCAACTTTAACCTTACCCACGACCTCCTCAGTGCAATGATCTTTCAATATACCCTACGCAACGTTCAATTCTGTCAACCCTTATTTAAAATTAAATACCTAATTTTTAAACTGAATAATTTGATGTTATTTTCTCAGTAAAAAATATATTATTTTTACTTTAATCACAGAAGAAACTTTAATAAAATATATATCGTTTTTGTATGTAAACTTTGACCTACGAGCTCGACCGGCAGACGTCGTTCTACAATTGAAATGTAAGATTTGCAAGTACTGTCCACAATACTGTCACTATGTTACCGAAATAGTCTGCGTGTACTGTGTATATGCCTTTAACACCATCCTAGAATAATTGCTTTGTCTAGTGGTCCATAATCTCGGTAATATATCAATATTGCAAGAATATTGATTGTAATCGGTGAAGTTAGTAAGAAGTAACAAAATTACTAATAGATGGCAACATTAAACTTTTAGTTTAATAATCTTTATTAGTATTTTTTATTTTACTTTAATAAGGAAATTATCCGGGAAACTATTGTAAAAAACATTTGATTGATATAGTTATGTGACCTCCAAGAAACTCGTACCCTGCATTGTTTTATTTAGCTTATGGACTACATACGTGCGCTGCTAAATCAGCATGAAAAATGCATTTCCGAAGAGCGTAAACTACCAATATGTGTAACCTTCACACAGTTTCTCGGTGTTCCGTGATTAATGCACAGTAAAATCGGCACGCACACTGTTCTTTGACGATACGCATAAAATTTGCACATTTGCGATTTTCTATAATTAAATATTTGGTATTCTATAATAGACCAAATTTTAATATTCTGAAAATATAATTGCCTAATGGTGATTCTGATTAATTATCAGGTAAAATTTAAGCAACATTTTTGTATTGGCTTGTATTGAAGATCCCCCCCTCCCCCAGCCGCGACAAACGAATAGAAATAAACTTCCTACATTAGGGATTAATCAATCTAAAATTTACTATTTTAAATATCTTTTGTTATAAAAAATACAAATGTCATACCTATCGAGAATTAAAAGTATTTAAGATCCCTCGCGCCGCAGGTAGAGCTTCACAAACATAAATAATAAAAATAAAATATGCTACATAATCAATCGGACTGCTTACCACTTTTATCACACGCGTGTAGAGTTTGAAAAAACTAATTCTGATTTTCAGTAAGACTATGGGTTTCAGGAATCTTACTTTTTTGTAATTGCTTAATTTGTATTTTATCTTTAAGGATATATGTATTTTCAAAGTAGCATTGGTTCCGATATCACAAAATCCTTAATGTAAAGTTTACGCTAATTATATTATTATGTATCAGTTAAACACGTGGAATTAATAAACCTGTTTTAGTGCTATCGCTATTGATAACTTCTTAACAAACTTTCTAGTAATGTTATTTAAAATAAAATGTGTAATGGTGTAAAAATTTTTGATTGTCGGTTTGGGGTATTGGGTGGCACCAATATTTAAACCAAAATATGTAACAACGGGTAGGGACAGGCGCGCGCTATTTTTATGTAAAACTAATAAATCAAGTGTTAGTTTAACGAAACATTACCCTTGTAATCACAAATAATAACTAACCCACCCCGAAATAATACAAAAAGTCGTTGTTATCAGGCGTTTTATAAAGTTTTTATAATAAATTTTAAAATGCAGAGTTCTGAAGTAACCAACATTAAAACAAAATACTACCGTTTCGAGAACTTCTTTCTTTTTTTGGAGTCGGTTAAAAATAACTCGTGTCGTAATTTCTAACAAAATTATAATTCTGTTCTGTTTTACCTCAGAAGATTATAGTACATTATGTTTTACTTCAAGAAATTATGATACATAAGATTCTTTCGATAGCGAGTGCAAAGGCGTAAATTGATTCTTTCGTCTATTTATCTTTACATACGCTTTTGTATTCCTTATCAATTTAATTTTCTTTCTTTCTCTTTCTAGTTTGGCAACGCATCGGTGATTCCTGTGGTGTTGTTGGAATTCATTAGCGACGATAACCACTTGTCATCAGGCGGAACAAAGCGAACTAATTTCGTAAATATTTGATATATCAGCTTTGCCAGGCTTCCTATGAAGACTTAGTTTATTCTGTAGTTTAATAAAAAAAATATTTGCAATACGATACCAGATAGAACTGCATCATAATTAAATAAACTATATAAAAACAAAAAATGTTTTTACGGAGGTCCTCTATAGACTCTGAGACCATTTAACTGATATGCCTCAAAATGGTTTCGTTTCATTTGAAAGGCAATAATCCGAAGGTGGTTTGAGACCACTAAGACAATGCATTAGGCATATTCGGTCCATTGATAAAGTCGATTTTCCACTTTTCATTATATTGTATAAAAATTTTAAGATAATATGTGAAGATGGCGCAGAATACAGACTGTCAACACTGATCTGTCATTGTCATCAGAAAATTTTTTAGCATAGTGGAACACGCCGAGTAATTAGTAATTAAATAAATTACATTCTCCGCCTTCTTGAAGAAGGTCAATTCGCCTTCACGAAATATGAATAATTAAGTTAACTTTAAATTAAGGATTTCAACTGACCTGCTGCCGTACTCACATAGTTTTTATTTAGATAAAAAAATATCTTTGAAACCATGTCCTATGAACTCGGTCAGTATAATTTGGGGAATCGATACGTAGAAGCGTTATCGGTTTCACACTATACCCCGATATTGGAGTCGATCGAACCTCACTCGCGTTTCGGCACGCTCACAGATAACTGTTGATATTCATCTGCAGATAAAATGTACCATTGTTCGCCGTGAATGTTAATATGCCTATAACAAAATCTGACTACATCACTCGCCGAAGATAGTACACGAATTCAGAACAATATCTAGCACGTCTGTTAAAAGTTATATTATAAATACTGATTGTAATGATCTTGTTAAGAGATAAAGGTGGAATCTTTTCCGTCCTTTAGAGCTGTTATCAAAATTAGCATTATAACGTTGATTACAATTGCATAATCATTAAATCTCTACATCAGATAATAAGGTTTTCGTTTAACTATAGCAAAGTATTACTTTACGTATACGTGTTTAATTACTCATTTCACATGCCTTTAAAAGAGAAAATTGCTAGCAATGTAATTATTAATGTATACATGCAAGTCGTTAATTTTCGCGTTACCTCTGAAAGAAATAAAATATTTACGTTCTTTCGTGAAATATTTTAAGGAAATCTTGAAACATGTTCAATAAAAATTATTAATATTAACATCACAGATTTGAAGCCAAACGCTAACGAACCCAAATTCTTGGTGGTTCGTTTTATAATTGATGTGTCGGATGGTGTGAGGGCAGGTTGGGGGGTGTTGGGTCGACGGGCGATGGCTCTGGGGTGAGCGGAACGGTGCGGTGCTAGTTCAGGGGGAGGTGCAGGCGCAGGCACCGACCGCCGAGGTCACTGCCACCGGTGCTCACGGCCGAACCACAGCTCTGTCTATTTTGGATATTACATCTATAAAAGGTATCTACCACCAAATTAAAGTTTGACTTAGTATGGATGGATCTATACAGTATTTTCTGCAAGATCACGTCCGCCAAGTACAATCTATGAGCAAATTTATTGTGGTTGATTTCTGTTCATACATATGAGTTAGTAATTAGTTAAGCGACCAATGCTTTAGAAGCATATAAGTATTATTTGAATACAACAAAGGGTCGTGGTAATGGATTATTTTATTGTAATTATTTTATTACTGTAATGTCCTTAACCTTCCGACCGCTTCAAAGAATTGAACTTAACACGATTAATTAGTATTTTAAGGTAAGTCAGTGACGGTCAAAGGGGCAAAGAACGGTTTACTTTAATCTACATTATCGCATGCTACTCATTAACGTAATGTTTGCACAACGTATAATTTTCGTTTTTATTGTGCCCTTAATAAAGCAATAAAAACCTGTTTTAAGGTTAAGGCTTTACCCTAGAAGAATTTTGTAAAAAGACCTTTTATTTTAAGCAAAACTTTGACATTGATTAACTAATCGTATTTTTTAATTCTTCATATGTAAAGTCATGACTCATGCAACAATAGTAACAGCCCAAATAAAATCCGAGATTTACTGGTTACGTACGGGAGTCGCATTGCGTGTTTATCGATAGTTTTATAGCTAAGTTTGGGTATCAGGAGTGAAAGTCGGCTGGGAAGGGCACCAGGACACTCGGGGTAGTCGGGGCTGGGCGAGGGTGACGCGACGCAGCCCGCATGCGCAACGCATGCACGTCTATGCAGGCTACGCGCACCGACTAGCGCCAACCGACTCATCTGACGGGGAATGCTTGCGAATTCGGCTTTTACCATTAACAAAGACTGATTCTTTTTGTTGCAACATTCGTTGCTAATTGGTTGTTATTTATAAGTATCGTCACATGCCCTTGTACATTTCTTAGTTTTAGGATTCTCTTCATAGGGTGAATTAATAAATTGCACAGGATAATAAATTTACATTTAACGCAAATACGTAATCATTCATATTAATTTTTAATATACGCACGGATTTTTTAACTGTTTAAAAAGCAATATTGTCACGAAAAACAACAAAAGGACTCGTCAATTCACAATCACTTTTTTCAGTTATTTATTTAATCCATTCAAGTAGGTTCAATACCGGTTTTAGTTAACACCACTAAAGAGGGATAGAGTCTAGAACTCTCGAAATAAAATCTAATAAAATTAAAGTGTTATAATTTATGTTTTCCTAATTATTTTAACCCCTAGAATAAAATTTAAAAATGTTAAATAGTGAACTTTTGTAAAATTAAAACTATGCCAAAACCCCTTGCAATCCCATGATGATTTTGTAAATTGAAACAATCATCAAAAATAATTTTTAACTTACAGGTAGTAAACATTACTATTGAGTGACATTAATATCTTTTCATTGTACCTAATAAAAACGATATGAGTAATATCGTTTTATCCTGTGTGTCGGTGTGAATGCAGTCGCCGTCAGCCGCCGCGGCGTCGCGTCCTCGCCGGATCGATATGCAGTGGCTAGACGTGTATTTCTTCCCCTGCTGTCTGGCCTGTCTGCTGCTTGCTGCCAGCATACCCTCTACCCAGTACCCAGGAATATGCTCATGTCGAAATTTAATTCGGGTGCAGCGTTGTGGTTTATAAAACTGAACTTTTTCACAGCGTTGCTCTCTTAAAACTGTATCAAATGTTACTTGTTACGTTTTGATAAATGTTCCCTTGTATGTTTTTGATTGAGGATTAAGTTAAGTTTAATTTGAGGTTATTCGAAGCATTGACGCTACTAATAATTAAAAAACCACCTCTTACAACGTCCGTTAAAATTTTGTGGTTTCGCTGTGATTAAATTTCATTTAGTCAACAGTAGCGAATCAACAAGCACAAACTGTATGGGGAAAGAAGTGAAATGTTTAAGTAAGGAAAATAAAGTATCATGAATACCTAACTTTTTAAATCACATCGCACATAATTATTACTCCATTTATTTCTCCAATACCACTTTTTATGTAAAAAAGCGGCCAAGTGCTAGTCGGACTCGCCCATGAAGGGTTCCGTAGCAGCAAGTAACATAATATAAAAGTTCTTGTAGTTCGTTGTAACTTTGATCGATGTTTTAATAATAGTGTATTTTTTTTATTAAAAAAAAACTACGTACTAGATCTCGTTCAAACTAATTTTCGGTGGAAGTTTGCATGGTAGTGTACATCATATATTTTTGAAGTGAAACTTCTTTAGAATCGTTGTGATTTCAAACCGGATGCAACGGAAAAAACGACAGGTAAGAGACACAAATACAAAAATGTGTAGGATGAAGCCAGGAAAGAATGAGACAGAAATATTCGTCAGTCAAAATAAATAAAAACGACATCGCGACAGTAAAAATGCTAAGTTGTATTCATAGATGGCGCGAGGAATAAGATAGAAGATTCGTTTTATTGCTAGATAGATGGCGCTAGCTGCGCATTTTACTCTTCACCCCCACCCGCCCCCCAAAATTTTTTTTTTCTATTTTTGTATGAGAATCTTAATGCGGTTCACAGAATACACCTACTTAGCAAGTTTCAACAGTATAGTTCTTATAGTTTCGGAAAAAAGTGGCTGTTGTATACGGACGGACAGACAGACAGACATGACGAATCTATAAGGGTTCCGATTTTTGCCATTTGGCTAAAAAGTGCAGTACTAATATTTAATGTAATCTGTCATCGTTATTGAGCTTGATAAATTAGTTGGTAATTTCCGTGTCGAACTAGTTGTCAGCGAGTCAGATATTTATTTAACAGAAATATAGTGTTTATGTACTTTGTGTAACAGATAATTTATATTTTATTCTCGTGTCATGGGTGTTGACAACGGTATTGAGACATTGGGTACAGATGGTATAAATACATTGGTGTGACGTCTCATTCATATACTATATCTACTATATAGTATGTCTATACGACCCGCAACTAAGGCAAAGCCTTGTGTAGGGCAGTAGTGTAAACGTGTTTACTATAATATTTTAGCGATTATCGCTAAAAATGTCATACTCGATTACACGAAGTGGATGATCCTAGGAAATAGAAAAATCTAAATTCTCGTTGATATTTCTAGTTTTAATTATTTATTTTTCTTGGTTTCTTTTAAATTTGACAATATGAGTGCGATTGATACAAGACGTCTAAGTATATAGGTGAAAAACTTAACCCATTTTTTTCATTCTATTTTCAATTCATACTAGGTGTGCCCACGACTGGAGAGATTTTCTCGCGTTGGAGATTTTCCCGCTTAAAAATCGATTCCATGGGGATTCCAAGACAAAAAGTAACCCTATAACCTCCTCTATTTTTCAATCCCATTAAAATCGGTTCAGCCGTTCCAGAGATGGGACCAGACAGAAAGACAGACAGACAAAAAAAAATTATTATATATTTTATTAATTAATTATTTTTTTTGTTTTAATTTCGGGAAAATAGCTATAAGCACTTGAGAAAATAGTTATTTTTATATATCACAGACATACATTCAATTTTATTAATTTGTACGAATTGTATAGATATAATTTTATTCAAGTACCAAAAGATAACACTTACGCATGTCACTCTTCTACTCAAGCTTATCGTAATTTAGCACTTTGCTATTCAATGAATAATACAAAAATATATTTCCTTTTAAATAATATTCTTACCTTTATTTTTCTCTATGCAACGAACTGAACATAAGTTCTTTTTACCTTACCTTGCACAAAGTTTGCAAATTAAATTAAATTTTGATAAAGTAAATTGAATATACAATAGTAGTTCAACGCTCTGATGTGTTTGGTTGGGTTGAAATATAGTCCGCGAGTCTCGACCCTACGGGCCTTGAAGACTGCAGTAGTGGAATGCCCTTGCAAGGGTAACTCAATGTCGGACTTTAGATGCCAGTCGTCGCCCTCGGATTCCCCCTCCCCCTTCCCAAAGCACCCCACCCCGCAATTTCTTTTAACTGAATTCAACAACTGAGTAAATAAACAATTACGGACGACCTACCTTTGATGCACTTTAACAACATTCAAATGATTTCAAGTCGTCCTTTGATATGTCTTATCACTTCTACGTGTCTTGCCATTATAAGGGAGTACAAGTGTTATAATGGTGACTTCATTGTACTTAGTTCAAACAGAAGTACCCAAGTGTAAATAAATATTTTCATAGGTCATTTTTAGTAGGTGTAATGTAAATATTTTCAAGTTTAAAAAATTATGTATGCAAACTTAAAATATAAAGTTTTTTTTATCATATTTTCGTAAATTTAAGCACAAGGGATGAGAAGCTCGGATATCAATATTTCAATTAAAATGCCATTAATACAGTTCTATAATTGCAGGTACTATGCACATGTAATTTATTATTTTTACGTAATCAGGTAACTTATAATCATATCACAAGGACACGACCCCAACACCAAAAGCAACGCCGAAGAAGCGGAGGACCTGTATAAAAATATAGGAGTAGACACCTACCTACTAGAATTCCTCATTAAAATCTGTAAGGATTTAATAAGATAGTTTACCTGTGTTAACGTGGAATGTAATGTTCATACTATTTAGAATTTAATGTTCATTGTTAATACCATTTTCGTTGGCCTGTTAAGGGAGCCGGGCTGAGGGTGAGAGGGGGATTCAGCACGCGTCGAAGTCCTGTCGTTGACACCACTCGAGGACGCACGGTCCAAGGTCGAACTGCCCAAAATACAGCCACGCCTCACGACTCGCGGGTACCACTTGCTATATAGAAAGCCGGTTAAACGACTGATTTCAAAGATTTGTAAGCAACCAGCTCAAAAATAAATTAAGTATACCCTTGCTTCACTTAATAACCTAAAATCGCAGGCAAGAGAACTCGTAATTTAGTTGAAATTTATGAGTATACACTTCTATAGTAAACACTTATTTTGCGTTATAAAAGGAAAATATTAGTCAGATAGGGGAGTAAGCAAAGACAACCTCGCCACAGCCTGGGACGATGAGTCATAACTACGTATACAAGGATGATTTAAGGGCGTCACCCGCCGGACTTGGGTTTGGCTGGATCACATTTTGTAGTTTCTACTTTTCTAGGAAAACAGTAGATTTTCATCTAATAATCAAATGATAATTAATATTAAATCAATCGGGTCAAGTATAATTGACTAGTCCGATTGATTCAACCTACTCAACGAACGTTATTATTGTTTTGCAAGGCTTTTAAATTTGCAATAAAAAGATGTTTAAAATTTAGTTTCTCAAAAATGATAAGCAAATTAGTAGACATAATTTTCAACAAATAACTGGTACTTGTCTTTATTCTGAATAGGATCTATGTTAATCAATCATTGGATAAGAAATACACAATAAAGATTTAATATCGAAGGCGGCTACATTCCTTATATGTGCTAGATCAACAATTTACAAGTGCTGGAATAAATAACTATTTTTGATTAAATTTCAAATCGCTCGAAAAATATCATGAGAGTAAAATGGCCAATAGGTACCTAAGTGAGCTCTACATTTTATTATACTATAATATTATCTCTACAATAAATCAGGCATACTACTAAAGGGCAATCTAAGATTGTAACTCTAAGCGGAAAACATATTTTAGAAACCTAAAACAAAGAAATGTTAAAAACCATCAATGCTCAACTTTGTTGCCAAATATCAATTGAATTATAAAAAGCCATGATTATAAACTTCGATGCACAAACATTTGTCAGCCGGCCCTTTGAATCGTTACATATTTCAAATTAACATTTTTTTTGCTTATAATGATTTAGCCGATGTATATTCAACATAACGATTCGTATTATTATCATAAAAATAACATCGCTTCACATCCTTTATTTATGACGCTTCAAACATTTACCACTCGGCTGGTTTAAAAAAGTACATACGCCAAGTATAAATTATTTCCCCCGACTCGTCCAAAATTCTATGCAATAGGTCACAATACTACATAAATATTATAATTATTTGCGGACAATTTAGAGGTCAAAAATTTCTCTCCCTTTCTTGACCCGCAACGCATCGGTGATGCGTTTAGGCGACATTTACCACTTAAACCGTATGCTCGTTTATCAGCTATTCTCAGAAAAAAGAATACGTTGAATCCACTTTTCTTTATCTAAACACGCGGCAGCGTTTCTAGCCAAGTTCAAAGCAAAAAAAACTGGTGACGCAGCGACGTGCGTAATATTAGACGAAGCATTTTAAGCTACTTTTGACCCCTTCACAACTCTAGACTTATTCAACCTGCATACATGAAATTAAAACCCCTTAACTAGCTTATTTAAAATTCAAAATTTCATGTAGCTTAAACAGTTATTGATATTAAGGTTTAAAAACTCGCATTATGGTGACTGACTCACTGATATAGGATCAAAAACCTAACCTATTTCCAGATGACTTAGAAGCTTGATATTTGGCATCGAGCTAGACTATTAGGCGTATATATGAAGGAAAAATCTAAAAACTGAAAATTATTGATAAAGTAACAATTAAGAGTAACAAATTTAAGTAAGAAGTAGGTTATAAGAGGTAGGTTAAGTAATTTTACAAATAGCAATAGGTAGATATATTACTCGTAGGCTAGAAAAAAGTAATGATCTCATCAAAACATACCTATATGTGAAATGAGAGCCAAGTTACAAAAAAATACATGTTCTTGTGACTAAAATTTTGGGATTTTCTACACAGAAATTTGTACACATTTAGGTCTCAATTCTTTTTGTTTTTTTAAATTGGCTCTCATTTCACATTTATGTTTTTGATGAGAATTTCCATTACTGTAAGGTTTAAGGTATAAATAACCTTAATGTCACTGAGCGTGTCTCTTCGGGTCTATCCAACTAGTCCCGTTGAGTCATATAAATAAGACAAACATTATGAAATATACTTAATTGACAAAGTAATCTTAATAGCGAAATGAAATTAACAAACGTACGTTGGCATTTATAACAATACTCTAAGTACAAAAGAGCGAACGAGCTTACGCGTAGGGTTCAAGGCTTGTCGGGTATAACTTGCGAGTTATCGTTATCACGCACGCCTTCTCCGCGAATACAGTAATCAGTGTAATACAGAATCCAATACTTGTATAGAACAGATATGTACATGCAATTATGTATATTTAGTACACATTGGAGTACGTCCTAATCTATTTAATAATAGATACGTGAAGCACATACCTTGTATCCATTTTTAAGAAAATTATGCGGACTAGGAGTATATTTGTCAGAGTTAAAGTTTACATAGAAAAGGAGTGCAGAAAGCTAATATTTTTATATAATAATATATTAGGATACATAACATTTATAAAAATTAACGTTACACACTACCATGCATTTGACCCACACAAACGCATAATATAACATACACACAAATGCCAATACGAGTATGTACCCTTGACACACACACTTATGATCGAATTTGACTGCAGAGCGGGTAGAGATCCACGCTCAAAATTAATTACTATGTATATTATGTATATCATTTCTGTGCTTTTTTTAGATACATGTACATTTTAAAAGACCTATGACCAATCTCAGAAACCTACGTGCATGTAGTATTTTAAAAAGTACCTACTACCCCCTTTTAAAACATTGTAGGATCTAACTTTCTTCACTTTATAATACCTTAAACATCTCATAAGACTTTTCTTTTTATTGCTAAGTGCCACTAATCACCACCACAACTTAACATCTCGTGTACATATAAATCATCATAAAGACATTTACTTCTGTTACTTCATACTTAATCGTAGATAAGCTTAGATAAAATCCTATAAATACATTAAATTGATTTAATCCTACATTAAATTGTAATTCTGAATCTAGACAACACATAAAATTCGAGGTTGAAAGTTATTCGAAATCGCTTCGACATGTAAAGTCGCTTATTGTTCTATTTCAGGTCACAAGCAAATTCTAGAATGGCTGAGGGGGCTGCAGTAGTGTGATAGCCCCGACTGGCGTGGGGGTGGAAGGAGGGTTACGGTGCATCGTACGAAAGGGCAACTGCAGATAACGCAAGCAGGACCCAGACAGTCAACGTCCCGATGCACTCCCTCCCCCGCACCGCGCTCCCCCCGCCCGAGCCCCGCAAGCCCCGCGAGCCGCGAGTCCATCGGGAACCCGTATCCGGTCCGCAAACCACGGTTTTTGCTTCGCTCCCATCGACGACACACTGCCAGTGTTCGCTGATTCGTTGAACTAATGAAAACGATTACCCAGTCGCATACTTGAGACAATGAGACGCCGGTCACATATACCACTTTTTTTGGTTCTGTTTACGTCTCTACCTAAATGTAATTTGGAGACGTTAAAGAGGAACGAGCTGCGTGCGATGAATATCAATTATGAGTTATTTCATTAAAATTCCATTGATTGAGTAATTTGATTTTAAAGTCATTTCATTCAGTTTGAGTTTTTCATTTAGGTTTTAGCAAAGTTTTCGATTATACATAGTTGTAATTTTCGTCTTCTGGGACGCTGATAAAAAAACTTTTCACCATCAAATACTTCATATCTTTGAATAATTATAATAATATTTGGTTAGGTATGTTTTGGTTTGGGTATAGGAATAACATTATTTTGGCGATAAACTCGTATACAAATAAATAATCAAATAAAATTAGACAAAGACTCTTGATTCAACCATCAAAATGAAAAATTAAAGTATACTTTGCAGTGTAAGGGACTCTATAAACCTCGAGTCCAAATCAAAATTTCCTTTTTAGTCATCAGTGTTACTGTTAAAATAAATTAATAACGCTTCTCACTCATAGCCCCAAACTAGGATTAACTCTGTCGTGGGTGCCGTGGACAACACACAAAGACAAGAACATTTACAACCAGACCGAGAACAGAAATTCAAACTCATCATCATCTCTACATGCCTTTATCTTGAAGGGGAGAGCGGATAAAGCTATTCTTACGCAATATTTTACTAGTTGAAATACTAATAATAAAGACTAAATAAAACTTGACAAGTGCGAGTTAAACTCGCTTGGAGAGGGTTCCGTACGTTGATAATGTATTTACAGTTATTTTTCTATTTTATTTATTTTTGCCCTTTTTAGGGGTTCCATACGAAAAAACGAAAAACAGGACCCTTATCTTTTGTAATTTTGATTTTGTTAAAAAAAATCTATTGTTTACATTATACCTTCGTCTTTGGATCACAAAATAGCACATGAGTACCAAAATTCAACTCACTTGGTCCAGGAGTTTCGGAAAAAATTGGTTGAAGGGCGGTCGCCCAGACACACGAGTGATATAGACCCTATAAGGGTAACGTTTTTCGTTTTTGTCGTTCGAAACCCTAATAATCTTTGATTTTCGTCAAATTATGCGTTTTAGTACGTTTGATCCTTTTCTAAAACTATATAAAATTTTACATAAGAAGGGGGAGGGGCAGTCTGAAGAAACTTAAGTGCTCTAACATAGGGAGAAGGGGGGGATCAAACCATAACTACTCTAAAAAAATATTGGTGGTCTTCATGATTTAGTTTTCTTCGTGTCGCATCATTGTTAGATTAAACATGATTGATGATTATACATGATTGACAAAATTTTATTTAACCACGTCAAAATTTCAAATTCATTCACCATGTAAATCTAACTGTATTAGCGGTTTTACTAATCCATCCAACAGAGGGTGCGAAGGTACCTAATAGTTTACCTTCAGTTTAGTAGTTGTAGTCAGCTGAATCAGTTATTGTTGTAATCTAACTTTTCATATACGATACTCTGACGCAAATCCAGTACCGAAATATTTGTAAGAAATCAATTTTCATTGTAAACTGGAAGTCAGTCATATAGAGGCATTCTTTTTAAAAAAGCGACATGATAAACTAAACTAAACTAAACTAAACTATTTGTGACGTTAGGAAAAAATAATAAAAAATCTTTAGGGTCTGATAAAACTCAGGTAAAGCGGCTTGTTTCTCGATGGTCATAATTATGAACTCGCAACTGGCGATTTTAAAAGCTGTTACAATTTCGATATTACACGGTAGAAACTTATGTATAAATGGTGAAACCACGGTCATCATCTAATATCTAATATTATGTAACTATCCTAATCCTTCATTCTACTTATAGGTGCACTTTATTTTTAAGTGGTTCTATAAATCTAAATTAATTAGTTAAAAAATTTCGTTTCGAAACCACTCTACAGCAGGCGAAGCTAGTATAATATAAGCATAATATTATTATGAATCTTCGATGATCAAGTGTCCTAGCCTTTACGAGGGAAAGTAAATAACAAAGTTCAAAAGTATCGGACGCAGATACAGGATACGGAGCGCTAATGGTAAATCTTAACGAACAGCAAGTACGAAAAGTACGAACTATTATCGCTAGATTGTGTGAGCGTTTATTTATTTATTGCAGTAAATTAACATTGCCGGAGCCGACTAGGCATCCTAAGAACTTTCGACATGCACTATAGCCACTTCACCTCCCGCCAATATTCACTAAAATAGTTTTTACACCGACGCGGCGACGGCAGGGCAACGGGCAAATAAATTATTTAATGGTGACTATGGTGAGTTATTTTCGCTAGCTATGAACATAAATCAAGGCGATAGATTCAGTTTTTTAAATAGCTTCGTGATCCTTAGGTTGAAAACGTCCAAAAAGATCTCGAGAGATTCATACAGTAAAGTACAGCATAGTACTAAAAATAGAAAATCTTTTTATTAGGAAACAAACTTACTCATATCGATCACTGATATCAGTATTAAAAGATTTTAACATAATACTTTTTGCACGAGGTCTGTGACCCCACCTAAGTCCTCTGCCAGACGTGTACGATGTATCCAGCTTATTCCACACGCAAAGGCAAATGTGTGAGTACGGCTTTAGGTATATAGCATGGTGGCATTGGTGGCCCATATAACCAAACCGTGTTATTCAAATGTTAATCAATTTGTACACTATATACTGTGATGTATAACTAATATCTATACTCAATTCCTGTGTACACTCTCCGAAATGTGCAAAAAACCGAGAGGATGGCTACTCTGCCCTGTGCAGATTGGTCTCAGCCAAATTTTTGTCGCCAATGAGCCTCTTCGCACGTTTCTCCATCGAGTCCAAGGCAGTAAGGTTACATTTGGCTGCGCCTGCCCAAATGTGCGAACAGCACACACGGCCGATTCTGAGCTTTGTACAAGGTTAAGAGTTGTCTCGGTGTGAAGTACTGCCGCACCTTTGCAAGAACACCAAGTTTCCATGCAGCAGCTTTAGCCTTGGTCTCTGTGAACCACCCGAAGTTCAGTTTCGAGGATATCTCTACTCCTAACAATTGTCTCGGCTAGAACAGCGTGCGGTAGACATCTTGACAAAACGTGCTATGTGTTCGGTAAAATAACGGCATAATATAACAAACTAACGAGAACCAACAATCACTATCACACCTGGATAGGAGTAACACGTTACCGAAAGCCTCACCGACGCGTTGCCAGCTGAAAATAAACTTATTACTCTATATATTAGAAAAACTTAAAAAAAATAGTGAAAATTTTGACTACATTGAGTATCATAATTTTTTTAATGACCTTTGTAACTTGAAACTTCATCAAATCTTTTTTGTTATGAATAGATGGTATCATTACCTTTCGATTTTCTTTTCACATGTATGGGACCTTTAAGTCCAGAGAAATCGAAGTCTTTCGGCAGAGTCGTCTAACATAATAAAAAAGGCGGCCATGCCAAAAGGACCTCCATATAATATATAGGTATTTTTGTCGATAAAATTAGTTATATTACATGCCCTTAAATTATCGCTAGTTGGTCGCTGAAACACTTTATATAGAACAAAAAAGCTTAGAAATATTGTGTGAAGAACGTCAGCATTACGCACACATACATATCTTGTTTATTAATTAGTGTTGGTGTATACCCATTAAATTGTTCCACTGTATATTGCTACCTATACATTGTGTGTACTGTGTATATGAGCGGAGATGGCCGGGGCTCGTGGAGGCTGCGGTCAAGGCCACGACCTCGGCCGTGACCGCCCCAGCGCCCCACCGTCACTGCCACAGTGCCACTACCGACTACTGTCACTCACTATACTGCCAATGAACACGCCAATGCCTGGTACTCAACTGCTATAACTGCTTTCATTTACATAAACACTAGGATATAAGCATTGAAGTATTATTACTAGCGAATGTAAGTAATATGACATTATACTTCAATGGATATAAGTCGATTAAATGCAACATGTTACTTTTAATCTTTTAATAATGTAATTTTTAGAAATCGGATACGGCAACACTCTTTACCGTAGTTCTGTAAGGTGGGGCACAATGTGACAGTTAAGCAAAATACTCTGATGAATAAATAGTTGTTATGAACAAAAAAATGTTATCAGAAACCTTTAATAATTGATATTTCAGGTTAACAAAAAATTGAGAGACAATAACACCACTCGCTTTCATTGTTGAAAAATATTAAATTTAAAACATTAAAGGTAATAAAAATGTTGCATGTTTCGAACAAAATATGTATGGAAGTTAGGAATAATGTTTGGCCCATACTTCTTCGAAGATATAAGGAACAAAGAGAAACTGTCATGGACAGCACATACCTTTATGTGCTATTTTGATACATTGATAAATTGTTTATATTCCAGGAATTTAATTGGAATATTATACGAATTTTTCTAATTAATTCCAATATTGTGTAATTTTTGGAACATCCTATATAATTAGGTGAAAAACTTTCTTCATGTCATGTTAAGTTATCTCCTGAGTCTCCAATAAATAAATATGAAAAAAATTCTTGTATTCATCCTTCAAAAGCACTTTTGATATTATAAGTAAAATTATCTTATTATTAAGCTTGTGCCCAGTGAAAATGTATTATACATCGTACAAAGTAAACTTTCCTTTATTTCTATCTTATAGCGTATACTTTAGAAAACTCTAAATACTTCTAAAAACTTCCAAGATTATTTTGTTTCCATTAGAAAAATTGAAAGATTCATTGCCTATTCGAGTACAATTACAAGTACATATTTGGTACAAATTGTAAGTTTTGAACAAAATTCGATATACTTATGATGTGTAAACAAAAAATACTACAATGAGCTGCGTCTATGAACGAAAATTAACATTTAAATGTACTATTTCCCGGACTGACTACGTAGCTTTTTTATTTATATGTAAATTTTTCCTATAGAATAATAGATGGCCAACTCAATATTTGGGCATTGCGCAGACATCGCTCAGGGCTGATTGGGGCCTCGGGTCAAGTACATGTCCTCGATAACATTCCCGTCCCCCTTACCCTTGTACTGAAATTGTAAATTGTTTTTGTATAATATTAAGGCCGAGTAACCTAGAAACAACATGACCACATGAATAGATATTCAACTCGAGTCATTAATCTATGACTCGAGTTAACTCGAACTAAGCACAACTCGAGTTAACTAGAGTTTTAAGTCGAGTTGATACATCTCTAGTTATGCTTTGCACAGAACAATTTGTCAGACAATCATATCGGGTTCGTCTTGTGGAGGATTGCTAAGCTCTATAGTCCGCGCAAAACTTTATAACATAAACGGTCGTTAACCTTTCGGTCATTCGGTCAGGGGATGCAAACCATTATTATTTACAAATAAATAATAATAAATAATACCAAATAAACAAAAAATATTATTTTGTGAATTTGTGTGTACATAAATAATAAATAAATAAATAAATATACAAATAAATAATAACAACAGAACAATTATAAAAAATAATTTAGCGTGTGTCATGAAATAAAATGTAAAATAATATAGTTTTATTGTGATGAACATCATTTTTCTAAGTACCTACCGCATTCGATAGGACACAACTTTTAACAACATTCTAAACTACTAGGCTTGTTTATTTATTTTTCTTTTTTTTACGCAGTCGGGTGTTTTGTTTTTATTGATTAATTTTTTTATTTCAACCTGTGGCCATTTTAAAACCTCCTATATTGTCCATTGATAGTGACAAAACATTCCAACTCAAGGAATTTCTTTAATTTGTGTGTACATAAATAATAAATAAATAAATAAATATACAAATAAATAATAACAACAGAACAATTATAAAAAATAATTTAGCGTGTGTCATGAAATAAAATGTAAAATAATATAGTTTTATTGTGATGAACATCATTTTTCTAAGTACCTACCGCATTCGATAGGACACAACTTGGTGTGAATGCGATGCAGACTTTAAAGACTGCTACTGGTTCATGCGGGCGTTTTATATAGTGGACTGTAGTATGCGTTGAAGGAAGAAAGTCAAGGGTTATTTGGAGGGTTGGCAAGCACACTAACCTGGTTGCAGGACTCGATTGGTACTCGTATTAGCACCGACGGCTAGGCGGCTGCCCCAATGTCTCCAATCTTCTTTCTTCTTGACTTCTTATTGGTTATTATGCCGTATTTGATTGGTTTAGGTTTACTATTACACTTCACAGTAATATCACTTGCTTTATGCGAGTTATTTAGCGGGCGCGGTGATGCGGTTATTACAAAATATGCGGATTAGTTCATTATATTCAATAATGAGCGCGAGTTGCATTCGATGTTGGCGGGAGACTTCTTTACGACAGACTAAACCTCGGCGGTGTGCGAGTGAATCCGCTATATAAGAGTGCGCTTGCCAGAAAGAGAGGGAGGATAGGAAATTAAATAGAGAAGGAATGGATTGCCGCGCTTTCATAGAAGATATAATAATTTTGGCGGGAACAGCGGGAGCAGGCAAATGCATCCACAGAGTAATGCCATTATTGGCGCGAACATCCCCCCGGCCTTGAGGTCTCCTCAACCGGCAAATAAGATGTATATAAACATAAATATATATAGCGGAGTCAATATCATGAAATAAGAATGATGCGAATGCGGGAAAGTGGTGCGATATAAATACTTTACTAAAAATAGCGTGATGTTATAAACTTAAAACTATCTATAATAATATATAATATTTAAAAGATACATAAGGTGCGAGTTATTGTGTGGGTAGAGGGCACAGTTTAACGACTGGGCGTTGCAGAGTAGAACTCTTAGTTTTCACTTGTGCAACGCGCACCACACCGTCTCTACCGGGAAACAGTTCAGTGACAACACCTAGCGGCCACTGTAGCGGTGGAATGTTATCCATGTCAATGAGAACGATTGTTCCCACTGAAATAGGCGTGGAATGTTTGTTCCATTTTTCCCTCGTTTGAAGGGTGTGTAAATATTCAGATCTAAAACGTTTCCAGAACGACTGAATTAGAGAATCAAGTAAAGAAAAGCGTGATAATAGATGAGTGCGTTCTTTACTTAGATCCGCGGCGGGTAAATGATCAAGCGGTTTTAATGCAAGGAAATGTGCGGGTGTAAGTGCAGTAGGCTCCGATGTCGTTGCTTGTGGTAACGTCGCTTGTGGTTTGTGCCGAAAGCAAACGTTGCACTTATGAACGCGAGATCTGACTATGCGACTTGCGGAAAGTATCCAATATTTTTCGCGTTGAGCAGCGAGTAAGAACTGTGGGCCAGCGTGAAAGTTTTTATAATGATAATGATCAATTAATAGGTCTATAATATGCCCATTCTTCGGTAATAATATTGGATGCTTGTGCGATTGTGACAATGACAAATATTGTAGACGTCTACCCACACGGAGTAGATCGTCCGCGACAAAAGGGTATAATTTACGTAATGCGGAAGAGCAAGGTAAGCCCTTCTGTATATTTTTTATGTCTTCAGAAAAAGCGATATTTTGTACGACTTTCATTAATTATGATAGTTTCAGCGTGTTCCAAGTCAGAAGCGGTTATCGTTTTATTGCGTGGTAATTTATTTATAAATAATACGTAAGCTACCGATCGGATATACTTACTCCATTTTGAAAATTTCAAACTAAGCGTGATAAGAGGATGTTCTTGAGTATTGCTAACGATATGAGAAACAGATTGTTGTTCTGGTAAATTTGTAGAATGAGAAGATAACTGTTTTATTGGCCACTTATTACTAGGTAGTGTAATCCACACGGGACCATTGAGCCGAAGATTACAATTTATTATTTGCGACGGTAATATTATAGTCCGCGGGAGATATGGTCAGCGGGGTTTTCTGATCCTGCGATATGATAAAATTGATCAGATGATAAAGAAGACTGTATCTGCGAAATACGGTTAGCAACGAAGGTGTTAAATCGGTGCGGTGAAGAGCACGCCCAACAGAGTGCGACTTCAGAATCCGAGAACGCGTAAATTTTATCAATCGGATGTCTCGCGGATAATGTATCATAAACGGTACTTACTAATTTAGCGAGTAACACTAAGGCGCATAACTCGAGTCTAGGCAGCGTAACCGTTTTTAAGGGAGACACCCTGGACTTGGAACAGAGCAACGTAACTACCGGTGGGTCGTCACCAGTAACTACGAGCGAGTAAATCACGCAGCCGTATGCCTTTTCACTGGCATCCGCGAACGCGAGTAGCGAAATTTGCGAGTTTTTATCAATTCTCATATGACGTGAGAATTGTAAGCGCGATATCAGAGGTAGCTCTGAAATATAGTGTTGCCACGTTTTGACAACATCTGCGGGCGGAGCCTGGTCCCAATCAAGTTTGAGAATCCATAAGGCTTTAATTAAAAGTTTAGCGAAGAGAATAACTGGACCAACTAATCCTAAAACATCGTACAAGCGAGCGGCGGCGGGGATACAAGAAAACAAAAACTATCACTAGCTTGATGCCAACGAAGCCCTAATATTTTAAAAATATTATCGTCATCAAAGGAAACGGTTTCCAGTTGACGATGCGTTGCGGGAATATGTTTTAATAGTTCTGAACTATTACTTGTTCACTTAACTGACTCAAATCCACCACGATGGAACATTTGAATTAGCTGAGTGGCCATGTCGACAGCGATGTCAACACAGGGTGCGGAGGATGCGAGGTCGTCCATATAAATGTTTCTCTCGACCACCGATGCGGCCAGAGTGGCTGTCAGTCTCCGCTTTTCCTAAAATTATATAACCGAGTGAGGTTTCAATGGCACTGGGAGATTGCGAACTAATTATTTTATCAGATAATAAAATTTGTAAATAAGTGTTGACTCCTAATAAGACGTCAATATCACCAGGCTGGTGAAATGAATCGTCGGCTAAGCGTATTTTATTTATGAAATTTATATTAGAAATATCTATGGTTAATTCGGGTAATTGACCCGTTAATGTGGGTACTACTAGCGGTTTAATTTGATACATTTTATTATCATCAAAGCGGGAAGTAAATTGTAAGGAAGTGACACCTAAAATCTTTTGCGATATTCCACCGATTCCGTGCACCTCATTGAAGGGAGTTTTATTAGAAATCGGTAAAGATAAGCGTTTGCAACAATCCTTTGTTATATAATCACTTTGTGACCCTGGGTCAACTAAACAGCGAAGAAAATGTTCGTGGCCATATTTATTTACTATTCTAATTTTCGCGGTTCCTAATAATGTCGTAAAACAATGAGGCTTATTTAATAATTCGCGCGACACATTGCAAGACGAAGACGCGTTTTGTCCCTCTTGCTTGTCTGTCGAAGAAAAATCGACCTTATTGGTATCGCGTGAAGGCTTGCTAAAGAAATGCGGGCGAGTCGAAGTATTTTGTACTGTAGAATCTTCGACTTTATCAGTATTATGCGGAGCGTCGTTATCAGAACGAGAGCGATTAAATGGATTTTGCGTATTTTTAGTGAGCGATAAATCGAATTTATTTGTATTATTATTATTACTGAAAATATGAAGTAAAGTATGATGCGAGCGAGAGCAATGTTTGCATTTGCGTTGCGATTTACACATCGATAATGCGTGTTTATTACTTAAACAATTAGTACAACATTTATTTTGTTTTATAAAATTATATTTATCGCGAGTAGTGAGTTTTAAGAAATGCGGACAGACATACAAATGTTCATGCTCATTAGACTTGCATAGAATGCATGAACGCGATGAGTCGGTGTTAATAAATGTTTTACTAACAAATTTATTAGGAGCGGCACTAAATTTAATATTAGTTTTATTATTTTCACCAGACGACGTATGCGGTGAAGGAAATGTATGGCACAAAGCCCTATTTTGCTCGAATAAAAATTGAATTAAATCTGAATATTTTGGTATGTTAACTTTGCGGCACGACATTTCAAACGCCTTTACAGTTTCGGTACCTAATTTTCTAAGCGCTATATTTAAAAAGAGAAAATCAGATATGTCATCAATTTTAAGTTGCTTAAGAGTGTTAATAGAGGCGTCGAACTTGTCCATAAATTTATGATAACCAGCGGGCGTATTAGCGTTAACATTTTTTATTTCTAACAGCTGATTGATATAAGTAGTAGCGAGTGCACGCTCGTCATTGTATCTGTGGATAAGTGCGTTCCAGATCACTGAATAATTTTCAGCTGTAGGCATAAGGCCTGCGCAGACAGATAATGCTTTGTCTGATAACTTACTGACTAAATAGTACACACGTTCAGCGTCTGTTAACTGATGGTTTTCATGGACTAGCGTTTTAAATTGTTGGTAGAACATAGACCAGTGTCGTATGTCTCCATTAAAAGTTAATAATTCCATAGGCGGGAGCGAGGGCTTAAGCTTAGCGGGTAAATTATTGTTATCTAAATTCAAAGATGAATGCGGAGCGGATAATTTTGAAACTTTACTTTTAACGCGGCTGTACAAGTCATGAAAAGAATTTAAAGGTTGGAAATCTACTTCCGCGTCTGGATTTACCTTTAAATTCTTAACATTATATTTTTCCAAAGTGTCCTTGAACTCATCGCGTAAGTATTCAAGGTCAGCCGCGGTACTAAGTAAAGAACTCTGCGAGTCAGCGTCCAATGCACTGATTGACAAATCATAGATTGATTGCATGCGTGAAAATATGGAATTGCGTTTAGCGATTAATATTTTTAAACTAATTTCGTCGTCTGAAATCGTCTTAGCGTCATGATATTTGGCTTTATTAGTCATTTTGTGAACAAAATTAAGTTACGCGTTAATAATAATTATGCGAGGATAAGTACAAAAATTTTATGCGAGCAATGAATGAGTTGAATACGATTTGTAGTAAATACAAAAATGGCGTATTACTAAATGCGGAATATGGAATGCGTTTAAGTATAATTTTTCGTTATTAGATATAGAAAGTTACACAATAATGAAATGCAATAGTAAAAGCGGTGCGATGCGTTTTGCAAATGAAATTAAATAAATATGTATAGTAAGCCGTGAAGGTATATGTAATGCGAGCGGAATATACTACACACATAAATTTATTTGCAAAAAGTAATAGAAATATAATAGGATAAGAATCCGGTTGATGACCAATTTTATACGGCTCGAAGTGACCAAAACTTATGGTGTGAATGCGATGCAGACTTTAAAGACTGCTACTGGTTCATGCGGGCGTTTTATATAGTGGACTGTAGTATGCGTTGAAGGAAGAAAGTCAAGGGTTATTTGGAGGGTTGGCAAGCACACTAACCTGGTTGCAGGACTCGATTGGTACTCGTATTAGCACCGACGGCTAGGCGGCTGCCCCAATGTCTCCAATCTTCTTTCTTCTTGACTTCTTATTGGTTATTATGCCGTATTTGATTGGTTTAGGTTTACTATTACACTTCACAGTAATATCACTTGCTTTATGCGAGTTATTTAGCGGGCGCGGTGATGCGGTTATTACAAAATATGCGGATTAGTTCATTATATTCAATAATGAGCGCGAGTTGCATTCGATGTTGGCGGGAGACTTCTTTACGACAGACTAAACCTCGGCGGTGTGCGAGTGAATCCGCTATATAAGAGTGCGCTTGCCAGAAAGAGAGGGAGGATAGGAAATTAAATAGAGAAGGAATGGATTGCCGCGCTTTCATAGAAGATATAATAATTTTGGCGGGAACAGCGGGAGCAGGCAAATGCATCCACAGAGTAATGCCATTATTGGCGCGAACACAACTTTTAACAACATTCTAAACTACTAGGCTTGTTTATTTATTTTTCTTTTTTTACGCAGTCGGGTGTTTTGTTTTTATTGATTAATTTTTTTATTTCAACCTGTGGCCATTTTAAAACCTCCTATATTGTCCATTGATAGTGACAAAACATTCCAACTCAAGGAATTTCTTTAATTTGTGTGTACATAAATAATAAATAAATAAATAAAAATACAAATAAATAATAACAACAGAACAATTATAAAAAATAATTTAGCGTGTGTCATGAAATAAAATGTAAAATAATATAGTGTTATTGTGATGAACATCATTTTTCTAAGTACCTACCGCATTCGATAGGACACAACTTTTAACAACATTCTAAACTACTAGGCTTGTTTATTTATTTTTCTT
The DNA here is from genome assembly GCA_963932265.1 of Thymelicus lineola. NCBI lineage: Eukaryota > Metazoa > Arthropoda > Insecta > Lepidoptera > Hesperiidae > Thymelicus > Thymelicus lineola. The sequence goes on from OZ010686.1 coordinate 8,939,678, forward strand.
TTTTTTACGCAGTCGGGTGTTTTGTTTTTATTGATTAATTTTTTTATTTCAACCTGTGGCCATTTTAAAACCTCCTATATTGTCCATTGATAGTGACAAAACATTCTAACTCAAGGAATTTCTTTACTTGGAACCTATAAGTACCTACAGCCAGACCTCTAGAATGGAAACGTAGAACATTTATAGCTAATCTAATAAGAAGAAGAACCGGTATTAGATATAGAATCAGCATTAGGTATTGTCCCGGGAGTGAGCTCGCGAAGGCTGGGGTTAAGGCCGTGTCCTCGACCGCGACAACCTCGAAACCAAGCGCCTACCTACGCTTTCCTTGTAATTTCCAATATTTACGACCTTTAAGACCTTTTCGAATAACAAATATTTAGGTTTTTTTTCGTGTATTTTCTTATAAACAAACACAATGATTAAATCACGAAAATTAAAAGAATAATCAAGTAAATGCTTGGATAAATAGAGAAGAGTGCTGCCAAGCAGTTATTAAAAGCAAGTATGTACTTGCTTAACTTATTTACATAAGTAAAATAGTTTTAACTTTTTAAGTTATATCACAGAAGACATACTAGTACATAATAGTAGTTATATACTAAAAAAGATGGGTAAAATCAACGTCATAAAGAACAAACTGCCCTGTTTAAAGAGTGATATAATCAAAAATTTTGAAATATTATCATTTATTTATTTTTATTAATACATTATAATGTAAGTAGTTCAATAAACCAAAATGATGCTCCTATCAATAGGAAATAGACGATTATTCTTGTATCTTAGGTATATCTATTGCACTTAAAAGCAAAAAATAACAAACCAAAATAATTAAATTTTTCTCTATTTAAGTACAGTATTTACCTGTAGTCCTAGAGAATAGGCCATGATTATAATTTATTTATTTTAATTCTTTATATTATTTTCCTGAAAATTGTCATCCGTGCATCGATGCGTAGGTATCTTATGCTTATATAGGTAATGCTTCATAATCCTCTTCAAAAAGCTAACTGAAATAACGCCATAATTTTCCTCGCACTTGACTTTTGACATATTGCGTTACAAACATATGACACTTTACCACCTACGTTTGCTTCATATCGCTATTCATCGTATCAATTACCTTAAAGTCTCAGTATACAGAAAATCAACTGCACCTAAGTCCTAAAGTCCACTTTGCACAGTGGTAACTTTGTGCAACGCGACGTTTGCTTTGTTTTTATTATTAACTTCTGGCAATAAATACACAAGGTGTCTGGCAGTATTCATTTCCAATTATTTACCTATTGTTCCCTACAACATATGTAAGAATACTGATTTCTGGGACTGCCTAAGACTGTAAGGTGAGTAGGTACGATTTTTATGATCCTTTAGCTTTAGCAATATTAGGTATACATAAAAATTAGGACTTGATATCTGAGAGTTAGCCCACGGTATAAGTTAGCTGATATAATATGTATATATACGTTTTCTGTACACACCAATACAACTGCATTGTAGTTATATTATTTGTCCATTAGAAAATATTCGAAATTCATATTTTTCTACCAAAATTTCAAAAAATCATTATGGTGATTTTCGACCACTGCGAGACATTTTTTAATGAATATCTAAATAAATATTTGTATGTGTGTCCTCTAAAACTCTAAAAAACAACAACTATAAGAATATAATGTGATCAATATGAAAGGTGAAAAAAATATATTACCTAGCAATAATTTAAGGCGGCCCGAAGCAAAATGAAAGCGGATTTAAAATAAATACATGGAAAAGCCAAGTAAGTAAAAAGGGTAACTAATTATTTATTCCTACCAGATAATATCAAAGGAAAAGCAATCTAAGTACATTTAATAAAAGGCAAATCATCGCGGTATTTCAGTAGGCACGAGCAAAGCCTTATTACAGGATTCAGTTCAATAACGCTAACGCCTACGCGATATCATACACGTGCCGGTTTTGCGGTCATGTCACGGTGAAGGTCACAAGTCCCAATTTATTGAGATACTCACCCTGAAATACGGCCTAAGGTCGTCGAACTCAAAGAAAATCTTTCAGGGTACCCGACCTTGACCTTTAGGCGCGCACGCGCTATGCTCCTTACCCAGTACCCTGACCCTGTTAGGAAGATCGAGTCTATATGCCCAATACATAATGTATTATATACCTCGGAAGAATGAGTTCTCTATGTTCCCCGTCTACTTTCTTTAGCTGTAAATATGTAACACTGCTCAGCTCGCTCGATTATATTTATCGTCGGGAAACATCTTTTGTAAACGTCTAACAATACAGTCACCGGTGAAATAATGGACTACTAATCGTACTTTGAAAATGTAAGGTAACTGAAATGTAATTTGTAGCAATTGTATCATATCAATCAAACCTAAAAGGTTCCTACATATTTTTTTAATCAAACGGAGTAGCAAAATCATCTGTTGACCTAACTAACCACCTTTTGAGTTTTCATTGACGATAGGACTGTGTATTCGAAAAAAGCATTAAAGTTTTCCCACAAATTTGCATCGGTAGTTTTCACAAAAAAATTTTATTCCACCCCGGAAAGAATAGAGTTGTGCATGCTAGCTTTGTAACTTTGCGGAATTTAGTCGCAAATACACCTGATTGAATTACGTCAGGCTTATTCGGGAGCGGCATGTCTAAAATCTGTAGCAATAATTGATTGATTCTGTAGCAATTATATTATTGGTAGAGTAAAACGGACCAGGTCAACGGAAGTAGAAGGACTGCTCTATATTTCCAGTCTGTTTCCATTGACATTTCTAGATCATTAAATTAAGACAACTGAAAATACTTCTTTGCCTATTGAACCCAAAATATTTTATTTATCAAACTGACTACATTACAATCAAATTAAGACACAAGTAGATACTATTATAATTTTAGCTCGGTTCTGATTGCCAGTGTAAATCAAAATAAACAAACGGACTTTAATGAACTTAATAAATGAACGATATTTTTAAATCTGATATTTTTAGCGATTAGGTAAGTAGGTAGGAATTATGAAATGAAATAGAATGAATATTTTTCGGCGTTAGTCCATAAAATGCCAAAATTTAAAGAAAGTTAACTGTGTAAGTTAAGGTTGATGTTGTGGTGTTTTGCAGCTGATATTATGATGGAAACCTTAGATGCAAGCAGAAGTAAAACATCTGCAGATAGCAGCAGATACATAATTAGTAATATATGTACAGATATATTGTGCTTAAGCTTAAATTAATTTGGTTGATTATCTATCTCCCAGGACGATAAGTCTCATGATAATACCTGCCCGGTAAGTTTCCAAATGCTTAATGCGGAAAGATTGTAAAAATATTGTTTGCGACTCTATCAATGTGAATATCTATTTTAGTATCCAATTGTCTTTATCATATCATTAGGAAATTAATATAAAGGTATTATTTCTTTAGGAATATGTACAATTCCAGACAGATGTTGGCCACTTACGTATGTGGTCAACAAAGTTTTTTAAAAGTTATTTATTAACAGGTACACTAACTATTGCCTTATGTAAGATATACAGGTATAATTTTTACTGATTGTTGATCCTTGAAAATAACTAAATACTTACATTTACTTAATCCATTTAAATTAGGAAATTGTAGTGACTGTTGTTAACAATTGTTAATTTAATTAATCTTCTTTGGATTTAAATGCATACTTTTTATTGTGCAATTGAGTAAAAAGTAGAGTGTAACCACTGAATGGCGAGGGTTTCCCCATAACTGAGAAGACTAGAAAATTCTACCACACTGTTGCAGTAGTAGATACTCTATTATAAAACCTAATATATAAAATGAGTAAATAACTCCAACGCGAGGTGCAATTAGTACTACCTATTATTAGAGATTTCGGGTTTGGGACTGCTACCCCAAGGGCCACTGGCCACTGCGACCAGGTTCGATTTCTACCTATAGTATCTGTCTGTAGTAATGTAATATAAGATATCTGAAGCTGTAACGTGCATATCGATTTTGTTATTAATTACACTTGTTACCCAAAAACCTCCCACGCGTCGTCCGTAAAACCGCCTTCGAAGCAATTGCTACTCATTTTTATCAGGCTACATAATGACCTCATTCATCGTTTGAATTGAAGATAAATTTTTATCGTCCCATAATATCTCATTATATGGATCTAAAAATACAAATCTTCACCTAATTACAAATGTTTAACCTTGTGATAGTTCGTTTTCCACGTACACTTAAGAAGTAAAATGTATAGAGTGATAGTTGGATCTCACAGAGCATACACATCGGGGGAAAGAAATTTCAGTTTTGCCATACTATAAATAATAATTTTCACACAAATGTACCCTTCTATGTATAATTTCAGGCTCTTGTCTCCTTTTGATGTCATTATAATGTAGGGTTCCGAAGTAGTAAGTTTATCGACTATTATAATACTAATTACTTAAGCTAACATAGCTGTAATAGTTTTTCTTGTAAATTCATCATATAACTTATTTTTGAGAATTTTTTTCTCTTTTCCAACTCCAACCGTTTAACTAGCAGCAGAAGGGTACACTTGACTTTACCCACAACTCTACACAACCCTCAAAATAGGTTGGGATTTTTTTTTAAACTTTAACATATCTAAATTACAACCTATTAAAATTGTAGCCTTGTGGGAGCAGGTTAAAAAAATATGTTTTTAAGCATTTTCAAAAATTTAAGGGATGATGACGGAACCGCGAGATGCCTGCCAGAATGGTACTTTCTTAATTGACTGATAATAAAACATTATAAAAAATTCTAGCTCTGTGGGAAACGAGTTAGTAAGGGAACATACCAAAACCACGTGCCTCATTTAGGGGAGGGAGGGGGGTATTCAAAACACCACGCTTGGTCACAGAGGGGAGGGGGGGGGGGGTTTAGGTTTTTGTCACGTAGTCAATATTTTAGCAACCATTGCGCCACAAAGTCGTCAAATATAAGCAAAATTATTATTTTTTAACTCTGTTTTTGCAAAAAAGTATTGAAAAACGTATTTATCAATTACCACGTGAAAACTAGGGGGGAGGGGGGGGTCATCTCACATACTACGGATGGTCACGAAGGGGGGGGGGGGGAGGGGGGTAAAAAGTTGGAAAAAATGGGTTACGTGGTTTTGGTATGTTCCCTAAGATTGTTTAGTAGCTCTTGGATATTCTACGCCATCGAATTGGAAAGCATAGGGGGTAATCTATTCTATTAGATGCATTAGGCAAAACAAAAATGTGCGAATGGCGGTTTCTAAAAGTTAGTTTAATATACAAATACGTACATATTAATACATGCATTCAAATATATATAAATACTCATGTAAACATATAAATTCACACAATATACCTTCATACACACATATTAATATAGTTAAATGTATAATGTCTGAGATGAAAACTCCAACGATGTCAAATGTTATTATTATACAGGTAGCCTCTAGATCGTATAACATCAAAATGTTTTAGACTAGATAATAATATATCTTTTCAAATTCTTTGCAGATTTTTAATTCATTCTCATTTCAATTTTCATTTTCATCATATTATTATTTTGTCGATTCGGCATCTCGTCGTATCATTATCAAATATGGATTTTGGTTTTTTAATTTATTTGTTTACAGCGATACAGTTAGATGAACAAAATTATTTATACATTACTAATCAAATATAAATTTTAAATTCATTTTATTCATGGACAAATTTAAAACTATATACATATTTACATTGTATAATATAAAAATTAATACATAATAAAAGTAAAATAAAAATAAATTTATAATAACTAGGTCCCTGCGGCGCAATGCCTAAAATGCGCTCCGGACCGTCTGACCACCAAATCTCACCACTGGTGGTCAGTTGAGACGAAAATTTTCCCATCTGACTACTGGAGGTCAATTGGGAGCAATTCATTCCTAATTCATCACCAGTGATGAAGTGGGAATTTTTTTGTCTCAACTTACTACCGGTGGCCTTTTGGAACAATCTTACCACTGGTGGTCATTTGAGACCAAAAAATTTCCCACCTGACTACTGGAGGTCAATTGAGAGCAATTAATTCCTAATTCATCACCAGTGATTCTTAAACATTTAACTAAAAACAACAACTAAAAACAGAAGTTGCTACAAATTACAATCCAATTCCCCGAAAAATTTCTCTATTATCATGATGTATGAACTACTGTAATGTTTATGCTAATAAAGTCACAAGTCAAGTCAAGGAAACCTCAAAAATTTACACTGGATTACGAATTATGAGCTATTCAAAGTTCTTTGTAGAAAAGCCTAAAATTTTAGTCACAAGAACATGTAATTCAAGCTCTACATTTGACTTGGTTAGTTTTCACGTACCTACCTAGGATATATTATATTTGTATAATTATCTTCGTTAGGTCTGTTAGGTATCATCAGTAATACCTATGTTTTTTTTTCTAAAATTTGGTTTGTTGGTTGCTAACTTATGAAAACTAGCCAAGTCAAATATAAAGTTTGAATTACATGTTCTTGCAGCTAAAATTTTAGGCTTTTCTACACAGAACTTGGCACGCATTTAGATTTCAATTTCTTTTTCGAACTTGGCTCTCATTTCACATTTATGTTTTTGATGAGATATCATTACTTTTTGTGTAAAAATTATTAATTTTTATAGATAATAAATATACTATTGTTATTTGTAAAATTATTCTATACAGTGGAATCACTATTTCATTAGTTTCACTAATTATCAATAATTTTCAGTTTTTAGATTTTTTTTACATACGCCTGCCATACGATGCCTAATATCAAGTTTCATTTTAAAATTCTAGGTCATCTGGAACTGGGTTAGAATTTTGATTTATGGGTCAGGCAGTGATAAAAATGACGATTATTGGACGTTAATATAACCTAAATAACCGTTTGAGGTGTGTTTATTAAATTTGGAGCACATATCGCACCTTCGGTGCAACAAAGTCACAAATAGCCAAAACTGTAAAATTGAGTTAGTATGCCAAATTGTCTATAAAACAAGCATTTTACGTAAAACTATAGCAAAAACTATAAACAATTAATAGTATATATATTTTTAACCTATTACAGATAGTAATCCAGTAATATGAAAATAAATGCGAATGGGAAAAAATCTTAAAGTCCTCTCATATCAAATTACAAAAAAAGCTGTTGTGCCTTTGTTGCACCGAAGGTGCGATATGTATTTCGCAAGTCTCAATAAATGAGCCAAATTTGACATGTTTGCGTGGAATAGTTTTTGAGTTATGAGGGGGCTAAAAGTGGCTCCAAATAATACGGATGTTGACACTAATTATAAATTTATATTAATTTATGTCTAAAATATTAGTGGTAACATTTAAAGGCCTAAAATATGATTCTTTTATTGAAATCAATCACAATAAATTAAATATCATTAATTTAAAATGTTAAAAATTGTACTCACTGTCACGTGACCTCAAACGCCATTTTGAGAATATGACGTCATTGGAACAATTTTATATGGAAATTCAACAAACTTAGTAGACAGATAGTATTGAATATCGTTTAGTGACGTCACGTGACGTTTTTGGTGGGAAATTTGATAGTGATTTTTATTTATCAATTTTTGTTTTTAAATTGACGATTATTATTTTTTATATATTTTTTTTCATGAATATTGAGGTTCTATCTATAAAATAAAATTGAATCCTAAAATTAGTCAACATCCCTATTCGTGTAAATATTACACACGGTGCTACTCGCGAGTTCTGTTAACTTGAACTTGGCTTGACACACTACCGCGTGTATAGACCTCCAGCCACACGATTCGTAGACGCGCTACACGCGCGGTAGGGCTATCCAGCTTTAAGTATAGGTTAAGTTCGTAAGTTCGTTTTATGTACAAACAAAAATTAAACTTATTTTAAGATTCAAATCTTTCTTTACAAAACGTCAATGGTAGGTAGCTAAATCTAGATGATTGTTATTTTGCTCTTTTGTAACTAGGTGGGGGTGATATGGGAGTACCATTGTGTTATTTGGTCACTGGTAGTCAGTTGAGAAACTACTGACCACCAGTGGTGAAATTTAGTGGATCATGGGCCACTTCATCACCAGTGGTGAAACGGGACAATTTACATCACTGGTGGTAAAATGGGAGTAACATTGTGTTATTTGGTAACTGGTAGTCAATTGAGAAATTGGAGTGCCAACTGACCACTGGTGTTGAGATTTGGTGGTCAGATGGTCCGGAGCGCTAAAATGCTGGCAGAATTCCCTCGCTGTATAGATATGCTTACACGCTGAGCAAGAAATCTGCCAGCTCTATAGAGTCGCTCGTCTTCTCCTTTAATTTTTTATTAATTTCTTTAAAAAGACGGGCCAAGTGTATCAATACCAAAAATTTAAAAATATTATGTTGGCCCGAGATTTCCATACTTTACTTTTTTTTATTTTTTCGGCCATTTCTGCCTCAGCACCTGCTCTGATTTTACTATGCAGGTAGCATCCCACACCAGCGACCGCCCCATACTCGATGGCACAATTGACATACCGTCAGGTCTCTTGCCATCATTTCGGAAAATGTCATTCGGCTCTAAAATTGATGGTATATTTTGGTTTTGTAGGTAACGTTTTGAAATATAATTTCGATGTGGAGGTGTAAATGGTCGTTAGTATAAAACTTTTTAATTCCTTCCACATCTTCCAGGGTTGTATTGTTTTCGTGTATAATTTTTAGATAATTAAGATGAAATAAACATTTCTTTTTTTCTTCCGATTACATTAAACATTGGTTCCACTGTCATGAATTATAATGGCAGTCATTAAGCGATACAACAGTACGATTGCAGTATAAGAGATCTGGTAAAGAGTTTGCTGATTCTTTCATGACCAAAGTCATTGTTATTTCAGCCGACTTCACAGACTTATATGACACGGATACCCTTGGGCGGCCCCGGTCACTTATCAAGGCAATTGGATCGTTTATTGATTATTCCTTCTTCACTTATTTATGACTGTCTACCGAACAGACAACGTACAAACAATAGGTATGAATAAGCATAGAACAAAGTATGAACTTCGTTCTCAGCTATTATCAGCTATCTGAGTACTAAAACTTGAAGTTCTTCAAAAAAGGTGTAAAATATAATCTAAAATTTTTAACAAATAAAACCGACTTCAAATGAAGCATCCTTTCCAATAAAAAAGAATCATCAAAATCGGTTCACCCAGTTCAAAGTTCTGAGGTAACAAACATAAAAAAATACAGTCGAATTGAGAATTCGGTTAAATAAGGTCTCTCCTATTGTCGGCGTAATCCTCTGGTGTTATCAACAGCTACAGACAAAAATCAAATTGTAATAAATCTGCACGAGCCCCTGAGCAACTTGGTATATCGCTTCACGACTTTAGTAAACCCGACTTTAGTTGTTTTACATATAATAGGAGTAAAACAGCAAAATGCTTGGCTCTGTCAGCTTTTGGTCGCGAGATTTTCTTAATGCGTTAGTGTCCGACCGAAGCTTCGGCTTCGGCTTCGGCTTCGGCCACCTTCGGCCAAAAAAGCACCTTCGGCCAAATCTTCGGCTTCGGCCAAAAATTTGCCGAAGGTTTGGCCGAAGCCGAAGGTTTGCTAGTTGTCAAATATTGAAATTTACTGAACGATGCTAGAGCGAGACGGAGAGTGTGCAGAGCAGCAGAGTTTCGCCTCGCCTTTTATTTTTGACAATATTTTATTACCTACTTGTTTAGGTTGGTCACTCGGCTCGTTATTGGGCTAAATCTCTAAAGCTCTCACAATATGTATCTAGTATATTCTGAGATCAAAGTAACTATCGTATTTCTCAAGGTCAATGACACCTTCGGCTTCGGCTTCGGCTTCGGCCGAAGGTTTTGGTGAATACCGATTAATCGGCTTCGGCTTCGGCTTCGGCCAGAATTGCACCTTCGGTCGGTCGGACACTATAATGCGTCCATATTTAAAACTTAAGCAATGTTAATTGCTGAATGCGATAGGAACTTGAAACTGCAGCTCTTTAGTAGTTTTTCTTATAGTAAAAATAATACCTATTATTTGCTAGCAAAAAACTATTTCATATATTTTATGTTTTGTTACTTTTTATTTACTAGCCGACAAACACCTTTTTTATGCTTCGAGCAGGCAAACGAGCAGACGGGTCACCTAATGGTAATTATCACAGCCGCCCATGGGCATTAGCAACAACGAGGGCGCCACCAACGCGTTGCCGGCCAAGAAGATCACGATAGACCCGCTTCTTGAAGGACCCCATGTCATCTCCTCTTCACCATTTCATCTCCTCAGGAAACGCAGCTGCAGACGACCCACCTGATGGTAAGTGGTCACCAACGGTGAGCGAGTACTTTGGCAGCTGACTCAAGCAAGAATTAGTAGTTAGTCAGACAGGCTTCACGGAAAGATAACATAAAAATAACGGAAATAATATTCATGACTCAGCTACAGTAACAGCAGTATATAGCAGTTTCGTTTTTAACCATTGATATATAATACCCAGTCCAATATCCTATTTAAAGTACACACCACACGGACACCAAACACTTATAAATATCACGCTCTAACATCGGCTTTTAATTTTGCTCCAAAACGTCTATACTTTTCACGAGACCCTTAAGGACAAATAATATGTCACCTACTGGTAAACTGAAGATACCTAACTGATAAATTAGTCAGCTATAATATTTAATTTTGTAATAAGCATAGACTATATACGACATGAACAAGTGATGTCATTGGCGTCATTGCTGTATATTGTAACGTGACTGGAGTGTTAGTTAGATTTTGATTATTATGACTTTTAAATTATTATAAATACTATAAAAATCACGAAAATGAAAGTATTTTTATTTTTATTATAAGTACTAACCGAATTCGATGACCATGGTTCACTTACCGTTTAATGGTATTGCCAACTATATGCCTTGACATATTATGACAATGTTTAAAGCAATGTAGTTTTTATACAATCAACAACCCAAATAGAAACTGATGCAGTACCTACTTTTACTCCAGTCGAACCATTAAAAAGTTCTATGAGCTATTGAATAGAATTGTCAGTTTATTTTTAAATATAAAGTGCCTTTATACTGGAAACATCCTACGAGCCCAGTACATAAATTCATATGAGTGCATTGTTAAACGGATCGAATTACCCCTACGCCGGTGTTATTCACAGAGACAAAGCAAAAAGCGCTGATTCTTACGATGATTTACTAATTGCGACTTTGTACAGACCGATGAGCGGTACACTTATTCATGAGTAGGTAAAACAAGTGTTCAGTGGCATAGAGCGTGGGTGGCTGCGTTGCAGGGGAAGCGAGCATTAACCCTTTCTGCAGTTCATTCGCCGTCTGGCCTCACCCCTGCCTACCGCCCACGGGCGCCCCTTGCCGTCCCGACTGCACGCTTGCTACTGCAACTCTACCTATAACCTTCGCGCCAACCCTTGTGAGCAGCCACTAAACTATCACCGCGGCACCGTCATTCACGCCAGCCGCCACGCTCACAAAACGTGACAACACTCAACAGTATGGCAACTAATAATGTATAGTCATTGGAGGAAAGTTTGAAAGTTTAAAGTTATACCTTTAATTGATTGTTTAGAAAATTTTTAAATATATTTCAGGTAGCCTTAGGTAGGAATTAGGGTTCCTTGCCTGTTGTTCCTTGCTTGTATGTCGAAATATCAAAGGAATCAATCAAGTTAAAGTTTTCTAATAGCAAAATTAAGTTTGGTACTTAACTCAGTTTAGATAAAATTATAATAATTATGTAACATATTAATTATTATGTCATATTATGACCAATGTTCAGTTCTGCAATTTTGTGAGGAACACTCGATGAATCGCGCACTGAGAATGAATGGGGATGGGCGTGCAATGGAGTACATAAATATTTTAGTATGGAATTCTAACTAACAATAAATAAGTTTTTAGATAAATACAGTCATTAGTGTCGTACCAACTTTAAATATTACATCTTTTCAAGATACTTTACTTAAATTTGTATATCGCACTCTCAGTGGAAAAAAAGCATTGTAATTTTACAGGAGAGCAAAAAACTGTTAAAATATCAGTAAGTAGTCAAAGGAATTAACATTACGATTTCTTGCATAAAACCGTCAAGATTAATGATAAAAATTTGAAAAAAAAATTGAGCATAATATGCATCTTTTGTCCCTCTCTCCAATCATTACTAATAACTAAAATTCAACCTAAAACGACTTATGTTTTTTTTTCCACTGAGGATGTGATATATCTCTAAACCACCTTCGAAAACACTTTTGCCAGTTTAAATTTTCAGGTCTGTATTTTCTACTTTGTAGGTAGCCACGGCTTCTGCAATGCTTGAAAAATACTTTCCTGTTATTTTTTACTTTCACTGTCGGGAACACGTCATGTAAGGAACAAGTTACGATTGCGCTGCAGAGAAAATGCTAAGGGTTTTAAAAACAGATTGCTCTATAAACGCGACGTCTTTGCGCCGAGGGACATTACGAAGCGTTATGATGATCCTGCATGCATGATGCAATAGCCGGCTGGTTCGGAGGCAGGGTTACATTACTATATTTAAATTAAGGATTATTTTCCTTAAATATAATTACATCTTATATCTTTAATGCTTTAAATTCTTGAATAAGTAATAATTAATAATAAATAATTGAATAATAATAATAAAGCAATTCTTGAATATATGTCGCACCTTCGGTGCAACAAAGGCACAACAGCTTTTTTTGTAATTTTACATGAGAGGACTTTAACATTTTTTCACATTCGCATTTATTTTCATATTACTGGATTACTATCTGTAATAGGTTAAAGATATATATATGTAGGGGAGAGTTGGATATTATCGAGCCCCTAAGAACTTGAATCTATAATTCAGACAGGGTTTGATGTACAGGTTCAAAATAGCACTCAAGTAGTAGATAATTTATTTAGCTACACGTACAGCGTGGCAAAATATTTTTAAAAATTAATAGAAAGTAGTTATTTCGATATTAAAAAAAAATGGGAAAACGTGGTATTATCAGACCGGTTTGATAATATCGTGCGGAGGTATGATAAAATCGTGCCCGTAATAATATCGTGAATTTATATGAGTAACATTAAAATAAATAAAATAAAAAACTATTTTAAGTTTAACCAAATCCAGATATGGCGTATATACACCTTCTATAGCTTGAAATATTATTTTAGAACAAGATAAATCAAGTGTAAAAAAATATAACGAAATAATAACATAAACTTAGATTCGTTAAGTCAACAAAAGTTATGCACTTAGACTAGGTACGTTTATTATTTTACTAGGAAATCGCCCTCGCTTCGCTTCGGGAAAAATAGAAAAAAAATATAAATATAGCCTATGTCAACCGGGGATAGTGTAGCTTCCTAACAATGAAAGAATTTTTCAAATCGGTTCGGTAGTTTCGGAGCCTATTCAATGCAAACAATCAAATCTTTCCTCTTTATAATATTAGTATAGATAAATGACTAGGTATTAAAATGAGTCCAGAAGAGATTACTTCTTCGACAATAATAATTCGCTTTTGACGGCCTTTTCCATTGTTGCCACTCGAGTATACCTAAGCTTTGGTAAAAATTGAAGCCGTCGATCATGTGTGTGTGATTTTTTACATAAGGATGCATTTTCATAAATAAGTCTCATTCACGAGAATATGTTAATTTTAGTGATCCATAAAATATAACATCGAGATATTGCATCTTGTGGGATGTATGAGGAGATTTATCCATCTAAAACAAAAATACATTAATCTATATTATCATTTTCATAGGTTACAATTTCAGGCCCCGTTTGTTAATACCGCGCCCTTGTCGCGGAATTGTCAAACTCGATCATTTCATTTTATTATCTCAAAATAATATAGTAAAATTAATCAAGGATTCAAATCCATCTAGGCATGAATTCTACAATATGTAAGCATTAGAATAGAAGGAAACAATAAGTTACAATATAAATACAGAATAACTTATTTCTTATCAAAAATACTAGTTAAATTATAAGAAACGCTAGTAAAAACTTGCACGACGCGGTGTTAATCCGTCGTTGCTCGGAGCAACCTGGTCGTGCATGTGGGGAGGGGTACGCACTTCGGGCTATGATTTTTAAACAATGAATAGTGCTAGAAGTGTTTAGGTTTTGCAATACGTTGATGCACGGAATTATCAGACGCGCGGTATTATCCAACTCTCCCCTACTATTAATTGTTTATAGTTTTTGCTATAGTTTCACGTAAAATGCTTGTTTTATAAACAATTTGGCATACTAACTCAATTTTACAGTTTTGGCTATTTGTGACTTTGTTGCACCGAAGGTGCGATGTATGTACAGTGTGTCCAGTGACCAACTAGCGATAATTTAAGGGCATGAAATATAATATCTAATTTTATCGACAAAAATACCCATTTAAGGGGGTCTAGCCCTCTTCCTTTTGGAATGCCCGCCATTTTTTTTTTATGTTAGATGACTCTGCCGAAAGACTTCGATTGCTCTGGAATTGATTAAATAAAATAATTGAAAGATAATACCATCTATTCATTACAAAAAAGGGTGCGTGTACTTTTGTACGCGCGTGAAAAGTTATACTTCTTTGGCATAATGAAATAATAATAAATATTTAACTATATATTAAAAAAAACAATATTCAGAAAACAATATTCAAAAAAACATCAGTAAAATACTTTCCTGTTATATAAAAACAATATTAAAAAATAAAATATTCCAAAACAGTATTTTAACCTTATTCAAAAAAAATGTATGTAATAAAAATATAATACTTAATAATATTTTTTTCAAAACCGCGCGTGACGTTTTTCGTCACCTTTTGTGTCATCGTCACAATTTTCGTCGTTATAATTTTTTCTATTTATTTCGTAACGCGCCTAAAGAAGTATAACTTCAAAAGATTGGATGAAGTTTCAAGTTACAAAGGTCATTAAAAAAATTATGATACTCAATGTAGTCAAAATGTTTCACTAGTTTTTGATGTGGAACATCTATAGGCGAGGGGTAAACCAGATTTTTGGCGTTATGATACAGGCCTTGGCGACATAATTATGAAAAAAATATATAATAACTCAATGTGGGTAATCATAAATAAATTTGGTTTGATTGGCTGTAGCATACGATAGGACAAATTCAAAAATTCGAAATAAGGAACGGTGGCGTATTGGGAGATGGTCGGACTCGGAACTCCTAAACCGTGATACCTGAGTTCAAATCTGTACTTTTATGCCTATTAGTTGTATAAAATAATTGCCCATCATCCCGTTTTCACAATAGTCCCATTTTCTAACATTACGTACTTCAAAAACTAGCACTTTAACGTACCTTTTTTAAAGCATGCATTGATTAACAAGGATATTATGAACAAAACGACACCAAAATCATTGCTCTAAGCGTCCCCGCTGACGGGCTTCATGCCACAGCCACAAACGCCACCTCGAGAAGCTAGAAGCGGCCACAAGTGAGCGGCAGCCACTTTCAGCCACTTTGTGGCCGGTGGCTGACACTTTATGAATAAAATCCTTATTTATATCCATATTTATTTATATATTGACAACAGAGTACGTGCGTGCGTTGCGTTCGACTTTTAGAACAGGAGAGAGGGGTGGGGAATCGCGCGAGTGGCGTGTGGCCGCGTTTTGTGGCGGCGTAATCGCCGCTTCGGGCCACGAGAAGCGAGCAGCGAGCGTGTGGCGGCCACCGGCTTCACCGTGTGCGGCGAGTCCATATAAAATGTATGAAAACTACAGGAAATATGCCGGTGGCGGCGTTTGTGGTTGTGGCGTGAAGCCCGTGTGCGGCGACGCTCAAAGATGAATTATGCTACCCGTGCCGTGCCGGGCACGAGCAATTTTACTACCATTTTACTCCGCTCTCGGACACGGATGACGGACGTCTCGCGGTGTAAGCAGAAACACTCGATGTCCGCGTCATAATAAAATGTTGGTACCGTGCCTCGTCCGTTGGCTCGTCCGGGGCACAGGGGTCGTATTTCAACATAACAGGAATATTTTGAAAGAAGATTTCAAATCATTTAGCCACCTTTTTATCAAAGGTAATTTTATTTTCATTAACTAATAATTCATATTTAGAATTGCGTAATTTATTATTACCAATCTCGTTAAACACGTTGGAAATTATCTCCGGACCTAGCTCAATGACGTCATGCAAACTGGAGAGATAGCAAAAAAAATCGAGATGTAAAGATAAAAAATATTTTATTTGTGTGTATCTATTTTTTTACACTTTTATACAACTTTTAGATCAATTTGTACTTTATTTATAGGGTTCCGTACCCAAATTATTGATATTAGTTTGGGGAATCTCAAGTAAGAAGTCATTAATTTTATGAACTACGACTTACCGAAATTGCTTTTTGCAATTATACTCAAAATTATCTAAGAACGCATTAATGATAGCTGCCATTTATTAATATGAACCAACCTTGTACGTACGTCTTTGAGTAAAATGGAATAATTATTTAATTGACATGAATAGTTGGATACTTACGAACAAAGGATTTTGCCAAAATTTGTTAAAAATCCCTATTCGTATTGTATCGTATTCGTATTGACGTTATTTATAAAACATATTAAACGTTATAATCTAGTAAAAATCCCATCACATCATAATTTATGCAAAATTGAATAAAAAAAATTTAAATGTGTGCAATTCACACGTGGTAGAAGTGAAACTTTCCAAAATTTTGGTCAATAAATCGAATCTTCTACCTAGTTCCTCGCGCCATCTATGAATACAACTTAGCACTTTTTAAAAGGTAACCACGAACATAAGAAAAATCGATCGACCAACCGATTGTTGTTTCTTAGTTAGTTGCTAGATGGCGCGCTACAGTAATTTTGTGTAAGACGGCTGCTAGATGGTACCTACTTAATAATTTACGTGTTGTTGTCGAGGGGTTTGCGCAGCAAAGAGCTCTTATTTGTGAGTATTTTTATATCGTGTTGTGCTAAATAATAAATTTTATAAGATGCCGAAAACTAATGCCGAAATGTGTCGTCAATATCGACGCAAAAATAAAACTAGAATGAAAAAAATTCTTTGAAAATATTTAAAAGAGCATTTGAAAGTATTTAAAAACAGTATAAAAATAAAACTAAAAAAAAATAAAACTAAAAAAATAGAAATACTGGGAGATGCGAACCTGCGCATCAGGTATTGTGAATCTACGTCCTGACCATTGGGCTACGAAGAATTTAAATTGAAAGTCGAAATTAGCGGTTATATTATCTTACCTGTCGTTGCATCCGGTTTCAAATCACTAACGATTCTAAAGAAGTTTCACTTCAAAAATAAGGCGTCGAATCAATGTTATATGAGGCTTCCCGCCCATGTCCGATAATCGGTGACCGATTTTTTGTAGGAGAAAAATAGAACGTACTGTTACTTGTTAGCAATGGTGCAACGCACACGTCCTACAAAAAAGTCGGTCAGAAATAAAATCGGTGCATTCCGACCGATATCGGTGAAAAATGGAACGTTCGGAAATGTGGGGACTATAGAGTTATAGATTATTTAAATTATATTAATACCTCGCAGGGAAGTAACATTTTGTTCGAGTTACTAAAGCTAAATAATTCGAGATACTGCGTAATTAGGGGTTCAGTGGAAGGGAATGGCATTTATTTTCGATTTACTAAGGATTACGACTTAACGAGATTCGAATTTCGAGTTATAAAGATTCCACTGTATTTAGCAGATGTATGTATTTAGGTTGGAGAAGCAATAAACAATAATACGATTACGAAAGCAAGAATGATACACGTGCGTCGACACTTGCGATGGCAAAGGTACTGGATGGACAAAAAAGGGCGAGGTCCAGCAGGGAAGTGGGAGGTTTATCGAATTCCAGCGAGGTCCGGAGGTATTTCCGATGTGTTATACCAATAATACTCTAAGTGGTGTTTACCTTGACATTTTTTATCTTGATATGCAACTTAAAGTGTAGTTAAAATACACACAACTTTAAAATTTTTTTTAATAACATTTTTAATTAGCTTTTTGTCATTCCCATTAACAAAAAATCATTACCGTTAAATAAAAGTCATTACCAGGCTGCTCATATCATTACCATTTCTTATATTACTGTGGGGCAAAACAGCCAGTATAGAACAAATTTTTGTACTACAGAAAAGAGCCATTATAGCATAGATGATTACTATATCTATGCATTAGAGCTATTTATAAACTAAAATCAAGGGAGTCCTTGCGTGTCAAATTTAAACAAATACATAGGTATACTGACAGTAGCTTCCCAATATATTTATAATAATTTAGTGTTTTTATGGAATAACATAACTGCATATAAACAAAATTGTGATCTTTCAAATCGGGAAACAAGAAGGATGCATCAATTGGCTACCGCTTCTAGCTAGCGTTCTTTTATGGGACTAGATGTAAAATTTTATAATAAAGTCCCAAAACAAATACGTGACTTACCGGTGGAATCTTTCAAGAAACGTGTAAAAACTCAACTCGTAGGCAAGGGTTACTATAGCATAAATAAATATTTAAATGATAGGGATGCTTGGAAATGACTAGCTAGGCAACCAGTTCTCAGGTTAGAGAATACCTATTTTTGTAATAAATATAAGTTTTATTGACATGATAACGTCTATTACAACGGAACGCCGGGTGCACGCGAAGATGGAGAAAGCGCCATCTATGAACAAAACTATATACAGACACAAATAAGTCAGAAAGGAACTTGCTGAAAAAATAGTTTAGTTCAGGAGTAATTCTAGATGGCGTTGTAGTATAAAGATAAAAGTTTCTAATTCTAAGTTAATTTCTAGAGATAATATTATATTCGAGCACTACTTCATCAATGTTTTGTCATGACGTTGTCACGTTAAACTACCGTCCGTAAACCGACTTTACCGACAACCATTTATTTTTAAATATGTGCTGAGGAGTTTCTTTAAGCTTTTCTTCTCCTCCATGACAAAGCACCTTTCCGAAAAGCCAAAAAAATGACGTGCATAAGTGTATCAGTGATGATATGAATAAAAGATTATTTCATTTCATTTCATTTATAAATTATTGAAAGACCCAATAACTTTTGACTTGCGCAGCGAATTTTGAGGACTTTTATGGACTTTGAAAGGTTTGTTTGTTTTCATGGTTTTGCACGCATTTCTACATACATTTTAAAAAACCAACAAAATAATTGAAAAACGCCAATTCACCATCCGCCATAAATCATTATTTTATTTATTAATCTGTGAACAACGTAGTAAAGAACTTAGATTTTGTACTCTGTGTAGGATTCATTATCTGTATGATGTACAAACGAACCATAGAGAATCGATAAACAAAAAGTACAAAAACTGTCAACTCTCTTTTATCTCGAAACGTCACGTCATTTGTCAACTCGACAAAAATTTTATGAAATTTTCATAGAAGTAATTGTTTATGTTTGTATTAAAGATAATTTAAATTATGCCGAAAAATAAAGGAAAAGGTGGTAAAAACAGGAGGCGAGGAAAGAATGAAAATGAAACCGAAAAACGTGAGTTGGTGTTCAAAGAAGACGGACAGGAATACGCCCAAGTCACAAAGATGCTCGGTAATGGCCGCTTGGAGGCCATGTGCTTCGATGGCATAAAACGTCTTTGCCACATCCGTGGAAAATTACGAAAAAAAGTATGGATAAATCAAGGAGACATAATACTAATTGGCTTACGAGATTACCAAGATGCTAAAGCTGATGTCATTTTGAAATACACCCCTGACGAGGCAAGGAATCTGAAAACTTACGGAGAATTCCCAGAAACTGTACGCATCAATGAGACTGTGGTATATTCGGTAGATGGCCTCGATGAGGACATTGAATTCGGTGACGAAGTCAGCTCAGATGATGAAAATTCAGTAGATAATATTTGAACATCAAATATAACTTTATATTGTGAGTCAGTGTAAATTTATTTTGTGTTAAATAAAATTGCATCGTGATTAAGTTATTCACAAATCTATCCTCTGGATGTTAAAGGTAAAGGTCTATTTAAAATAGACTCACAAATCTGTTTGCAAAGTGTCGACACCCAATCCCAATTGAGCCATAAATTACACCACATACCCTTATCATCTCAGTATAGTTCATGTCTCACCCGCATAAATATGCTAAATTATATTGCACAACATTCCTTATATTTCTTACCAGTCATTGGGTAATGTCTTAAAGTGTAAGGAATGTACATAAATTAAATATTGATAAAGTAAAAATGCTTGTTTTTATTGACATCGGCCCATAAAAATCTTATTATATGTTCCCAGAAAGTATTAAACTTTGTAATCTATATATTTTGTAAGTACTGAACAATAGGAACTGGTGTTAAATTAATTTTGATTATATTTATTCATTAGCACTAGCAACTATGAATATGTGATTTTGTTGAACGTAGTTCTTATCCTAATTTTTAATAAAACTATTATGCCCTGATGTATGTGTAATTTACTTTGCCAAACAATACAATTCATTGTCCGAGTATTTTTAATCAGCAATACTCTACTAATTGTATAGATACATAATACAGAACTAATGGTGTTGTTACCGTGCAGGTATAAATTCAGTGTCATCTGTATATATAGAAGGCAACAATGATTGACTGATGTATCAACGCACAGGCCAAACCCTTAGGGCTAGAAACTTAAAATTTCTCACACATATTCCTCTTATGACATAGGCATCCACTAAGGAAGGATCTTTCAAAATTCGACTTCCAAGATGGTTAAATAGGGGATAAATATGATAAGCATAATTTCCGCATGCAAATCTTCAGGCAACAGCTAGTGTAACAATAAAATTGATAATATTATGTCTTGTAAAACATTACAAAAAGTTATAGATGATTTTAATGTAAATCTAAGCAATAATAATAAGTTAAAGACAATTGTTGCAATAATGTTATGTTGCATATTGTGTAATTAATTCATTATCTTTGAGGTTCAAACTCACTGACTAACTTCAATAGCTGATATAGTATGTTCCATGTAAAAGTTTCCTTTGCTGTCATACTAATAGGACAAAATAGAACACTGTCTATTTATTCTAACATATTAGTCAGGGGAACCCTTAGATGAAATATGTAAGTTTGGACAACTTTTACAGCAAAGCAATAATCCATAATTGTCTCACTCCTTGACTTGGGGTCTCGTCTCACAATGTGAGGGGTACAGGCCATAGACTACCACTCTGGCCAAGTGCGGATTGGTAGACTTCACAATCCTTTGAGAACATTATGGAGAACTCTCAGGTGTGCTGGTTTCCTCACAATGTTTTCCTTCACGGAAGCAAGTAGTAATTAATTTCTAATATGCATATAATATTACCAATCCGCACTTGGCCAGCGTGGTAGACTATGGCCTGTACCCCTCACATTGTGAGAGGAGACCCCGAGCCCAGCAGTGGGACAATTATGGGTTGTTGCTTTGCTTTTATATAATATTTGAAAATTAGAGGTGCTTGCCAGGATTTGAACTTGTGCCCCCAATAATTAATAAAGTAATGTAATTTTTACAGGCCTTTTGTAAACTTCCTGTAAACTTCTATTTACACTTTAAGGATTTTCTTCTGTAAATTTCAACCAATGTCCTGATGAGTTACCCGAAGTGATGGTCACCACCACCCACAGACATACATCAGTTATCAAAAGCGTTGCCGACGCATTGCTGGTTACGAACAAAGTTAAGGATCTGCTTATTACTATGTACAAAACATATAGACGTGGGTGTGATTTAATGTGACGAAGAATTAAATCCTACTAATATTATAAAATGTAAAATTTTGTATGGACGTTTGTAAGCTCTCAAGCTAAAACTACTGAACAAATTTTCATGAAATTTAGTACACTGGTAGACCATATGATACTAAACAAACTTATGAATATCAGAATCTACTTTGTCATTATAATAATATTACATTTCTGTTTATTACAATAATTGACGCGTTTAAGGCGGTTGCCAAAAAAGTGACTCCTTTATTAGTACAGATATTATGCAACGCAGTCATACTCGAACTCACGTGAAAATCACTCACGTGCCAACAAAAGAAACAAACCTTCCATTGCAAAACTTCATTCTGTGCTTGAGTTTCTTAGGGCTGACGATAACTTCTTAGTTCTTACAATGTCGAAGATCTTGCTAACATCAGTGCAGAATAAACGAAAGGTAGGTAGGGGAAATCGATACCTTCTTTTGAATGAGTTCAAGTAGGCATGTAATGAAACATCTTGTTTAAATTATAACCGCTACATATTGGAACGAAGTTCCTTATCGCGCGTTGTGAAAGGGGGCTAGACGGAAAAAATTCTTACGAAAAGTTGTAACGACACTTTTTGAAGTGATTCAGTAATATGAAACTAGATGGCGCTGTACTAGCACCACCATCACTAGCGTGATTCAGACAGTTGTACAGCGCCATCTAGTTTCATATTGCTGAATCACACTGCTGAGCGCGTAAAACAATACTTAAATCGAAAGGAACTTCGTTCCATCCGGGTGTCCCTTGACACCTTTTATTTTTATATTGTTTTTGTATGCATCTATTAATTCTATTAAAGTATCTACGTGTAACATAATATTCAATAAAACTTAAGTTTAAAAAACCCCCGACTCAAAATAAGTCTGAATAGGTAAAAAGAAAAAGTCATAATCATTATAAAGAAATAGGTACATTTGATAACTAAATAATACGAAACACGCAGCTGCTAGTAGCGTAGATTACCAATGATATTAAGTAAAAAATAGGGTAGTTAGTTACCATTGCAGTATAGCCCTAATGTCATAGAACAGACATCTCGAACATTAATGTGTGTCCTACCCGGGAGATACATTTTCAAAATTGAGCCCCGGTTCTTCTTTCAAAATCGAACGAATCCATTGAAAATTGAAGCCACGTGGCGCCAATGCATTGGGACATATATGGTGTTCGCGGTGTCGGTTCTTTACGCTAGTAATAATACTTAAATGGTATTTACCAGTCTATTTTATCATTTTTACGAACCTACAAATACGTCCGTGATTATTTTCTCACAGAACGACAGTCGACAATTAGATTTTGTGAAATAATGTATTTTTGGTTCAAAATTCTCCCAGGGATTCCAAATACAATAACTATTTATTGATAAGTTATTTATATACTCTTTCATTTAAAACAAATGTCCGTGACCAGGTCGGATAACGGATTAGAAGTGCACTTATAAAAATATTTTAACACTCGAATGATATAATATTATCCTGGGACTATAGATAACATGGACACAATACAAAAATAGTCATTCCGTTGTGACGTCATCCGTCTTCAGGTACCTCTACGAAGATATGTATCCAGTTACAGTAATATATCCATGTAGTCACTTGACATGAGTGACGTCATAACATGGCACAACATAGGTATTATAAAAAGTATTAATTAAGAACACAGGTAACTAATATGAAATAGCGAAAACTTTGCTTCAAGCCTATCTATTCTGTATAATATATTGTTTATTTATATGTTGATTGTT
Organism: Thymelicus lineola; assembly: GCA_963932265.1. NCBI lineage: Eukaryota > Metazoa > Arthropoda > Insecta > Lepidoptera > Hesperiidae > Thymelicus > Thymelicus lineola. The sequence goes on from OZ010686.1 coordinate 8,963,229, forward strand.
TTTAGATGTTCATAATATTGAGTGAAATATCCTATAGCTTCGTCCGTTCTTTACGCTCGTTCATGGAGGTACCAGGAGCGGCCTTAACTACGAAAAAAACGTGCATACCTACGCAACAAAACATGGCGATTTTGTTCCCACTATGTCCAATTTGACGTGACTTTGACATTCCTTTGTCAAAGTGGGTTTTAGTAGTTAGTACCTTAGTTATAAGTCACAATTTACACTGTAGTAAAGAGATAAAAATGGCGAACACGGCATACGTCTGGCGTCATGAAAAATACGAAACTGTTGCGTATAGACTTGGATTGTTTTTATTTCATACGTTAGATAAGGACGCCATTATGTTTATTATTTCGTTTTTTAAACTATTCCATAACTAAGTATCTATATGATATTACACCAAAACTATGTAATTCATATATCATCATCTATGCGCTCGTTGCACGATAGGCATTATGCAACAAGGCAATCTCCCTTGCTTGAGCTAACGGATGGATGAAGGCCATCAATCTTCAAAATATCATATTATGACAAAATAGTTCAGTTTAAAAGTATTTATTGTACACCACATAGTACTTTGTTATATACTGAAATTGTAGTACACAATAAATTATGTACAATAAATATTTTTTATAAGCTACAATCTGTAGAGTCCAATCCACGTCCAATCCATGATAAATTCAACGGACAACTTTGAGAAATAGAGTGTTGCCATGTTGCCATCTACTGCAGAAAATTATTAATTAATAGCAAGGGGTAAGTGACACTTACCCCACGCTACACTTACTAAACTAAGTGTTGATATTTCAGTGTCGACGCTTGATTCACTGAGAAAGTGAGCGGAGAAAAAACGTTTTGTTTATGCGTGCAATTGAAAAACTTTAGTTACGTTGTTAAAATATTGTTCGATTAATGTGTTTGTACTTATTATCTAATTAAAATGCCTTGTGTTTAATGATTTGATGCCAACTAAAATCAATAAAGATAAGTTATCATATTGAGAACATTATAGCCAATTTCATTTGTTAAAATTAGCTTGTTTCTATGTGGTTGTTTTGATTTGAGTTATTTTGATATTTTTTGTTTGCAAAATTTTGTTTTACTATCTATGTCTGTGATTCCGACCAACTCCATCCATACTCCATAGATCTGTACCGTCGTAATAGTGTTCTTTGATGCACAATGTATTGTACACGGAACACAGCGGGGTATTGTATCACGGGTATTGTAGGGTAAGCAGTACAATGATTGGCCCTTTAAGGTGATCATCGACTTTGACAATTTCTTGTTACAAAATAAGATTCCTAATTATGAAACATTTTATGTTAAGTTGTTCTTTGGGAAGCTAGCAATTCAAATTGATTATAACTATAATCATATTTTATTTCATTAACAGCTTTAATGCAATAAACATAAAAAAGGTGTCAAAAGTACAATGATAGGCCCTTGTTGTATATCCAAAGTATAACGATTGGCATGCTCATCAATAATTTTTGCGTTTATTGGCCCGGTCAATTTTTATACTCTGTAGGTGTCAATCTTTATACAAAATAATAAAATTTAACGATAGTGATGTGCGGTGTATAGTGTATATCATATTCTAGTCAATGTGAAGGTTTGTAGGTACATGATAAAAAAACAGATCAGTAAGTAATGTTTTTTATAAAAGACAAAAAATAAGAATCGAAAATAAAATTATAGTTTATTCGCCTTTTACGACATCAGAGTATGCTGGCATGGGCTTGGGGTTAATGTTTTAAGCAGTCTCAATACGGCAAATAACTTATATAAGTAACGCATATTAATTTATTAACTAATTTAACAATATATATATCAAATCAACTAGCTATTGGAGTTAAGTTGTTATTACTGTAAAACAATTAAAAATAATGGAATAAGATACTTCGTTCCATCCGGGTGTCCCTTGACACCTTTTAATTTTTTTTTATTAGTTTTACTAGCTAATTAATTATATACATACAGAAAAATAGGAATATTTTGTCATGCCTCGTAAACCAATACAACTTTTAATAGTTTTAATACTTTTAATAATAAATGGAATTGATAATAAAATAAACTGTGCTCTATGGTGAATTTATGTCATACCTCCATGCATGTCATGGAAATAATTATTTTAATGTTGCCAACTTGATATGAAACCGCCATGTTGAATTTTGTTGTGCTTCGTTAAAGGTGCGCGACTTCGAATGATCTCACTATTCGAATAATCTACAACTACTAATGCACACATTCGACTTGAATATTAGTAATATACTAATGTTCATATTCGAATGACGACTACTAAATTAGTAACTAATCTAATGTTCCGTTAACACGCATTAAATACTTGACTAAGTAGTTAACTGAATTTTAAGTAAATTAATACGTGTAAGCGGACAATTTAGTAGTTAAAATTTATTAAATAAGTAATTTAGAATTTTTTCTATTTTCTCTTAAGAAAATAGAAAAAAAATTAAAAAAAATGGAAAATAATAAAAATGTGGTTATCACTTAATACGTTTGGACAGGCACTTTTTAGTTAAAATTTATTTAAAATGTAGCAAAATGCTTAATTAATTAAGTATATTGTGAAGAATTGTATGAATTAAAGAGCTTTACTAAATTATTACTACTACTTTAAAAATTATTACTATTAATTTAAAAATTGTTCACTTAAAATTCAGTTATCCACCTAACCACTTAACATGTATAATCGGGACTTATTAGAGTTTCGACTCGCGACGCGAGAATGAAAGGTTACTAATCATATTACTAATCCACGATTAGTACTCTGTGTCGAATCAAGTCAAAGCGTTTCGACTCGCGACGCGAGAATGAAAGGTTACTAATCATATTACTAATCCACGATTAGTACTCTGTGTCGAATCAAGTCAAATTAGTTACTAATTTTTATAAATCATTCGAATGAGTCGAATGATTTACTAAGTCGAATAATTCGACTGGAATCATTCAGAGTCGCGCATCGCTATGCTTCGTTCGGTAGAAAACATTGTGAGCACGTGGAAAGTTGGATTTTCGGATTGAGCGAAAATTGTTAGTAACATAGATCGGTTAAAATATCTCTTGTCTTGATACAGTTTTTATTTATTATTTGTGAAACTATTCTTGGTAAAATATCAAAGTAAGTATTCTAAAAATTACTTTTACCGGCGAGAAATTCCAGATTTAGATCACAGCTTTCAATCAAAACTAGAACACATTCACGGTGCCATTACAAGAATACTTGATAAATAATTGTATTACAAAAGCATAGATATCTATTAACACATATTTAACATAATATGGACATATCAAAAATTGCGTAACCTTTCCTTTTATAATTTCATACATGCTTGCTTACGTGTTGTCTGTAAAGGTTTCCACACTGCTCGTGACCCTCACCAGCAACGTATTACGTTTGCGTGTTAAAAAACCAGAAAGCACATGGTTGTTGTGCTCATATCAAGGCCGGGAAGTGAGAAAGTAGTGTATACGTGTCTGATAAATGTCACGCTAGAATTTTAATTCGTAGCGGCATTTAGAAATTACAGTACAGTACGCTCGTGGTTCTACCGTATGGTGTTAAATTCACCGGTTTTTAATTGTAGTTTATTGTGTTATAGTGGACGATATCAAACTAATTATCTTGTCTGTATTATTTATCCTCAAAATAACAATGAAATTCACAAACGTGGTGGGTATACGGATTATGGTTCGGGTCATATTTTGTTGTGTTTGAACACGTGATTTCTATTTAGATACGTAACAGTGTAAACCTTACTACATTCTAAAACGAGGCGAAATATCACTCCAATTTTTAAATGTTTCTCAGAATATAGATTTTAAGTCTTATCTTGTTTTATCGTTTAAATTATTATTTATAACCTCGATTTTTGTTGATAACATGACACTAAAATGAGGTTAGTCTTTGATTGAGCCACTCAACTGAGAACAAAAAAATATTGCCAATAAGTAACATCAATAATAATTAAGTAACCAATTTTTTATATTATTTTGGACATTATAATTATAGCACAATATCCCCATTATTTATTATGTCTGTTTATAAGTGATTGAATGCAAAGAATACTTATCATGTTAAATATACAAAATGAACATGTGTTTTGATTCAGGTTATTAAAATGTGTTATTCTTGTTTTAGTTTGTTTGTAAAAGTGGCTCATTGCAATGGCACCCTGTCGACAATTGCTTATGTGGTCAGTGCCATCAATAGCAGTTTTGCTGGGGATTTTCTGGTTCAAGAAAAAAAGGGAATATGCAAAATCTGACCCTGGAGGAAGAGAAAGAATAAAAAGTCTTAAAGAAGAGTTAGCTGAAGCCTTAAATGCTGAATTGGAGCTTCAGAAAACTACCCCTACTGGCAAAGCTGACCGTGCTATAATCAAGTCTGCTCCGATTGATATCATACCAAGAGGAGCTGGCTCTCAAAGGTCATCTCCATTGGAATTGACTGATGAAGAAGTTGATTTAGAGATTGAGAAAATTATTAAGAAGAAGTCACTGGAGAAAGAAAAAAAGATGTCTTACAGCGAGAATGTTGTTCTAGCAAACTCCAAAAAAGAACTTTCTTATATGAACCAAAATTTACAGTGTAATTTATATTCAACATCCAATAATGATGTAAAAGTTAGTAATCAGGACGTTGGTATAAGTCCTTTGAATATTGATGATGCTACAAAAATTATAGTAGCAAATGAAATTATTTCGGATGACAGTGATAAAATGGCATTCGAGCCTGAAAATAAGAAATTAAACATTGTGGCATCTGAGAGCAATGCCATCAAAGAGGCCTCAGTACCTGAGACTGAGGAGACAAATGTTAACAATGAAATAGTTAATGGAGCTAGTGAAAGTAGTGAAACAAGTGACAATGGAGACAGATATTCTGCTTCTCAGTCTAGAAGAATATCAGAGCGAGATTCTGCAAACCACAGCCCAGTAGACCCTATGCTCGCAAGTCCTTCAATGTGTCACTTCTCAGACAATCATAGTGAGGTATGTAATAATGATTTTGTAATATTGTTAAATTTATTCATTATCTTCTTAATTCAAATAATGTTCGTTTAAACATATTGAATTAGCATGCAATTTTAAAAATAACAGTTTACTTAAATATTTTTCTGATGAACTTTCTCATTCAAATTTCTTTAAATTATAGGATTAACTATAAATATTGTATTGTATTACTAAATTACACTTTAAGCCAATGATATCAAAAACAAAGGGAAATATATAAAGTTATAGAAATAATTTTGCCTGTTTTGTGCAATTTATTTTTAAATTCAAGCAATTGTTCACAAATTATATTATTTAATATGATACTTTTTCATCATTAAATGCTAAGTAATGTCATGTCCATATTGTATGCCTCAGACCTTCCTTATAAAAATATTACTTTATTTTGCCAATTAGGTTACATTACATGCCATCACAGAAAAAAATCCACAATTTCATGACATTATTCATGCAAAATCATTGATATAACTAGAGTGGTCATTACACATAGGGGATAATACAATTAGCCATTTCTTTGCTTTCTGGGCAAATAAGGCATCAGTCAGCTACAATCTGCTATATCAAAACCATACAAGGATGACTTGATTTCTTTTATATTCCATTATCTTGACAATTTTTCCAGTACCTTTCTGTAGGTAACCTGACTTGACTTAACATATAATTAAATAGTTTCATGTAACATAATAATATATTGATAAGTTTGTAGCTTGAGTTTACATGTAACTAACTCAGTCATAAAAGTTTAAATTAGATGAACAATTCAGTGGGTGAGTGTTACCTTTTTTAATTCAAAAGTATTTTTATAGGGCTCAAGTGACAGTGGAAAAGGATGCTCGGAGGCAGCGAGCCCACCTCCTGCAAATATGAATATGGTTCCAACTGAGACTGCATTAAGAATACATCAATTCTTAATACCACAGACCCTGGTCGGTCTGCTTATAGGAAAATATGGTTCATTTGTAATTCAAATTAAAGCAAAGACTGGTGCAAATGTATATGTAAGGAAACATCCAGACTTTATTAAACAGAAGATATGTGCAGTTGAAGGTAATATATTTTTACCCGACTGCCAAGGAAGGGTTATGTTTTTTGCACGTATCTTGTATGTATGTATGTATGCATGTCATATACTTTATTACCTTGTATCTTCCAAACCGCTGAATCAATTTATGTAATTAAGATATTGTTAGATTCATCTTGATTGCCCAAGTGTTTTTAGATAGGTGACGTTAAAAAAATTGAGGCTGTGAGATGCCATTGATTGAAGTATCAAAAAATAAAAATTTATCAAATAATGCAACATGGGTATCAAATTAAAGAGCTCATCATAAGGTTTTAAAAAAGATATATCATGATAGCTTTTTGATAGCAGGTGGTTTTTTTTTTAAATTTTATACTAGATTAATCACACTAAATATTTGTTTTTTTTACAAATAAAATAGGAATACTATTATATTGCTTTTTTTGTATACAACTTCACAGGAACTCAGAGTGAGATTGAGGCAGCGTTAGAAATGATTAAGGAAAAATTCCCAGAAAAGAGGTTCCCTAACTTTACTATTAATGAAATAAGTGCAGATTTATATCAAAGAATGGCTCCATTAATACCAGAATTCATACAAGTGAGTATAGAGTAACAACAATATTATTTTAATGTTTATTATTGTTAATTACTATTAAATTATTAATAATTTCTGTTATGTCATTATATTATAATATATTCAAATACGTAATATCAAAGTATGTTTAATATAAACAAATAATGAGATATTTTTGTAAACAAAATATTTTTTTCAAAGCAATTTAAATTTGGAATAGAATATGATTTAAATTTGGAAAAGAGGTCTCCTAGGGTGTGTTCCACTTGACATTCACAACAATTGCTTGTGAGCGTTACAATCATACAAGTGCAATGGACTGTGGAGGGTTTTAGCCATTGAAGTAAACGTTAAAAATGGCGAACTTGAAAATAAGTCACAAACTTAAAGAGCTTATGTTATAATTTGTAAGCCTTAATAATAAAATTTAATAATTATTAAAGCGCTCATAGCCCGGCGGCTTGTGTCGATTCTAAGTAATAGACAAAGTTAAGCAACAGCGGGTGCGGTTAGTAGTTGGATGGGTGACCGCTAATGGTAAAAAAGTCTTGAGCATTTCCGTGCTTCGGAGGGTTCGTCGGTCCCGGTTGTTATCATAGATAACAGTCGTTAAGCCACGTTAGTTCCGACGCACGACTGGAGTTTACTCCTTACGAACGGATTTCTCTCCTCACCGTCCACTTCGACCCAGCTCTTCAGATGGATTGTTATGAGCTTGGCGTGAGCGAAATTAATAACGTCATTAGTGACGTTTTCGCCGCGACCATAACGACCGTGGTCGTCATGTGGAACGGCTGAGGGATTATTTTGATCGTTGTGAACGTCAAGTGGAACGCTCCCTTAGTAATTAAATAAAATTTAAGTAATAGTCTTGGTTGTTAATAACCTTGAAGATTAGTAATAATTCCCCTTTACCTTGCTGGCGACGCGACACGCGTCGAGGCAGTCGATTGTCGTTTTGTAGTTTGTCAATTTGTAATTTTGATCAAAAAGATAATTCATGGAGAACAAAATGGTTTAAGGTGACCTTGGAACTTGTGCGATCACTAACGATCAACACAGGGCGCTCTAATTTATCTAACTTTCGCCAGTCCCTCATGCTTCCCTGCGTTAAGCTATGAGAAAATGACAAAAAGTGTAGCATTAGCAAGTTGTACAACAATCAGTTGCAGCTAGTGGAGTCGGTGAACAACGACACGATAATGACGTGTCTGGTGAGCGCGGGCCACTTCTTCCTGCAGCAGCCGCTGCACCCCACGTTCCCCTCGCTGCACGCGCTGCACCGGCTCATGGCCGCCACCTACCAGAACCCGGACGTGCCGTCCTTGCCCCGCCCGGTGAAAGGTGAGCAATAATGTCTCTTAACTTAACCGGTTCCACTTGTACACTACGCAGCTAAAATACCACTACTTTCGACTGAATAAGGATGTTGACACTAACTGTAAGTTAATATAAAGAACAATGCCAAAAAATTATTCTTTATTTTTTGTAGCGTTTTAGAACGTCAGTTATACCGAAGCAATAAAATTTTTTTTTACGTATTTTAAAATTAATATCTGTACGCGTATTACCCAGCGTAAAATAATTTTATTAATAAGTGATGAATTGACTATAATAACAATAATGTCAACAATGTCCATTTTCTATCGGGCACTCATTTCGCATATTATTCTTTTGTCGTAATCAATCCCAAAACGTGACCTCAAACGCCATTTTGAGCTTGACGTCAATTATGGAAGTTCAACAAACTTAGTAGACCGATGGTATTGAATATAGTTTAGTGACGTCACGTGACGTTTTTGATAGGAATTTTGTTAATGATTTTTATTTATCAATTTTTGTTTTGAAATTAAAGATTATTATTTTTATAATAATATTTTTTTCTTAAATATTAAGGTTCTATTTATGAATTAAAATTGAATCCTAAAATTAGTCAACATCGCAATTGTTGTGAGTCAAAAGGCTAATAAATATAATTGACACTAATATGGTTAGCATATTTTTAGATTAAACTGTCAATCTGTTTTATCAGAAGTGTACAATCTTGCGCGGGAAATTGAATTTGTTTTACTTTCACTCCATAGTTAATTTCGTATCATAAAGCCGAGTAGCTCTTACCCATGCGATATTATTACTTGTACACGAATATATTTAATTATATTCAAATCATTATCTGTGTGTAATTAAAATGGTTGTATATATGAATATTCATTAATTTCTTATTAAATGATTTGGTAATTAGTAATATTATTTTGTATTTAATTCATTTTATTTTTTAATTTACATTACTACTCCCTAACTAAACTGCTTATGGTGATAACAGGAATGTAAATTTGTTTACGGTTACATTGTGTTTAGAACCATGTAATTAATTACTGTTACCTAGAAATGAGTCAAGAGTTATTCATAGTTTTTGTATCTTCTAGCTATGCATGTCCATTGTAAAAACCTCTATGGACATTGGACATTGTTAATTTGTTAAATATCAGATCTTTAAATTCTCAATCTAGAAATGTAGTAATAACTACCCTGCTAGTAGAATGGAAAACTACTGTTGGAGGATAAGTAATATGAAGCTATTAATCTTATTCTTATATAATTACTATAATCATTTTCATTATAATTGTTTATGATGGCGAATTTGAATTGAATAAAACCAAGTTTAACGCTTGGTTGAAGCCACTTTGCAAATGAATGCCAATTTTTTGTCACATATTTTTACATCATTGACCTTTATTCTCAACTAGCTTTTGGCCGCGGCTTCGCAGGCGGTACAGATAGATTTTTTACATAAGCCGCGAGAACCCTGATTTTTCCAGGATAAAAATAGCATATGTGTTAATCCAGGGCATAGGCTATCTCCATTCCAAATTTCAGCAAAATCGGTTTAGTAGATGTGGGGTGATTGAGGAACACTTTCACATTTATAATATTAATAGAATTAATAGTATTCAATAATCTGTCATTCATTCATTATATTTGGTATTTATTCTTATAATAGTAGGCGATGCGTTTTGTCCATGAGAGGCGGTCATAATTCACTAAAATTAACCAGTAGATGAAACCTGTTTCTGTTTACCTTTTTATACAGCATGAGTAATGGTTTTTTATCGTTGTTATAGAGGGGTCAATCTGCGCGGCTCCTACAGAGAACAACTGGTACCGCGCCCAAGTGATTTCAACTTCGGAGGAGAATGATACGTCTGTCGTGAAGCTGGTAGACTTTGGAGGCTACCTCACAGTGGACAATGACCAGCTCAAGCAGATCCGTCAGGATTTCATGACTCTGCCTTTTCAGGCTACGGAAGCCCTTTTGGCCTTTGTCAAACCTTCAAATAATGGTGAATATCCTTCTTTTAGTTAATTTATTTAAATTGTGAATAAAGTATTTAGGTACTGTCATTTTAGGATATGCTCAATTTTGCATTCCTCATGCATTCTCATTTCTCATTTTGCTCTAATCGCAAAATTTTGCCTTGTTTAATGCATTCGCTTGCTTCGGAAAATTTACATCTTACGCTTACGCGTCTCACATCATACTTTTACTAATAGCTTGCCCCGGAATGAATATAATAATATATCGGGTTCTATATAGCACAAAAAAGCATGCAAAGAAATAAATTTAATTTAAGACCGAAATAAATAACACAATTTGACGCGATTTTTTGATCGCTCAGTGATTAAAAATATATTTGGTTTCAATTAATTTTATTTCCATAAAACATTTATAATAAATTATTTCTAATATAATAAGTTAAATTACTGAAAATAATATTACTTCCGTAGAAAAAAATCTCCAGTTTGTAATTTCAAATTATTTATATGTACTTTAAACACAAAAAATACTCATAAAATTATTATGTACATAATTGCTTTGTCCGCGATTCACGTGGAATATATCTGAAATTCAGAGAAAATTACCTTAAAAATTCCGTTGTAATCTTTATGGTATATCTGGGTCAATCTAAGAAAAGCGTGTTATAAATGTTCAAAGTGTAATTTAATTTAGGTGGAGAATATGGGACAAACCATGTAACCATGCGGAGAATTGTTTCTTTGTGCTATTTGCGAAATCAGCAAACTTTTCCTCACTTTATATTTAGCTGGGAAAATAATCACCACAACCTTGAATTGGGCGTCGCTCTTCATACTTTTTTGTTTGCTCATAATAGCGAATGTTATTTATAGATGTTTATTTTCATAGTACAACCAATAACGTTGTTTATAATTATATTTGATTACCTAGCGGAGCTGCAAAGCATGCCTACTGATTGATTATTAGATTGATTTACTTAATATATTACATTTTTAATCTTCTTAAAATTAATAATTTGTTATTCCTTTTAACTGTTTAAATATAGTTCCAATATTTTAAAGGTTTGAGTTGAGTGCATTTATCAGTCAATAAATATTAATCTTATAAACGTTAACGCCCCAACTCAGAGTCACTAACGCTTACTTAAATCGCTCCTTAGTAAAGAATCTTCATACAAATTCTGTACTAAGGAGCGATTTGAGTAACCGTTAGTGACTCTGAGTAGGGGCATATGTTTATACCAACCAACAGACTAATGGTTCGAAACATAAGGGTAATACAGGCAGCTAAAACACTACAGCATTCGCCTCTTATTTTCAAAATGACGTGTGTACTATAAAGCAGTTATTGCTTGTATTACTAATTAAGGTACTCAATAGTTGTCAATAAAATTCCTAAAAATTTGTACATTACTAATTTGCGCTTGACCAGTCTGGTGGACGCCCCACCTCACCTCATCATTTAACCCATCAGTTGTGTTAGAACAATAAAAACTGCCCTAAGATCGACTGGCAGAGAATGCTTTCAGCATTATGTCCGCGTTTGTATCCTTTATGTTTTTAAGGTGCAATAAAAAATAATATAATAACTAAATAAAATTGTGTGTGTCACCTCCGACACACGACTGGAGTTTAACGCCATCTAGTTTGCAATCGTCAAACTAGTAACAACGCCATCTGGTTTGCGATTGTCAAATCAGTAACAAGATTATTACAACGCCATCTAGTTTGCGATTGTTAAATCAGTAACAAGATTATTATTATCATTAAACGGCGTTGTTACTGACCATTAATGTATAACACCCAACGCATAATGCACCTAATGTAACACGGAAAGTGTGGGCCATTAATGAGTTGAATCAATGATATTATATACAAGATATACCAAGACGGCGCTGAAATTATGTCAGTCGAATTTAGACAAGTGTAGCCATTTCAATTCAGACAGTTGATAGCTGCCTCTGAGTGAGGCCGTCTAGGTGTCTTTTTCACTATTATGATTTTAGTAGTGCCATCCCTTTTACATAATTTACCAGTGTAATAGTGATTGGTGTAGTGAAACAAAAGATAAACGTGTGTGTTGTGGCTCGGTCGGAACAGATTTTTTGGTTGATTTGTAAGGGCATAACGTATCTATAGTTTAATATCAGAGTTGAATGTAATAACAAGATGGTGTGTTGTGTGTGGCGGGATACAGAGGCGGAGTGGAGCGGCGAGGCGCTGCGCATCATGGCGGGGCTGACGGCGGGGCAGCTGCTGCACGCGCAGGTGGCGGGCTACGACGAGGCCGGCCTGCCGCTCGTGCACCTCTATCTCACGCTACACCCGCAGGTAAATCCTCTATACTTCTATACTAGTAATAACATTGATCCCCACACTAGGATCCCCTGTGTCGTCCGACTCGTGGGTGACATGGCCAACGCACACACAAACCCAGACCGAGAATAAAAATTCTTACCCCAGCGGGCCTAATATGAACTTTTATAAAACCATTCATGTTCCAGGCAATTCATTTCTCGGGCTTTAAACGACGTATGATTGGCTAAAAAGTGTCACGTGATAGCTTTCGTAACACGAATTTGACGTTCACACTGGTACTTGGCTGGAACTAAAAGTTCATAATAGACCGCCAGGACCCTTAGCACGGTGATCTGGCATAGTAACCATTCCGCCTTATGTGACGTCGTACACTATACTAATAAAGCTGAAGACAACGATTTCAAGAAATTATTTTATAATAAAGGATATCTGTGTCTGGTTGGTGGTTAAAGCATCACGTAAAATAAATCTAAAAAAAAGGACAATAAAAGTGTTTCGGGCCTAGTGCAATGTAGGATTTTAACAACAAATAGGCAGGTTCAATTTAGATAGCTTGATCAGTAAAACCTGATTTTATAGTTCTACTAGTGATTACTATGAATAACTTCATTGGGCGGCGTTTCGATATCCTTTATAGTTTGGCTGATTCTTTTGTCAGTCTCGACATAAGACCTAATGGATCCAAAAATTGTCTATCTTAATATTTTAATTCCGATATTAAATGTATGCAGACCTTGACCTACAAGTATTTTATTCAACGCAATTACTTCCTGTGGTAGCTCCAACGGTCAACTGGTATAATTATTGCTTCCTATCTGCTAATAGTTTGCTAGAATAATTATAATGAACTTTGTACTGTTTATTGGCAAATAACCTTTAGCGTGTTTGATTATAAATATTCTAATTGTGTTTGATAATATATACATATCTTGTTGTTGTCTATTGTTAGCGTCTTTTATTTGATTTTATTTTATCTTTCTGGTAGTATCAGTCACTTTAATAATATAATATATTTGACTTTTCTAACTTCAAGCTGAAACAGCTAAAAGCCATTCTCCATAAATTGTATCTAACCAACAATCCTTAATCGATAATCTTGGAACTATCATAAAGTCATAGTGTTTGTTACTATAGTATTTTACCTACTAATAATTATCTAGAGATTATGGATAGGTAGGACAAAGAAATAAGGTTAAAAAAATTTGAATATTACCTATTTTTATAGAGTTATCACACATTAATTTAGTCGAGCAGGTTAATACACCTATGACCCATGAACTCATATCTGTCTAAAGATAAATCTGTGGTTTTCTTTTCTGTATTGATTCAAATTTATTTGAGTAAACAAGTTGCTACATATTCAATTCTATTCACATAGCTATAAGAACTAATTTAACTGAAACAAAAGTTGAATAACCATTGTTTTTTATTTAATTTCAGCAAGTGATATTCCTAAATAGAGAACTGGTGGACCGCGGCCTGGCGGAGTGGGACGTGCCGGCCGACTCGTGAGCGCGCGGCTCGATGTTCCAGTACTGCTGTAGCGACTAGTAGTAGGAGACAGTGTTGCCAACTCTACAGTTTTAACTGTAGATCTAGTTTTTTCGATATCTTCACAGTTTTTAGTTTAGACCTGCAAATCTACAGTTTTTTCTTTATAATACTAGCGCCATCTATTTTATTCGCTGCGTACCCAAACTTAGGAATAAATAGTCAACCACCACCATAAAAGACACTTTACAAAGTCAGAAATTAAAAATTATTATGAGTTCAATGCTACCGATGATCATTTAAAGACATTTTATAAAAATATATACGATTTTAAAAATAAAAATGAAACTGAAAATTAAGAGTATGTGCAAATTGAGAACGAGGCAGTTTTAGTAGAAATTGTGTAAAGTTTTTTAGATTTAAAGTTGATTTACGAGTACAAGCATAATTTTCTATTTTATGTTGTTTTTAAGAAAAGTTGTAGACTTACAGTTTTCTAAGCAGAATTTTCAGTTTTCTACAGCTTTTTGAAAGCTTATTTACAGTTTTTACCTAGATTAGGGTTGGCAACACTGGTAGGAGACTGCATTTCGATCGGCTCGCGACCCCCAACCAATAACTGGAAACAGAAAGAAATGCACTCTCGCATTATCAGTTGCGTACTATTTCGGTCTCTCTTGCGTTCCTCTTGCAAAATGGCACTTGTAGCAAAAAATTCCGATCTGGGATCTCCTTTCTGTTATTTCCCAGGAATATAACTGATGCGAATACTTATTTTTGTGGTATCTATTTTATGTGTTGACTTGTTTGGTATAAGAATTTTACAATTCAGTTTATATACTGACATCGCACGATGGTGACGTGAAATGATGTAACCGTTTTGTTGTTACGATTTGAACGTTGATTCTTTTCGCGTCGAAACTCCCGCACCTTAAACATAGAATTATATACGCTTCTGAAACGACTATTCATAAGGTCCCAAGAAATTGTCGTGTAGATCATTTTAAGGTATTATTATTTGGCGCTTCTGTAATTTCATGTACGTCCCTATCTTAATTTTATTTTTAATAGAGGTCATTACATAGTCTGTATTTTACAGTCAGGATGCTCATTATAATAATAATATTATCGTATTACATCACTGCCTCCTGCATTTTTCTTTTGTTTTTATTGTTTGAGCACAAATTTGTTACTTTATTTTTAATTTTGGTTACATTATCATGTGTATTTTTACTCTGTAATTCGTGTATACTGCGGCAATTTCGCCCTGTGAAAGTGCCTTTAATACGAATTTCATATAAAATATTCCACGAGGTCATTTTATGAAACAACACATTGTCACATACAAGTAGTTGATGCAAACTGTGTACTTCCAATTTGTTTCAGTGATTCTAGTGCCTGTTATTGCAATATACTCATAGAGACAGCGGCAAATGAAATTATATTTTTTTGCTAATTTATTAAGAAATATGGACTGTTAATATTATTACGTAGAATAATTGTAAATTACGTGTGTAATATACTAAAGTACAATATGAGTGGTTGCTTTTAGAATAGATAAAAATCTGGTGTGAATTTGGCGTAATTTTTATACTTTGTTATTATTGCAATAATCTAGTTCGAACAGCAGTGTTTTCATTGCGAACAACTGTGTGGAAATTTATTTGATGCTGCATTCGCGTTTTACGCAAATAAATAGTACAAGATTTTGGTAAGAAATAAAGCTGAGACATCGTTACGGCTTTTCATATTTGCTGTTACAACTTGACACAGTTAATTAAAATTGTAAGTTTCTGGTTGAAAGTTGAGTTATAATGAGCATGTCGTAATCCTGACTATTAGAATAATGAATAATGTACATACTAGAATTATTAAGTAGATACTAAAACAATTGAAAAAATTGGTGTTCGTAAATTAAATTCAGTATTTCAATAAGTTGAAATTTACGTGTTTGTTTAGTGATTTGATTTGTATGCGTAGTGTGGACTCGATAGACTTTATTTGGTAGTTTTAGAGGCGGTGTATGCTGACTAGTACTACATGTATTATTTTGAAGTATCAAGTCGACATTGTTCATTACTAGAGTTCACTTGTTTGGAAACTTGTATGAGTATGCAAAACTTAGTAAGTACGGTAATATGTAGCCTGCTCTCAGTTTGCATTTTGTTAACGTCCCTACTGTATATAAACTAATATATTTGCGGTTAAATCAATAAATTATCGTTAAAAAAAACGTTATTTTTCTTTCTACAATCCGTTATGAAATAACAATTTACCTCTTTTAAGTACCTCTCACTCGCGCCAATCGCCACAATCCCATGACTGCAGACCAGTTTGGCGTACAAGTGAAAGAAGCCGCCTCCCCTGCTTGGTAGTGGATCTTTCCGTGAAGCCTGCCTGACTAATTTACGGTTTACCCTCAGAATACAGAACAAAGATTTACTAATCTCTTGGGAAGCACCCGACAAACTATTCGTGTTCGGGCTGTAATAGGTACTTCTTTCCCTCTTCTCTCTTTTCGGCAACGATTTTAATAACATTTTTAATAATAACACTTCACACTCCTAGCACCACACTAGGATTCCCTGTATCGTGGGTGCCATGGACAACACACAAAGACAAGGATATACACCCAGACCGAGAACAGAAATTCAAACTCACCATCAATCTCACCATTCTCCGCCTCGCTGGGAATCGAACCTTTGGTACGGCGATCCGGCATGGTAACCATTGCGCCACTCAGGTCGTCATATTCGATAACATTTATTTGGTGTTGCTAATGTCGTGTACCACGGTGACTACTTAACATCAGCGGCTAGAAGAGTGGGCCTTCGTCAAGAATTGTCTCTATCGTTATGTACAAGTGACTTGTCAGTTATGAAATATGATTTAAATTGATAAACTAGTATAAATTAAAAAAGAAACTCGCCTGGTATTAAAAAGCTATCATGATTATACCCCAGTCCTGGATTTGTCAATAGGCCGTATAGGCCGCGGCCTAGGGGCGGCAGCATCCTATGGGCGGCAGATTTCAGAAGATGATATTATAGATGATTTTGCTATTAAAAAGTGCCTTAAAAATTCTAATTCTTGTTTTTTTTACGCACTTTCTTAGTGACTAATTCAGTGCCTTCCTTACTATGAATGGAAAATTATTATTTTAGAAAGGTGCACGGGGCGGCGGAAATAAATTGGCCTACACTCATAAAAAATATAAATCCGGCACTGTTATACCCTTTTGAAATCCTTACGGCAAGCTCTTTAATTTGATACCCATATTGCATTATTTTTTGATACTTCAAAGAATGGCATATCACAGTCACCAGACGAATTTAACGATATCTTAATTTTGTAAATCGAATATAAGATACGAGATATTACGTGCACACAAACACAAGATGCGCGTGTAACACAGCCCTTCCTGTCAGTCGGGTAAAAAGTTGTACTACCGTATACTCTAGAGAGAATAATCTTCACAACTATACCATACTATTACAACGAAATTACGCATGAAATAAAAACAAGTTTTTAAGATATAAATGTTTTATTAATCAGAATAACGACAATATAAAATTAACCTCATTTTCTTAAAAACTAGTTCCCAGTCCACTTACATAAATACGTGTCCAAACACGTCATAGTTCACTCGCAACAATAACGACAGTTACTTTTCAAGTATACTTACATACATATAACGGGTTTGTTCATTTCTTTACATTGTACACTTTTATTTATTACAAAAAAATCTTGTCCAACGTGTAAAAGAATATCAATTATTTTAAAAAGTTGTTATTTCAACATTTGCCTACAGAAGTAATATAGTAGGTCTTATTATCATTATTATGTCTACCATTGCCTCAGTTTCACAAACTGATTTTAACTAATCAATTATATTAATCGTAAATAAACTATCATGCACATTCAGTTTGCATACATCCAAAGAGTTGTATAAAAATAACTATAACGAATGTCGAAGTTTTAACTCCAAACGTCAGCCGAATACTTCTTCATAGACTCTAGTTTCTTCAGGAATTGCACAGCTTCAGATTCGGTACGTCCGCCTTTCTCTTGTACTGCTCTCATGACGAGGTTGCGAACATCTACAGCCATATTCTTCGCATCTCTGAAATAAAGAAGCGTTTTAGATTCGTAAAAGCATAAATCTCACAAACATTGTGCCCAAAACGACTCCATATAGCGTAACTTACCCGCAAACATAAAAGTGTCCATTTTTATTTCCCAATATATCCCAAATTTGGTCCAAATTATTCTCCAACAAGTGTGTTACGTAAATCTTATGCGCCTGGTCTCGCGAAAAAGCTACATGCAGTGTAACGTCGCCATTTTTCTCAAATTCTTTAAGTTCCTGTACAGAAATATTTATTATTATTATACTAGATGACCGAGCGAACTTCGTATCGCCTAACAATTGATCAGTTATCGAGCGGGATGAAAAATGATTGAATTACTAAAATGACTATTAAAAAATAGGGGTTGGTGATAGAAGGGTAAAAATTTAGGGTTGTATGTATTTTTAATGCCACATTATAAAAAAAAATGTTAAGGGTGGACAACCCTTATCAATTAGGGGTATGAAAAATAGCTAGTAGCCGATTCTCAGACCTACTGAATATGCATATAAAATTTCATAAAAATCGGTCAAGCTGTTTCGGAGGAGTATGGTAACTAACATTATGACACGAGACTTTTATATAATAGCTTTAGATAACATTGTTTGTATTGGCTATTATGTTGCTATTGTGATGCCGATGGTATTTACTTGCCTCTTGATAAATGTAGTCTTGGTCGCGATGTCTGCATCCGAAGTAGAGGATGTTGTCGCCGACCGGCTTGCCGTTGGCGCGGGCGTGCGCTCGCTCCTGCAGGAACCCGCGGAAGGGCGCCAGCCCCGTGCCAGGACCTACCATCAATATCGGCGTCTGCGTTTGGAGTGGTAACCTGCGTCCATAACAATGATATTATATAAAAGATATGCCAAGACGGCGCTGAAATTATGTCAGTCTAATTTAGACAAGTGTAGCGATTTCAATTCAGACAGTTGATAGCTGCCTCTGAGTGAGGCCGTCTAGCTGTCTTTTTCACTATTATGGTTTTAGTAGTGCCATCCCTTTTACATAATTTACCAATGTAATAAGGATTGGTGTAGTGAAACAAAAGATAAACGTGTGTGTGTTGTAGCTCAGTCGTAACAGATTTTTTGGTTGATTTGTAAGGGCATAACGTATCTATAGTTTAATATAATTGGTCCATAAATACAAAATATAATTTACATTGACTTAAATGGCTGTAAAATCAACTCACATTTGCCTTTAGTACAGATTATGAAATTGACCAACGACAAACAGATTGGGAGTGTAGTTTATTGAATTTGGAAACATTGGGATAATTTAAATTAATTGATTAATAATTTCCCTAAATAATAATAAAAAATCTAGTAGGAATTGTTTTGCTACACTGATAACTCATTATCTTAGTGGAAGTAAATAATTCTAGTCACGCTGATATAACGTAATCAACTCATCATGACTTCGCAAATTCACAATGACCTTGATGAATTTAATGAAAATTACACAGTTTGCCTTCCAACAAATTCCATAAATGAACTTAAGTAGGTATATTGTATATGTTATAAAATAAAAGAAACTTGCCTAAACTGTGACTTCCGAATATAAACGGGGACCGTCGGCAATGGCTGGCCTTGCTCCGGCTTGTGTTTGGCCAGCCACGTTGTAGCCACTCCTTTGTTCACGCGCCCCGTCGGCGTTTTATATTGAACCACTACTGCAGTAATGTGCACGGTCTCAGGATGTAGCTATAATAATAACATTATTATTATTTCCTAGTTAAAACGAAGATAAATGTCATAGGCAAGAGTCAGAACAATAATTTGGTTTAAGATATTGGAACGAAGTTCCTTATCGTTGTGAAAGGGGGCTAGACGGAAAATTACGACACTTTTTGATTCTTACGAATGACGACACTTTTTTTGAAGTGATTCAGAGAGTTTTACAGAGATGGCGCTGTACAACAAAACAATACTTAAATCGAAAGGAACTTCGTTCCATCCGGGTGTCCCTTGACACTTCTCATGTTTTTTGTTAATCATCATTAAGAATTACTTTTATTAAAATCATTATCACCAAACCACTTTCTGTTTTCTGAGAAACCTATAAGATATATTTTGCTTTACATATGAGGCCATAAGACGTATAGAAAAACAAAACAATTCAGAAGTATAGTAACGAAATATTGCTACAGAATATCTTACCTTGGGACTTGATGAAATTGAGTAGTATCTTGGCTGAAGACGAGGCAGCAGTTCACATAAGTGATCTAATGGAGGTTTACATGATTTGATATCTTCCAAAATATGTACAATATTCCTACAGGCATCTACTATGAACGACTGGTACAACGCCTTGCCTTCTTGTGAGTTTGTAGCCATTAGTAAGAGTTTCTTCTTATCCTGGATAAAACAAACAAGACAATTGAAAATAAAATAGCGTAAAACACGTAACTCAGTAATAGAAAAAATACTGCTGTTTTTTATATTAATAAATACCCTAAAATTTCATTAAAAATAATATATAGTAATGGGATCAAATTTGTAAAAATTTTTTTGGAAATTCTAATCTTTGTTATTGAATATAATATATAAATAAAGACCCAAAAAAAGTTTTTTATCACCGTTATGTCTGATATCTGATTTATATCTGTTAACACTGAAGAGCTTACATTTAAACTACAATTTAGTATCTAATTTATCTTACATTTTCCTTGGATACTTTTCACCGTCATAATGTTTAAATAGCGTTTGTGTAACTATTACAACAAATAAATATATAGAGCAAAAGAAATTGTACTCCAATAATAAAATGCTTTATTATTGTTTTATGTATTATATTATACTGAGATTATTACTTTCACTGTTGGGAAGCTACATTATCCCTGGGTTACATAGTGTGCGTGTGGATTGAGGGCTCTTTTTTAAAAATTACTCATATTTTTTCCAAAATCAGAAGAAATTTAGGAAAAAATTGTGAAAACAACGTGGTGAAGATAAAAAATTTGTGAAACGTATGTTAAGAAAGTTGTGGTCGATTAACTGGAACACTCAATCCGCTAACTTAAGAAATTACTGTAATCTCGTATCTCAAAATATACTTGATATATGTTTAACATTTTTATGTGGAAAAATTGTGCAAAATTTGTGAAAGCTATTCACAATTTCTCAATTGATTTTAACGGTTTACTTGGATTTTATAAAGGTTTATTTGGAGCTCTCAATCCTCCTATGTGTGGATTGAGTGTTCCTAAATTTCTCCAACTTTGGCTGAATATTTGTTTATATTTTTACTCCTATTTTACGAGTGTAATTAAGACCGAATTTGTGAAACAAAAACCCTGACTTAAAACATAATATTTAGAGAGTAAATGAAAAAAATACTTTCTTATCAATGTCCCGTCTGAGAGCTCCAAGTTTTAGCGTTTATTTGTTTAACCCAAGCTTTTATACAAACGGCGAAAACATCAGAAATTGTGAAAATGTTGTCACTAAAGTTTAACACGATTAAATTTTTTGTGAACTCTTAATTTTAAGAATAATCCACAATATTATATTTCCAAGCGACGAAATTGTGTAGGGTGGACATAGATTTGTTGGACACATTTTTCACCTACGTAATTACGCGTTTTTAGGGTTCTGAAGAAATAAAGAATACTCATCTCTTTATTCATTTTGAAATTTGTGTTTATAATAAATTATCAAGTTATATGAAAGAGTCAAAGTCACAACCCATAACTGTCCCACTGCTGGACTCGGGTCTCCTCTCACAATGCGGAGAGTAACAGACCATAGTCTACCATGCTGGCCAAGTGTGAATTGGTAGACTTCACACACTTTGAGAACATTATGGAAAACTCGCAAGTTTCTCCACGATGTTTTCAATTATAATAAAATAAAATACTCGGTGTACATTGAATTATACGTTCTTACTAGAAACGCTCATCGCTTAAGTACATTTTACTTTCTTTTACGTATGCATGGTCACCCTATATATTTTTTCTATGAAAAATATAATAATGTTGATTATTCTTAAAATTAAGCGTTCACAAAAAATTTAATCGTGTTAAACTTTAGTGACAACATTTTCACAATTTCTGATGTATTCGCCGTTTGTATAAAAGCTTGGGTTAAACAAATAAACGCTAAAACTTGGAGCTCTCAGACGGGACATTGATAAGAAAGTATTTTTTTCATTTACTCTCTAAATATTATGTTTTAAGTCAGGGTTTTTGTTTCACAAATTCGGTCTTAATTACACTCGTAAAATAGGAGTAAAAATATAAACAAATATTCAGCCAAAGTTGGAGAAATTTAGGAACACTCAATCCACACATAGGAGGATTGAGAGCTCCAAATAAACCTTTATAAAATCCAAGTAAACCGTTAAAATCAATTGAGAAATTGTGAATAGCTTTCACAAATTCTGCACAATTTTTCCACATAAAAATGTTAAACATACATCAAGTATATTTTGAGATACGAGATTACAGTAATTTCTTAAGTTAGCGGATTGAGTGTTCCAGTTAATCGACCATAATTTTCTTAACTTACGTTTCACAAATTTTTTATCTTCACCGCGTTGTTTTCACAATTTTTTCCAAAATTACTCCTTGATTTTGAAAAAATATGAGTAACTTTTAAAAAAGAGCTCTCAATCCACACGCACACGGTTACATAGGCTATATTATATTTTTTTTAGGTATTTTACCGAAGCGAGGGCGATTTCCTAGTATATTATAAATAATTCAGTTTCTATTGTATAACATTTCCTAGTGCTTAAATTAACCACTACTATCACAAGCATCGGTGGTTCAGTGGTAGAATGCTCGCCTGCCACGCGGGCGGCCCGGGTTCGATTCCCGGCCGATGCATATTTTGTTTCTTATTAATAAAGTTAGAATAAAATTTTCATTTTTCATACTATTTTATAGAATTATTTTAAGCTATTTTTGCTGAAAAATATTTTTTCGAATAACACTGATGAATGCAAAAAATAAGTGATCTGTTATTTGATTAATTAATTAATTTAATTATAAAAACAACGTATTACTTATAATAAATTTCTGAATTGAAAAATAAACAAGACCAGATAAAAAATATTTGCACTTTTTGAATTCAATTTTCTAGTATATCAGCGCCCTCTAGTTGACGCTTTACTTCACGTAAATTGCATTTACAGTGGAATCCGTTTATAATGACATCGAAGGGAATTGACAAACACGTCATACTAAGCGGACGTCATACAAAGCATTTTTGTGAAAAAAAAACCAACCTTATTTTTTTTAGGTAAATAAATACTTATTTTAATAATGAAACATAGCATATTAAATAAAAATTAAAATTGCACGTAATAAATGCACGTATTTTCATTTTTTGATATTCAAAACAAATACAAGCCACGTGCCGAACGTCGTCGGGAATCAACGAACATTGCCGAAGGTGTAAAGAATCATGTCGGTCACTATAAACGGGCAAAATTTATTAAAAATGGGTCATAATAAGCGACATGTCACTGTAAGCGAAGTCATTATATCCGACTTTGTTAAAAGAATTTTATATGAAAACCAAATTCGTTGTGTAATTACGTCATAATAAGCGGTTGGTCAATATATGCGGAGTCATAATAAACGGATTCTACTGTAGTTTTTAAAGACGGTGTCCCTAGCAAATGGTTAAGGTGTGACATCTCCAAACTAGCGTCGTACTAAAAAACGCTCCTGACGCCTAGAACGACCGCTCTTCTAGTTCTAACTAAAGACCTGAAACTATTACATACCTCTTCATCATTGCAGTATTCCACCAATTCCCTAAGAATGTGAGTGCGAGGTAATGCAGTAATCTCCAGGTAATGAGACAGAGCGGTTCTGTAGGACGTGGGGCACGGGAATGGATGCTTCTTGTTGCTTTCTTGGTCAGTGTTGATGAGTGAGAACACCTCGTCAAGATCAGCTCCAGTCAATTTACCAAGGCTTTCGACTAGCTGACTGTCGTTTATAGGATAAACGGCAACATGGTCACCTAAAAAATGTTATCTTTATTACTAAGCACTAAGAAGAAAGAGTATGAACACAATTTGAAGACATAGATAGTTTAAAATGAAACATAATTATGATAAATACAATTTCACAATCTTACCAGCTTCATACCGCATTTTTGAGCCGGATATGTCCAGCTCTACATGCAGACATGATCTGTCACCACCCTTGTGTAATTCTCTATTAACAGCAATTTGAGCCAGGAATGGATTTTTGGCATCAAATGGTCTGAAATGAATACATTAAATCAACTTTTAAAAAGTCAAGAAAGAAATATTTGTTAACAAAACCAGGTAAGTGCGTGTCAGGCCCATGTCAGGCCACACGCAATGTAGAGTTCCGAAGTAGTAAGTTTATCAACTAAACATCATCACTATCATTAACTAAATTATGATTATAATGTTAAGTATGAAAGGTAAGATGTGAAACAGTGACTTCCTTAAGGTGATATTTAATTAAGAAAATTATTAAAGAATCATACATGATTAATTGATTATATTTTATAAATACTTACGGCCTCTGAGTTTGTAAGGAATGCAACCTTGCAATTTCTCCAGTGAATATCTCATTTGGTGTTATGGCACCAGGTGGGTGTGTCACGAGGCGGAACTGCCTTGTCAATTCCTCTTCACCTGCACTTTCAATATTGAATTTTTCACAAACAGCTGGCCAGAACTTGTCTTTCCAAGTTATAAAATCATCTTCAATGCTGTAAATACACATTATATTATTACAACATTGTATTAATAACAATAACATACAGGAGTAAAAGTGTAATAATCCAACTGCATATGTTAATGCAATGATAAATGAAATTAAAACATGATATAAAATATAATGCACCTCAAATTTTTTGTGGTCTAAGGTTTGTCTAGTCAAACCTTAGGATTGACCAAAATCATTAGGCAAACCCCGAAATAGAGCAATTTGCTCAAATAAATGAATGTGGGGTTACACTAATTCTATCTAGGTTTAACAAGGCAATCCCAAGAGCGCAGATTTGATGTAAACCAAGATCATAATTATTAACATCAACTTCTTTAAAAGTTGCATCATATTTCGCCACATGAAGAGATTACAAGTTGGCCGATGATATTAATATAAAAGATGGTAAGTGGTCTACTGTTTAGGGTTTCATACAGTACAGCAAATGTATGCATGACTACATCTAGATTCAATGTCAACGGAAGCATCAACAATGTTAAGAAACAAATCTGTTTTCATCAAAGAGCATGGTTAAAAATCATATTTTTGCTCTATATATCATTTCCCCAAAACCATGCTTTGCCAGTGGGGATAGCTGTTATCAATCCCAAATATCTTCAATACATACTTGACCACCGAAACTTATGGTCTTTAATCAGAAGTTACCAAAAATTAATATAAAAATGTTCTTACTTAGCATCATCATCACCCATGCCTAACTCATACACTCTGGTTGCACCAAGTTCTTCCAAACGCTTATCCAAATAAATAGCAACTGCATTATAATGTTCATATGTTTTGTTCCCAAGACCAAATACCTGAAAAAAGTTGGGATTCTTTCAGTGATACAGGTATATTTATAAAGTGAATTTTTTACATTTTTTCACTAGTATCTTTTAGGTAGGTATATGAAGAGTTAACAAAGAAACATATTTACATTTTCCACACCTATTGTATACTAATGCAAGACCTGTAACAGAGGTTAGAAAACTTCTAATACTATGTGTTAGATAATGTAAGAAACGTACCATATATCGTAATTTATGCCAAGGGGATAATCTGCGATGTCTATTTATAATTTTGGTGACATAACGTTGTAAAACTCTAATAGAAATGTTCGACATTGATGTAAACATTGTTGAATCTTAGTTTACGTTTAGCTATTATTTATATAACTTTGCTGATAGTATCATATCTCTTTAACGTACTGCTTAAACTTTAATTTTTTTCATATTGTGATATAACAGCTCCATATTTCAATAATAAATTAGTATACGGTTTTTTCTTTGCCCGTTTTTCGTATTTTAGCACAAATGAATCAAGAATATTTTTGAGGCCGAGCCGAGGTTCGAATCCCGAGTTCCTGTCTGATAAAAATGACGTTTGATATCATTGACAATGACGTAAGATTGTCATAGTAGCACAGACAATACACTATAATTATATTAACTTGAACAACGCCATCTACAATCGTTTTCCAAAAGTAAAAAATTGAAACAGATCTGCACTTGTTTAAATTTGTTTAGCCTTTTTTCTCTGAAGATTAAAAAAAAAATCCGCTAGAAA
Organism: Thymelicus lineola; assembly: GCA_963932265.1. Taxonomy (NCBI): domain Eukaryota; kingdom Metazoa; phylum Arthropoda; class Insecta; order Lepidoptera; family Hesperiidae; genus Thymelicus; species Thymelicus lineola. The sequence goes on from OZ010686.1 coordinate 8,989,385, forward strand.
CAGCACTAGGGGGGTGCTAGTGCTGCCTGTAAAAGTTCGATTTACACGTATTAGGTAGTTAAGTAAATAACTAAATTTTTACTAAATAAGTAAATTAGCCTGGAAGAAATCGCTTCTTAAGCGATAAGGCCGCCTGTTGTACCATTATATCTATTAATAGTCTAAGATGTTACTGTATATTGGTTGTTGTTGTTGTTGTTGTTGTAAATTAATACGTGTAAACAGACAATTTAGTAACTTTTTTAGTTAAAATGTTATCTACCTACTTATCTACTCAATACGTGTAAATCAGACTTAACGGATCTTTTTTTAAATAATCTTCAAATGAAAATGAAATGAATGAATGAAAATGGATAATTCATTGTTTTTGAAGTGTTTCAAGTTGCGTTTTTACTTTTATTCTATGTAAAAAACTTTGTAATTTTTGCCCTATTTGAAAAACTTTCTGGATAAGAATTTTGTCATTCGTTAAATCTCTTTTTGTTTTCGTAAAAGTGTTAGCGTAAAAACTCTTGGCGGTTTGCTGTTCATCTTGGGTAGTAATATAAGATGTTTTAGGAGTGATCTTAAATTCTTAACTCACATGCACATAATTATGTATGTATTGATTTTGTTCTGCATATTCAAGTAATTAGTCATTATGGTCCAGTTGGTCGACAAAATAAATGTCAATCGGGATTTAGCATTCGCTTTAGTCAGTAGTGCCAACTGAATCCCCGAATTAATTCGAAGTGAATCGAATTGAATATGTTAATGACGACCCGATTGAAGCTCAATGTTCTTATTAAACTCTGGAGATTTAGGAAAATAAACCTCAAATTTTTGTTGAAAATTCATCAGTGACTTTTTAAATTAACAAATTAATATCAATAGTGATGCAAATAAAGAATTTACGAGTTCTTACGAGTTTTCATTTATATTAATTTTATATAACACTTACAGCATAATTTAAACCGGTAAGATCCGGATCGCCATTTTTCAGCCACTCGTAAAACTCCATTGCGTTGTCTGTAGGATCTCCTTCACCATATGTTGCCATACAAAACACAGCAAGAGAATTTGGTATATCCTTCAATTTTCCCAATTCTTCCTATTTTAAAGAAACAATATGACATTTATTTTATTTGTATACATTTATTTTATATACATTTATATGTGAAATAAAAAAGAGGAAATAAAAATAAAATATCGGTTACCATGTCACATTCTTCAGGGTCGGCGACCATACCCTTCATTTTGTAGCGGATACCTTCTTTTGCAAGCCGTCCTGCAAATTCTTCCCCAGTACCTGTTTGCGATCCGTAGAAAACAACCAAACTTCTGCCAGACGTTTGCAGTTTTTTGATAAATGAATTTTCTGTGACTTGTATAGAACCAGCGGGTCTAAAAACAAAATTATCCCAGTAAAATACTTTAGCTATTTTGAATTGGTACTAAGGGCAAAAAAACTCTTCATCGCACCAACACATTCGTACATGTATAATTCAAACCTTATCGGATAAGATTTGAAGTATTAATTTATAAAGTATTTATTATTAAATGATCTGATATTCAATATTTTATTAAGGTTACAAAGGGCAAACTTCTTTTCCTACCCAGCTAACTCAGCGTGATGGAAAGATGCGAGGCGCATGTACCTATAGTGGAATCCATAATTCGACGGACCACTTTGACAAAGAGTGTTGCTATTACAGAAAATTAATAGTGAGGGGTAAGTGTCGATATTTTAGTATCGACGCTTGATTCACCGAGAAAGTGAGCGGTGAAAAAACGCTTTGTTTAGGGGTGCAATGGAAAACCTTCAGTTAATAATTAATATAATAGGAGATTGTAACTGATCGGTGTCCCGATGTCCGTACATGGAAGATATATTTGAAACTATGATTGGGAGTATTAAATACATCCCATAAGAACGATTTTTTACCTTTTACGGTTTGCCTGTGCGTTTTTAAACGCTTTTATTTAGCTTCACTTCGGAGCATCAAAGCATCAAATCTTCAATATTATGATCAAAATGCTACTCTATTTACACGGCAATAAGGTTTATATTTAGCTTCACTTCGGAGCATCAAAGCATCAAATCTTGTAACGTTAATTTGAATGACTTCCCTTTAATGAAAATTGATGAAATTTGGCAGACATGTGTATTTCCGATGACAATACACGAAAATCAAAAAAAAAATTGAAATAAAAGCGTTTAAAAAAAAAAATTTTTTTTGGATTCAACTTATTTTATTTCAGCTTATCTCAGAAACAATGTCCTGTGTGCCGTAACCGAGAGAATTACGAAATATGTATTACTATTATTTATTTATACTATCGATGACGAGAAAATCTTTTTTCAATCTGTGCTACGTACACTACGGCTTCTATTTGTGTCTTCTTTATCTATTAGTGCACATGCAGTGCGGAGTGTTATGTTCTCAAAGATTACCTACTACGATAAAGTTTCATCTATTGTGACTGTTATATTATTATGGCTTCTAGCTCTACGATTGTTTCTAGAAACAATAGGCCAAATTGTTGTATTATAACTTTTGCTTTTTCTATTCCAATGATCAACCTTTCGTATGATAAACAATATCAGCTCCGCTACCAACTCAATTAAACAGTTACAGAAACTAAAAATATTATAAAACATCCGCCCTCATACTTATTCAACAAAATATTAATAAGTAGGAACGTATTTATCATAATACATATTAAATACGTCCTTCGGTAACACCGAAGATAAGATAAAATTAACAAAGACTTGCAACGACATTAAAATTATATGATACTTGCATACAAAACAAACCATTAGGTAATTACCACTTCAGCATAAGCAAGGGTAATGAGATCATTACTAAGCTAAATTAGTTTCCGTATTGAGGTATTATTGAATGGTTAAACCAATTGTCTACCACAATAGTTTATTGTTAGCTGTATACTTGTATGGAAAGACATTACAAAAATCACGTTCTGTAATCATGGCTGGCCAAAAATTTTGATGATTAGACATCACATTTCTTTGGGCTCATATTGTAGATTACGTAGGGGAAGATATCGTACATTAATACAATATGCTTTAGAGACCTATATACCTACTATTTGGTTCTCTTACAAAGCATTTTTTGTCAAATGTTTGGACTCTAAAGAAACTACCAAACCTACATTATACAAGTATTGTTACTACGGAATCTTTCTCAGACAAGCTTGACATTATCATTTCCTCATGAATCTGTCTGGGATACAAACCCTAATTTACTGTGTACGAGTATCTATCTTTCTTGTTGGCATGTGACTTGTGAGTGATGATTACTAATGATTTAACGGTGACTCTTTAAGTTTTGTTTTGATATCTCTGTGAGCCAATAACCCTTTTACACAATATGTCTGCACTGCACTTCCATTGTTTGATGTTTTTGATATAAAGTATTGTTAATAACTTGTTTAGCCGATCTAACTGAGATAGTTTGCCTTTTAATTTAATCTTAGGTACTACCGTGAATTTTTTTAGATATCCAACACTATTTAAAGTGGCAAAATAAAAATTCTGTTTATTCTCTATCCCAAAGGAATTTTGGAAGATCCGATCCCTTGTCCAAATTATCTTGTGTCAATTTGAAAGATTTGGGCTGGACAATGTTGTCAACCAGGACTCAGGATTCGGGACTTTTCTTTTATAATACTATCTGACTCGGCAAACGTAGGAACACCCTAATCAATCACTTTGCGATATGAATATACTTTACGACCTATTCTCATATCTATCAAATTTCATAAAATTTGGTCGAGCCGTTTCGGAGGAGTGCGACTACAAACATCGCGACACAAGAATTGTATATATGTACCTACTTATTAGATTAAGATTGGATGTCTAACTGTAATCGGAAGGACATATTTTTCGGGTTATCATTCCAAGTTAATGGTCAGTGAAATAGTGATTACATTGGTAACTTGATTTAAAAAGATCCATGCGTATTATTGAATAATGACGACCTCATAGCACAGGATAATTATGAACCAGTATAAAGCATACTACTGAATGACCAATCGGCCGTGTTCGATTAGATATCGTGTGCGGATGTGTGGGCGATAATTAAATAGTGTAAACCATACTACAAGTTCGTTCTTGTAAATCTCAAAATCTTCTTTATACATTAAATCCATAATTTATCTTCTTAATCGGTAATATCGATAATAAGACTATCAAAATGCAAGCCACAATATTCTCTGCTTGTGCTACTGTTTCGGGAAGGTGCTTTGTCACTTTCACTTATCATCGAGAAATTCCTCAGTTAAATGATATCCAGTGCTGTGAACTGCTGTGGTAAGTCTCCAAGGTTTAGTCTGACATTAGTGCTTTGTACTTTGTCGGGCTTCCATAACTATAGAGTTTGGTGACCCAATTATTTTGTTCGCCTATGGACTTCATATTATTCGAAGACTGTGTTTTTGAAGTCGGTTATTGATTTAGTAAAATTTAGATTTTCTCTAATATCTGATTTCTTTTATACTTTATTGTTTAAAATTATATGCCGTAATTCTTCTAAAAAAATAACCAGCTTCAAAATTAGGGAAAACTCAAAAGTACTCGTCATATCTCGCTCAAATTTAAATTGGACTACATGACAAGCATCAGCTTACGAATATAACAAGAATCATCAAAATTGGTACACCCATTAAAAAGTTATGATGTAATGTAACACACATAAAAAGTTCGAATTGAGAACCTCATCCTTTTTTTGTAGTCTGTTAAAAATACGCTTTATTAGGGATAACTCAAAAACTACTCGTCAGATCTCGCTTAAATTTAAATGGGACCACATGAGAAGCACCAGTTTTCGAATGTTAAAAGAATGAACAAAATCGGTAAACCAAGTAAAAAGTTATGAGGTACTCATAAAAAAAATCTGTGGAATTGGGAACCTCCTCCTTTTTTTGAAGTCGGTTAAAAATTTGCCATTTATGGCACACATATCTCATATGTGCCATCACTTCTGAACTGTTGAGACATATTGAAAATGCATGTAATACGAATAGAGACAAGTGGGGCATAATGAAACGAAAAAATCATTTTTGTGTTTTATTTAATGTATGTATTATAGTTATTATCGCTATGTCATTTCTATATGTATGTAGTTGAATTTAAAAGAACATATCATTTACCAATCTCCAATTGTTTTTTTTCGCAAATCATATAGATTTGCCCATTTTAATTTACACTTTAGACCCTCAAAAACAATTTTTTCGCTTGCAAATCAAACACACGTTATGTGATATCCAGCCAACTAGCTTCACGCATAACTTGTGGTTAAGCACACGATTGGTCGAGTAAAAAGAACGCAGAAATTTAAAAAATTATAGATTTTATTTGAATCGTTTCATTGTACCCCGCGTTTCAGAGAGCTTCACTACTCCCTATATATGTAGGTACACCTGGCCTTACACAACTTTCTACAAAAATTGCGTCAGGGATTTTATAAATAACGTTTTGTCCGTATTATTACTATAAATGTTGGTAGGACTATGTACCGATGTATATTCATCGACCTTTTATTATACACCGTCACTTACAGTACCAAACATGAATGTTTTATAATGATTTTACCTATGTAAAGTATTGAGTACCTAACGTAATATTGCTTTGTCATTTAGCATGAATATTTATTAAAATTTTGTAGGAGTTATATTTTTAAGTTTTGTTCGTGTTAATTATAATATTTTAATATAATATATGATTAATTGGAAGGTTGGTGGTGCACCAAATAATCTGTAGGGGAAAGTCTACTATTGTTGACACTCCCCCAACGATTGACACAGAAAGGTAATGTGTTTATCAGTCTATGTATGTTTGTTCCTATGTGGCTATGTAGAGACCAAACGCGTTTACGGATTTTGATGATTCTCACGTCAATCGATTCGTCTTAACCTTGCGAGTTGCGAGTGCTATTGTCGACTGTGCGACTGTCAATCCTTGTATGGTGTAGTTGTTCAGTATTACTTTTAAAACATTATTTACTGCTGGACTTGTTTTTTCTTTTTAGTTTTTTACGTGGTTTACGTGGTGGATGTTTTGTTTTTTAATTAATTTTTTTATAGTATGAGAATTGACACTCAAATATCAATGAAAATATATTCACCACGAAGTTTATAACGATCCAAATAGAGACTTATTTATCTTACGAAAAGGGTTATTATAGGTGAATAAATTGGCTAAAGGTAGCTTTAAAGTAATTATTGACATTTAGGGCAATTAGTAGGTACATACAAAAGATTTTTTTGAGCCTTCTGTGCTTCAAAGGATTCGTAAGCCCGTGGTCGTGGTAGTGGGTCGTTGTTAGGTTAAAACAAGCAAATATTATCATATCATCATCAATTATCATATAGTCATATCATATTATATTAAATTGATAAAAACTATCCTTGAAGCGTATAGTAAATTGTGTTAAAACTTGAGCTAAACTGATGATGAAATATTCGAGTTTTTTAAGCTTTCACAAACATTTTATTTCTTAACTAATATATTATTATCTATTATTGTATAAAAAAGTTAGTTATACCACTTATACCTCAAGAACGGCTGTACGAATTTTAATGAGATTTGATTTGTTGGATTTGTCTCTTTCCCAACTAGCAGAATTACTACTAAAATATCGAAAAAAACATGAAAAAAGAACATTTCTATAAAAGTAAATAAGACAACAAATGACAACTGTAAAAACAATCATCAAATTGAATTTTGATGCATGAATTAATGACTAAATGCAAACAGAAGCAGGAAAAATACCAGCTCCATTAAGAGGGAAAAATATTTTGAAAAAAAAAAACTTTTACGAACCTAAAATACAAACATCAAACCCAAAAATAACAACACGATACTTTCAAATGTACTTTTAATAAATAAAAAAGTAACAAAATATTAATTTCATTTACTTGTATTGTACTCTAAAACGCCAAGTAGGTACTATGCTTTTCAATTAATGTGCCTACTATGTGTCAATCACTGCATTTAGGTGTCAATGAATATAATTTTGCGCCCTCTTAGTTTTGAACATTATTTTTTCTTGATTGAATTATTTAAACTACACTTAAATTCATATTAATGTTCTCCTTGATAGATAAATATTATATTCAAAACAAAAAAAAATGCAGTTTTAAAGCAGACATCAAAATGACAAAAAATCTAGAGAAAACGCTTAGGGTGACAAGCGTTGGGTACTTTACTCTATTTGATGTAAATGTCATCGTCGTAATTCAATATGTGTAAGAACCGGAATCACAGCCGGAATGGTTTTAACTTAATTTGTGTTTGTAAAAGAAAATTGAGCCCCTAGCACCTTCCCAAAAATCCCGTGACAAAAATAAATAAATTAATTATTTCAGGTCCTGAGCTGGTGCCCTCTCGCATCAAAAAAAATCGGATCAAGTCCTTTTAGTTAAGTTTTCCTGACTAGGTAACTAGGCTGTAAATAATAAGTCTAAGCACAAATACATCGATTAGGTTAGGCGTAAAAAATATTATAAGTTTATCGGTAGGTTACTAAGTAATACTTATTTATAAGGTACATTCTGTAACTACAAAGATTTAAAATACTATACAAAGTTACTCTATCTACGTTTATATTTTACATATAACCTATAAATTGAATCAAATATTTGTTAACATCGTGATCCTAAAATAAACACATTCACAAAAGGTAACCTACCTACATTAATAAAAAAACCAAATGCTTACGCAAAAAATATAAAACACAATCTAGATACTTCTACGGATGTACCTACTCTTGCATGTATATCGCAGGAAAATTACTACATATTCATACTGAGCATACTTTAAAATTTACACTTGCACACTTAAGTACAATTCAACTTAACATTATTATGTTTTGTCTTATTGTCTTTCTGTTTCAAAAAGTACTTACTGTATAGAGTATTTGCTAAGTAGCATATCATCTTTTTTGTTTTCTTTTCTAGAGCTATATAGCCACCAAACAGCTGCACCGAATAGGATTACAAGCATGATTATGTCAAATGTGCTAAATAGTGATCCAGTGACAGTGGCGGCCGCCACCGTCTCCTTCAAAATATCCTGAGCGTTGTCCGACATGGTGCTATAATTACTGCATAAAGTATTCACTTTACGTTATTTTTCACTCGCCTGTTCTACACAAGGTCACTAGCCAAAGCTTTAACTTTACACGACAACGTTTAGCGTATCACATTTGTAATTATCACGTCCATCTAGCAACACTACTTAATTTCTACTAAGCTAAAAGAGGCTAACTGAGGTAGGAATGATGGACGAGTTTACTGGCAAAGTGGCGACTGCACTGCCCGAACGGCAGCTGATTACGTCGTCGATAACCGGTTAACTGAATGACGACAACGGCGGCATGAGTGAGATAGAGCATGTTTTATCATCAACTCAGTCTACAGACCGAACGGTTGTCGAGTTCCGATCCGACCCGAGTCGCTGAACGACGACGCGACTGAACGATGCAGACTGTGCTGCCGGCAGTCCACACCATCTATCCTCAAATCTGAGTATTAAATTATCGTTCAATCAAGTAACCAACCAGCCCAACAAACCATTACAAAGTGCACGAACATAACCGAACCGAGTTGCTTCTCTATGCATACGTCACGTAGAGCTACGTGAGTTACACAAAGTTACGAATGGACGGAATGAACCGCGATCCATATTCTATGCTACACGGGCTACACCACGTGTCCAAAGGTGTGGCTCACGGATTTTTTATGTGCTGTTGTGACTGCTGTGGCCTGTGCTGTGCCCAAAGTCGGTTCAAATTTTTACGCAATGTTACCAATGGTCATATTGCTCATTATTATGTAATAGGTGCCACTGTTATCAGCATCAGTAATAGACCCTCCTTTATACTAGGTAATATACAAAAAAATTGGTATTTTATAAGGCTAGTAGGTAAAAATATTATAAAAATTTAAATAACGACTTCAAAAATACCTAAATACCTAGTCGTCAAAATAATTCAGTGAAAATATTGTTGAACATAATAAAAACTTAAGGTCCTTTCGCTAAATATTTCGAACAATTAATAATAATTAACGCCCCAACTAAGAGTCACTTAACGGTTATTTAAATCGCTCCTTAGTACAGAATCACAAAAATTTAAAGACAATAATTAAAGTTAAGTATACAAATAGGTACCTTTACTTAATTATTTAATGTTGAATTTTGAATGTCATGTCAAATCAACCACTCATTTACAGTTAGCAGTACCTACTGCCATAAAATAAAATGGCGTAACCATTATTTTATTTTAAAGAAAAAAGCTACTTTGCAATGTTTTTAATGTGAGAAAAAGAGTAAACGAATTGCTTGTTATTATATTAGAATAAATCATAATTCTAGAAGCATTATAATAAATAATATCTTTGATTTACTATCAACGTATTTTACGTGTGGCTACACAAACACTCCATCGATATGATTATCGATAAGGTTATTTGACGTTGGACCGCACTAAGGTCACTTAAAGTTGACACTATAACTCTGAGATGAACCGATACTTATATTGTCTTTTAAAAAATTATATGATTTAGTTTTAGTTTTCATCAAAATCGGTTCCGAAGCCCCTTTTCCGAAAGCACTTTTCGCTTTTCTTCATAGTTTCGGATTTAGCTCCACCTACTTGAAAAATTTTCCCTGTACCTAAGTAAGGCCCTCTATAGTTATATAGGTAGTTATACCTTATGCGGAATGGGCATCAATACGGAACATATTATAAAAAAAGATTTATAATATGTACAGGTATTCCGTGGACATCACCATTAGGTATTGCATAATATTGCATTATGTATGCATACACTAATATACCCATTTACATTATTAAAAAACATGAGAGGTGTCAAGGGACACCCGGATGGAACGAAGTTCCTTTCGATTTAAGTATTGTTTTGTTTTACAGTACAGCGCCATCTCTGTAAAACGCTCTGAATCACTTCAAAAAAAGTGTCGTCATTAGTAAGAATCAAAAAGTGTCGTAATTTTCCGTCTAGCCCCCTTTCACAACGTGCGATAAGGAACTTCGTTCCAATAAACCGAGCAAGTGCGTGTTAGGCCACGCGCAATGTAGAGTTCCGAAGTAGTAAGTTTATCGACTATTACTCATTAACTGCGTCATATCTTGTCGTCCAAAACACTACCTCAGTGCCTGAAGTCGAAGGTGTTCGAGCAGTGTGTGTTGCCAGTGATGACATACGGATCTGAGACGTGGTGGTTTACTATTGGCCTAATCCACAAGCTCAGAGTAGCACAGCGGGCTATGGAGAGGGCTATGGTCGGTATTTCTCTACGTGATCGCATCAGAAACGAGGAGATCCGTAGACGAACAAGGGAATTAACCGACATAGTTCAAAGAATTGCCGGCTGAGGTGGCAATGGGCTGGCCACATAGTGCGAAGGACCGATAACCGTTGGGGAAGAAAGGTCCTTGACGGGCGCCCGCGTCTCGAAAAGCGAAGTACAGGACGCCCCCCGACCAGGTGGACCGACGACCTGAAGAAGACAGCGGCCATCCGCTGGATTCAGAAGGCTCAGGACCGGTCAGAGTGGCGCAAGTTAGGGGAGGCCTATGTCCAGCAGTGGACCTCCTAGGGCTGATGGATGGATGGACTCATTAACTACTTTTGCTAACATAGCCGTGATAGTTTTCCTTGTAAATTCGTCATATAACCTATTTTTGTGAATTTTTTCACATGTCCAACTCCAATCGTTTAGCTTGCAGGGGGGGGGACTCTTGTCTCTAACCAAAATAAGCACTTTAAAGCCAAATATTTTGCAAAAGGACTCCTACATCGAAATTCGTCTTAGCAGACCCATAATATTTTTGACACACCTTTTCAACGACACCCCACACTATAGACGTAGACGAGCGGTTAGGGTCCACTGTAGTACTGGAGTGACGGAGACGATAGGGTAGACGTGGAAAAAAATTTTTTTTTTCTACCATTTTGAAGTTTTAATAAATATGTATGTACGTACATACATCCATTCTAGCATTAAGGGTCTTGGACGTCTCGGCGATATGCTGCGGACGGACAGACAGACGGATGGACATGACGAATCACGAAACTATAAGGGTTCCGATTTTTCTTCGGAACCCTAAAAAATGGAAATTAAAAATAAAAATATTATTTTATTAAATTTAAATTTTACTTTAATTTTAATGCCAAGCATAAATGAAATTACACCAGTACCCAGTAATTTTGTACTTGAAAATGTAATGTTGGTATTTATTGTACTAGAGTAGACGACGGCACGGCAACGGGAAATTCGCATGAGGCTGCAGGTCAAAGTCGACGTTCTTGATCTCAAGGTAGTTTTTGATTATCGAGGAAAAGTAGCGGCAAAGCGATTCTAGGTAGTATACTCCGTTTTTTACGTCTAGTCCTATCTAGTAAACAAACTTACATTAAAGCAGACACAAAATGATAATAGGTAATATAGAGAATTAGAGACGACTAAACATTTAATGCCAAAACAAAGACAATTTCTGTTTACCATATTTTTTTATTAATTTAAATTAATATTTCCATAAAAAGTGGTGCTAAGTTTGTTTACCAAATAAATATCGTCTAAAAAAACGGGCAAGTGCGTGTCAGGCCACGCGCAATGTAGGGTTCTGATGAAGTAGTACGTTTATCGACTATTACTCTAACTAAAACTACTTATGTTAACATGTGTTAGTTGTTCTTGCAAATTCATCATATCTATGTATATTATATTTTTGTGATTTTTTGTAATACACAAATCAAACCCTTTTATTTGATACCCCACTCGGGTATGTTGGCTGAATTCAGTAAATAAGTTTCTGTTTTTAAAAATGGCGCCAACATGCTTGACTATAGATTTTAAACGTTCATTTCCGTCCGAAAAATAATCTGAGTTTTACTTCAAAAATCTTTCAAATTCCGACTAGTAAACACTAGTAAACTTTTCCTTTGATATTTTAATTTTTTCGCTGTTTACCTTTCATCTTTTACCTTAATGCTAAAAATTATTTTTAGATAATTCTTGTTTCTTTCGTTTCTTGTTAAAATAATCTACTTGGTTTCACATTAAATTATTTATTGAAAAATTGGATTGAAAAAATTGTTCATTTTATTTCACAGTTTTACTTGGAAAATAATTTGGGGCCAGAGGACCTCCTTTGTTGCCCCGAGGTCTCCAGACATCTAAATCCGGCCACGAAATTGTTTATAAGATCACTGCCATACATCTATGATCACTGCATATAAATATTGAGTTATTGCATTACTGCATTAGAGTTAATTGTAGGGTTAGTCAATTAAGGGTTTATCGACCTAAAAAGTATAACTAAACATAAGACTCAGTCCGTATCAGTAACGAACTTTTTTTATATGAAACTCGTCGAAAGACTAGACCGCCTATAGATCTTAAAAATAAATAAGAACGCAATAAAAATAATGTTCTAAATTTAAAATTTTCCTATCATATTTACTTTTTCGCATAAATTGGCAGTAAAGCGTTGAGTGCTGTGGGTTTCTTTTAAGAACCGGTTCGATTTTGTAATTATTTTTGTTTGGAATGTTTTTATCAGTGGAAAACAACTATAGGGGAAAGCTTTGCGTAGCAAACACAATTTCGCACCGCTATTTAACTCTGGAAGACATGCTACGTGTGGTGGATGTGAGTTGGGTATGCTCGAAGCCGGGTTTCACATCGTGAAGTTGCTGGATATGCGCAGATTATGGGATCGCTATCGGATCATTGGAAGCACGGCTGAAAATCAACGTGGGAGCGTATCGAGCAACAACTGAGCGACAAGACCGTTTTTAGAGTTCCGTAGCCGAATGGCGAAAATCAGAACCCTTATAGATTCGTCATATCTGACTGTCTGTCCGTCCGTATGTCACATCCACATTATTTTGAAACTATTAGGAACTCACAGTTGAAACTTGGTAGGCAGACGTATTCTGTGAAGTACTTTAAGATTTTAATACAAAAATAAAAAATTAAGGGGAGCATGGAACATGGAATTGAAACTAAAAAAATATATTTTTTCATCAAACGTGCGGGGAGTCTTTAAAAACTTCTACATAATTGAGGTACCTAAAACCATTTTCTCTTTAAGTCAATCGTTTGAAAAACATACACTTCCATAGTGGTAAAATGTGTTCCATCCTCTGTAACTTTTTTACGAGAGTTTAAATCTAAAAAGAAATATATGCTGTAGATCTCAATGATCACTTGCAACAAAAAATAATTTAAACAGCGAATAATGAGTTGCATTTTTGCTCTTACTACTACGGAGCCCTTCATGGGCGAGTCGAACTCGTACTTGGCCACTTTTTTACAAAACGAACCCAGAAGAGACTGAAACAATGGCTGTGCAACTCGTAGAAGAGTTGCGATCTGTCCACCAGGTGGCTGTCAGCATCCAAACTGCCTGAAGGAGGTTGTATGAGATCGATTTCAAGTCTCCTTGCACTTGGACAAGACTGCTTGGACATGAGTTTTTTTTTATATCAAATATTGCAATAAGTAGTATTAAGTGCTGTCTGTAACTGTGAGCAGGAAAAAAATAATCCCGGGAGTTTCTTGCCGCTTCTTCTCCCGGGACCACTCACGGTAGGGATTTGTTGAAGCGATCACTGCGGACCAAACATACCCTTGGTGGTAGGGTGGGACTCAACCCTACCACCATAGAGATGTGACCTAGGGTATATATAGTACCTATACGTCGTCGTCGTCGTATGGATATAGGTTATTTATTCACAGCTACTTTCATTGAAGCGATGGCGTTGAGTGACTTTCGAAAAGTGTTTGTAACAAACCTACTTCGAATAAAAACTTATTTCATTTCATTTCATTTCCTGCTCATTTGCTTGCTCAAGGCATAAAAAAGCTTGTCAGCCTTACCAATCGAGCAATGTGGTAGCAATGGGTCGACAACGAAAAAGTTCAGTGTAGAAGAAGAAGAAAAAGAAGTATATTTATCTTAATTTTGTTTCAACTTCTGTTAAAACTTAAATTTAATTTTTTCGTTGATATTACTACAACTTATTAACAAGCAGTAAATTACGCTTTAAATCACAATAGAACAATGCTTATTATAAATATATTATTTAATCTAAAATTTTAACAAAAAAAAACTACTACAAATGAAGTACTTCCTTTCCAATAACAATAAAAAAAAGAATCATCGAAATCTGTTGGCGTGATATTACGTTCATTTGTCGTACACATACTTAATCCAAATTTAAGATTTATATGGTTTTCTCATAGATGCCATTGTCAAATCTCGCTCAAATTTAAGTGAGACCACATGACAAGCACCAGCTTTCGATTAAAAAAAGATTCATCAAAATCGGTTCACCCAGTCGATAGTTCTGAGGTAAGTAACAAACATAAAAATAAAAATAAAAATGAAAAAATAATACAGTGGATTGACTAGAACCTCCTCCTTTTTTTGAAGTCGGTTAAAAAAGAATGAAATTATTAAAATAGGAATCAAAACAAAAGTGTGCCTGAGTCTTATTATTGATGTGTGTATACAGGGCCGTGCCTGGGTATATGGCCGCCTGCGTGCCAGTCTGTATGGCCGCCCCCAGGATAACATTAAAAAAAACTACTTTAATTTTTAATGTTTATTATTTTACACAGGGCATCAAACCGGGAAAAAAATCAGTTTTTGGTTAACCGAAATCGAGAACGAAAAAAAATATTGGTTTTGTTCCCAAAACCGGTTTCTGAAAAGAAAAACCGGCTAAAAACCGGTTTTATGAGATTTATATGTTTGGATGAAATTTAAGAAAAAAAAATGCACAAAATAAACATTTTTTTATTTAAAATTTAAACAAAAATAATAACATGAAAAAAATTATGGTATTGGTTTTATAATCACAGACAAAATTATCAAACCACTACTTAACCACTACTACCAATACTACGACGATAATACGACCTAATCAGTTTTTATACATTTCTTATTTCTGAGAAACTCTTTTTAGATAGATTAGATTAGAGAAACTGTTTTTACTTCGTATCTTAATGAAAACAAACCGATTGTATTTTTGCCCAGTAAACAACTTGTAACGATTTGGCCGCCTCTTAATTTCGGCCGCCTGCGTGCGGTGCACGCAATGAACGCCCGTCAGGCACGGCCCTGTGTGTATATTATAACATAAATCATACTTTAGTATAGAATTCGGTGCCCTATAATTAATGATTGGCAATTTGATGAACCATTTTGATGAATGAACCAATCATTAATTGAGCACTGATATTTTCTTAGGGCACAGTGTTCAAGTATGGGTAATAGTTATTACCCATAATAATATAAAAAAAATAAAAATAAATAAAAAGGAAATGTTTTTATTTATCACTTAGTACAAAACTACAACATAATTTTCGGATTTCAAATAATTTTTTGTTGCAAAAACAAATAAAAATATTAAAAATGCTTGCTACAAAAAATGTAACAAATAACTGAAAAATTAATTTTCAAAGTTACTGTGGTCTTTTAATTTTTAATTTACTGGTTACTCTACCCTACATTTGGAATAATTACAACTGACTATTCGTTCAAATCCGTTCAATATCTTATTATGTAACTTCTTAATTAGGTACTTATTAAATACCCACGTCTTGGTATCTTATCTGTTGACTATTTGATTGAACACTTTTAATTTTACGTAAAAGTTTTGCGTTATGCATGAGGTATTAAAAATTAAAATCCCTAATCGTTAGTAAGACTAACAGTAATGAAATTATGTATCAGGAAAAGAAAACAAGATATTATTACTTATCTCAAACAATAATTATCATAAGAAAAATCAAGGGACATTGGTTTTTAGGTTCACACAATGTTGTAAAGCTAAGCTTTTAGTATTCTAAAATGAAAATTCTCCGCCGATATGTGTCGATAAAATTTTATGCGGGGTCAAAATTCGCAAAAACAGTTATTTGTGAATATAACGTAATCGCAGCCGACGACACTGTGACGGTCAAAATTTTGTTTATTAATTTTGTAGCACACAAAACTGTAATATTAGTGTGCATCTGGACTGAGGGCCCACTTTTTTTTCTTGTGGTAGCAAATTGAAATTTATAGAGGATTTAGTTAAAATTAGTTAAAACTTAAAGCAAACACTCATAAACTTAAACGTGAATTAAAGATGTTATGGGCAAATGTTTTAGGCCCTCAGTTCAGATGCCTACAGAAAGTGGCATGTTATAAATCTCAGAAAGTACTACCTCTGTATCAATAATGTAATAATATAGGTAGTAAAGTCTTGTAGAAAAGCAACCGTTAAAAAACAACAATTAAAGTTAGGAACGAACGTGTGGCCACTGGCCACTAACACATATAATTAATTATTCAATACATATCCATGATTTTTATTTTTTACCATCCAAAATTTTAACAATTCTGGAAGGTAGAAACTGCAAGCGTCTTTGGGACAGACAGTATCGTTGGATAGGACTTTTACATAAAAACTAGCTGTTTCGGCGAACTTCGTATCGCCTAACCTGTAAGCTATCCCCTGTCTTTCAAGTTGGATTAAACTGCACACGGTGTGAAAATTTGATTAAAATCGGTTAAGTAGTTTAGGAGTCCATCGCGGACAAACAACGTGACACGTAATTTATATATATTAAGATGTTTGGGTTTGCGAAGACCACTTTTTTTAATTGATTCAGATCTCCAGGCCCTATCTGTTTTTGTGTTGAGTTTGTTAAGTGTCCAAAATGGTTGGTGTGAAAGATGTATAATAAAATATGCCTTCCTCTCTTTAATTTTATAAACTCTAAAAAAATCTAATTTCATAATTAGGTCAGTTGAATTTTGATGATCTTTCTTCGTCGGGAAGCATCGGTGATGTCTTTGATGTTATTGATGTCTATGGGCGACAGTAGCCACTTACCATCAGGGACCAGGGTGGCTCTTCAGTTCATTATGGAGGCCATACACGATCAAGTGTACTTGTCAAGTTTGCAGTTTGACTTGTCAAATTTGCAGATAATTTTAGCAATATATATTTTTTGAACATGTACTTGTTAGATTTGATAAATCATTATTTTTGAAGTGAAACTTCTTTAGAACCGTTAGTGATTTGAAACCGGATGCAACGGAAAAACGACAGGTAAGATAATATAACCGCTAATTTCGTATTTCAATTTAAGTTGTCCGTAGCCCAATGGTCAGGACGTAGACACACAATGCTGATGCCATGATGATGCGCAGGTTCGCGTCTCAGAATATTTCTTTTTTTTTAGTTTTATTTTTTTTTAGTTTATTTTTTTTTAGTTTTATTTTTTACTGTTTTTAAATACTTTCAAATGCTCTTTTAAATATTTTCAAAGAATTTATCAACAAAAAATAAGAATTTCATTCTTTCATTCTGTAGATCGACCAGCCGATTATACAGACAGTAAAAATGCTAAGTTGTATTCATAGATGGCGTGAGGAGTAAGATAGAACATTCGTTTTATTGCTAGATAGATTTTTAAAAAGTGCTAAGTTGTATTCATAGATGGCGCTTCGATTTATTGCTTTAAGATTCGATTAGAAATAGAATTATTTATAAAATACTGTAATATACATGTTTTATGTATAACGGAACATTGGTTACCAAGCACTCAAAATCTTGTCAGTATAGGTAATTATAAATTGTCAAGTGCATTCTGTAGAGAGACTGCAATTCATGGTGGATCACTAATATTAGTGCACAACAATATGTCTTGTAAAGATCGTAAAGACATTGTTAGTCTTTCTATTGAGCGCACTATTGAACTGGCCTGTGTGGAACTGGAGCGGTTTGTTATAGTTTGCGCGTATCGACCCCCCTCTGGTGATTTTACTATTTTTGAAGATACATTGGAGGATGTACTTAAACGGTTATGTGTTTCTAGAAAAGGATTAGTGATATGTGGCGACTTCAACGTAGACATTTTATCAGATAGTACTATGGCTACTAGGCTACTTAGTTTGTTTAAATGCTTTAATTTAAATCCATTATTCAATGAGCCAACCAGAATAACTGAAACTACAGCTACTTGTTTAGATAATATCTTTTGCAATTGTGAGATTTTAAATAAAGAGATATTCAGTAAGTTGAAGTCAGACCACTGCGGACAAAAAATTTCGTTGTATAATTCAATCACTAAGAAAAAACAAATAATAAAATGTAGACCAATAACTAAAAATAAGATTTCAACTTTTAAAGAAAAAATCCACTCGGAAATGCAAACGCAGTTAACATTACAACAAAGAGATCCAATAAAACTATATAACACATTGTCTAATAACATAAAATATAACGAATTTAATAAAATATTCAAGTTTAAGTATGTAGATCTAGCTAAAAATAGTAAATTTAGTGATTGGGCTACTGTAGGTATTTATAAAAGTAGGAACAGGATGTATGACCTTTACGCCGAGAAACAATACAATTTTTCTCCAACTTTCCAGGAGCACGTGAGAAATTATTCTAAAATATTTAAAATTGTTTGTATTCAGGCGAAATCAATGTACATAAAGAACAAAATTATTAATTCGGATAACAAGATAAAAACCACTTGGAATATAATTAACAGTGAGAACGGTAACGCCAAGTCCTGTGATTTCAATTACGAATTATTGATTAATAATAATATAATCAGTGCTGATAAAGACGTGGCAAGCGAATTTGAAAATCACTTCCGTAATATTCCTATAACATTAACCAGTTCACTAGCTTCTTCACCGACGGAAGCACTTTCTATATTAAAAAATCATATTAATGAATGTAATATTTTATTTGAATTTCAACATATAACCGCTAGAGACTTAATTAAGGCCTTTCAGTCTCTGAAGGTAAAGAATACGGGTGATTTGTGGGGCATCTCGGTGAAAATAATACAGCATATTATAGGTATTATAGCTCCATATTTGGTGGTAGTTTTTAATAAATGTATAGATCTAGGTATCTTTCCAGATCTTATGAAATGCAGCAAAATCATTCCACTTTTTAAAACAGGTGAAAAAACTGATCTTAATAACTATAGACCAGTTTCTGTTTTACCAACCCTTAGTAAAATTTTCGAAAAGATAATATTGAATCATATGTTTACCCATTTCAACAATAATAAATTATTACATCCTGAGCAATACGGTTTCACTAAAGGCCGTAGTACAACCGATGCCGGGGCTAGGCTATTAAAGCATATATTTGAAGCATGGGAGGCGTCACATAATGCCATAGGAGTATTTTGTGACTTATCTAAGGCATTTGATTGTGTTGAGCACGAAACATTGCTGTTTAAACTTGGCCACTATGGTATAAAAAACAAGGCCCTTAGCTTGATCGCGTCTTATTTGAGCAATAGAATACAAAAAGTCAGCATAAACGATATTAAGTCATCGGGGTCACCGGCTGTGATGGGTGTACCGCAGGGCTCGATCTTGGGTCCGTTTCTTTTTCTGGTATACATTAACGATTTACCACATTATGTAAAGAACCAAGCGGATATTGTACTATTTGCTGATGATACATCACTAATATTTAAGTGTGAAAGGAATAAAGTAAATTTCGACGACGTAAATAGTGCTCTTTCGCATGTATCGCGTTGGTTCACTATCAATAATTTACTATTAAATGCAAAAAAAAACGAAATGTATAGAGTTTGTGCTACCTAATGTTAAAAAAGTCAGCAAATCTCTTAAACTAAATAACGAAACATTGCATATGGAGGAATCGACGGTCTTTTTAGGGGTGACCTTAGATAGTAAACTTCAATGGGGCCCACATATAACAAATCTCGCGACAAAACTCGGTAGGGCTGCTTTTGCTGTTAGGAAAATAAGGCAGTATACAGACGTCGAAACTGCTAGGATGACTTATGTCTTATGCCATCTTGCTGTGGGGCAAAGCAGCCAATATAAAACAAATTTTCATACTCCAGAAACGGGCAGTTAGGGCTATTTATAAACTTAGGTCTCGGGAATCTTTGCGTGAAAAGTTCAAGGAAATAGGTATACTTACAGTAGCTTCCCAGTATATCTTTAACAATGTAGTTTTTATACGGAAGAATATAAACGCGTATAAACAAAATTTTGATATTAATAATCGCCATACGAAAAGAATGCATCAATTAGTTACGCCTTCGTTCCGCCTAAGTAAAGTGCAGCGATCTTTCATAGGGCTTGGTATACATTTTTATAATAAAATCCCAAAATTAATACGTGACTTGCCAATAGAAACTTTCAAAAAACGTGTAAAGACACAATTGTTAGGCAAGGGATATTATAGTGTAGACGAGTATTTAAATGACAAAGACGCATGGAAATGACCAGCTCTGCAACCAGTTCCGCTCAGAATAGTAAATACTTTTGTATTATTATCTTTTTTTTTGTAATATTTTTTAAAAGATGTGCTGAGGAGTTTCTTTAGGCTTTTCTTCTCCTCCACGATAAAGCACCTTCCGAAAAGCCAAAAAATGACGTGCATAAGTGTATCAGTGATACCTATATGAATAAAATATTTTGACTTTGACTTTGACTTTGATTTATTGCTTTTTCATATCATTATCTTGAAACCAAAATTTTGGAAAGTTTCACTTCTACCACGTGTGAATTGCACACATTTTCTTTTTTCATTTAAACTCTAAAGTATGAGGTGTTTGTTTGTATTGTAACTAGCATTAAACTGTGATAACTGTGAAGTGTTAACTAGTCGTATGTCCTATGTGTTTGTGATTAATAAATGAATGTGAACGTGACCCATGTCATAATACCTACCTACTTACAAATGCGTTACGCAAATATTTATGCAAACTAGATGTCGTGTTAAAGATAAAGGTAACATCTAATTAATTATACTTACCGGCTTCACCCGTTTACCTACCTATATAAGTAAAATTAACATAAGTATTTGAGCTGGTAAGGTAAAAGTATCAAAATACCGAAATCCGAATCCACTGATTTCGAAAACTAACCTAGACCTTGAAGACTATGTTATGTTGTGGTTATTTATTTTGCCTATAGTATATAAACCTATCTTTTACATTTTAATACTAAAAAATATATACCTGACTGATTAGAATTTTCGTAAGGAATATAAGGTCAACTCGGCGAAGACCGTCTGGAGGGTAGGACCGTACAGTACGAAATACAACGAATTCTGAATAACTACAGCAAATACAACCCAGCGTACAAACACTTTAAACTGTTTTAGTTTCAATAAATTGACATAGATGGCGCTATTTATAACACAAAGAGAAAAAAATACGTATAAAATTTAGTCGGGCTATCAACTTGCAACACGACCTAGCAACACTTTGGCAAAAAAATATTTTAAGTGGTTTTTCATCATATTTATCAAGGTTTGTGTAGCTAATTTAATTAATTATCAATATCATTATCTAAATATTATATTAGAATAGAATAAAACATATTTTTTACGAAGTTACATCTAGTGAAAAAAACCAATCCTCAAATTGCAATAGTGGAGAAGTCCGTCTAGTTCTTGGAGGGAAAGATCGGCATGTGCCGGTCTTCGTCGTTTCCAGATGTAATAAACCTTTTACGCCTAAGCAAATTTTATGAAATTAATCCTTATACATATGATTCGTATATTTAAGCTTCCTGCGTAGTGAGTATCTCTTAAAACCTCTTAAGGTCTACTCTTAAAATCGATAATCAATATTTCATTTCAATTGCCGTGTTATTTTATTATTTTTCTTTGACTCATACATTTATGCTATTATAATATTCTATTTTATACTTTCGACGAATTTATTAGCACTAGCGCTGAAAAAAAAAAACAATTATAATATGAATATAGAAGAAGGTGTATTTTAGTACCTACTTCGATTAAGTAAGTTGGTTTTTGATCTCTTAAATGGTAGACCTAAAGAAGGCGATTCCTTTTAATAAAACTGATATACAAAAAAAAACGATTTTTTAATTTGATTTAATTGTTTTTTACCCCTGAGTTTCGATCTATACCGGACTTACCCGACATACGTATTTTTTTGCGATTTATGACGATTAGAGCGTTTAATATGAAAAACGATAGCACACATTTAAATGGCGTTGAAATACATACGCGTATACAATGTCTATATTCACGTAAACCGACTATTTGTAGGTTTTTTTTCCACAAGACGGTCTTACCTGACGTGGTAGTAAAGTCCGTCTATTTCACCATATTTTCAAAATTAATTTTTATTTCATTAATCGATAACCTTAAAGTAATTTTTAGAGTTTTTTTTAATGGTCAACTAAATATTTGATTACCTAATTCAATAAAATTTGCCTAAAATGTTATAGAAATGGCAAAATTTGCCTAATGAATTACATTTTTAATGAAGTATGCCGGTCTTCGACGAGTTGACCTTACTCACGACACGACATGACAGGCCTAATGCTGGCCATACACGATCAAGTATACCTACTTGTCAGTCTGCAGCGGATTTGACGCGGCATCCAGTAAACTTGACGGTGTATGGCCACGGTATAGCTATCTGACTGCTAACTCAAGCAAATTGGATGCCGCGTCAAGTCAAAATGCAATTTTGACAAGTACACTGACTTGATCGTATATGGCCAGTTTTAGTCTTCGATACAAGGCTATAATGTGCTGCGCTAGTGTAGTCATATTATGTTTATGTACAGTTATATTTTTTATGTATAATAGTATCTACTTGAAAACATAAAAACATAACCCAGCCGGGAAATGAGTCACTGACTTCAATCTTTCAAGTCTTTCAACCCATCTCTTAACTATACCAAATGCTACCGACTGGATAGTCTGGAATGTCTGGAGTGGATACACTGCCCACAGATCTTTGAATTCGGTCTATAAAGAATCATTCTTTCGTCACTAGGTAGGTTTTACTTTGTTTCACTTTTGTGATATTGCCATGCATCAATATTAAAAATTAACTGTATACAAAGTAGGGGAGACCGGGGGCAAAAGTACCACGGGGCAATAGTAACGTTGGTGATATTTTGGTTGGCAAGCAACGCTGAAGAGTGTGCAGCCGCGAGGGCATAGGCCGTAACGTACTCGGGTAGACTAACCACTGCACAATGTGCTCCGAGCAGCGTGGACGTGTGTAATTGACTATTGTCATTTGGACAGCCCCGAAGTGATTTTTCGTACTCTGAAAAATCAGTTATTACTCTTTAATTTACAAAGTATAAGTAAATTAACAACAAATATTATAATTCATATATATCACACAATATAAACCTTATCGCAAAAGTAAAATAGTGTTCAGAGTTTCTGATTTATTTTTGTTTTTAAATAAAACAGCTTTCAGGAATAATTGTACCATTTTTTTCGGGGTCAATAGTAACGTTACTATTGACCCCTTGCTACAAATGACCCCGAGGTGAAAATAATTGTTTTACCTAATTTATATGTTTTGAGCCATTAAGAAATCTTTAGTATTTTCATACTACTTAGTGGACGCCAGCAGCTTCGCTCGCGTGAATTAGAAAATGCGGTTTTCGAAAAGTTTCGTTTATCTTAGTTGCTATTCTCTTCGTGGGAAAACCTCTACCCAGTAACACCTACACCTTAACCCGAATAAAATATTATATTAATGAATCTTCAGGTGATGGCTGGGCAATTATTACGTCATTACTTTTATCCTTTTTTTGTTTTTCTAATATCAACTCTTCAAGGCGTTTCAAGTCGAAAATACAAAAACGCTTAATTTGTATTGGAGATCACATATTAAACATCATATTTTATTAAACCTTAATAAGTGATCTTTATTAATAATTAAAGTGTCATCAATCGCAAATCTAGGACAAAAACATTCGTCCGGAAGCGCATTTTGGAAATCTTAAATACCTACATTTATTTGCCTTTTTTTCTTTTATTTTTACACTAACTATTGCCCGCAGCTTCGTACACGGAAATTCATCCAATCCATCTTTGGTCTGTAGCACCGACTACTCAAGTGGATCCCCTTAACCGGATTCAGAGATGGGCAGACAGGGGTTAAATGTAACAGGGGGTTTTAGTAACACACACGTTTTCATACAAATTTGTTGTTGTTGATTATTGTTGATTCATCAAAGAAATATACGATTTAAATGTTATTTAATTACATAGTGATTATAACTTGTCTAAAATTATAATTTTAGATAGTAATATATTCGTTTTTGATCAGTTATAAAGAGAAGTATATACTTTTTTGTTTCGAAGCGGCTTGAAGAAGTAAAAGCATTTATTTTAGTTACCAATTAAAATACTGATTGTATTTAAGATTGTGATTGTTTTTAAAATTAAAATATGGCTAAATTCATTAACATTGTCATTTTATTGTTCATCAAAACAATGTTACAAACAACCCCGCACTATGGGTCAATTGTAACATTCGACACTCCTTTTTAAAAGTGGGATTGCAACATAATTACGATTAGTACTCTAACGTTGACTAGACAAGTTGGTAGACAGTTAAACTAAGTTTCTTAGAGAATAACAGGATTTTGTTAGATATCAACAGTTTTGGCACAATCGGCCATGAACTAAAAACTGTTACTTTTGCCCCCGGTCTCCCCTACCTACCTACCCACGGCGTGTGCGACACAGCGGGTACATTTACCTCTATTTATATGTAAGAAGAGCATTGCGCAGTTCGCAATGGCCTGATGGCGCCTTTGCAATGAAAATCCGAAACTTTGTATGTTATATTTAAGTATATTTGTTTCTATTATGCTTTTATCGTGCTGTTGGTTTTATAAATCCTTAGACATCTAGCTTTTTTAATCATTGCCTTAGGCTGTTCAGTATTTAGTAAATAAGTTCACCTAGTCGAAGGTGCGACGGCCGCTCTTTTAAGTGCTCTTCAGTAAAAAAAATTAACCTAGCTTAGATTACGACATTATACAATATACATCATACTTTTAGTTAAGCAATTCAGTTTTTGAAGGGGGCACCAACAAGTGAGTTGTGTCTCAGAAATTACAGGACCCATTTAAATTTTACAGGGCTGCTTGGAAAAAAATAAAGAAGAATAAATTAGTTGAAGAATGGGTTCCGTTCCGACTGTTAATCCTTATATGGTGTACTTAGTTGTTCAGTATTAAGTACATACTTTTAAACATTCTTTACTGCTGGGCTTGTTTTTTCTTTTTAGTTTTTTAATGCAGTTGGGTTTTTTGTTTATTTTGTTTTGATATATTTTTTATTTGATATATTTTAAATACCTATCAACCTATTCCTTTCTTTAATGGTGAGCCCAATAAAAAAATATTTTATTACAATACTACATAGTAGGTAAGCATGTATAAACTTTGACGTAACAAGTTATCATGATTATTCACGAGCATGCACGTAATAGACTTCAATGAACCCGAGTTTTGCATTATAATTATTAATTAAGTATATAGTATCTGTATAGGTACTAATAGATTATAGAAATAATAGTTCTAGTTGTTCCTACAATCATACTTATAACAATACTCTCCTTCAAACTAATTAGCGGATACCCGTCGCGGCGGTGTGCTACTACGCTAAAAATTTTAGTGTGGGAAAAGTCGAAGATCAAAAATGTGCTTACTGCCTAATGCATTGATTTAGTTAGTGGTATCAAACTATCTTTCAAATAAAACCAGTTAAGTGCACATCGGCTGGATGGTTTCAGTCTACGTATATAGGAAGGACATCGCCACAATTTTTTTGTTTTATATTATGTATAACTAGTGGATACCAGGCGTGTGTTAAGTACTACACAAAAAAAATTGTATGGAAAAAGTTGGAAATCGAAACTGCGTAATGCATTTTTTTAGTGGTCTAAAACCACCTTCGGATTATTGCCTTTCAAATGAAATCATTTTGAGATAATATATCGGTTGAATGGTTTCAGGGTCTATAAAGGACATCCATACAAACATTTTTTGTGTTTTACCCGATTGGGGTATCAAATGAAAGGGTTTGATTTGTGCATTACAAAATTGGCTGTTTGAAGGGGGGTAGTTATGGGAAGGGGGATGAATTTACTGAATTCAGCGAACATATCCGAGTGGTGTAGATACTAAAAGTTTAATTTTTTGTTATACCTGTCACCTACGTCAAAGAAGTTTTACTTCAATCGCGCGTAAAGATAACACGCACACATGTTTATTATTTATGTACGTACTTACGTAAGAAGTTATACCACAGAATAAACATTGTTATACTTATTTACTTACAAGTACCTCTCGCCCGCACCCTAGACTAGACCCGGCGCGTGCGGCGTGCTAGCAATCCAAAACAACTAGCAACAGCTAGACGGTGCGCCTAGTATCACGCACCTTCATCATGTCGCTTTTTTTGGCTATCGCATTATTAAGTATAATCTTCAAAAATGCAGCTGCTCTATTAATTGAAGTAGGTAGTTACTAGTTAGGTATCTCTTGTTTTGCTGTTCTTTTTATGAATACTTTTTCAGTGCCCTGAAGTATTGTAGTAGCCTGGTATTAAGGGTATACGAAAATTAAGTTTGGAAATTAGTATCACACATCGTTGTAAGTACATACCTACTTCAAACATACTAGTAAAACTAATTTAAAGCGAGTGAAAATACCTCTACACAACTACAGAAATACAAAACAGTATGGCGGAAAAAACAAATCGCCTTCTATTTTAATATGTAAGAAGTAGTGAGTGACGCAATGTGGGTCAGCTAGCTACTCAAGGTGAGGGCCAATCCAATCGGCCCGCGTGTCGTGTACGACTGTACCACGAACGACCGACGCGACGACCGACGACGACGCCACCAAATATGAATTAACAGACAGACACGAATCATTCATCGCATTCTGATGCGATAACAAAATTAATTGCTAGCTATTTTTATAACATCTGCGTAATACCTATATATTTAATATCTGCGTATAGTGCGAATCGACTATTAATAAAACAAAAAATTTGGCCG
This sequence comes from Thymelicus lineola, assembly GCA_963932265.1. Taxonomy (NCBI): domain Eukaryota; kingdom Metazoa; phylum Arthropoda; class Insecta; order Lepidoptera; family Hesperiidae; genus Thymelicus; species Thymelicus lineola. Next base: position 9,016,293 of record OZ010686.1, read on the forward strand.
GTCAAAGGTAAACCCTCCTAATATCTGCCATTGACATGATTTTTACAGTAAATAATATCACTCATACCCTCTTGTCTTCCGTGACTCATACTTTAGGAGCCTAACTTTCGCACAAAATTATATCGTAATTAGAGCATCGAGCCCGGGTTTACCCGGACCGAAAAACCCGGGTTTTCCCGGTTCTGAGGATTACAAAAAAACCCGGGTTTTAAAAATCAAACCCGGGTTTTTCGGGTTTTTTTAAATACTTTTGTTTTTGTTATTTATTAAGTTTAAGCCACAAGAGAGAAGAAAGTGGGTCCCTTCGGAATTGGACGACGGAACCACCGAGGACACTTGTTGGCTAACTTTTTGGAGAAGGAAGATCTCTTTATGATGAACTCCTTCTTCATAAAGAAGCCTCAACGCAGGTGGACTTGGATAAGTCCTGATGGTTCCACAAAAACAAGATAGACTTCATTCTGGCAGACAAACAGCACATATTTAATGATGTCTCTGTGATCAGCAGGTTCAAAACCGGAAGCGATCACCGTCTTGTGCCTCTTACACATTAAATATCGACGTGGAGCTGGAACGGTCATGCCTGATGAAGTCTATGCTTCGTCCAACACTTGTCCAAATTCAGGAATCCGAAAACATTCAACTTGAGCTGCAAAATAGTTTTGCGTACCTAGAATCATGCACGTCGGTGGAGGAGTTTAACACCAGGAATCAGGATGGTAGCGACGGTCCACGAGGTAAGGTCGAAGTATTTCAATACCCACCCCAGTGGTAGATCTCAAGTTCTCTCAGAACAAAGTCTCGGTCTTATGAGAGATCGACGAGAACTATGTGTGCAGTCTCCAACCTCTATGGCGGAATACCGACGGCTCAATGAACAGATCTCCAAGTATAGGCGACGCAATTTGTGCAAACACAACGCAAATCCTGTAAAAAATACAATAGAGCGAAACCAGGGCTCCAAAGTGTTCGCCAGAGACCTGTCTATTGGGCAAAGTCAGCTCACAAGGTTGAAGACCGAGTCCGGCACCATAGTTACGTCGAAACCTGAGAGACTGAGAGATACTACGGACGGTTGTATACCTCCTCTCAAGCTCCACCTCCCAGTGAGGAGAGCGACAAGAGAGCTAAATTAACCCGACACTACACAGAGGATATCCCGGACGTCAGCCTGTATGAGATTAGAAAGGCTCTCAAACAGCTTAAAAACAACAAGGCACCGGGAGATGACGCGGTATCACCGCCGAGCTGCTCCAAACCCCTCCTAGTGGCGCTCCAAAAACTGTTTGTTACCGTCATCCATACTGGAACCACCGTGGAAGCGTGGAGCAGAAGTGTGGTGACTCTGTTTTTCAAAAAGGGCGATAAAGCCCTTTTGAAGAACTACAGGCCAATCGCACTTCTGAGCCACGTTTATAAGTTGTTTTCGAGGGTGCTCACAAATCGCATTGCACGCAGGCTTGACGACTTCCAGCCTCCCGAACAAGCAGGATTCCGAAAGGCTACAGCACCATAGACCACATACACACACTGCGGCAGATTATACAGAAGACCGAGGAGTATAATCTGCCGTTATGTGTCGCCTATGTGGACTATGAGAAAGCCTTTGATTCTCTCGAGACCTGGGCAGTACTAAATTCTCTTCAGCGGTGCCGTATCGATTACCGGTATATCGCGGTGTTGAAGTATTTGTACTCATCAGCCACCATGTCCGTCAAAGTACACGACATAGCCACGAATCCCATCCAATTGTAGAGAGGTGTCAGGCAAGGGGACGTTATATGTCCAAAGTTGTTCACCGCTGCGTTGGGAGATGTGTTCAAGCTGATGGAGTTGAAACGACGTGGCATTAACATCAATGGCGAATACATCACACACCTGCAATATGCCGATGATATAGTCATCCTGGCAGGATCCCTGGAGGAACTAGGTACAGTGCTCGGGGACTTGAACAGCGCCTCACAACGGGTGGGTCTTAAGATGAATGTCCATGTTACATCCGTACCGGTTGTTGTTGACGGCGCTGCTCTCGAAGTTGTAGACGAATACAATTACCTGGGACAAGTGATCCAGATGGGTAAGTCCAACTTCGAGAAAGAAGTCACTCGTAGAATCCAACTCGGATGGGCTGCGTTCGGGAAACTGCGTCATATCTTGTCGTCCAAAACACTACCTCAGTGCCTGAAGTCGAAGGTGTTCGAGCAGTGTGTGTTGCCAGTGATGACATACGGATCCGAGACGTGGTGCTTCACTATTGGCCTAATACAAGCTCAGAGTAGCGCAGCGGGCTATGGAGAGGGCTATGCTTGCTATTTCTCTAAGTGATCGCATCAGAAACGAGGAGATCCGTAGACGAACAAGAGTAACCGACATAGCTCAAAGAATTAGCCGGCTGAAGTGGCAATGGGCCGGCTACATAGTGCGAAGGACCGATAACCGTTGGGGAAGAAAGGTCCTCGAATGGCGCCCGCGTCTCGGAAAACGGAGTACAGGACGCCCCCCGACAAGATGGGCCGACGACCTGAAGAAGACAGCGGGCATCCGCTGGATTCAGAAGGCTCAGGACCGGTCAGAGTGGCGCAAGAGATTACTTACTAAGTTTTAAGATATTCTGAAGAAAAAATAAATCTGTATCACTTTTTTAAACATTTTAAACTGTTTTTGTAATTTGTAAAGTACTATTTCATTTATTTAAATTCTTCCTCATCCTTTATAATTTGTACTCATTGCAGGAAATCGATATATAAACGCAGATTAGTGTATTTAAAAAAAATACAATAAAAAGCTCGAAAAGCTCAAAAAAACCGGTCTACCCGGGTTTTGATATTCTTAAACCCGAAAACCCGGGTTTTCAAAATTGAACCGAGCTTCGATGCTCTAATCGTAATCCATTGAGAACGGGTATAATAAAATACGCTACGCGATCGCCTCAGAACTGACGAAACACGTAGAGGAACTAGGATAACCGACATGACATAGCCAAACGAATAAGGCGGCTGAAGCGGCTGGCCACATAGTTCGAAGGACTAATAAGCGTTGGGGAAGAAAGGTCCTCGAATGGCGCCCACGTCTCGGAAAACGGAGTATAGGACGCCCCCCGACCAGGTAGACTGACTACCTGAAGAAGAAAGCGGGCATTCGCTGAATTCAGAAGGCTCAGGATCGGTCAGAGTGACGCAAGTTAGGGGAGGCCTATGTCCCACAGACCCCACAGTGGACCTCCAAGGGCTCCAAGGGCTGATGGATGGATGGATAATAAAATATGGTCATATACATTCGACCTATGAAAAAGTGTTGCAGTTGGAGACATTTCGGTTTTCGTGCTGAAACTCCGAAAATCAGCTGTTGACGGCGGTTTTTATATTAAAAACACAATTTAGAATATATGTATATCGTTAATTTATTTAAGAGCCATTTCGCAAAACTCGGTTGATAAACTATAGGTATTTGAAGCGGCTCCGCGGCGTGATATTACCTCGCGCGGCTCGCGTCGCGCTTGACCTCAGTTCTGTGTGAGTAATCTTCTTGATACTTTCAAACGTAAAAATTTTAAAATTATGAACATATAATTTTAATTATACACTTTGTGACCACATACATGTATCTGGTTTGTGACAATATAAGTTTATATAACAATTAAGAGTACAATGTAGTAGTACCATTATCGGTAACTTATTTACATAATACATTTTAGGTACCTACTTAGGTACATCACAATAAAGATGTCCAATAGATGCATATTGCAAAAATCAATATTTTGGCAAATCAACGTGAAAAATTAAAAATCACGTTTTTTCAAGGTGATCTATAAAATGCAATATGCGTCCATTTTGCCTGCGATATTCGCAGCGCGTCGAAATACATAGGTATACCTAAATTCAAATCAATCGGAGGGTATAGAACCGGGAAATCCCGGAACCGAAAATCCCGGGATTTACAAAGGAATACGGTACTTTTCAAAAGAACCAGGAAACAAAATAAAAGAACCGGGAAACAAAATAAAAGAACCGGGATTTTCTGAACTTTTGGGAAATAAAAATATGTCGCGTCGTGATACAAAAGATAACGTAAAAATAAAGGTAAATACAATCCATACACAAAAATGATTACAGCTTTAAAAAGAAGATATTCAGAACGTCGGCTACATGAAGCAGCTATACTAATATAATATTATTTACACAACCCAGATCGATATTTTTCTAATATAAATGAAGATGATTTAACTCTTTTTTCTCGTCCAAGCAGTGCTGAATTGTGCAATACAATTGTGTTGCTTTCATACAATTAATACGAAACTTATGTTTGCATGTAAGGTATAATAGTATGATGGTTACTCAATCACGGCAAACGACTATACGGATTTGGGTAGAAAACAGTTTTTCCCTATTTAATGCTCCTGAGAGATAAAATAGGAAACGCGATACTAACTATTTTCACGCGGGGAAAGCCGTGGTAAAATAATCCCGAAAGAACTGAAAATCCCGGGAATCCCGGTTCCAGCATAGGCGAGTACCGAAAATCCCGGTAATTTAAAACAGGATCGGTTTTCGATACCCTAATCATTACCACAGTCATTACCGTGATACAAAAGATAACGTAAAAATAAAGGTAAATACAATCCATACACAAAAATGATTACAGCTTTAAAAAGAAGATATTCAGAACACTATTCTTTGAATGTTAAAAACGAATTCTTTATTGTTTTCTGTTGGTTTACAAAACAAAATATTGACAATAGTCTAGTATAATAAATTATGAGAAACGAAATTCGCACTTTCCTCCCAAACCACTTGCTCTACAAGAAAAATGTATGGCACATAAAATGTCAATCTTTTTATGGGCTACAACTTTTACTCGATCCTTTCGGAAATCGTCTAGGACGCACCGTTTAGGAGATATATGGTATTTTAGGAAAATTTGGGGAGGGGGGGGGGGGTAAAAGTGGGTTCAGTAAGATTTAGCAATAAGGTTTGGCGGCTTACTAAAGGGGGTTGAAATTTCCGTCTAAACTTGTCTAGGACGCACCGTCTCCGAGATATCCGGGATTTCCGGTTTTCCAAAAATCTATATCCTATCCTGATCTGCCGATCTGCGCCTACCTGATGAGTGCGGTATTTGCCCGGATGCCTCCCAGATTATCACGACGCAAAATTCCACTTTTGGGTGAAGAACTGAGGGGGGGGGGGGGGGGTATAGGGGGAGGCGAGGGGTTGTGAAGGGAAAAAATGAGAGGGTGATTTGTATTTGTGTTGTGTATTTGAGATACGTGAGTTTTGGGGAGTTGACGGAACTTGGGTGCACGAGAGTTTCCAAACAACGAATGTATTATCTTTGACTAATAATAAGTGACTATAGCTGACTAATGTCGGAGCTTCTATCATTCCAACATTTTGGCTTAGCAATAGGGTCCCGTTGACACCGTTTGGGTACGGAACTCTATAAAGTACAGATTGATCTAAAAGTTGTATAAATAAAGGGTATGTGTATACAAGTTATAATTATTTATTTATTTTTTTCTATGTAAATATGTAATTTACACATATAACAAAAAACCTAAATACTGTAAACAGTAACTAATGTCTAAAAACGGACAATGTTTTATTTCAAATTACAGCAGTGACTTCCAACCCAATAGGGGTTGAATTTCCAAAAATCCGATAGCCTAAAGCCTTCTTCGATAAATGAACTATCCAATACAAAAAGAATTTTTCAATTCAAACCAGTAGTTCCTGAGATAAGCGCGTTCAACCAAACAAACAAACAAACTTTTCAGCTTTATAATATTACAATAGTAATAGTATAGATTAGTATAGATATAGTTATATTTTGTACATATGTATGTTCGTGATTTTCTCCGTTACTACTTACACTACATAAATTGGAAAGAAATAGTTACTTAATTTCTATTGTTTTCTTCAAACCAAAGATGTTTAAAGCAGAATATTACGCAAACGGACCCCTGAATTGAAAAATGGTCTTTTGAAACCTATAATATTTTTGAAAGACCTTTTCAACGATACCCTATATTAAGGGGTAGACGAAGAAAAAATCATACGGAACGGACAGACGGACGGACGGAAGGACGGACGGCCGGACGGGCTAGCCGGCCGGTTGAAATAACGAACGGACTAGACATGATTCCGATTTGACTACAAAACCCTGAAAATTATAGAAAACTAAAAATAATACAATTGACTGTAACTAAAAATTCTCACGTGATCAAGACTGTTCAATGGCAATATAATTACGTTACTTTTACGAAATCTATTCCTTAGATGGCTAAAGCAAAAATTGACATAGGTCCGACGTCCAAGAGTGCTGCCGCACGACTGATTTGATTTCGCGCCAGTTCGTATCTTTATATGGTAAAGTAAATTCGTTTTAATAAATTATTTTTTGCAGTAAGATAAAAAAAAAATACGTGTCATATTCGACAAAGACCATATTTTATTACTACATAAATTTTTGATGGGAAATACGCTTTATTGAATACAAAAATCGATGGTAAAGTCATGGCATAAACCATGAAAATTGGTAATGTTATTGAATTAATTTTGAAACGAATATTATAGTAATCGTATATCCCTTGTAATAAATGCAAAATATAATATATGAGTGTTCTCTAGACATTTTTTTTTACTCAATTTAATAAAACTTAATAAAGAAAATCAGTGTATGAAATTGACTCTGTCGTCCTTTTGCTGAAAAATAGTTATGCTAGATTGACAGTTACGCAGAAACAAATTAATATTTTCAAAATTCCGGTAAATGAAGATCCAAGATGAAGGATTGATCTATTTTATGAGTTCATTTGCCAGCATTAATATCTTTCTTATGATACTAATTTTTGACATCAAATTCTTCATTCCGCGCGTCTAACCGCGAACATACCCACAATATAATTATGTAGGTACATAATATACATATAATTTGGAACGAAGTTCCTTATCGCGCGTTGTGAAAGGGGGCTAGACGGAAAATTACGACACTTTTTGATTTTACGAATGACGACACTTTTTTTGAAGTGATTCAGTGAGTTTTACAGAGATGGCGCTGTACTGTAAAACTTTCTGAATCACGCTAGCGTGATTAATTAAGTTTTACAGAGATGGCGCTGTACAACAAAACAATACTTAATCGAAAGGAACTTCGTTCCATCCGGGTGTCCCTTGACACCTCTCATGTTTTTTTTGTTTTTATTTCTTTATTTTTTAAACTTAAGGTACCTTTGGTACCTACTGTTATGTATTCTGTGATTAAAGTAAGGTAACGGAAAACTTAAAATCTGTCCAGTGGTCGATATAAGGAAGAAACATGACATACCTACAATTTGTCAAGTTACTATTCCTAATTTTGGCCGTCTCATTTCAACTTTAACATATTGTTGTAGGCTTTATATTGACATATTGGCAGTCCTGGATTTGTCAATAGGCCGTATAGGCCGCAGCCTAGGGGCGGCAGCGTCCTAGGGGCGGCATATTTCAGAAGATGATATATTATAGATGATTTTGCTATTAAAAAGTGTCGCAAAAAAATTGTTATTGTTTTTTTACGCACTTTCTTAGTGACTAACTCAGTGCATTCCTTACTATGAATGGAAAATTATTATTCAAGAAAGTTACATGGGGCGGCGAAAATAAATTGGCCTACAATCATAAAATATATAAATCCGGCACTGCATATTGGTGTGGGCTTTATACATATTGGTGTGGGCTTTATACATATTGGTGTGGGCTTTATACATATTGGTGTGGGTTTTATACCTACATATTGGTGTGGGTTTTATACATATTGGTGTGGGCTTTATATTAGTGTGGGCTTTTTATTGGTTAGGGCTTTATGGTGCGGGCTTTACATCGGCGTGGGAAAAGCATTTTTCACGATCTATTTCGTTAGTGTACCATAATAATTAATACAAAACTATGCCTCTGACGTTAATTCATTTCCACAGGGGCTTTAAAAATCAGTCTGCGATATACTCTTTCATACATGGTTATGACCTTCATTATAATTATATCAGGCCTTCTTACTAATATGCCTACAACTTGTATGTATGTCCACTAATCAATAACAGTTTTAACCACGTACTCATAAGTACTCTACGTCGATATAATAACAACATTAGTATGCGCTTAACCATCTTACGCTTGACCATATGACACAACTATATCATAATTCATAAAACATTCAAACAATTACGCTTACCATCACGGGCGTAGCCAGGTTTTAGTTTCGGGGGGATTCAAGAAAATAAAAAAAGACTAAAAGTACTTACATAAAATAACCACACTAGGGGATTTCGTTTCAGTTTTGATTATGGAATCCTAATTATATAAAAAAAAGAAAAACCAATAAAATGTAATGTAAGCCGATCACAGTATTCACATTAGAATAATAATTTATCATAGTCATACAGTAAGTATACATACAGTCAATACTTACTGAGAGTCTGAGAGTAGGTACGACTTCTGGTATCTTATTAATAAGTGTGATTCATTATACCTAATTATTATGCCAAATAAAATAATCATTCAAAATTAAATTATAAAATAAATTACCTACCTACTTAATGTGATAAAGTATAGGTATAGTATATTAATGAGTCCATATAATAATATAAATGAATATTTCCCGATCACGAATCAAAAGATACGCAACGGGTATGCCATGGCATTACAAGTCAGCAGATTGGGATGTGATGCGATGCGACACTTCTTTGCATACTATCCTTGACGACAGCTCTGCTTTATTTCTGGAGATCCGGTGGCAAAGCTCGCCCATGGTACAACTGAAAAGCGTAAGCATTTAGTGTATCTCGTCTGGGTTGATGCTCGGAACAAGACCAGAGCTCCGGATATAATACCAAAGAAGAAAGTCTTTAACCTTGCCGTCGCCCGCCAAGTCCTACAAAAAGGCGTCACTGAAGGTTAGTAACGACCGCATAGAACATATCGGCGCTAAGCTCTCTGACCAATTATCTGGTAGTAGAGCTTTTTGGTCCCTCGCCAAAGAGGTCGAGACTAACTTCTGTCGTCCCATGCTGCCGCCGCTGGTAAAACCTGATGGCTCCCTGGCTTTAGCATCATTTTTTGTTGAGAATTCACGTCTAGCCACCGGCAATAACCATCCACCGCCGATTGCGATACCTCTATGTCGGAGGTCCACATACGACAAGGAGGTCTTCAAAAACTTGCGTAGTCTAGACGTGAAAAAAGCCTTTGGACCTGACGGTATTCCATTGTTGTACTAATGGCATGTGCACCCGAGTTGTCTCCTATCTAAATCGTGCTTGCCAACGTGCAGCCCGTGCTCAACAAAGGCAGTCGTGCTGACCCTGATTTCAATTAACTCCATACTATATTATTGTGCGTATATTTAACACGCGCTTCATGACATACCAAGAACACAATGACCTCCTTAGCGATCGGCAGTACGGGTTCCGCCAAAACTGTTCGACGGGAGATCTAGCATATGCCACTCACATTTGGGCCGAGGCCCTCGAGAAAAATGGGGAGGCGATGATACAAAGGTGTGTACACAGCTCAGGTTCGGCCGTGTGTGAAGTACCTACTGTTCTCACATTTGGGCAGGTGCAGCCAAATGTAACCTTTCTGCCTTGGATTCGAAGAAGTTCATTGGTGACCCAGATCTGGTGGAGACCAATCTGCAAAACCTCGAGCACAGGCGTAGAGTAGCCAGCCTCTCGGTTTTCTATAGGGCACATTTCGTGTGCATTTGGAATGAATGCACACCACAATATATTCATATAAGATGTGCACAGAAATTGTTTGAGATAATGAGGATCATTCACGAAACTCATGCAATCCCCGTCCGTCGCGTCGCGGTGTTAGCGCGGACTGACGTCACAGGCGAATTCGCGCACGCGCACGGTGCGCGTTTTTTGAAACTCGTTGCTCAAACCGCTGACTTCGCTATGGTCAATTTAGACAATTTTTTTTAATGTTTTTCATATCTATAAATCTGCATTCATAAAATTAAAATGTGTGCAATTCACACGTGGTAGATGTGAAACTTTCCAAAATTTTGGTCAATAAATCGAATCTTCTACCTAGTTCCTCGCGCCATCTATGAATACAACTTAGCACTTTTTAAAAGGTAACCACGAACATAAGAAAAATCGATCGACCAACCGATTGTTGTTTCTTAGTTAGTTGCTAGATGGCGCGCTACAGTAATTTTGTGTAAGACGGCTGCTAGATGGTACCTACTTAATAATTTACGTGTTGTTGTCGAGGGGTTTGCGCAGCAAAGAGCTCTTATTTGTGAGTATTTTTATATCTTGTTGTGCTAAATAATAAATTTTATAAGATGCCGAAAACTAATGCCGAAATGTGTCGTCAATATCAACGCAAAAATAAAACTAGAATGAAAAAAATTCTTTGAAAATATTTAAAAGAGCATTTGAAAGTATTTAAAAACAGTATAAAAATAAAACTAAAAAAAAGAAATACTGGGAGATGCGAACCTGCGCATTAGGTATTGTGAATCTACGTCCTGACCATTGGGCTACGGAGAATTTAAATTGAAAGTCGAAATTAGCGGTTATATTATCTTACCTGTCGTTGCATCCGGTTTCAAATCACTAACGATTCTAAAGAAGTTTCACTTCAAAAATGTGAATGATCCTCATCCTCCCATCTCGTTTCTCCATCGACCGACACGGCAGGTATCCTTTTGTCGTGAAAATCTCGCCGCGCCGGTACGGACGACGCGGTTTGCTTCGTTCGTTTTTATGCGTAAGTTAGTGTGCTCACCATCAGGTGGGATTGTGGTCAAGCAGCATTAACTTGTAAAAATCAAGTGTGAAGTAGTACTTGATCGAAATTTTCTTTACTAATCAATTTAAATGTTTCCTCCAGAACCCAATATTTTCATGTATGATAGTATTGATAGTGGATACTTTTTAGTAGGAGCGTAATTTACCAGTAGTAGTAATGTAATTTACCAGTAGTAGTACTACATAGTTTAGAACTTATTTTTTAAAAGTTGAATCACAATTTTATGAAATTGGTACTATTTTTTGATGATTTATAAATAATAAAACAATGACTAAAGTATTTTTTGCTTTATTCTTATATATTACAGATGTCTATATGATACCGATCTTGTTGGCAACATCTAATGCGTCGTAGTCCCTCGCGAGCCTCACGTACGCCTTCTTCTTACCATCGGGTCTGAAATGATATTATCGTAGTCATTACCATGTTACATTAACTTTTACTGTCAAAAAAGAAATGTAAATTATCAGAGGTGTGTTATTTTTGATATCATTCTGAATCAATGAGATTCCCACAAAATATCATCATTAAAATATATTTTTCTATATATCCTCCACCAATCTGCGTTAGAAGGGCGTAGTGGAGTATGCTCTAGGCCTCTTCAATTATGAGGCAGGATCTGTGCCCTGTCACAGGCCATTAATTGGTTGGGCCTCAATATAACTATTGTAAATGTTTACAAACCTGATAAGGGTGTTCACTTTAGCAACATTGATGTCATACAGCTTCTTCACCGCTGCCTTAATATGGTGCTTGTTTGAGCTGGTGTGGACAATGAAGACTAAAGTGTTGTTGTCCTCAATTTTTTTCATGGCCGCCTCAGAGGTCAGTGGATACTTTATGATATTGTAGGCATCCATGCTGCAAAAAAAAGCATTTATATATTATTCACATAGTTTTTCTCTAAAACAATAAAAAGAGAAGTAGCAGACGAGGATTCCAAAGAAACAATTGGACAGTCATATTGATGCAGCATTTTGATCATGGGAACATGGAAAAATATACATATTTATACTGAATAAAGTACAAAATGTGGATTTAACATTTGCCTCTCAATGTTCTTCTTTTTTCCTTTAACCCATGTTGTACAGAAGGATAATGGTTTCATTTCTATTTTTAAAGTAGGAGTTCAGAAATTGTAAGAGTTATTTCAAAATCAAATGAAAGAATGTTGCAGCATTATTTCAACATTAGAAATATATTCAGGTCTTAACATTTTATTTACTGTCAATATGTATATGAATGTTACATACCGGTTTCTCTTGGGTAATGATTTCCTAGGATATTTAGGTTGTCGGGGTGGTTCAAAAGTCTTGGGCCTACGGAAATGCACTGAGGTGCGGATTTTCCGGATGCGCTTGCCATGTTCACCTTTAACAACCTGAAAATGAAACAATTCTTAATATTAGTAACAATTTCAAGTAGTGATAGTCCAGTGATTAGAAAATAGGTGTTTTCATGTGGTGGACTCATATCAAATCCTTAAATATCGGCATAATTTTACCTAACTCTTAACTGCTCTTGTGGAGATTACAGCCATACCAGCTATAAGTTCCATAAACAATAGCTTCTGTGACAGTTAAAATATTTATTACATCATTCAATGATTTTCAAAAACTAATAAAATTGCAATAACAATAATATTTAATACCCCTTAATTTAAAAAAATAATTAATTTTTTTACTCAGAACAAAGGAGTAATAAATACATAAATGATCTTTAATGAATAATCTCATGCATCAAAAGTTTCTATTCAGTTTAATATTGTCTTATCTATAATAAGTTGAACTTCTTGGATGTAACTTCAAACTGAATACTTTACATTGCTTTACCTCATATAGACAGTACAAAATATGATTCTCTAAATAAAAAGTTATTAATGTTACAATGTTATCTCCAACTTGTACTAACCTTCCTTTGGGCTTTAAGTGCCTTAGCAACAGGTTTCACTGCCTGTTTCTTCTGTCCCTTGATGCCAGTCTTCTTAGGTTTAGGGGCAATCTTCAGCTTTGTCGCTGCAGGCTTGGGTTTGGGCTTGGCTGCAGATGCTGCTTTCTTTACTGATGGCTTAGCACTAGACTTAGTCTTAAGGGCGGCTGCTTTGGCCGACCCAGGCTTGGCCGTGGGTGCACTTGCAGGTTTCTTTTCGGCTGGTTTAGCAGCAGCTGGTGCTGGCTTGGCAGGAGCAGCCTTGGCAGCAGCAGGTGCAGATTTGGGTGCTGCAGCAGCCTTCGGTGCTGGGGCAGGGGTTTTCGCTGATGCCGGCTTAGCAGCACTAGCAGATGCTGCAGTTTTAGGTGCTGCAGCAGGGGTCTTTGCAGTTGCTGGTTTTTTCTCAGCGGGCTTAGTCCCGGCTGAACCTGAGATAACATTTTTAATATAACGCATGTATGTAATTCATAAATGGAACATGGATATATTAATTTGAATATTCAGACCCGTGATTCAGACTGTACTAAATAAGGTAAGTAAAGGTTTTTGTTTTTGAAATGTAGTCTTACAAATTTACAATTATGATGATATAGGCAGTTAAGAGAAGCAGGATAATCCAGAAAATGTTATGAAAGGTAAATAAATACTATACTTTTAATGTTCTCTAAAAAGCATCGTTAATTCGGATATATGTATCGTTTTAAAAGTAAATTAATATCAATTAAGGAACAAATGCATTATATTGAGCAATGTAGATTCATATTGATAACAACAAGTTGCCTCTGAGGGCCGATCCCCGATCCGAACTTAAGGATAACCTATAAAGTCACCAGTTACCCTACTTGGTTTTTTAAGCAGATCCACAGAAAGAAATAAAAAATGCTATGTAACTCAATAAAATACTGTATAATTTAAACTACTAAAATGTAAAACAATTGTCTTACGGGCATGTCGAAAAATACTACTACCGCGTGGCCAAATTTTTGACAGTATAATAATTTCACAAATAAATAGTAAACAACGTAACTTAATTAAGAAACCGCGTTTAAATTATCTAATAATAAATTCTACATGGCTGTAGCACATTTATTTCACTGAATACTATGAAATAAAGATAAACATACCGGATTTCTCTGGCTGCTTCTTAGGAGGCATCGTGACAAAAAGATGGAGACTGATCAGAGTTGCAACACCAGGTATTCAATTTTCTACTAACCTTCCTTTGTTGATTGGTAGGTTTTGTCATTTTGTTATATTGCAACAATTATCATCGTAAGGGTACGATTCCACCAAAATAGTGTGCAGCACATTTGTTTACAAACATTTTGTGCAAAACTCCAGCATTGCACTTTAAGCTAGTATCGCATTTAGCTGCTGTCTCCACCGGCAAGGCTGTGCGTAACTTTTGTAAACGCACAGTGTGGCACACTTGTGCACAAACATGTTCACTGAGAAGAGTTTTCTGTCTTCAGATGTTAAATATGGACGGGCAGGAAAACGTAGTGCTTTGTGCTGCAGCTTGTGTTTTATTATTTAGTTTGCTTAAAAAGAAACGAAGAATAAAAGCAAGACTGAGTTCGTGAACAACAAGCGTGTACGCGTCGACGCGAGTCCACTGCGTACATGTGTGCGCGCACAAAAGTATACAGATGTGCGTGACAATTTTAAATGTTCGCGCACAATTTGTTACTGTATGCCCGAATGACTCGACCAGCGTGAACATTTGTGTCGTACACTGTGCATTACAGTGCCGCACACTGGTGGAATCATGCCTTTAGGATCAAAAAACTTGTTTATTAAAGTGGAGACCACGCTTCAAACTGTCTGAAGAAGACGCAACACGTGACTTTGGATATATACTTTTGAATGGTGTCCATGTTATATGTATTTAAAGTCCCAGGAGAATAATTTTATTATATTTATATGATTGTGTAATATGACATAATATGACGTCAGTAAGTAAGTAGCCGGGTGGTGGAATGTTTATTACACTTATTACTGGTTGATATTATATACAATCTTATTTTAATATTTAAATTCAATAATTCTGAAAATCTTTTTATGTAATGTGTTATTTAAATATTATATTTTTTACCACCGGAAAAATATATAAAGAACAATGCCCATCGTTTTATTTCATTTTCAACTTTAGCGTCTTAAAATAAAATAAAATCTAAAAATCGCCGCTTTAATTTCTGAGCTTAGATATATAAGAATTTTCAGCAGACACACCCCAGAACCAAAGTATTTTGAGATTGAATTCTTATAACCATTGAGTCATAGAGTAGGGGAGACTTACGGCTGACTGTAATTTTTACCATTATTTTATTCTGACTTTTTTTTGATTGACAACCGGAAATGGAAATTTGACATCATTACATTTGTCATACCAACGTTTATAACGAAATTCTGTCTGTAATATTGGCCAGAATTCTCCCTATATCTTGCTTGACACAAGCTAATGTATCGAAGTGAGTGCCCGAATGAAAATAGACATTGTTGACATTATTGTTATTATAGTCAATTCATCACTTATTAATAAAATTATTTTACGCTGGGTAATACGGGTACAGGTATTAATTTTAAAATACGTAAAAAAATAATTGAATTGCTTCGGTATAACTGACGTTTTAAGACGCTAACAAAAATGAAAAATAATTTTTGGGCATTGTTCTTTAAGACATTTTCAACAACTTATCAAAAAAGACTATAATTATTCAGGTACCTATTCGAAGCTTGGAGTCCAGTTGTCTAAATAAAGTTCTTGGTTTTGAGAACAGTGTTGCCAGGCACAACATACCACATAGTTATGGCAGATCTTCTACTATAAAGATTTTTTTGTATTTTTATTATATCTAGGTACCATATTTTTACCCCAACAAAAAATAGACTTTAATAGAAAAACCCCTAATCTAATCTACCGTTTTTCATGGAATGAAAATTGAAATACCGTAATCCAATTTTTAGACCTGGAAGCACTGTCAAGTGTCATTTTTGTGGTGACAGTTGACACTTGACACTTACCACTTCACACTGGTAACTAGGGTTCGAAGTATCGGCCTCTGGTATCGATACCGAGTACTCGTGTGGTATCGATGGGTAAGGTATCGATACCAAAAAAGTATCGGTTCTGAAGTATCGATACTACTCAGTATCGAGTACTCACGAGGATTTTTTTTTATGCCTTGTGCAGGCAAGCGAGCAGACGAGTCACCTGATGGTAAGTGATCATCGCCGCCCATGGATGTTAGTAACACCGAACTCATCACCTATGCGTTGCCGGCCACGAAGAAAACAATAAAGCCCGCTTCTTGAAGGACCCCATGTCATAGTTTGGAGGGAACACCCATGCAGGAAATTCGTTCCACAGTTTACACGTGCGAGATAGAAAACTACGCGAGAACCGAACTGTGGACGAAAACCAGGTATCTAGGTGGTGTTGATGGAACCTGGTACACCGAGATGTGCGGTGATGAAAATTAACCGCAGGGATTAAACCAAACAGTTCTTCAGAACATTATACAAGCGGTAGAACACGCAGAGTGAGCTTACATCTCTCCTCAACTCGAGCGAATCCAGGCCGTCTGTATGTTTGGGATCGTCGACAAGACGAATGGCTCACCGTTGAATTCAGTTGAACGGATCCATTGGCATTTGGCAAGCTGGGGCTCCGGCCCAAAGGTGGGAGCAGTACTCCATGTGTGACCGAATTTGCGCCTTATAGAGCATTAGTCTATGCTTAGGCGTGAAGTACTGCTTAGGTATGTTGCACTAGCAATTTTCTTCCAGCTAGTTTAGCCTTACTAACCAAGTAGTCCCGAAACTTAACTTCATTCATTCAGAGCTAAAAAAAAGGTCGTCGACAGTGAATTTCATGTCCCGAAGACACTTTCTGTTTAGTCCGAGCGTTAAAACGGGCCACAGTTGATCTTTTTCCATATGAAAATACTGAAAAGTACTCAGTATTTTAAAAGTACTCGATACCGACGTTTCATATGAGTACTTGCGAGTAATTACCAGGTACGAGTATCGAGTACTCAGTATCGAGTATCGCGAACAAAAGTATCGATACCTACTCAGTATCGAAAGTATCGTTCGAACCCTACTGGTAACTGTCTGTCTGTGATCTGTCTGAAAAGTGAAAACTCTGAAACATAAAAAAAGGTAAACTGACAACAAAGTGATCAATAATTTTATTATGTAATTATTTATTAATATCTTCTGAATTATCTTCCCGAAGAAACTGATACGTGAAATGTTTTTTGAGCTTAGCAGACTGCTATCAAGTGATTCAAAAGTTGTTATGACATCCATTCAACTCTATAAACATTTGATACGCCAGTGTGAGAGGTTGCCGCCGGATGCCTGTAAATATTACAAATTCGCAATAAAACAGGTAAATTCTGGAGAACTTAGTTCTACAAGGTGTAATATAGAATATCACTTGAAAAATGGTATTATTGGTTAACTTCAACTGTTAAAATTCATTTATTTATTTATACTTTAGTATCCCCTTAGAGCTAAGTGGTGCAAAAGGTAAACATAATGCTATAACTTAGAAGCATTCTCTGCCGGTATAATACAATATTATGGAATAGTATTTGTTAGGATATAATTGAACATTTTATAAGTTACTAACTGACCGTGCAAACATTGTTATCCCTTAAAAATGACATAATATCTAGATATAGGGACACCTAGCGGTATGAAATATACTTACTTTATGACCTATCTACCAAATATACACGAAACATTCATTAAAATTGGTCGAGCCGTTTCAACCACAAACACTGTGACATAACATTTCTGTATATTAGATTCTGTGATAGTTTTAGAGATAGAGACTAAATGGCAAAACTAATTTTTGTGGGGCTCTAAACTGTTCTCCATCCTTTTTCTTATATACCAATTTTAACTGTTTTAATTTTTAATTTCAGAGTTATAAACAACATAAAACAGAATCAGATCCCGAGAGAGTTAAAGAGATTATTAATAAAAGTATTCAAGACGCAAAGTGGATAGTCGATAAGGTAACTATTTTTTTGTCTACTTTTGTTTAGCTACAGTTTGAAAAAAGGCTGTCCTACAAACAATATTTGTTTTTTTTTTATAAATTATAATTATTTCTTTACGACAATTCCACTTGATTCCACTTACAGAGTACATTTTGTAATGTATGAATAAGCATGTCTGCAGCATACACTGCAACAAATCTATTCTTATTACCAGTTTCTGTGCTAAACAAAAGTATTTAATTTCTAGTATGTTTTATTTGTACACAAAAAAATCATGTTTAAGGCAATTTTATTAAAAGTAATATAAATTTAACTAAGAAATTTAATTAAAAAAGAACATGTAGAGATATTTTTTTTTGATGTGCAGTGTTCTATGGGAATTATGAAGGGATTTTTTTTCGGATTTAGCAAGTTTTCCTTTAAAAAAAAAATTATAAAAAAAAATTAAAAAATTATAAAAAAAATATTGTTTTCTCTGTTTCCCATTAGTTGACAATGTTGTCACCTATACTAATGAAGTGTTTTAATTACTGAAGTGTTAAAAAAATAGAATTAGTAAATGATTTGGGATATTTTGTGAAAATGACAAAATGCTAATAATTATTATATTATTTTGTTTCAGTATATTAAAAAATAATGGCTAGTGTCAGATACTTGAAAGAAATATATAAGATTTATAAGAACAACTGCGTTATACATGGATAGTTAATATAAATATGTTTGGTGATAAAATTGAAGATTACGAAATATTGGAACATCTCGGCAAAGGTGGATTTGCACATGTGTATAGAGCAAGATGTCGCAAAACAGGTTTATTTGTTGCTATCAAAATGATAGACAAAGCCCTAATGGCAAGTGCTGGCATGATTGGACGAGTACGACAAGAGGTCACCATACATTCTCGCTTAAAACATCCCGTTATTTTAGAGTTATTTACATTCTTTGAGGATGCACACTATGTTTATTTAATTCTTGAGTTAGCACATAATGGTGAGTTAGCTAAGCACTTTCAGTTAGGTACTCGTGGTCTTTCTGAAAAGGCTGCTGCTGATATATTTAGACAAGTAGTGAGTGGAGTATTGTATCTTCATACTCATAATATTATACATAGAGACCTGTCTTTAAACAATTTATTATTGACTAAGGATCTTAATGTAAAAATTGCTGATTTTGGATTGGCGACACAATTGAATGGGCCTGATGAAAAGCATGTCACTATGTGCGGAACACCTAATTATATATCTCCTGAAGTGGCATCAAGAGAAGTACACGGTTTACCAGCAGACGTATGGGGATTGGGATGCATGTTGTATACTTTATTAGTTGGTAGTCCCCCCTTTCACACACAGCACGTCAAAACCACCCTTAACAGAGTTATTAATGCTGATTATAAAATACCTAGAGAGTTATCCATCCAAGCACAAGATTTATTACAAAAACTGTTATGTAAAGATCCAAAAAAACGAATAACCCTTAAAGGTATCATAGAGCATCCATTTCTAAATACTGTGTTTGGTAGCAAGCAAGATTTGTCGAGGGATTCAGGTTTTCTCACAACATTGCACAGTACACAGCATAGCAATAAAGTTAAAACGGACAGTAAAATCTCTTGTAATGAACATTGCAATTCAGGTAATAATTTCCAACCAGCAGAGCAATATGAACCTAACTCATTTAATGTATTTCCGGAGAAATATCCAAGTCTGGTTTCATCAAACAGTAACAAATATATTTATAAGTTGAATGCCAATGAAATTCGAACTGGCGAAGTATTAACGTCAAAACAAAATGGAGCAAATTCGCCATTTAATTTACCAATAACTTCCAATGCTCAGAATAGCAACACAAGTCTGTTAGAAAACATTAAAAGGATTGATATTAAAGGTGGTGGTGCTGGAAGTTGCAATAGTGCAGATATAGTAGACGATGATAAAGAAAACATTCCAAAGCCATGTCATGTTAATACCAATCTATTGAATGTCCCACCACTCTGTGCCGAGAGACTACCCGCAATATCTCATCGAACAAGAAACGCCATATTGAAAATAGAACAATCTGGCGTAATAGTAGAATTTATTAAGAAGAAAGGTAAAGAGAGAGAAGAGAAAGTTGTGGAAATATGCAAAATATCCAAAGATGGCATGAGAATAGTAATATGTTCATTTGATAAAGATAAAGAACAACGTCCAGGACCTGAAGAAGTATTTTCATATCATAATTTGCCTCAAAAACATTGGAAGAAATATTTGTATGCCGCACGGTTTGTAGATCTAGTTAAAGCTAAAACTCCAAAAATCACCCTCTATTCATCTTTGGCAAAATGTCAAGTTATGGAAAATGGAACTGATATAGAAATGTTTTTTTATAGTGGCGAAAAAGTTACTTTTACATCAACCGATGGCTTGAAAATAATAGATAGAACATTGAAAACTCATCACAATATAGCCACAGTTCCTGAATTAAAGCATTTAACTGATCATTTTGAAGAGTGTTCAAATCGCATGAAAAGAATACAAAATGCTCTTTCATGTATATCTGATGAGTGTTTTCCGTTAATAATTGGAAAGAGGCCAGTCCAAACAATAACCAGCACAGTATCTCCGTCTGTCCAAGGATCTGTAAATAAAAATTATTGTACGCCACTTCTTAACTTGGGCTCATTTCAGCGCGCGTCTGCTAGTTCTAGTCACACTCCCACTGATGATTTCTGATTTATTATGATGGCATAATGTATTATTACTATGTATAGTTATTCTTTGAAACAGTATATTATTTGTATTAATAATTATCACTTAGATATGTTCTAGTTGCACAACTTTAGTTGATAAAATTTAGACAATTTATTTTGTATTGTATGTATAATGACAAATAAGATTATTATTTAAATAAATTACCAAAACTAAACTGGTTTTAAAGCATTTTAATTTACGTAATATGTAGTTCGCTATATACAAAATTCTCGTGTCATAGTGTTAGTAACAAAACTCCTCCGAAACGGCTTAACCGATTCTTATATAATTTTGTGTAAATATTCAGTAGGTCTGAGAATAGCACGTAAACTATTTCTCGTACCCCTAAATGATAAGGGTGGTGTACCCCAAAAATTTATTTTTTGACAAATTTTTTATTTTAACTTTTGTATGCATTAAAAAATACATACAACCCAAAATTTTCACCAACCCCTATTTTTTAATAGCGATATTAGTATTTTAATTATTTTCTACTCTCGGCAGAACTTAGAAATGTGAAAATATAATAATATAGCTATAATTAATAGCTTAATCTATTAATGTAAGGGAGAGGGAGAGCGAGGAGAGGTTCTAAGAACGGCTGTATCGATTTTAATGATCTCTGATTTGTTAAACCAACTAAACTATAAAAGCTTAGTTAAAAGTATCACTACATTCATAGATTGTTAGCCGATACGAAGTTCGCCCGATCAGCTAGTTTAATGCGATAATTGTATTAGATGGGAAAGTTTTACGTAACTATTTCTGTGTAAGTGTCAAGTGTGATCATAATATATGTGCGTAAATAAAATGTTGCCAAAGCCAAGTTCACTTAAATCTCCCTGAGTGAATTCGCCTTTTTGATTGGTTTCGTTAGTTTTTAAAAAAGTATGTGGAAATGCGTGCAAAACCTTGAAAAAATTAGCATATAAAATTTCCTTTCAAAGCCTACAAAAGTCCTCAAAGCTAAGCTAATCAAAAGTTATTGGGTCGTAAAATAATTTATAAGTTATCAATGATATGAACAGCCTGGTAATGACTTTTACATAACGGTAATAATGATTTTTTGTAAATGGGAATGACAAAAAGCCAATAAAATGTTATTCAAAAATTTATAAAGCCGTGTGTAATAAAGCTGTCTTTAAGTTGCATAATAACATAACAATAAGATAAAAAATTAGAATTAGAATGCTTGGAAAAAAAGTTTTTCAACATTGAGAACAGTGTTTTTTACGAAATAAACAAGGATCACAAATTCACTGTCGTTTTTAGGGTTCCGTACGAAAAAACGAAACCCTTTTATGATGAGTTGAGGTTCTCACGTAGGTACTTTTTTGTGACCCAAAGACGAAGATATAAAGTAAAATATTATACCTATTACCTATATAAAAATTCAAATTGGTTTTACAGCAAACTCCATTAATCATGAAAGATGGATGTATGGAGTCGTTTACATTTTTACACCTTTCCCTAAAAAAATATTTATGCTTACATCCAAAAAATAAATGATCACGTTTTTAACAACAAATTGCATTGTATAAATATAAATCTATATAGTTATATAAATATTAAATATATTTCTTTTTATTTATTGTTGCTCGATGGTAACCTGTGGTAAATTTTACCCATGGATATATTACTCTAACTAGAAATATGTATAACTTCGTAATGGTACCTGAAGATGGATGACGTCACAACAGAATGACCATTTTTCTATTGTGTCCATATTATCTATAGCGCCAGGATATATCATATTTTGAAGAAATTATAGTAAAATGTTTTAATTCAATATTATAATTTTTTAATACGAGAAAAATTATTAGAAAACATTTTCAAGAACCATATCAAAATAGGACAAAATTGTAAGTGTGGACACCCTACAATTACGAAAGACAACCTCAATCTGATTTGTGCATGGATGTATTACTCTAACTGGCTAAGTATCTTTGTAGCGGTACCTGTGGACGGATGACGTCATAACCGAAGGAACATTTTTCTATTGTGTCCATGTTATATATAGTCCCAGGATATATCATTCGATTATGATTTTTTATAATGATATAAAAACCTCTAAAATTAATATTATAAGTAACGTAATTGTGTATTAGTTTGCAACATTGCGCCAAAAAGTTAATACAATTTTTCAGTGTGGTGATTACGGTCATCGGGATTAGTGAAGACTGTGGTCGTTGTTTTTGTTTGTGTTGCTTGAAATGTGCTGTTGTACTGTTGTCAGTTATCGGTGATAAAATTACAATAAAAACAATTGCAATTTCTTTAATACAGTAATTTTGAAGAAATTTAATAAAATGTTTTATTTCAATATTATAATTATTTACCGCGATAAAATTACGAATAGAAAACATTTTAAGGAACCATATCAAAATAGGACATAATTTTTCTAATTGAGAGTGCATGTAATTGTAGGGTACAATTATGAAGGACAACCTCAATCAGGACTGTGATTGGTCGAATAGTCCTTAAGATATGACGTCATCGAACTTCAGGTACCTCTACAAAGTGATCCAGATAGTGTGTAATATATCCATGGGTCTGTGATTGGTTGAATATTATAGTCATTCCGTTGTGACGTCATCCGTCTTCAAGTACCTCTACGAAGTTATGTATCCAGTTAGAGTAATATATCCATGATTTTACCTATTTAGAGATAATATTCCAGTCTGTCCGTGGACTCTGTGGTTTAGGTACCTCGTAGATCTGTAGCAGAAATATATATTAAAATAGTCTGTGCTGTGCTTCTCAAAAAAGTGATAATTTGTGTCTTGCATTGCAATTGCAATAAATGCTACTTGTTCCGCGTTTACAAATTAGGAACAAAATTACTAATATTAGGTAGTCCTTGACAAAATCGCCAAAAATCACATTAAATGTTGCGAGTGCGTTATTAAAAATATATAATGCTTTACGTTCATAAAATTTGTCCAGTATTTTTAATGATTCATCTAAAGATTAGTACTATGATAAGTGGATATTATTTCTTTTTATGTTTGTGATTGTGTATTACAATGATTACGATTCGTTAGTGCTAATGTGGTATGGCACTTGTAACAATTCGACGTACACCCAGCGTGCAGACACCAAGGAAAACGGTGAGTAACAAAAACGGATGTGTAGTTAGGTCAATAATTTGACATAAAGAGCTTACAAAAAAGGACTAGCGAAAGGTTCTCGACTTAAAAACTCAAACTAAAGATCGTTTTAATACAAATGAAAGAAGAAACACAAGCCGTAAGAATTAAGTGAATACTCTATATTGTTCATTTCAGGTTCACCTTCCTTTTGAAATGTTTATTTTGTATATAAGTAATTAAAACCACGGTATTTTTTCTTTCTCAGTTAATTTATAGTATGTGCTAGTTAATAGAAATTATTGCTAACTTCAAAGATAGTTTTCCAGTAGGTGATATTGTTTTTTAATCTATTTTAAAGTAAATATGTGCCGAGATTAAAAACAGGTAGTTTAAATTTCACAACAGTAATAGAGAATAAGCCTACATAATATTAAAAATGTATTATCACTATAAGGATATCATGTTCAGAAAATATTATATGTGAGGGTTCTTCATTATATTTAAAAAAGAAGATAAAGTCTGTCATGGTGATAAAGACCTCCAAAATTATTTCTTATTCCCTGATTGTGTAACCTAAACAAACAATTTAATAAGAAACTAATGTTTAAAGAGTATATACCCTTTAAAGAAGGTAACTACCCTTTCTGTCATGAAAGATAACAGTCTCTAATTAGTAATAACTTTGACAATATAAATAAAAATTTAAAAAAATCTACCTGCTATCAAAAAAGCCATTATGATTAGGGATTGCAATCCCGCAAAACGGGATCACGCATTCCCGCGGGATCCCGCTGCTTTTATTAATCTGCTGGATCCCGCAGCTTCAAAGCGCGGATCCGCGGATCCCGCAAATTAAAACTTTGGCGCTAAAACTTTCGCGTAAATCGCGAGTAGCACGAGCGTAGAAGCCAGTAAAACTAAACAGTAGGTACTATTAAACTATGCCAAACATTTAAAGATGAATATAACAAAACAGATTACTAATTGGCTTCAACCCATTAATGGCCCACTACTGGGTACGGGTCTCTCCTCTTGAGGAGGCCTAGAGCATACTCCACCACGCTGCTCCAGTTCGGATTGGTGGAGGGGTTAGTGGCCAACCCGAATGTCGGAAGTTTTCAAACCGCCCGAGGGCCTCCGACATGGCTTAACGACTGTTATCATATGATAACAACCGGGACCGACGGCTTTACGTGCCCTCCGAAGCACGGAAACGCTCAAGAATTTTTTGACACTAGCGGTCACCCATCCAACTACCGACCGCGCCCGTTGTTGCTTAACTTTGTCGATCACTTAGAATCGACGCAAGCCGCAGGGCTATGAGCGATTACTAATTACTTATACTTAATTAATAAAAAAGAAATAATGTATGTTGCTTAATGTAAGAAATGTTTAATAAAAGTTGATTTTTACACAAAAATCTGAAGTTTAGATTTTATAACAACAATTTCAAAGTTGCGGGATCCCGCGGGATCCCGCGCGGGATTGAGTAATCCCGCATATCAATCCCGCGGGATTGAATGAGCTGCGGGATTGCAATCCCTAATTATGATACACCTTTTTGAAATCCTTATGGGTGAGCTCTTTAATTTGATACCCATATTGCTATATTCAAATTAAATTTATTTTTTGATACTTCAAACAATGATATCTCTCAGCCACCATATTTGTTTTTTTTTAATTTCACTTATCTAAGAATACTTAGGTTATTAAGACGAATCTATCAATATTTTAATTGTATAAATCCATTCAGTGGTTTGGAAGATATGATGTAATAAAGAATATTACATGCATACATACATACATACATACAAGATACGTGCGTAAAACATAACCCTACCTGGCAGTCAGGTAAAAAGACAATATTATTAAAATTAGAACATCCATGATGAACATCCTTCGTCATTTACACTTCAAACACTATGAGCTTGCATCCAGTATCTATTTGGAATCCTGTGAATACTTACTTTTTATATGCATTCTTTCATCTGGCCCTTAATCTTCTCGATACTGTATTTTAATGTATTATAACCAATGATATTATGTACAAGATATGCCAAGACAGCGCTGAAATTATGTCAGTTGAATTTAGACAAGTGTAGCGATTTCAATTCAGACAGTTGATAGCTGCTTCTGAGTGAGGCCGTCTAGTTGTCTTTTTCACTATTATGGTTTTAGTAGTGCCATCCCTTTTACATAATATTAAGGATTGGTGTAGTGAAACAAAAGATAAACGTGTGTGTGTTGTAGCTCGGTTGGAACAGATTTTTTGGTTGATTTGTAAGGGCATAATGTATCTATAGTTTAATATCATTGATTATAATTGTAATTTGGGTGATTATCAGTTTTGATAATCCATCATAGTAATTTCCATTTGAAAGTACTGGTTTTCAAGCCCCCAGTCAGGACCCGACATGTGATTTTGAAGCCGATTCAAGCAAGAGAGTGGTAGTTAGCTGAGCAGGATATGGTAAAATATTATAATACCAGTAATATTGTTAATGACTCAATAGTAAAACAGTCTGAAGGTCTGAAAAATCAGATGAACCATCTGATGGTAAGTGATCATCGTTGCATGTTAATGAGCAATGACAGAGAAGTCATCAATGCTTCGCTGATTTTGATTGAGAGCTTTTTTACACCTTACTTTGAGTAACATTATCCTTATCAAAAGCCATACCACAAAAAGTGAGACTGGCTTCTTCCAGAAGCCACCTAGGTATACGAGCTTAGGATCGGGGTTTGTATTCAGGGCTACCCCAATACAGCCAGAACTTTCCTCTTTGTGTGTAAATTTCCTCTGAATTTTTAAATTAAACAATGTATATTTTATCTGCTGCACCTATGAAATATATGTATGTAACTGTATTTTGTTTGCTTGTCCACTCCATTCATTCTTGAGCCCAAGCAATTATCTTCTACAGCTGTGATGACCCCACTGAACATTAGATAAATCAACACAGTTCTCCTCTAAAGAGGGGCTCTGGGATCTGTACTAGCCGATTTTATTCCATTAGTGTTGGCTAGCTATACTCCATTTTTTATATGAGTCCTAATAATTGATAAACAATCTTGGCACTACATTTTAGGGTTCCAAAGTATAATGGAAACCCTTATTATTATTTATTTTTTTAAATTTTATGTCAGCCTTATTTTTAATTTACAAATTACGATACAAATACTCTATAAGATTGTTCAGCAAATATGTATTACTTGCCTAAAAAAATTGAGTGTAGCATGTTGAGTAATTCTATAATAGTGGTCAATTAAAAATATGTAAAATTAAAATAAATCCCTTTTATTTTGCCTGGTCTGAATTATTAGGTAGTTAAGTTTACACAAACAAGGATGTATACCTATGTATACTTTCTAGTGTCAATGTGTACATATCTTTTTGAAAACTGATTATTGATATAGTGTTGTTATAATGTATTTGTTTATGTTTTGTTTTAGGATGAAGAAGAAAAATCAAATGAGAGTACAGAAGAAGATGTTGGAAATAGAGCCAATAAGAGGTAGGTGATATTGAAATGTTATTTAATTCTATTTGTAACCTTCTCCAATTATTATTTTTATGTCTTCATTTCTACTATCAATCTATCTAACAGCCTTTTAAAGTCCACTGCTGGACATAGGCCTCCCCTAATTGGCGCCACTCCGACCGGTCCTGGGCTCTCTGAATTCAGCAGCTTCCTGCTATCTTCCATCATCATCAGTCCACCTGGTCGGGGTGCGACCAGTGCTCCTCTTACCGAGACGTGGCCGCCATTCAAGAACTTTGCGACCCCATCGGTTATCTGTCCGTCAAACAATGTGGCCTGCCCATTGCCACTTCAGCCGGCTAATTCTGCGAGCTATGTCGGTAACTTTTGTTCGCCTACAGACTTCATCGTAATGAATCTTATTTCGTAGTGAAATACCTAACATAGCTCGTTCCATAGCGCGCTGTGCTTCGAATGTGCCTTCGGATGAGGCCAACAGTAAAAGACCATGTCTCGGATCCATATGTTATCACTGGCAACACAAATTGCTCGAATACTTTCGATTTCAGGCACTGAGGAATTTCGGAAGAAAAGATATGTCGTAGTTTCCCAAACGCTGCCCAGCCGAGTTGAATTCTTGAAGTAAGTTGTACTTACCCATCTGGATTTGTCCCATGTAAATGTACTTACTCCTCGACAACTTTGAGAGCAGTGCCGTCAAAAACTAGCGGTACGGGTGTGACATGGATATTAGACATGATTTATGTTTTGTCCATGTTCATCTTAAGACCCATCCGTTGTGACGCACTGTTCAGGTCCCTTAGCATAGTACTGAGGTCCTCCAGCGATTCCGCCAAGATCACTATATCGTCTGTAAATCGGACTGACATGGTGGCCGATTTATAAGTACACACTTCAACACCTCGATATACCGATGGTCGATCTGGCACCACTGAAAAGACTCCAGCACCGCCCAGGTCTCGATAGAATCCAAGGCCTTCTCATAGTCTACATAAGCTACACGTAGCTCTTCGGTCTTCTATATCACCTAACTGAGTGTATGTATGTGGTCCACGGTGCTATAGCCTTTACGGAATCCGGCTTGTTCAGGAGGCTGGAAGTCGTCAAGTCAAGTGAACACCCTTGAAAACAGCTTGTAAACAGCTTGTAAATGTGGTTCAGAAGTGCAACGGGCCTATAGTTCTTCAAGAGGGTTTTATCACCTTTCTTGAAGAATAGTGTCACCACACTTCTACTCCACGCTTTCGGGGTAGTCTCGCTACTGATAAAGGAATCAAACAACTTCTTGAGCATTAGCAAGATAGGCTTTCCTCCAGCTTTTTTCACTTGTGATTCCGTCATCGCCTGGTGCCTTGTTGTTCTTTAGCTGCTTCAGGGTCCCCCTAATTTCATTCAAACTGACGTTCGGGATATCTTCGGTATAGTGTCGGGTCAAATTAGCTCGCTTGTCATTCGCCTGTCTGAGAACAGGAGCGCATGAGGAGGTAAACAAACGTCTTTAGTACATCTCAACATCTCCCAGAACTTCGGGATTTGACGAAACTACGGTACTGGACTCGGTCTTCAACTGGCTTTGCCCAGTCCGTAGACCTTTGGCGAACACTTTTAAGCCGCGATTTTGCTCTATTGTGCTTTTTACATGCCTTGTGTTATGAGAACTCAAGTCGCGTCGCCTGTCCTGTGAGATTTGCTTATTAAGCCGCCTGTACTCAGCCATAGAGGCTCAAGACTGCACACATAGTTCTTGTCTATCCCTCATAAAATCGAGTGTATGTTCTAAGAGAATTTGAGAACTACCACGGCGGCGGGTTTTAAATAACTTTAACCCTACCTCGCAGACTGTTGCTACTATCCTGTTGTTGTACTCGTCCACTGTATCACAAATTCACAATAATCTAAGCACGCAAAACGATTCTGCAACTCCAACTGAAAGCTCTCGGAGCTTTGGATTTGGACAGGTGTTGGGCGAAGAGTAGATTTCATTAGGCGATTCTTTGCACCCCCTGCTCCACTGTTACCGTGACCGCTACCGTACTCAGAACTAGCTACCGTAGACTGGGGGCCGTGGTTTTTCTGTGTCTGCCCTGAGGTAATAGCCATAGTCACCGCGCTTGGCTATTGCGTGTTGGTGACCGCAGTTGACGTGACCGGTATTCGTCAAACACAGGAAGAACTGCTGCTGCCCATCTTCTGGATTAGTCCTATTAGTCGCCTTTTACGACATCCCAGGAAGAACGGGAGTGGTGCTATTCTACAAATTAAACCCGGTCACCACATGGCGTGTGTGTTCTAGTACCAAATTGGTATAATATTTTATTTAAAGTACTTGTGTTAATACGAAGGAAATATGTTGAAGTTCTGCATTGCTAATGCAGCAAAGCATTGCTCTGCATTGCTAAGCAATCAACAGAAGGCATATCGCAAGCCATCATGATTTTTTAAATTGATTAATTCAGAACTCGAATTACTCTAATTTTATTATTAAAACAAGAGCCAGGAGCGCACCTAAATGTTTCGCATTCTTCCAAATTCATTTAATAATAAATATCTAATCAATGTTTAGGGATGGGCAAGTGCAATTTCGTGTTTAAATTATTTTGATAAGATAATTGATACACATAATTAAATTATGTACCTAGAGTAATGAGGGGAGGGGGCAGTTTTAATTAAATATAAGTATAATGGCAGTGATAGCCTAGTGGTTAGAACGTTGGTCTCCCGAACGCGGGGCCCGGGTTCAAATCCTGGCACGCACCTCTAATTTTCAAATATTATGTGCGTATTACAAGTTAATTATCACTTGCTTCGGTGAAGAAAAACATCGTGAGGAAACCTGCACACCGGAGAGTGCTCCATAATGTTCTCAAAGGTGTGTGAAGTCTACCAATCCGCACTTGGCCAGCGTGGTAGACTATGGCCTGTACCCCTCACATTGTGAGAGGAGACCCCGAGCCCAGCAGTCGGACAATTATGGGTTGTTGCTTTGCTTTGCTTTTTTTTTATACGGCTCCTAATTATTAGCAACTCACTGTCAGACTCCACTAGAGCCTCTATGGTGAGCTTACAGAATGTGGCATGTTGAGGATTTTTCTTGGCACTTGGCATCAGGCAAGTCTGCAGAGCAATAGAAGATTAGGAAACTAACAACAGTGTGGGATGAACTAAACCCCGTGAGGTTTGCTAATGATTGACATACATTTTTCCGATGACCTTAGCCACAATTTATACAGCTTAGCATTAACATAAAAAATACTATAAAATAACAAACCTGTAATAAACCTCACGTAGGAGATTTCCCAAAAAGCAAATCAAAATGTAATTGTCCATCATGTATTTCACAACTTAGCTGTTATTAAGCGTGTTAAAGGAAGACAGAATGGCATTTATCCAGATACTTTTAACCAAGATAAAAATCTTTCGCGATACTTTCATCCAAGTCCAGTCTCATGCAGAGAAATGTTAGCGATTTGTTCCTCAACAAATACTCATTGAAATCGACATTTATAGTGTGCGTTTGCGTTATTTGACGCAGAACGTGACGTCCACTTGACTTACCAGTTTATTCCTGCTTGCCACTTTTTATTTTCTCCAAAAATTGTTTAGAAATCTGTGATCTCTTAAAATTCACGTAAAATCTGTTTAGTCACATAAAAATATTAAATTTAATAAAAAATCTCTAAATAGGTGCCTCCATATTTTCGCCTTAAAAAAATAAAATTTAATGGTAACAGGCCTCCAGTATATATACGTGTATGATTTCATGGTTTGTCGTATTTGCAGTGTTGCATTCTTTGTCTGACTTTGCTTCAACACTGATTTAGTTATAAATCCTTGTCTATAAAACCTAATTGTCAGAATCTCTAATGGTGGTAGTTTCAGGGCAGACAGTCTCATAGAATATTGTTAAAAGCGAAAGACCTAAGTTTTGTTTGAAACAGTTCAATGTTCTGATGACTTGTTTAAAATTTATGAGTTCTTGATCACCTCTAAATTGGTACTTTCCCGATACATAAGGATTACGAGCATGATAAACAAATGTCGTTAAGATAACCAAGCCTGGACACAAAGCATTTTTTTGTAAACTAGGGAGAGAACGTCTAGTAACAAGTAGTTAACCTTATTTTAAATGTAATGATATATAATAAACACCTTGTAGATAGAGACTCGAAAATCGTTTTACTGTATCTTATCGTGGTAGGATGGAGTGAAATTTGTTTTGTAATGATTAAATATTCAACCCCGGTTTCTAAAAGGCTCATCACACCAAAAACATTTTCATGTAAAATGTTGCCAATACGAGATCATTATGTCTCTGCATCAAAAAGTTATCAGATCTCATGTGGACCCAAGCTTCTAAATCTACACTCCAGAACTCGACAAGCCCTGTCTTTATAAACTACACCAGTTAAGTTATATGTGGATAATATCGGCAGATCAACGAAAAATTAAGCAATCAGCAGTCAGACTTTAATTGGGGTATTCGGGTTGCTGAAGTATGGATTATTTGAACAAGACAACATAGCATAGCCAAATTATACCCCAAAATCGTATGTCAAAAACAAACTCCGTTTAACTAGGTAACTTTTCTCTAATCAACGTTTCAGAAACTCTATTTTATTTGACAGATCTTTTAACTTACATATTTGATTTCGACTTTGATCAGCCTTTTAAAAAGAGGTGGTCAGTCTTGTTTAACTATGAGGCACGTTAGTCATCATCGATCACTTAAATCTTTTTGTATATTTTAAATTTCGTTAACAATTTATCTGACTTTTATTATATTTTGTGTTTTGTCATCGTCCTAATTTAAAGTAGAATACTGCTATAATGCTTTTCAGTTGTTGCATGTATGGTCGGTGTGGTTGGAGTGTATTTGATGTTGTATTAAAATACGAGAGCAGTGTTTGCGTGTAGAGTGGAACCATGTTCCTAGCGCCTCGTGTTCCTGTTGTGCGTCGAGTCTATATTTACGCGGCCGTACGCTCTGCTCGGAGGGAAGCCGTGACGTCGGCTGGCAGACGAACACAAGTGCGATTGCTCTTGCGAGTGTTGCGCCGTATTATCGTTCGGGACGCACCGCATGGTGCAAGCGGCGGCCGGGGAGCCGCGGCTGACAAACCGCATCCGTCGGAAAATCGCGACCACAACTTCGTAGTTTTTAGTGCCAGTGCTGCAGTGTTAGTATTATGTGACAACTATTGTGCGTACTTCAGCCCAGTGTTGATGTGGATAGCATGGTCGCGTGTAGGTAAGCGGACTAAACGGTACATAAATGGCTATGTTATTGTTTTGCGTATGTTTTTTGGGCAATTTATTTTAAGCGCCTTTTGCTCATTGTTCGTCCTTATTGTTCAAATTTGCATAGGACCGTAAGATCACTGAGGTCGTTAGCATGATCTGATCAAGATTTATGTCCATAATAATTCATCGTCAGATGCTTTATTGGGATGTTGTTTTATTTTTTAACATTATTTTGAAGATCCAAATGACAAATGACTTGTTTCCTATAATTTTATTTACATGCGGATTAAAAAGTCCAGTTGGTAGGTACCTACATATTGGGTTACGTTTTATTAGAATTAAAAACCTTTTAAGGATTTTAAGAATTGCAAGATTTTTAAAAGCTTTCCGCGAAAATTAAGATTATGAAAGTAAATGTTCATTGCATAAATAATACCATGTCCTTGATGGCAGACAATAAAGTCTCAGTTTGATTCGTATTTATATTTGAACCAATCACCCCTAGCAAGGTTACCCAAAGTGTTGCTTATACATATAGAAACTTAATTTACCAATGCAAGTTTTACGTGCTTATTTCTTTTACAACTTCCATTCCAACTTCTAACCAAGAAAGCGGTTGGCTGTAAAATAACATTTGTTTTGTGTATATGTATGGTAGATTGTAGCCAGAAAAACATACTACAATTAGGCATCTACTTTTCGTGCTTTGAACAAAACACAACATTCTGTGTAAGTCACTGCAACGCAAGTGACGCAGCGATACCCAACTTATATTGTTGTCAAACAATATGATTACTTATCTAATTTACTTGTCAATAAAGTTTATTTAGTAATTACATAATCCCTATTACAAAGTATTTATGAAAAATAAGAATGAATTAGAAAAAGCTAAACGAAAAGTATTTGAAATTATAGCAAGTAGGAACATGGTAATGAAGATTTCATAAAAAAGAGTAAATAGACTACAAAGTATTTGATTTCTTTAATATTCTGTTCATTGGCGCTAAAAATAGAGAATTTAGAAAAAAGATAAGAGTTCATTGATGCCAAAAATCCACAACAAATACAAGGACTTTCGTTTAAATTTAAATAACATATTTCCTGCTTTGTTTTTATTAGCAGTTAACGGAATTGCTGTTATAGTTAATTTTATAGAGCGTTTTTCCTTAAACACTACGGTTTATTTGTTGTGGTTGTAAATAACCTATTTCATGCACTGTGACCTGTGACTACACAATATATTGTGACGGAGATTGCCAAGTACTTTCAATCATGCTGCATCAATTGTTGATGAATTAGTTAGTAGTTTGATTGATACCGCTCCACTCCGCAAAAAATATTGTCCTTTATACTTGTCTTTGTTTTTCTACTTTTTATCACGTCTGGGTAATTGTAGCGTTTCACACATTCGTAAAGCAATAATTTTAAAAGTACTTAAAACATTAGTAAAATTAAAGAGTTACTGGGGTCTTTAACTTCTGTTCTCCTTTCTCCGTATTAACTTTTTTCTCTATCTTTTGTTCTATCTGTTGTTATCGCTCCAAAAATTCATTAACTTTACATTTTATTTTCTTTAACACTTTAACATTATAATGTTGGTTTCTGCTGTGGTTACATTTCAAAATAGGGTCTTCCTCGTGTCTGCTGACTACTACTACTTTAGGTCATGCTACTTACTAGGCTGATGTTATGAAGGCTTTAAAAATACGACAAAAAAGTTGACAAAAAGTAAGAAGCGCCGTACATCAAAACTAGCAATTTATGAAAAGAAGAACATTTTATTACATAAAATTTAATGCAGGAATTTTTCTCTTTGTTTGTATGTATTTATGCTGTGTCAAAGCTGGAACTCGAATTGAAGTGTGAGTTGGAAATCTGGAGAGGGCACATCGAAATCTATAAAATTACCAATTTTCAAAACTCGCGAAATAAACTTCAGGTAAAATTCCCAAATGACTGGACTATCATCCCACAGACGCTTCTTAATTTTAAAAAATGTAAATTTCTGCGTAATCGTAAATCTTGCTGTCTAATTATATTAATTGTTAGGAGCAAATTATGTACGAAACGAAGGTACTATAGCATCATTATCGAAAGTTTTGTTATGAAAACCCAGCAAATCTTTGGCCTTGTCCAAAATCAGAAGGTGATATCGCACTGCAAGGTTCTCTAAAATAAAACGGAATCACAACAGTTACTGAGAAGTAGGTAAATAGAGTCACTCAAGTGACAGTCATTGGACCTACAGAATTCCGATAGCAAAATATCCAATATTGTTATCTTTTTTTAATTGTTTACTTTAGTTATCATGAACACTCATTAGTTCTCAACCTTACTCATTGACATTGGCATTTTACGTATGTAGTTAACTAATTGTATAATACATAAACTATATAGTTCCTTAATTATGTTAAACTGAAAAACAATAAATTGCAAGAAATTGATTCATTAAATTAATTAATTATAAAGAATTTGTGGAAGAATAGGAAAGTTGACATACAAGTACAAAAAATAATTTTATACATAGAAATAAATTTGGAAATTACAACAATTTAGTAAGTATTCGTTTAAGTATGTATTTAAAACAAACATTAATTTCGGATTCCCGATTCATTTGATTTACAGAGTTGTTTACTAGTGTACCTACTATGCATTCCTTTTCGTCGATATTTTCAAATCTTACACAAACCATTGTCTCACAAAAAATACTATCTGTACTTCATATGGTGGTGTGTGGTGTTCATCACATTGGCTTGGCTATGAGATCTGGCCTAAACTTGGTCTCTGTAAAAGTTGACTTGGAAGAAGATGATATTTGATGGACCATATGTTATCGTTTTTGGAGGCGACTAAATCTGGCCCGTTGGTGGTAGGGCCCCTCGAGGGATTATATTGGTAATATTGATTTTAATTGTTAATTAATAGCATATTATTATTATTTTCCATGGGGTTCTTGAGCATGAGTAGGGCATGCAATTATCCGCTCAATTTTAGTATCCGGATATTTCGAATAGTCCCTAATCATTATCCGGATATATTCGGATAATACGAATAATTCGAATAATACTTATAGAAGGTAAAATACAAATAATTTATGAATACAATCAATATTTTTATTATGAAACTCGTTCAAAATTTAATTCAAAACCCAATACTTTTTGTGAGATGTATCAGAACGCTGCTAAGCTTCATCCTAGAGTCGCATCTAGTCATAAACTAATTAGCAATGTTCTTAGGGTAATTTCTACACGTATATGTTTTAACCACATCACATCGAGCTAGTACCGTCTTCTTCTGAAAGCTAACACACCTCAAGGTTTTCGACCTGGGTACCAGCATCATGGCGAACCCTCAAGGAGGAATCCTCAAGGACGACCCTGTAGCCTAGTTGGTAGCGTCCCTATCTGCAAAGCTGTTCAATTTCCGTAGTCTATTTTCATAGAAAAGCCCAAAAGCAGGAAACCTAGGAGACCAAGAGGCTTTTCAACCATCTGCTATCAATGAGTACTGGAGTATTTTAGGCCACATCGCCCGGAAGAACGGTAACAATCTTGGGAAGTTAGTCATCACCGGCAAAGTCCAGGGGACCAGAACACGAGGTCACAGTCAGAATTCCGATACGCTGGTCGGATCAAATCCACACCACTCTTGACAGCAGGATGCACGAGGCCATCCACGCTGCAGTGCATAGGATCCGTTGGTGCAAGATAGTGCTGGAAGGATAAAGTGATCCGTTAAGGAGGTCATGACCCTCAGCACTGTGAACATCGACGCAAGGAGGATTGCCATAGAACTGCTCGATTTCTGAGCTAAATTTTTAAGCTATGCTGTAAATACAGTGAGCTTGTAGAGCGGCATGTGGATTCTCCAGAACCATTTCTACTTCAGGGGCTAGGCTGAGCACCGCGAGCGAGTGCCTAAACGATCCATTTTTAACCGACTTCAAAAAAAGGAGGAGGTTCTCAATTCAACTGTATTTTTTTATGTTTGTTACCTCGGAACTTTCGACTGGGTGAACCGATTTTGATGATTTTTTTAAATCAAAAGCTGGTGCTTTTCATGTGGTGCGTGACAAATGGTCGAATATCTCAATACCACGCCAACCGATTTCGATGATTCTTTTTTTATTATTATTCGAAAGGATGTACTTCATTTGAAGTCGGTCTTTTTGTTAAATTTTTTCTATTAAATCCGTCGCAGAAATATTACTTTTTTTTACACAAATAAGTTAATGCTTGACCACAATCCCACCTGATGGTAAGTGGAGATGTGGTCCAAGGTGGTGAGCACATTAACTTAGTAAAAGCCTAATCACTCTTTCATTATAGTCAGTTATAGACTGGCGGGAACGCCGTCGCAGGCAAGTTATTCCAGTCCTTGGCGGTGTGTATGACGAGGCAAACCACCTCGTCCTTATTGGCGGGATGTTCACGACAAAAGGATGGATAGCCGCCGTGCGTCACGTCGTTCAACATGTCGAGAGATGGAGGAATTATATCAAACAATTCCTGTGCACACTCATTGAAATGTCCCCTGTAGAAAACCGAGAGGTTGGCTTCTCTGCGCCTGTGCTCGAGGCTTTGCAGATTGGTCTCAACCAAATCTGGGTTACCAGTCAGCCTCTTCGCACGCCTTTCCAATGAGTCCAAGGCAGAAAGGTGACATTTGGCTGCACTTGCTCAAATGTGCGAACAGTACTCCACACACGGCCGAACGCTTGTATTTTGAGCTTGTATAAAGCTCAATACAAGGTTAAGAGTTGCCTCGGTGTGAAGTATCGCCGTATCTTTGCTAGGACACCAAGTTTCTTTGCAGCAGCCTTAGCCTTGGTTTCAATGAACCGCCCAAACTAGAGTTTCAAGGATATATCTACTCCTAAAAACTGAAGGCAGTTGGTATAATCCAAGGATACATTCCGAAAAGTAGGAGCCAAGGTAAGCGGCCTCCTCTTGGCGGTGAATAGATACGTCTGCGTTTTAGTGGCGTTGAATCTCACAAGATTGGCTTCGCCCCACTCGGACACAACCCGAAGTGTGAGATTCATACGAACACCCATAGCTTCTCTTTCAGACTGAATTTCGTCCCGACTGGCTCTGGAACTTGGTATCTCTCTACCACTGTGCTATCGTCCGCGTACCCATAAATACCGGGCATAAGCAGGTCATTTATATGCAGCAGAAAAAGAGTGGCGGAGAGAATGGACCCCTGAAGAACTCCGGCATTTGTAGCCATCGTTCTCGATTAACAACCATCGACTACAACGCGGAAAGACCGGTCGCTCAGGAAGTCCTTTACCCAGTGGATAAGGCCAGGGAATATGCCGTAAGCTGGAAGCTTGCTTAGAAGTTTAGCGTGCCAGACCTTATCGAAGGCCTTCGAGACATCAAGGGGGATAGCAAGTGCCTCCCCATTTTTCTTAAAGGCCTATTAAAAAGGCCTATATTTTATTGAAATTGCGGAAATTCCTAGAACATGGTTTGGACGCTTCTTGCATGTATTCTGTAGAAATATCGAGCTGCCATTATTTGTATTTTGTAAGTTATCTCATAAAAATTATATGTATGAGGGTTTTTAACTAATTTGTTTTTTGGCATTTGGTCGTATTTTATATTATTGGAGGCTAATAGACTATCTACTTTGTGATTATAAAGTTTAAAATATTACATCTTGGTCCTTTACATATATTTCAATTAAAAAAAACATGTAAAAAAACTAAAAATTTACTATCCGTTTTATTCGAATTATCCGGATAGTCACAAGCCCATTATCTGGTTTTAAAATTCGGCGGATATCCGGATAAATCGAATATCCGAATATCCGGATAGTAAGCCCTAAGCATGAGTCAGTCGCCAAACGACTCGTCTGGTTCCGGCTAGGGGCTTGAGAGCCAGTTCTTTCTTTCTTTTTCTTCTCTCTTTCTTGGCCGGCAACGCATCAGTGATGCCTTTGGTGTTGCTGATGTCCATGGACGACTATAGCCACTTACCATCAGGTGGATCGTCAGCTCGTTTGCCGGCTATTTCCATAAAAAGAAATATTCAGAATGTCTTTTAAATATGGTCAGGTAATACATAGTGGGAAGTGTATTGCAACTATTGCAAACAATGATGGAGCTTTCACTATGACACACAACGGAGACTGATCCTTAAAAGTGCTAATGAATGCTAGTGAGAGCAGTTGCTACTGGAAATTCTGTTGTCTATCAATGTCTATCCAAAAAATCCAACGGATTTCAATTTTTTTTTGGAATTTTTATAACTTCTTGATAGAAAATAGAAAAATCTCGATGAGGCAGATAAAATTAGTTTCAAGTAACACATTCTTGTCAGTTTTATTTTGGGTGAAGTTTCTATAAAATTCTGATAGAACAACTGAAAGGTCTCAACGGTAACAACTACATATTACTAAAACCGAAGAATTTTCTTTATATATTTCTTCGACTTCCACCTTCGGGTGTCTTGGCTATTGGTTTTACAATGATCTACTATTTAGTAACTTAAGGGCCAAATATATCGATAACTCGCAAGTAATATGAGAAGGAGTACTGTCGATTACACTAAAACTTTACAAAATTAACCAGACTGTAAATCTTACTTTAGTGCTAATCGTAACGGCATGATTCATGTTTTGTTTACATAGTTCCAAATCGATTTTGGCGTACACGTGTCGTAATGTGGAGAAAATGAGCAAGCAATGGACGGCTGAACGATGCATGCAGCAGAGTGGCGCGCTGCCCCAAATTGGCCATAGCGATGTGAAGAAGCAAGGCACAGATGCTGCCGCTGCGGTATATGTATGGGCGAGTCGCTACTTTGGCAACACGCCGCCGCTCTATTTTTAACGAACCTTGAGATCAACCGCCCTTGCCGTCGTAATGGATGCGACATTGCTATTCTTTTGCTTGTTTAAGCTCTATCATCCAATTTTTATTGGCTATTATTAGACGTCGCACCGTTTCACCTTTACTTTACTCTTCCCACAAGTTTCCTGTGACGCTATTTTTGTATGGCCTCATCACATATTAGACGTTTGACTGCTTCCTTTGAGCGCCATCGTTCCTATATTTAGGTAAATGTCACTCTCTGACCCTTCCGTCTGATCCTTCTATATTTTGCATCTGTTCAAGTCGCCTATTTCAGCATAATGCAAGAAAGTTACTATTCTATGTGAAATGAATTTGCATACCTATCCTACATATCGTTGATTTATTGAGTGATTTATTAAAACATTGAGTAATGCGATTACTTATATTAAAACAATCTGTATGTATTGCCTATAATGTAAATTCAAATAGTGAAGAGTTCTGCGCGTGCGCACGTGTAGATCGTTTTCTTAATAAAATTAATAGGCTCGTTAATAAAGTAGGTGTATGTTTATATACGTGTATGCGGTGGTAGTGAATGAGTAATCGCGGACATTGTACGTATTGAGGCAAAGCCGTGGCTCAAGGGCCTGGCGGCGAGTCGTCTCGGCGAGTCGAGTTCACTCAGAGTAGACTTGCGCCCGCGCCGCGCTGGTTCGGTGAAAGGAAGGTAAATGCCGCGCCACCGCGCCACCGAGCAGCGCCGAGACAGATTGCCGCAACTTTACTAAAAATGGCGTCATTCATACATTGTGCGGTTGCATTATATTTAAAAAATAATTACTGATCAGCACTTCGGACAAATATCATATCCATATAGCAAGACTCGAAGGACCTATTTATACTTATCCTAAGATGATTAAGCAATTTTTATGATTCTATCTCGAAAACATTTCGATTTTAATTTGGTAATTGAATGTTGTATATTGGATTCCATTGATTTAACTTCAAAAAGATGTCCTCTTATTATGTGTGTGTTTTAAGTATGTATAAAAATTATTTTCTTTAGTTGTTATTTGTTATAAACTAATTTTAAAATCTCTTAATCATTTCAAACTCAAAGTGGGTTTTACCGCGAGGAGTATTAGAAGTGTGACAGGATTGAAAAATACAATAGATACGTATATTAATTCTGCTCGAAAGTCAGGGTGAAAATGCGGGAAATATTTGGATTTTCCTTAATGGTCAACCATTTGTTAGGCTATAAAAAGTTTGTTGTGACACGCGGCTCCTCTGTACGTTTTGGTCATCGCTTTTTTTTACAATATTTTGTACTCTTTTGTACCTTAAATAGGGTGGAGGTAAAAAAGGCCAATGTAATACTCGTTCTGGTAAGACCCTATGTGTATATTGTTTCAGTCTCAATGAGTGCTACTTCGCGAACAAGGGTGCAGCGCTCGTTTTGGGCGGCGCGGAGCAGGGCTGCACGGAGCCGCGGCGGTCGCCGGCGCGCCCCAACCCGCAGCCCGCGCCGCAGCCAGACATACACCACCACCTTCGCTCCATGTTTTACTTGGTGCGCCCGGAGGAGACGCTCAAAATGGTATAATGCTAGTAGCGATAAATCGACAATTTTTGGACCTGTTTTGTAATTGCTATAAAATGGACCATTACGGTATCTGTGCGATCCAGCCTTCTGTTCGTCCGTTTTTCCAACTTTGGGGCTTGAGAGCCAATTCTTTCTTTTTTTCTTTTCTTCTCTCTTTCTTGGCTGGCAACGCATCAGTGATGCCTTTGGTGTTGCTGATGTCCATGAGCGACGATAGCCACTTACCATCAGGTGGATCTTCAGTTTGTTTTCCGGCTATTTCTTTAAAAAAAAGTTTCTTTTAAAAGTCAGTTGATTTTTCTGACAGCTGAAAGAAAAAAAAAGAAATCTGAAAGCAATATTAAGAGGCCAATATAATTCATTTCATATTAAAATAAACCAGAAAATGGGCTTGTAGATCAACTGATATTAAAAGGCCATTGCTATGGATTTGGAATCTACCCCAACTATAGCCTTGAAGATCAAGATTGATACTGAAAAAAGAACGCCTAATTTCTAAACGATTGGTACAGTACTTATACCTACCCACCCTGCGACAATACTATAATTTCAAGGCTGCTTGGTTTATGTCCCAACCATTCTAACCAAGGAAATAATTTATTTTTCCGTCTTTGTGCCAGTAGAGAAGATACAAATGCGAATACTACTGCGCTTCTCCTCATGCTTAGAGGAAACATTCTAAATTCCAGTTCTGACCTTCTTCCCCTATTAACCTTTATCTTTAAACCTCACATGATGCATCAGGAGACGTTCAAAATGGCACGACTCTCCCTTCTCCAATTGGAGTGAGGTCACAGTGAATGGAAAGTTTTTAAAGTCAAGGCTTTTAGAAACATCAAGACTCAATTGTGTAGCAGGTACACTTTGTGCGAATTTAATTTATGCGTCCTCTTATACGCGATTCTGCATCCGTCTAATATTTATAGGGTTTGTTAGTTTAAAATGTGTTATTACATGGTCTGAATGTTATTTAATGATGTGTTATTGTTTCGTAGTAGATTTTTATTACTGTGTTATGAATTGCGTTATGGGGTTACATGAAACTTAGCTTGAAATAGCGCTTAAAAAGGAATAATTAAATTTAAATTATTATTGATATCACGTGTATCATAGATATCATTAATTTCGGCAAGTTTCGTGTCATCTTAGTCTCCTGCCATTTCTATTGTTATTTTGTCTTTAAATAATTCAAAAGCAACTATGAAAAGTGAAGTGAAAGACTACTTCGAATAAAATGTTATAATTTTATATATCGTTGTGGATAGGAGGATTATTATGAAAGCCTTGATCGAGTGCTGCAGCTAATTATATCGATAAAACAAACGATCGATCGAATGGTGCATAGAACTTAATCGTGGTGTCCTCGCGTGATTCAGGCGGTGAAACTGGAGAGCGCGCACGCGGGCCGCACCCGGTATCTGGTGGTGGTGTGCCGCAGCGAGGAGGCGGCGTTGCTCGGCATCGACTGCAACGAGCGCACCACCGTCGGCCTCGTGCTCAAAGTGCTCGCCGACACCTCCATCAAGCTCGATGGCGATGGGTGAGTCCTTGTGATTTTCATCGTGGCTTTGTTTCACTGCTGGGCTTCGAGCATCTCTTATGGTAGGTTAACAAACGCACGCGTGAGACGAGCGACGTGTACTGCGAGCCGTATGTGTAAACTTTACGCTCGCAGCTCCTCTCGCGGCTCACGTTAGGAGCGGTTTTTTGGCTACAAGCACAACTTAAGGGGCTCGCGGAAGACGCACGCAGTCTTTATATTCGCACACATCCGTAGGTCGCGAGCTGAGCCGCAAGAATAGTCGCGATCCGCGAATGTAAATGAGCAGTCACAATAGAGTCTGGAGTAGACAGACCATTCTACCACCCTTATGCCTGGCTAATGCGGAATGGCAGCCTTCGCTTCACACACATTTGAGAATGTCCAACTTCATCGCGATGTTTTCGTTCATTAACTCAAGTAAAATTTATATAGGTACGCCTTGAGATTTAGAGGTTCTCGTAGGATTTAAACGCGACCTGGGTCCTGTGCGTTAGATTAACGTTGAATCATTAGTTTATTTTCGATTAGTTAAGTACATTATAAAATCATATATATAATACTATTGTGTTAATTGGTATTGCTACCGTTGCCATTCACTGCATACTGTAAATAAAAGTTGAAGTCAATCCAAAGACCAGGTCAAACTCGGGCTGACTTCAAGCTGACAAACTGCAATGACACTGATGAGTTTCATGCAGATAGCAGTATGGTATAGGGGGCTATTGCCTTTCTTCCAGGCACATATAGATAGGTGTACCTGTATTCTAGGATAA
This sequence comes from Thymelicus lineola, assembly GCA_963932265.1. Lineage (NCBI taxonomy): Eukaryota > Metazoa > Arthropoda > Insecta > Lepidoptera > Hesperiidae > Thymelicus > Thymelicus lineola. The sequence goes on from OZ010686.1 coordinate 9,059,331, forward strand.
ATTAATCTGACGGCCTTGAAATAAATTGGTTAAAAAAAACATGGACACAATTTATGTCTCTTATTAATGTAATGAATGTATAAATGGATACTAAAACAAGAAGAGCGTGTTTAAATCTGTATGCCTGGAAGAATCTATAGCCATAATGTATGCTGTATTTTAAGTTCGCTTCCAAAGGGCATACATTTGTATATATCCGTATATTCGGCAGTCGGCACGATACTGGGCTTTCAGTTTCGTTCTCAGGACAGTGACCGAGATAATCTCAGTGTAGGTAATAATTGACGTTGGTTGTATAATTATGTTCATGAGCTCTGAACATTTACCATAGTAATGTATATTTTTATACCATCAGAAAGTAACGTAAGTAAAGTAAGTATTTCAACGAACAAAAAGCGCACTGACTTTTTAAAAAAAGCAGATATTTTGACGTGTGATTTTTTGATTGGAAATTAGGGTAATTTTTCGATATTAAGTTAAAATAAGGTGAAAAAAGAAATATTTCAAATGAACAAAATTACAGTATGTTTGGGACATACAAAAGTAAGCTTTCACAAAATTTCGTATTTTTTTTTGTAAAAGATTAAAATAAATGAATAATTGAATAATAAAAATACTTACATAATTGAATTTTTCACATAAATGAGGTTATGTAAAAAAGTGTAAATACAAAAGTTGTAGACCTTTTTATTACCTACATTTTGCCATTTACTTTTTTTCCATAGGACTAGTAGTTTTGCCGGAAATTAAGATAAACCGTTTTTTACCCTTATCCCCCCCCACCCCCACCACTTGCCGACCTCAGATCGCCCGTAAATTATTTTTCTTTTCATTTTTGTTATATTCTCTTCCTTTTCCAATGGGTTTCAACCTACTATTTCTTTTTCACTTTTTACCGTTTTCAAAGGCTTCGGCACTGGTCTTATAACAGTCGGGACCGATTTAAATTTTACCTGGGCTGCTTGAGAAAAAACAAACAAGATTTGATTAGTTGAAGAATGGGTCCCGACTGTTAATACCTCTATGATGTAGTTGTTCGGTATTATTTTCAACAACATTCTAAACTACTGGGCTTGTTTTTTTTCTTTTTAGTTTTTTACGCAGTCGGGTGTTTGTTTTCTTAATATATATTTTTTATATTGAATAAATATAAATAAATGTTTTCACTTACAAGTTGTAACAAGTATATTTAGTTGTGACATCTACATTTTTAAAGTAGACAATCTGTATATCATAATTTATCAGTAAATTAATATATTTTTTTTTACATTTTACAATCAAGTCAAAGGTATGTCATTAAAGGAATATTTTATGAGATACATAATCATTAAAAATAGTATTATTATATAATTTGAAAAAACTAGATTGAGCTATAAATTATTTATTCTTTAGCAAGAACATGAGTTACAGAATAAGATTATGGCATACTTGAGCTCTATATTTTAGCATTCCTAATTTGTCATGCAGTCATGTCACTCTCGTTATAATTGGAAGTGAATAATGACTTAGTCGATAGCACACTACCAAACTCGTTATCAATTTAAGCAAATTGACAATTAATTAGGCGCTTAGATTGGTAAATGCATGCTCTATTTAAACATAAACAGATGTTCATACGTATGAATTGCCTATAAAATTGTATGTCAGACTTGAATGTAAAGTTTTTACAGTTTACAGACGTAATTTTACGGTTCTGTTATGGTTAGGTCGAACGATGATGAATATCAAATGCGCTAGATAAATGTAGGTTGCCGATCATTTAACATCCTTAATTTGTGTTATTCGCACGTGTTATATCGATTCGCGTGGTGGGTCTGGCATGTCCAGCATATAGATTGTGATGTGAACATAATTATGGACTTGACAGGGCGGCGACCATGATAACATAAAGCCACCTTGCACACTAATCATGTAGCTGTGTCGTAGAAACAATGACTAATTAGAGATTCATTGTCCACAGAGGATTTAGCGTATGTGTGTGCAATCAGCAGCACATATTCAAACCGGTGTCAGTGCAAGCCATGTGGTAAGTATGGGTTATAATTTATGCAATTTCAATGTTTATTGTATTTGTACGTAAGCACAATGCACCGGGTGCAACTAAATACGTATTTGATGTGACAACAAAAATTGCTCGACTATTTTAAATGACTAACGTGTTGTTACTGGGTGTAAATCATTTTATGACAAAGGAAATTGTAGGAAAATGAAAAACTGTATTTTTTTTCAATACGTCCAGATACTTGTTTTGTATTGATGTTGCGCAATTATAAGGTACTCTAGTTAGACTGCATGACCAATAGTTTCTAATAGGTAGATTAATATACATGTAATGTATGTATTTATATTGAAATTGAGTTTGCAGATCAGTTAGGTTCATTTTTGACTAAGCCTCAGTCCCTTAGTGAAAGTATTACTAATGAAACAAGTGGCATTTTTAAAATATTTCACACTTGGCTAATTAATAGTAGTTTTTTGGTAAAATTAATATGCTACTAAAGTGTGTCCAACGAGACGAGATATATAAACAAAGATAAAAAAGCAAACGTTAGAAGATACATTTTTCAACGCCTATGCCGCCAGTAGTACATATAATAATATGTGGAAGATTTAGTGTAACATCATTTCCTTCTACAGACATAACGTAGCAAAAGATTATCGTAGTTCCGCGTTTAATGCCTTTTAAATTACTAGAAAAACATCAAACAAATATTATCTAGCATGTGGCGTAAGAGCAAATGTCAGCTTACACTTAGGTACTACACCAAAAACGCCTGAGCATTTTATATAGGAAGGGACATCAATTCGCGACTACTCGGCTAAAACGCATCAAACTGCTACAAACGTAATGTTGAGCAGATGTGACGTTTCACTTACGTGGACCGGACCGCTTATCATTGTCAAAATCTTCTCTTTATCTTTCTTTCTCTCTTTCTTGGCCGGCAACACATTAGTGATGCCACGATAGCCATCACCATCAGGTGGATTGTCAGCTCGTTTGCCGGCTATTTCCATAAAAAAAAATATTTCAACAAGTACAATTTTGTATGGCATTCCGTAAATATGAATATTGCAGCAACTTATGTGTTTATTCACGATACTTGGAGTAACGCGGTCTATTATGTTCTATGGTCTACCTCCATCCACAAATCTTTGTCATATTAAAATTTCTATAGGACAAGTACCCTAAAGCAAACATCCTTTACTTGCGGCTGACTGTAACGCTACGACTTTTAGAGAGGCCTAGAGAGTAGGTTCTACACCGAGAGGCCACTATGCGGATTGGTGAAGGTGTTAATCTAGTCAAGTAGTTAGCTTAATTATCGCAGTTTATTGTAATGGCCATTGCCTTAGCCGGGAACGATATTATTTGTCGCCTTCGCGTGCGTTTTTATATTTTCCCGCTAGTGTCAGACCACCTCCCTAATGTCGCTCCTCACTAAGTAACAGTCGAGTCCCAAAAGGCGCCTAACACAGTAATCACTAAAAAACCGTCCGTTCCAGGTGGCTAACATATGCACGTTGTTCATATTGACTAAACCCAAAGTTTTCCGGCTAAAAGGAATTATGCTACTCCGTGCGGGCAGGAGCCGTGCCCCGGACGAGGCACGGTTTCAAAACTTCACTAACATTTTATATGATGTGGATATCGAGTATTTATGCTACACCGTGTGACGTCCACGTCCGAGCTTCGTAAAATGTTAGTGAAATCCCTCGTGCCCGGCACGGTGTAGCAAAATTCATCCTTAACAGTAGACATTGTTTTCAGGTCGGCGCTGCAAACACTACACCGGGCTAGCGCTCGCGCGCGCGAGCTCAACCACTTCGCGGGCGGGACGTCGCACGCGTGGTGCGGGTACTACGAGGGACACATCGACTCGGACCGCTCATGTCTCAACGAGTGGCACGCTATGGACTGCATCGAGTCTCGCCGACCGCCTTCACCCGACTCCCTTAGGCTAAAGTAAGCCGAGCTTCCTGTTGCTTGTTGTACCATCTTTAGTATTTCATCTCCACTTGCCATCTTGTTATTAAGTTTTATGTCCAATCCGCAAAATATTTAGCGTGCGCTAAAACAAATAACGCATCAGTACAGTATACCACGTTGTGTGGTGTATCTTATCGGGGAGGTTTGTTGGTGCTGAATTCTATGAACGGCGGTGATCGCTTACTACCTGACCTTACTAGGTGACCCTTAAAAAACTGCATCACACGGGTGGTGCATCCCTTGATGACCTGAATGGGGTAAAAAAAAATATGAACAAAAATGGACTAGCAATTTTTATATTGTAACATAATATTATCTATACTAATATTATAAAGAGGAAAGATTTGATTGTTTGCATTGAATAGGCTCCGAAACTCCCGAACCGTTTTGAAAAATTCTTTCACTCTTAGGAAGCTTCACTATCCCCGGGTGACATAGGCTATATTATATTTTTTTTACTATTTTTCCCGAAGCGAAGCTAGGGCGATTTCCTAGTTTTATATAATTTCTAATAAGTGTGGTTACTACCATTATGACAATAAAATCATAGGCAAATAATTTTCATATACTTGAGTTGTTAAGCTGAATTTGCTATACAAAATCGGCTGTTTCATTTCAAACATCATGTTGATGCATATGGATATTATAGTAATTAATTTGTCAGCAGAATTTTTCGACCGTATGCCGAATAGATTTGCATTTTCATACCATGCGCATGCGCCGAATCCGCTACGCAAATTACCTATATACTTACTACCGCTAGTTACGATTAATTAAAATAAAACTTAAGTATTGGCTTGTACCTACTTTAAATCAAACAGCCAGAGCATACAATGCTCAGACCTAGTTCCTTGGCCTAGAATAGGATCGGATGTTGGCCAATACGTTAATTAAACGCGTTATTAGCATGCCAAATGCGGGACTAAAACAATTAAGCATTGTGCATCATCACCGGTACATATCGAGGATTAGAGTAACAGTACTACAGTTCAAGATTCTCTGTATCTCTTTTCTCTCTGTTTACTGTGGGCCTTGTGTAAGGATAGCTTGTGGCGTGTTACTGCGAGTGCGTAGTGTCTTATCACGGACGCTTGACACCATACATATAAGGACGATGCATCCGACGACTGAATGTCAGGATTTTTATGGTGACGAGGCCAGTCATAACACATACTTTAGTAGTATGTAAATGTGTGGGTAACAGAAAAAAATATAAATTGATAAAGTAGTAATAATTTATGCTGAAAGTGACACAGACAGTGGCGGCCTTAGGGGGTGGCGAACGGGGCTACCGCCCGGGGCCTCGCGCTTGCAAGGGCCTCGCGCTATCATTCGAGTTCAAAAAAACTTTGTAGACCAAAACAAAAATATTATTGCATAACTACGAACGGAAATCTATGATATACAGTCTTCGATCAGGTGTATTATAGATCGATGTATACACCAAAATAACAATAAAAATACATAACAATGTTTATTTTTTGTTATTTGTCTGTATATATAACAAAACCGAAACCTTTACAATATGCACCTAAGTCGTACCTCTAGTATTCATTTTAGTTTAACTCTGGTTTTCTGTCGTGATCGTAATAGGTTTTTTGTGAATCTTACGTATTAAAATTACAAAAGCGTGTTTATTGTATGTACGCATTAAAAGTAATAAAATGATTATTTACGTGATCGTGATTCTGGAAGAAAATTTAAATAGGGCAGTTCGAAAAGAAAACTAGCTCTCAAAGGAAAAGGGTTTTATACGAGCGAGTTCAAGGTCAAATTAAAGGGTTTAAAAAACTGAATAATTATTATTAATTACTACTGAAATTCAAGTATTAAAAACGGTGACTTGAAAATACTTTGTGTAGTTTGTATTGAAATTTTGACAACTCATATTATATTCAAAATGCATATAAAAGTCTGACTACGTTTTGCGATGTCCCTCCCAATTTTATGCGTAAAATAAAATTATTCAACCTAATAGTCCAGTCAAGGTATGACTCAAAAGAGGGTATTGAGTGCGTGAGCGGGAACTTAAGCGATTTCTTCAGAAACTTATTCAGGGTGCTTAGGGAGATAACATACAAAAAGTCCTGGCGTCTAGGAGGCGAGCCGGAGGAAGGGAGGGAACAAAGGTCCCGATTTTAGGTTTTTCGGCAATATTTCAAAAACGGTGCGTCGTAGCAAAAAATGTCCTAAGATGAAATGAAAGCTTATAAAATTTTCTATAGCTTTAATTCTGTATACTTTTTCCATATCCCCAACCGTTTTTGAACTACACGCTCCTGTAAAAAAAAATTGTAAGTGTAGAAATGTAGAAATTAAAGTTATTCAGCGTGATGACCATTATCTGATGCGAAAATTATCTTAAAATTTATTGTAACCTAAGCTCCTCCTCCAAGTGGTGAAGGCTGTAACAATAAGAAATTGCGTTTTTTATAACAGTGGAGAACTGAACAGAGGCGGGAAAACAATCATGATATTGACGAAGCTGAATAACTTTAATCTCTACATTTCTAGAGCGTGTAGTTCAAAAACGGTTGGGGATAGGGAGAAAGTGTACCGAATTAAAGTTATAGAGAATTTTATAAGCTTTCATTTCATTTTAGAACATTTTTCGCTACAATGCACCGTTTTTGAGATATTGCTGAAAAACCTAAAATCGGAACCTTTGTCCCCCCCCTCCTCCCTCCGGCTCGCCTCCTAGACGCCAGGACTTATAGTATGTTATCTCCCTAAGCACCCTGAATAAGTTTCTGAAGAAATCGCTTAGGTTCCCGCTCACGCACTCTACAACTACTTTATTGACTGAACTATATAACCTAACATTTGAGTTCTGTTTTTTCATGGTAGGGGGCATCGCTCCCTAAACCTCCCTTTTAAATTTTATATGCTAGTTTACAGCAATGGTTTACAGTAACTTTTTCGCACTCAGAAGTGAATTTTCTTTTTTCTAGTGTTTATGAACGAATATTCACTATCGCCAGTTAAGAGATTTTTCGCAAATACATAATTTCCCCGCTTGGCTGAGTATACATATATAACCTTTAAGAGTTGCCCATTTTTTTATTATTGACCCGATTAATAATATCTCAAAAGAAAACAGCTTGAACATGATCTACGTGAATCCGCGTTTTAATATCTGAAAAATGTTGATCGGGAAACCTTTAAAAACCTAACACAGACTAAAAGTGACATATTGCAATCCAATCCTCATTAAATCCACGTGGCGTGCGGGGTTCGAAAAAGCATGACCTGTGCACATGCAGTAGTAATGTGGGCGAATATCGCGGCATTAGGTACTCGTGGCGTTCACCCATGCTTGGAATGCATTGCCCGCTTTCTATCAGGTGATGGAGTCATTGTGGTTGGCCAAAATAAAAAATTCTCAAATCAAATCTAAACACACATTTTACGGAACGGACAAGGGCCTCGCAAGGATCTGCTGCCCTGGGCCTCGCAATGACTAAGGCCGCCACTGGACACAGACTAATACAGAAATTAATATTTGTTATATGTATTCGTATAGGAATTTGGCGAATTAGCATTAGCGTAATTCACAGGTACTCTATTTCAAACAATGCCTCTATAAGATGTTTTTATTAGTCGAATACGTATGAGACTAATCACTTATCAGATCTAATGAAAATGTACATATTATGTGTGTATAGGCCTTAACAATTTTCTTTGTTCTGTCGCCAGGCCGCGTGAGAGAGATGAGACAGAGCGAGTCATTCGTTGCACGTTGAAGGAGATAATGATGAGCGTTGACCTCGACGAGGTGACGAGCAAGGTGATCCGTGTGCGGCTGGAGGACGAGCTGGACATGGACCTCGCCGAGTACAAGTCGTTCATAGACCAGGAGATGCTCACGATACTCGGCCAAATGGACGCACCGACCGAGATATTCGACCACGTGTACCTCGGCTCCGAGTGGAACGCTAGCAACTTAGAGGAATTGCAACGGAATGGGTACGTTCTAGTGTGTAATGCAGATGATCAGTTTGGCGTAAGTTTAGTTCTTATATCATCTCGGACTCGGAAGATTATATCTACTTGTGACGGGTGCTCGCATTGGTAAAGTCGCTGCTGAGCTATTTTACAGAACGCGTAGCATTATATTCTTATAGAATCCAAATAGAAAGAAAGGATCGATTGTTTATATTGCAGTCTTGATTTTTATCCTTTCTCAAATAACTAGAGTGAAGTTTACTTTATAGATACCTGCTTTAAAAAAGATATTAAAATATTTTTATTTTCTTAATTTCAGGGTTAGGCATATATTGAATGTGACGAGAGAAATAGACAATTTCTTCCCTGGTATGTTCGATTATCTAAACATACGAGTGTATGATGATGAAAAGACTGACCTATTGAAACACTGGGACAACACGTTCAAATATATAAACAAAGCTCGCAACGCCGGCTCCAAGGTTCTCGTGCACTGCAAAATGGGGATCAGCCGGTCGGCGTCCGTCGTCATCGCGTATGCCATGAAGGCATTCAATTGGAACTTCGACAAGGCACTCAAGCACGTTAAAGCGAAAAGGAACTGCATCAAACCTAATACTAATTTTCTCAATCAGCTAGAGACTTACCAAGGTATTCTCGATGCGATGAAGAACAAAGAAAAGTTGCAGAGGTCCAAGTCCGAGACCAACCTGAAATCTCCCAAAACTGCATCCAAAATAGAGAATAAGATAATGGATCCGACGCCACTGGTGCTGGCGCTGACGGGCTCGTACACAGGGCGGCCGCGCTCCTGGTCGCCCGACACCAAGCTGGCGTCCGAGCTGCTGCCGCCCACCTCCGTGTCGCTCGAGAACCTCGCCTCCGAGACACGGCACATGCTCATGCCGTGCGCCAGCGGCAGCTACAGTGTGTCGCCCAATCAAATCATCAGGCTGAAGGAGGAGGGAGCCCCTTCGGTCAAACACATAGTTAACGAAATAGAGAATGCGTCGTCGAGCGATCGAAGAGAGGTTCCGAGAAAGTACCAGAGATTAAATTTCGGGAGCACCAATGACGCGTCCAATAGAACGTCGGAGACGGCCTTGGGCGCGGTCGGCTGGGCGGCGGACCCCTCCGCCAAGCCTCCGCAGTCGTCGCCCTCGAGGAGTTTAAGTCAAAAATATTCACATTTAGAATTCGAAGCCAATAAAATACACACGTGGGATCCGGGGGAGCCGGGCCCGCGAGGCGAGGACGTCCGGAACGCCGGTGACAGTGACAATATAGTGAAGAGTGACAGTGGGATAGTAGACGTAAGAATGAAAACGAGTGACGCTTTTTATAATTCCGTAGACCGTAGCATGGAGTGTGACGAGAGGCGGACCGGAGACGAGGACGGGCCGCCGCCGAGCCGGCAGAGCTCGTGGAGCTCGTTCGACAGCGCCGTGGGGCCCGAGCTGTCGCGCCACTCCTCGTGGGGCTCGCACGACCCGCGCGCTGCGCGCCCCGCGCCGCCGCCTCGGGACGACCAGCCCTCCGACCTCGGCATCATCACCGAGCACCTGCCGCCCCTGCCGCCCGTCGACATCTCGGCGAACGAGCGCAAGTTCAACGAGACCTGTGCCATACTCGAGGAGCTGGCGACGGCCGCGGCGCGGATGGAGCGCGCGCGCGACCGCGGCGCCTCCACGTGGGGCGGGCGGCTGTCGGCCTCCGCGCCCGCCGACACGTGGCTGCGTGCCGGGCCGCGCCGCCGCCGCCTGCAGGCGTCCTCGCACGGGGACATCCCGCTCGCCTCGCCGCCGTCACCCCCCTCGCCACCGTCGCCGCCCTCCCCCGCCGGCCTCGTCGGCAGCCTCAAGCGAGAGTTCGAGGCGCGCTCCGAGTCGGAGCCGGCGGCGCGGGGCAAGTGTCGCGGCCGCCCCCCGGCGTCCCCGCCCGCGGCCGAGGACCTGTCGGTGAAGGTGCTGGTGGGGCGCTACGACCAGCCGAGCCGCGCGCGCAGCGAGTCGAGCGGCGCCCCCCTGCGGCGGCCGCCCCTCCGCAACTCGTACTGCGCGCCGGACCGCCCGCCGATAGCGCCCGTCGCGCCCACGGTCCTCGCAATTGCGCCCGTCGACTATCCGAGCGTAGTGGTTTCAACTGTGATGTCGAAAGCTCAAAATAAAAAACAATTGCAACATGGGAAGACCCATCCGTTGACGAGGCTCAACTTGAACCGGTCGAACAATAGATGTTCGAATCCTGTGTATAATACTATGTAGTACTATTACTTTTTATTTATTATGAATTCTTGCCAAACTCGATATTTTATCTTTCTAGAGTTTTATATACTATTTACAAAATAAAATCACAGTGTATTTGTCTATCACGTAAATTGTATTATATGGCTGTTTGTGCATAGAGAAATGTTAAAAAGAGAGAATAAATTCGATACAACCGATGTACAACTTTTACGAGAGCTTTTCTTTTCGGAACATTATTTGTATGTTACAACTCTTGACAATAAAATGGTGAATGTTCTCGGTCAATGATAGATAGATAGTATTTTAACCGAAGTCTACAGTCTGTAGTCTCTTCCCGGTGACGAAGGCCACGCGTGGTACAGTTTCAATCTCGCTAATTTTTTTATAAGTTTCTTGTATTTTACTAGGCTTTCTCCTTATGGTTCCAAAATCGAAAGCGTATATGCCACCGGGATTATTTCTTATCGAACATTCTGTCTGAAAACAAATGTATTAATTTCACCACAGCATTTATTTATTATGTAATTATTTGTTTGATAAGTATACCAAATACCAACTATTTTCATATTTATGTCAACAACACGCAACATATTGGAGTCTGAACCACCGCACACTATTAAGTTTGTTTGGGGCACGAGCTTCCCGCAATAAAGCTTCGAATGATAAATGTCTGGCACTATTGTTTCTATTAATTTACATGACCCATAATCCCAAATTTGAATATTGTCTTTATCTTGCCAGCAGCATGTCAATATCTGAAATGTCAACAAAAATATTTGTTATAGTTTTGTACAATATTTCTAACAACAACATTGTGATACGTAGCTAAAAATGCGTCACTATCTCATCATTACGTAAATACTATTTTAAACAGTATGGATAAGGTTACTTTTGGCACTGCATATAAGGTTACTTTTAGCACGCATTTGAAACATGATTGTACTTGATTCTGAAGCACTAGATAAATTACTACATTAGAACTATTGTACCTGCTTTCCGGGTTTATCAAAGTCTAAACCCTCTCCACATATGTGCACCCCCATAAAATATCGTGTCGCAAATGGTTGTCTATCATCCCAGCATATAACAGTATCGTCCCACCCTCCAGATATCAATTCGTGGTGAGATTTAGGATTGAATGCGCAAGCGAATATTCTTGAGGAATGACCGTCTATTACATTTTTTTTTCCACTGAAATAAAGAAAAATCAGTCAAAGAATTCTACCTATTACAATGCTTAAACATGTTTTAAAAACAATCATAGTTCAAGTTTTTTTATTGTTGTTTATTATAATAATTTTATTAACCAAATGAGAATGACACAAAAACGGGCAAAAAGTTCCTAATACAGCCCTACAATAGAGCTGCTTGGTACGGCTGGTATGGTACCTCGCATTCTTGGTGGTCGGTAGATACATACTAGATACTATTTACGACTACGGATACTAAAGTACGTTTCACGTAAAGATTCTTTCACTGTCATACTATTATAATAATTGTATGCTAACAAAAGTAACTTTTACGCACTATGAAAATTTGGTAATGTCATAAGGCGCTCCTGAGTCGTATTTTTTTAAAACGGTGAAGGCACAGTTTTGCGCCCAACCCAAGGCGGTAATTAAACTAATTAGGCTAATCAATTTGTCAGTAATCTATTACGACGACCCGTGTGGCAATGGTTACCATGCCGGACCGCTGCACTGAGGGTCCTGGGTTCGATTCCCGGCGAGGCGGAGAAGATGAGTTTGAATTTCTGTTCTCGGTCTGGGTGTGAATGTCCTTGTCTTGTGTGTTGTCCATGGCACCCACGACACAGGGAATCCTAGTGTGAGTGTGAAGCGTTATTATTACACACATCCCGCTTACCTCGAATAGAAAGACCTTTCTTGTGTCTGAGCTTCTTCATCATACATGTTTAATTTTGCGTCATCCCCGTATGTGACAAACTTGCTGCTTCGCGGGTGATAACATAAACCTAAAGTTTGTCGTTTTTCTCGTATTGTGTAGAGACATTGCCCATATTTATATTTCCAACATTTAATACATCCATTAACATCTACAATTATTACAAACATTATTATACCTAATTAATAGTAATTAGAAACTTTTTATTGTGTAATGACAAACTTTTAGGTTTGATTTTTTTAAACATTCAATTCCAATTTCCAATAAGTCTTTTGGTTTAAGTTAGAGGACAAACAAGCAAGTCACGTCGTGGACCATGCACGTCAGTAACGGAAAAAGTGACTGCCGCGTTGCCGACTAAGAAGAAAGCTGCGAACTGGAAAGTGCTCTGCTTAATGTTGGTTCTGCTATAAAAAAAAATCACTTTCGACTCTAAAAGATGGTTGTAAAGGTTTAAATTAAACTGGGTGGTGCAGGAGGAGATAATCTCTAACAAAATCGTTCGCCATAGTCCCATCCGCTGTTCACTGTTCAGCAGGATTACCTTTTCTTTTTATGGAAATAGCCGGCAAACGAGCTGACGATCCACCTGATGGCAAGTGGCTGCCGTTGCCCATGGACATCAGCAACACTAAAGGCATCACTGATGCGTTGCCGGCTAAGAAAGAAAGAAGAAAAATAAAGAACTGGCTCTCCTGACTCATGCTCAAGGGTGGTAACCAGGCGAACCCAATATAAACAATAATAGCAATTGAAATAAATGTTTTTCTTTCTTTCTAATTAACAATTAAAATCAATATTACCAGTACAATCCCTCGAGGAGCCCTACCACCAGCGGGCCGAATTTAGTCGCCTCTTACGACATTCATCCGGCGTGGGATTGAGTATAGTATTCTATGCCGCCCCAACAATACGGCTAAAAGCCGTAAATAACTGACCAAGCAAGCAGAGTAGCTTGGACTGAAAGGTCTATAACCCCTTACACTTCTAATATCTGCATTTAAAACTACTTAAATGAGTTACGTAAGCTGATCTAGCAACGTACAGGTACTAACAAGATGAAGTGACGGTGTTTGTTATGGGATGCGCTTTGCTGACAGGACGATGTTTGATAGCAGTTACAGGACCGGGATAAGCTCGGCACTCGTCATCGACCAGAGTTTGTGAGCATCCACCAGTGCTACAGTCGAAGAGCCTTATGGTTCCATCTATAAAACCGGCAGCGATATCTTTATTGTCTTCCGTATATTTGCAACACATAATATCCATATTCGTGTCACTGAAATCAAGAAAATACTTGTATTTTTTATCTATTTCGTTGTAGAATTAATAAAAGTGGATGTAAGAGCCCTCTCCGTTTTTATGTCTAAGCCAACCGCCTTCATTCTTGGTGCATTCTGTTTTTAATAACTAATGAACCTATGTTGTCCTCTTGATTATACCTATTGGCTGTTTTGCAAAGGGCTATTGTGTATGTACGTATATGTACCGTGTAGGTCTGATCCCGATAATACTCGGGCAGTCGGGTATGGCGGTAGAGTTCTTTACGTTGTTTTTCTACCGCCCGCGCGCCCTCACACATGCAATGTTCCAACGTATTTCGTTTGCAATACCGTTTGTTTATTACAACTACTTCAGTGAAAAGTAAAAAAAAAATCATACATAATAGTGAGCACATTAACATCTCCATGATATATCTGATTTTGTTCACTATGTAGTGAGCGTTTCTGGATGGTAGGCGTACTTGTGTGAACAGTTATAATTTCTTTTTGAGCTTTATGATCCTTCACATTGGTATTTGCGATAGCAATGCTTTTCCTTGCCGACTTTAAACTGGACGGGGCCATAGGGCCTGCCACGGCTTTGCGTTGAGGATCCATTTGACCGTAGAGCAGATAAATAAAACTTATTAAAATTTAGTCTGATACATAAATAAATATTTAACAATTCTAAAAATTCATAAAAATGCAAAAAATTCTATAAATGTCAGAGTTTAGATTATTTGTGTAGACGTGTCAAATGATAAAATGTCCTCACATTGAAACGTCTGCTTGAAATATCTGTCTACGACTGGGAAGTAAGAAGTATTCAAGCTACCTACATATAAATAATGGGGTATAGCGGCCTAGTCACGGAACACAGAAATGAACATGGTGCCGACGACCCGATTGGCGCAATGGTTACCATGCCGGATCGACGCGCCAAGGATTCTGGGTTCGATTCCCAGCGAGGCGGAGTTGATGATGATGAGTTTGAATTTCTGTTCTCGGTCTGGGTGTGTCCTTGTCTTGTGTGTTGTCCATGGCACCCACGACACAGGGAATCTTAGTGGGGTGGGCTGTGAGCGTGAAGCGTTATTAATTCTACATGTTAAACAAGCAGTTGGTATATATAATATAGTATAGCTAGCTCAAAATTCGACAGTTTTGTATAAAAACATGGACCAGGTTTTCGCGGAATGTAGACAAGTAGCTGGCATAATGTTCAATTTTAATCTGGTCACACCGCGCCTGTCTGTGTTCCGTGGGAGAACCCCGGGCGCCCGCGCCATGGCCACCATACACCTTGTTCTTGTTTTGGTAATAATTATAACGAATGTATGAGCATGGTCTATTCTATAGTGATAATTTTGGGTCTGAATCAGAATCGTCCATCATGATATTTATTTATTTTATAAAATCGTTCGCATACATCCATGGTTTAATTGAAAAGAAACAAGACGATTAGATTACAAATGTTGCCAGTAAAATAAATAAGAGTGTTGCAGTATCCAATGTCATAAAATTTATTAAAAAATTACACGTCTTCAGTTCTTCACATCTATCCGACAAATAATAAATAATTATTTACATGAACGCGCGATTTTCCGGTGAACCTCCTTCCTTGGGTCTGAGGGATGCACATTAGACTGTTTCCTTCAGGTTTATAGGACTAGAAGACTAGACTTTTCTTATTCGCAACGAACTATAGTCGAATCCAAAATCCCGGACCACTTTGACAACTCAAATGCACAAATGTTGCCAGGACATAGGCATTGCTGTTCTTATCTATGAAAAGTTTTGCACGAATCTTAAAACCAAGTTAGCTATAGTCTATAAGTTAATGGATTTTTTTAAAATTAGGTGACTATTTTTAACCGACTTCAAAAAAAGGAGGAGGTTCTCAATTCGACTGTACATTTCTTATGTTTTTTACCTTAGAACAGAACTTTCGACTGGGTGAAACGATTTTGATGATTCTTTTTTTAATCGTACGCTGGTGCTTGTCATGTGGTCACCCTTAAATTTGAGCGAGACCTGACAATTGCATCCATGAGAAAATCATATAAGTCTTATGCAATCATATGTTTATTATTGTTTCATTAATTTATCACAATAGCTTTAAAACGTAGATGTGTGTTAGTTACTTTAACATTGAAGTATATATTGTGTCGTAGCAATGAAACCATTCCAATGTCGTCCTTAGAGCTTTAAGTACTTTATTCAATAAAATCAATGCAGAGACAAATTTTTAATTCAATAGAATCAATAAAACTGGTGTAGAGAAAATGTCTTAAAATTTTCACAATACATAGTTGTACAATATTGATTTGCTAGTCGTTATCAGTCATCTAGTGACAAAATAAGTGCAAAATGTATTTTTTTACATTTCTAATTTGTAGACATATCAATAATTTCTTTAATGTATAATTGTGTGATGTTAGCATCACTTTATTAAAGCCATCGCACGCTCGAAATCATAAATTAATTGGCTAAAATTTGCGTGATATTGCATAGTAATTAATTAAACATTTTTTATGTTTAATTACGTTTGTCACTATATAACTCATTAAACACAAGTAATCTTGAAATGTACCGTAAATATTATGTATTGTTCCATGTATTACGCAATCGTAAAGTTCAAGATGCAATTTACACAATCCGATCGATTTTTGGAAACCTACTACATACCTTTCTATCTTATCCAATAGTAGTTCAATAATGATATCAAGTATTATTTATTATTATTTGAGTTTTCAGGCCTGGGACAACTATCCCAGGGGCCACTATCAAGTATGCAACTGAGGTTTTGTCGATTTTATTAACAAACAAAAAAGATGAATCAATGTTCCCAAAAATCAGACATTGAACCGGACGGTAAACTGTGCCCATAGCCACAGTTTACTTTTGTTTAATTTTACAAAAAAAAAATCTAGTTCCGGCATACAACTTGTTTCAACAATTTCAATAAATAATCTAATTATTATTAATTTTATTTAACTTGAAATTAAATGTACGTATCACAAAAAAAACTTTTTTCACATTAATGGATGACAAAAATAATACGACGGTACTGCAGATTACACACTAAAATATACATAAGTGTTTCGGTAACAAATATCAGTTAGCGCTTAGTGTGGAAGCTATTGTATTTTTTTAACTATATTTTCAAAAATTTACCTACCTATTGCGTTCACATAACGCAGGCACATAATAAATAACTATTAATTACATTCAATATAACCAGTAATTTTAGACATTCTGAACAAAATGTAGGGAATTATTTTCTATTCATATATTACATTATAATGCCATAGATTTAGCAGGAATGTCGTTTATTTGATTCTATTGAATGTAAACTAGTAAGAAGGTAATCTGTTCATGAATGTAAAGAATGTCTAAACGCATACTATTTAATAAAATACATTGCTTGCTAAGATAATGACTGCTAATGCAACAAATATTGTCTGGTAATGCACAATTAATTATAACATTGCACTTCCCACCATAAGTCACCATTTAAAGAAAGCAGATTTACATTCCTTATGAATGTTGTGCCATGTATTTAAAATAAGCAAGATTACAATACCGGCATTGAAGATACACCATAATACCACATAAAATATTTTTTTATGTGTAACTTTTGCAAAAAAAGACGTTTGCGTTTTTGTTGAATATCCGGTCGTTTTCAATATTCTATCTATCCATAATCTCTAGTCAGTTGACTAGCAAGTAGCAACTGACAAAATGTCATAACATAGCGTTAGCTGTTATTGCTTTACCTTATATGTAATACCTTATCCAAAAGTTCATATAGGTAGATACATTATTGATAACTGCCGTACATAGCTAATTGGTCTACTGTCAAAATATAAAACATTAGTTCTGTTCTTTTTATATTGAAAACACGAAGTAAACTGCACTGATGCGATGGGACACAATTGAATACACTACACTCTATTCAATCAAATTGACTCTTTACATTTGAAATTATTCATAATGCTATGTCCTGACACACAAACACCATAAAGGACATGTATAATTATTAGAACCAAAACGACCATAGTAAAAACGTTAATAACAAACAAAATCAAGCTAAAACCATACAACTCAAACCATGCCCTGCAATAAGTTACCTCCACTGCAATTCACTGCATAACAAAGAAATAGGTACCCCAATCTTTTGAAGATGAAATCTACAGAGTGGACTTACAAGTTCACAAAAATACGTCCCGTTCCATTTATTTTGTTATTTAATTCTATTTTATTTTATTATAAAGTCCCACACAACACACCAGTTCCAAAAGAAAGTTAATTGCTTATACCTACATATATGTAAGATATTAGAAAAAAGCGTGTAACGTAGATATTTTACAATATAAATGTAAGGTGAATCATTTTTAAAGAATTCAACATTCCATTTTATTTATTTATAGAATTGAACAATAAAGCTATTTAATCTAGCAATTCTAGTACTGAGCTACTGTATTTATAAATCTGATTTAATGGAGGTTAAATGTATCTAATTAGTCTTTTGCTAAGAGGTCTGAGATATCACTTTTAAAGTACAGTACACAATTTTAATTCACTTTCATTTGATATACCCTGGTAAAACCTTAACTTTTAGGCACATGCTTGTAACTGATTAGTTCTTGAGGGACAAGTTACTTTTTGCTTATTGCAATAACTCTCTATAGATCTGGATCGTACTCAATAGTAAAGTAGTAGTAATTGTAGTAATTTTACGCAATCAACGGGCAACGAATAAAATATAATTTACAAAAGATTTGTTTTTTTTGGTAACGATAATTATTCTTGTATTTAAAAAACGTGTGTGTGTACTTATGTACGCACGTAAGAAGTTATACTTACCTCTTACTTGTAAGTTCCTCTCGCTCGCACCTACAATCTGCGCTAGCAATCCAAAACAACTCCAGCGAATGCTGTGCGCCTAGTATCACGCACCTTCATCATGTCGCTATTTGGCTGTCGTATCGTAAAAATTTTACTCTCATAATTGTTTCCAAATGAAGTATAACTTCAAACACTATTATTAATACAACTCGCTACGCGTTTTATAAACATGACTACTACTAAAAATGTAATATTTGATTGTGTGATTTTGAATAATGAACCCTCTATGGAAGTATTAATTTGTTTCACTTATTATAATTATTCTTGAAGTACATACAATCATCAAATCAAAAAAAAAGTAAGAAATTCTCATGTTTTAGTACAGGTATAAGGTGCATTGAGGTAATTCCGACTACGGGCATACATACGTCGATTAAGAAGTCTGCCCACTATAGTCTAAAATACCATACCTGTATTATGAACGTACATATCAGGCAAGGAAAACAACATGATACACTCATGTACTTATACATTTTCGTCGACTATTTTTAATGGGAATAGTGTCATACTTTTCAATACAAAAAATATTTTTATGGGTAACACGATCCTAGCACGGTCATGGTATGGTGTGGTACGCTGATATAATGAACAAACTCCTTAATTTATATTATAATTTTAACAAAACGCAAACGAAGTGTAATAAAAATTTTCAAATGCCCTAAATGTATTAAAACAATAAAGCACCCGTTTGTTGCTTGTTGTATATTGCTAATTGTTGCTAAGTAATAAATAATTGTTGCCATTAAAAATTTAACGTTCCGTAAAAATTTAAAAAATGGTTCATGTTCGGAATTACTTCAATTACTCGTTCATTACTTCGGAATTGTTTCATGTAGGATACTTAAATATTAAAGATGCATGTATGGATTGTTTTCTCGTTACGCATCACAGATATTTTCTCTAGAACTCATTTTGACCACTAAACAGGGAATTGTGTAATAATTATGTTATATTTTTGAGAGAGTAGAGATGATGACTTTGAAGAAATAAGGAAAAAAATAGCTTGAGTTGAGGTAACATATCGACGTTCACGCCACGACGTTTCGCGCATAAAAATAAATGCGGCGTTATTGCTAGTAATGACATCATTTCTAAGTATTAAAGTAGGTAATAGACATCTATCTCTACTTAGGTACTTAAAACTTATAAATTTTTATAACATTGAATTTTATTTTCACCTAGCCATTCATAAAGACTTTGAGATTATGCATTTTTAAAAGTCATCAATGTCATCATCCCTATTCGAAACAAAACATGTTTAAATTGTTTAAGGGTGAATTACAGCAAGAACTATAATATTTTCAAGCAGAAATTATTTAAAACTTGTAAATCTGAGCGGGGAACGATATAACATAGCCGATAATAATTAATAGTGACTAATATAAAGTCAAATAGATAATTAACAGACACTGTAGATAATATACGTTCAATACAAAAATATGTTTTGGTATTCACACTATGTAATAGTAAAGAAATACTTTTCCTATATTTTTACACAACACAAACTATTAAACAGATTTACATACATTATAAATTATACTAAAGACAGTGCAATCTAATTACACGATAAGAGTCCCCGTTCTGTTTTCACGTAATTCATGAAGCGCTCATGGTACCTGTACATTACATTACAATATTTAATATTTTGTACATTGTTTGAGTCAGTCACGATAAATAACATTTAATAAACGCTTTACAGCGAATTGGAAGTGTAGAGGTGTGAACATAATTTTTTTAACGCACGCGTATGCTACGAACCAGCTTCCGATACTTCTATGTCGTTATTCCGTATTTTAAACTCGACTCATCTATTTTTTTTTAAAAAAGCTAATGCTTGACTACAAACCTGATGTTAAGTGGAAATGAAGTAGTGGGTCGCAAAGAGCATTAACTTACTTTTTTATTTGATCACATATTTGAATTGAATTACGATTAATATCCCCCAAAACATTAAGGATAGTTTATGATACCTACAGACATAGATATTATAATTATGATACACATATGCATGGGAAATATTTATTATTTAAGACGAAATGTAATATTATACTACATTACAAACAGATTCTGGCTCGGATCCAGGTACAAACTTCACCTTTGATTTGTTTTTTCGTTTAGTTCGTCGATCCATGGATGGTCGGGTCCAAAGTAACTAATAATCCACTACAATCCATCAAACAAATTGATTGAGAATAATGGGTTCATGAATACGCCCGAGTTCACTTTAGAAGTTATTTTTATAGGAAACTACTCTGATATAAAATTATAATAGTACATTAGAAAATCAACCTCAGATACACAGATAGCTTGAGCACATAATTATAGGGAGATCTTTTCAATATACATAGGTAACCCGGTTGGATAACTAGATTTTCACATAAATATTTTTGCAAAATACTTCAATGTGAAGATAATGAAGTAATGAAGAGCTGTGAACTCATGAAGTTTCCTTTCAATAAGATTAAATAAGTAATTTATTATCAAAGGGATTGAATTTTTACAAAGGTATACCTGGATCTATCCAAAATGCAGTCAGGAAAATTCTATATACATAATATATATAATGTAGGTTAGTAAATCCTTAATGTTTTGCAATGTGATATATTGTAGTGGAAATGATAACTTGGTTGATGACATCACTGTTTATAACAGTAGGTACTCTACCTATAAATGTTGTTTCTGCTAACCAAACCTATTAAATATTTTATTTTATTTTAATATTGGTTAACATACTCATTAGTTTTATTTACCAACTATTGCATGAAAAACTTTATAAAAAAAACTAGTTGTCCCGGCAGACGTTGTTCTGCAACATGTTTTATATTGTTACAGTATAGTATCCCTTTCGCTTCCGGTAGATGGAGCTACTAGTACCCAGCTGACTGTAAAAAGAACTGTTTTGGCAGATAAGTTACTGACGCGAAAAATTTATAAAACCATCCTTGAACCATATATTAATAGTATATTATGTTAAAATTTGAGCTCAATCTGGAAGAACTTTTCAGGTTTTTGAAGCATACACAAACAAACTTAACATGTATACATAGATGAAGTTTTTATATGACTCATTTGTTTTTAAATATTAATTACATTTATATGTAGCAGACTGATAGCCAGAAATGTGATTAATAAAGAGATTTTTAAAATTTTATCGTTCTGAAAGAAAATGTCTACTGCATTTCAACAAAGCATAATAATATTTTTACATGAAATATAGTTTTAATTGGTAACACAAATAGTACACTACAATAACGGTGATGTCATCATATTATAGTCAAACCCTTCATTTTCAACATTTATTATTAACAATCTTGTATTGTAATAGGATGCACATGGATACTGCTGACAATGAATACTACTGTATCCTTGCATAATGTTACTTTTTGAGTAGTATTTACAGTCTTGAATGTTTGTACAGGCATTTCTTAAATTATGTGTACATTCTTAATACAGTAGTTGATCTAAATCTAGAACTAGGTACCCATTCAATGAACAATTCCACGCTTAGTCACAAAAATATTCTAGCCATTTATTTCGTCAAAAATAGACATCTATCCTCATTTTAAGCCACATATACCGAGGAAACATACATAATAATTTATAATATAATCAACATTATTTGATAAACAATGATAACAATCAATAGACCTCTATTTTTTCTATACACGTATGAACTCTCAACAGTCTGTTGTAAAAACATATTTGTATATACCTAGTAATGTACAAAAGCACAGTACACTTAATCTATGATAGGTACTTACAGTTTTGAGGATGTCCCATTACATTTTATAATAAATATTTTAAATATTACTCTCATTAACACAATAAGCAAATTCAAATCCATTATATCAAACAAAAAATTCAATGACTTACATTTACTTTTGAAATTATTGCTTTGCTAAGGTTCTTGTATATTCTAATATTGTATGTTTGTTCAGCAGTGCCACAAGACCTCATTGCTATTCATTTCATAACACCAGTTCATACTTTCCAACATTAGGTTACAGCTCCCAATGAAAACATCCAAATATTTACATTATACATGTGTCCCACAAAACAGCAAATCACTGAATAAATTGTGTTCCTGTAGTAATAATGAAAAATTTCTAACAGGGGCTATACAATCAAGTGTACTTGTCAAGTTTGTAGTTTGACTTGACACCATCCAGTGTGCACGAGATAGCTACATGGCCAGATAGTTATACTGTGGCCATACACAATCAAGTATACTGGATGCCGCGTCAAGTCTGTTTGATGCTTAATCAAGTACACTTGATTGAGTATGGCCTCCATAAATATAAAATAAGCTAAGCAATATGATAATGTCATAATTTGTCAAACTTCACTGATCAGAAAAGCACTTTGATATAATGCTCTATTCTACATTGTAATTAGTTAGTGGGTTAAACACTATTCAAATTAAAATTACTTTGAACAAAGAAAAAAGCACACCAACAATTATTTCAATATTTTAAACATAAATACTATCTACATTTCAAATGTATGTCTGATCCATTTAACTACTCTATTATAACAATAAAGGTTTCAAGAAAAACAACAAAACACAAGCAATGCCGTAATAAATTAAATAACATCAGCAGCAAACCACAGATGAACCGCTCATAATCAGAACAACCCATTTGTATTGTAGGTATAGACAAATTATCTAACTCTTGCTACAATCACAGAGATTATTGTGAGCTTATCAATCAAACACTGGATCAAACGGAGTGGCCTTGGGACTGGTGCCTCTGTCCCCACTGACTAGAAGGTCCCTGAGCAGAATTACCTTGTTGCATCCATGACAAAAAGTTTGGAGGAGCCGGTGGTGCTGATGAAGCAGGACCTGCGAAGCCACCTTGCTCCGAGCCACCTGAGGGTATGTTGTTGATTAAGCCCCAACCTGCTGCCTGGTTCAATGCTGCTGCTACTAAGGCCTGGTTGACTGGTAAGCCTCCCATGCCCAAAGGCATACTGCCACCTTGCCCCTGGCCACCTCCACCTGCCACTGCCGTCTGACCATGCTGACCGGACATACCTAAAGCTTGCATGTTCACCATATCCATGTTCCGGCTGCTCCAAGAATTGTTGTTAGATGCATTGTGTGGGTGCCCTTCCTCGTAATTTCTGCTAGGTAAGTTTCGTTGATTGGCCCCACCTTTGTTTTGCTTGGGTGATGCATTGGAAACATTCACGGAAACACCTTTAATGATGTGGTCTTGACCGCATAAACTTTGTGCTACTTCTGGGTCCAAGAACGTGATGAAACTAAATGCTCTGAATGGCTTGGGAATAAAGACATCTGTCACCTCTCCAAATTGAGAGAAATATTCCCTTAGATCATTTGCTGTTAATTCTTCGGTGCAGCGACCCACGAACACTTTGCATGGCATAGATGTCACAGAACCCTCCTTGGAATTAGGTATCCGCACGTCACACCATCGCCCATCAATCATATGTCTCTGTGCCAAAACTCTCATTTGAGAGGTATAAGACGAAAATCGGATGAAAGCAAAACCTTTCGACATTCCCGTTTTAGGATCTCTCTTGAGCTGTGCCATCAATACTTCTCCAAATTTCTCAAAATACTCCCTGACGGTCTGCTCGGTTGCCTTCCACGGTAAGCCGAGAACTATTAAATCAGAGCAGAGGTTATCGTTTCTCTTGTTCTTTGATGAAGACATTTCGGAGCTTTCTCCAGATTTGCGTTTATTCTCTTTCGGAAAGCTGCAGATGTACAACTGATTACCCCATCCTTCTGGTGGCGGATACAACCGACCTTCTCTTAATCTAATGCCGCGAATGCTTTTGGTTTCGGGATGTCGATATTTGAGACCACAGCAACCAGGAAATTGCGCGGAAACTGTTGTTAACATTAAAGTTCCATCTTCTTCGATTGGAAGTTCTATGGGTTCTTCATTTTCGTCTTCGGCCACGGGCAAGTACTCGAAGGACATTATTTCTTAAGCATGAACAATATTAAATAATAATTGGTAATAATAAACACAGATAATACACTTAAGATTAAAATATACTGTACAATTTCTATTTCTTAAAAATATAAAATTGTTTAAACGTCAGCACGGGTTAGGAACCCATTGCAACTTGCCAGTTGAAAACATAGCTAGATTTAACCAACTTGATACATAGATTCCTAAAAATAAGGTATATTTTGTTCTATGCATGTGTATCAAATATATTTGGTCACAGTATAATAATAGACAACACCACTTTCTAAAATTGACATATTACCAATAGTGTTACCAGGTTGTGTGTAAGGCATAGATTTAGAACAAGGTGTAAGGTAGGTATTAATTTACTTAAAATTTAGTTATCTACTTAACTACTTAATACGTGTAAATCAGACTAGGAATGCGGCCAGTGTTGTGACCTAATTGGTAATTAATTAGTGATATGTCGATAAATCGGATTTAGAAATATTACATAATTTAATCGTAAATGTGAATGTTTATTACCACGTACGTGTCCTCGTAACTACTACACTGATTTTGTTAAAAAAAGACGTGTGGCACTCGGAGACTGCCGCGGTAAAGCTATTGCATAGCATTTTTTATCAACCTATGCAATTATAATTATCTATTTATTTTTTATTTATGCAGTATTTTTTTTCTTTGATATTAATTCAAGTTTTTCTTTGATATTGATTCAAGTTAGGGGCCGTCCATTAATCACGTGAGGCTTGAAAGGGGGGGGGAGGGGTTTGACAAAAATCACTAAAATAGCAATAAGGGGGAGGGGGGGTGTAGTAAGATATCACGTGTATTTATTTTTTCGTCAAACACGCGATTTTTAAATAGAAAAGCAGCGTGTAGTGTGACTTTGAGTTGCCGTTGCCAGGCAACGAACGAAGGCCTCACGCGCCGCCACCGACTGCCCGGCTCGGCATGTTTTGGATTAAAACAATGTCGAAAGTAGGTGATCTGTATAAAGACCTTTTTGCAGAGTATAAGAAAGGAAAAATACACGTGATTAGTGATGGGAAAAGCACCGGGTTTAAACCCGGTGCTTTGGTAAAAACCCAATAAACACTCGTAAACACCCATAAACACCCAAAAAATTGGGTTTTTACTTAATTTCTGAAAATACTTATGTAATATTAAAAAAGTATATTTACCAATAGAAAGACACATTATTTGTGAGTGTCATAGGCTATCGGATTTTTGGAAATTCATCTCCTAAGGGGGAAAAATAGAGGATGGAAGTCGCTTTCATACAGACCAACTTCGTCAGTTTTAGAGTTATAAATATGAAAATTTTTATGTAAGTTTATAGTTATGAACAAAAGTTAACTTAGATATTTTTTTTGGAAAATCATTCCATAAAGGGTTAATTTAGGGTTTGCAACTTATTACGCAACTTCGTCATTTTTGAAGTTAAAAACATGAAAATATATATACCTATTAGCACCAGATTAGAAGCAAAATTTAACGTAATAATTTTTTTTTAGAAAAAGGGCGAAAATTTGTTTTGTGTGAAATCCTATTAGGGTATTTCACCCCGCGAACTTTTTTTAGACGAGACTAGCGCCATCTAGTATCGAGTTGTGTTATTATCTTTAGACGAGACTAGCGCCATCTAGTATCGAATGTTGTTAATATATTATTGTGGATTTGAAGTGAGGCCGCCATGTTCGTTCTGTTCGCCTATTTATTGACGCTAAGAACACGGTAAAGATATAAACAGTAGTCGCTCTCCATACAAACGGCCGAAAAGCGCGTTATACCTACCCACATCCGAATACGCGTGCGATACGTGGGCAACAGCGGCCGCTGCGTGGCGATTGCCGACAGGCGAACGAGCGGAGCTTGTACCACGGTCCGGTCGGTACAAATAACAATTTTTTTAGTTTTACGAATATAATATGAATGACGTGATAAAGAATATAATGATGAATCTATGAATCTCGTCTGGAAATAATTGTACCTAATATTGTAATTTGTAATAATTGTAATTTGAATATTTGCGTCTAATTTGTCATTAAAACGTTATTGCTACTTGCTACTGTAACTTTGATTTCAATGTTATAAATTAATTTAGCAATAGGTATAAAGTTTATAGAATCGGACAGTTGTACCTTTTTTATTTACCTTAACCTGCAAGAAGAACTTACCATACTCTAAGAGTCTCTGTCTCTAATACAATACTGAAGGCTTACGAACCTTCACAGTACTAATAAAAACACAACATAGATTTTTATGGAACACTTCCTTTTTATTCACAATGAATTGCATTTCTTAAAATAGAAAATATAACATTTATAAATACAAAACTACAAAGAAACTCAAGTCGTTTTATAAAATTAAAATACTGTCGGCGGACAGCCCTAGCGCGCGGCGACGCGTAGGCAAGTTTTTCGAGAATCGGGCCGAGTCACGTTACTGTTTATATATGTGTACTGTGCTAAGAATGAGGCGTAATAAAAACTGTCAAATGTTCCGTTTACATGTATTAAGTAATGATATTATTTATAAGTAAAAAAGAGGTAGATATGTCACTAGCGCGCCGAAATTTTGTTAAAATTTAATAAAATGGTTAAGTAATTAAGTAGGTTGTGAGGAAGTTGTAAACTTCATTGCGTTGTTGATCATTAGTTTTTAGTAAACCAAAGGGCATGCAAGATTTATTTTAATTTAAAATATAAGAATATTTTAATTTATTTTTATTATTTTAATATTTAATTCTTAAAATATAATTTCTACCAATACTCACAATGCATAATATTGTGCCTTATTTTATTACTATGGTATTCAATTTTTCACTTTAATTTTAATAACGACGCGACGGACGGAACGAAATGAAGGCGGTATATGCATTTGGGGTTAGAGGTTGTTTGTTAGTTTGTATGTATGTATGTTACCATTTTTTATGAAAACTACTGGACCTATTTCATTGTAGTTTTTTGCATTCAAAAGGTATTACTAAAGAGCGGGTTCATAGATATAATTTATAGCTGAAGGCAACCAGAGGGCGCTGCTGTTTTTCAAAATTTTTATTTTTGAGCTCTGCTGTCTGTACCTAGTTACCTACACTATATACATAGTAGAGAACTATTCTCTGTATTTTTTTTCAAAATCCTAGCGTCACTAGTTTCGGAGATATTGCCAATTTTTGGCTTTTATTTTCATTCTTTCTTCGATAATTATAAAACTATCCATTCTAGAACTATAACAAAAATATATTTAAGATCCTTACAACAAGCCCTTTTATTTGATGTACCACACAATACGGTTAGCAATACAGTTTTTGTTAAATTTTGATTTCGTTAAAATTTTTTTTTTTCAGAATTCTGTTGTTTACTATGTACCTTCGTCTTTGGATCACAAAAAAGCATTCGAGTGACAAATTTCAACTCATTTGGTCCAGTAGTTTCAGAGTAAATTGGCTGTAAAGGGCGGACAGACACACGAATGATCGTATAAGGGTTCTGTTTTTCGATTTTTTGTACGGAACCCTAAAAACGGGAATGGTTAGCTGGAACTGTGGCCCACTGTACCAGTTTGCATTTTTTTATTATTCTAATTTTTTTTTAAAAGCATAAAAACCCAAAAATTTGGGTGTTTATCGGGTTTAAACCCAAAAGACCCAAAACACCTGGGTTTTTACCCACCGGGTTTAAACCCGGGTGGGTGGATTGCCCATCTATACACGTGATGTTTTGGGTTAGTCTTAAATCTCACTACATATCACCAAGGGGGAGGGGGGGGGGGGGTTAAAAAATGCTAAAAAAAGATCACGTGATTAATGGACGGCCCCTTACACTTGAGCGTGGTGACTGATAAGAAAAGATATTTTTTCATTTATTGAAGAAATGAGAAGTTAATATCGTTTAAAATATTTTTATTATCTTACAATACATGTAAGTTATATACCCAATTTATATTCTTGCTGTTTCCTTGCTACTGCTGGGTTGCCTGGAAGAAATCGCTACAAAGCGATAAGGTCGCCCATTGTTTTGTATTCTTTTTTCTTGTGCTCTTATGTATATTATTGTATGGTGTACAAACATTATAGTGTTAAATAAATAAATAAATAAATAATTAAGTTATTCAGGAATTTTATTTCATACACGTTATCATTAAAAATTCAATATCAGTTAATTCAGTACCAGGTAGTATCTTTCAATATTGAGTTAAATAAAAATTAATTAATATTTTGAAATAATTTAATTTACGAATCTCTATAGCCAAACTATATGTGTAAAGCGCCATCTGTGATTAATTTTGTATCTACATAGTGTATTCTAATATTACCTACTTTGCTACGTATCGTAATAGTTCTCGTAATAGAACATAGATGGTGTTTTTACAAGTATTAATATTAATACGTTTTACAAGTATGTATTACGTTTACGTTTTTACAAGTATTAGTATTAATATTAATACTAGTAAAAACACCATCTATGTTCTATTACGAGAACTATTACGATACGTGCGTTAGGTTATTTTCGTTAGGGAATATTTGGGATTCGGTCGCGATAGAAGCTATCTAGCAGTTTTCTGGCCTGCTTCTTAAATTTTGTTACATTTATTTTAAAATAGCCACAAAAAAACGTAAATTCTGTCTCATGTGCGGTCACGCCATGGCTGTATCTATAGGTACTACATCTATGGGTGAGGTGGGGCCTCACATCAGACCGCAACTGGATTTAACTTGCGCGCTTTTAGTCAAATCACTAAAAACACGCTAGATTTCAGTACCTATTACAGGTTGTCCCTTAGTTAGTGGATCAACTATACGGGACAGTTAGCTTATGGGTTGAACTACCAAATGTCAAAAAAATACCTTTGTAAAATTAAAAAATTCGGCTCCTTTACCCTACTTTTTCTGTTTTCACAAATGAGTAGCTTAAAAAATACCCTACTGATGTGGTCAAATGAGCGATAAAATGTCAAATGAGTGGTAAAATAGCGTAATTTGAATTTTTGTATGAAACCGCCCCGAGTCATTTCACGCGACTCACAGCTCCAGAAATACGCTCGTTTGGCCTCACTCTAAGTTTCAGTTTCGGCCGAAACTGAAACTGGGACTAAGGCTGAAAGTTCGGTTTCAGTTTCGGTTTCGGTTTCGGTTGAAAAACCAGTTTCGGTCGGACTCTAGTTAAAATAAGGTAAAGTGTTCTAAAACACTAAAAATCTTTACGGTACATCGAAGCTTATTCAGCTTCGATAATTATAGTAGATCTACCGTAATTATGGGGTACCTGGCAACACTGTTCCCATAAGATTTCACACTTGAATGTTCTGTGATATAATTTATCTGTGTTGATGAAACTGTTATAAATTATCTATAATCTAGTACTAAAGTGTCTAAAGTAGGTAAACTATCTGTGGACAAAATATAAAGACATTAAACGTAAATTGATGCATTGTTTTTAATTAATTTAAATTTTTGATTGCATGTCTTAGAGGCAAATTACAGTCTTTACCCGTTATTTTAATAAAAGTTGTAATCGGCTTTATCTTATTTTGTTATTAAATAGTTAAATTTTTAACATAACCTGTATGTCAGTAGTCATGCAAAATTCGTAATTTTATTCAGAGCATCAGTTAATTTTATTGTGTACTACTCGTTTTACAATTTCTTGTTTTTAGAAAATGATATTATTTTAAAGTAGGTTTAGTGGTTCTTTTAATGGTACTATGGATGATGATTGTAAAGATTACAGGAAAAATAAACCACAACAAAAGTTGTACAAGCCTGGTAGTGGTCCTCTCAGACGATCAAGATATGGCTCTGATGCTAAAATGGATCAATATGATTTAGAAAACGGTCATAGAGTACGAGATCACAGTTTTTACGGTTCTCAACATTCACTGAATGGTGAGCTATTAAGTGACAGTTTTCGTGAGCAGCTTGCAACAAATAGTCGATATAAAAAACCAGAGCAGCAACTGTACGTGGCTCGATCTGCAGAGTCTGGTTCAGACATTGACAGGCAACCTAAGTTGCCAGGAAGAAGTGATAATAATCAGTATAACACTAGAAGGATGCCCAATAAACAGGAGAGACATGGTTTAAGCGGTACAGGGTCATATTCCAGGAGTGCTTCTGGAAGAGATTATCATTATAAAGATGGAACTAATAATGATATCAATTATAATAGAAATTATAGGCAAGTTTCTGAAACCAGATCAATATCACCAGCTCATTCTCTAGTAGAAAATAGATCTGTAGACCGCAATCGAGATAGTAGAAGTATGGAGACTTGGGCAGGTCAGCAAAAGTCTGGTTCCGGAGGAAAACCACCTTCAGGACGACGAAATTCAGCAGGCTATCCTACGGATTCTAGACCAAAACATATGATTAATTTAGAAAATATACCCCCAAGATTTAGAAAAAAATTTTTAGAACAGTCAGGTCACCATAGTTTTGAAAGTGTTGACCAATTATATCGAGATAGATATAATGTTAATAATATGAGTCAATCTGCCTACAATCCAAGTCAGTTTAATAGTTTGAACACGGGTTGGTCTCAAACATTGCCATCTAGGGGAAGAGGTCGGTTAAGGGATAATGAACATTTTGATAGGGAAAAGTTCTTAAATTCATATATGAGGAGCAATGATGTCCAAAACTCAAGAAGATCCACACCTAGTAGTTCATATTTAAATTTATATGATTCTAGTATTTCTGAAGATAAAAATGTGGATGAAAAATGTATTCCAGACCAAAGCGTACATGAGAAACTAGGAGAAAGTGAAATGAATGGTAAGCCTATGTATCTAATAGTTTTTTTTTTATGGAAATAGCCAGCAAACGAGCTGACGATTCACCTGATGGTAAGTGGCTATCGCCGCCCATGAACATCAGCAACACCAAAGGCATCACTGACGCGTTGCCGGCCAAGAAAGAAAGAAGAAAAAGAAAGAAAGAACTGGCTCTCAAGCCCCCAGCCGGAACACGACGAGTCATTTGGTGGCTGACTCATGCTCAAGGATGGTAGCTATCCAGGCGAATCCCTGGAGAAATAATAATAGTAATAATGGTTTTAACAATTAAAATCCCTACCACCCTACCACCCTACCCGGCCTACCACCAGCGGGCCGGATTTAGTCGCCTCTTACGACACCCTTCCGGCGTGGGATTGAGGTTAGTATTCTAAGCCGCCCCATTAGTATTCTAATATATTAATATTATAATAAGATTTATTTATATGTACATATAGTAAAATTTTCCTACCAATTGCAAATATGAAAACAAAATTATTTTTGTACTCTAGTACCTAAAAATGGAATTAGCAAGGAGGAATCATATGACAACAAGGAAGTTGACATTAGTGAGGACCCTCAGAATGACAGTGAATCCATTTCACATATTTCTACTAACCTTTCTGACATGACAAATTTGGTAAGTCCTAAATGGTATTTATTGGTTTTATTATTGCTATTTGTTTAAATTCAGCAAGGCAACATTAAAAAATACATTTTCTTAGGATTGGACTGAGGAAGTAGAAAAAAATATAAAACTCGATGATATGTGTGATGCGTCGACTAGTTTTTCACAAAATATCCAACCCAGTATATCACAAGAGGTGAAGCCAGTTGAATCTCGTGAATCCAAAAGAAGTGGTAAATCACGTCGTAGAGATAAGAGGTGAGTATTTGAAACAAAACATATTTTTATTACTTTATACATTTTCTCCCAACATTTTGAATGAGTGTTTATTTAATAACTTCTCTATTTCTATTATTTTTGTGACATGAGAAAATAAAATGTTTCCTTTAATTAATTTGAGTTTCACTTTTGTGATCAGGAGCTCCAGTAGAGGTCATAGAAACTCAGAGAAAAAACCAGAAAGACATAGACGGGACAGTAATGTAAGTGTACATTATGAGTCTGAAAGAAGTAGGAAGGACAGCAATGTAAGCATTCAACAAGAACCCATATTGTCAGGCTTAAAGCAACGGGAAAGAGAGAGGCGTGATAGCCATAAGAGCAATAGATCTTCAACTATTGGGAACAGCCGAGATGATCTTGATCGTTGGCGCTCATTGAGATCATATAGTCGAGAACAGAGTACAGAAAGGTATTTTTATTCTCTTGTAATATAACTAACTTCTAACTATTTGATAACAATATTAGTAACTCATCAAATTGGTTGTTGACAGCATAATTTGAATTATACGGTTTAGTTTAACTATGACCGAGTCTTAATTATTATTTCATTACCAGCCTTGTGTAATGGTAAAATTATATTGATTTGATTTTTCAGAAAAATTGTATCACAGTGTAACAGCCGGGACACATCTACTAACCGCGCGCATAGTCCCAAAGACAGTGACGGTTTTAGAATACCAGCCTCAAAGTCATCGAATTGGTCAACTGCGTCACAGGTTTTTAATCTTTTTTATGTTCTTGGTACTGTTGTATATGAGTGAAACCATTTTATTGTTAATGTGAACGTTAATTTTAGAAGAAAAGCAATGGATCTTGGGCAAGTGGTCGACAACCAAGCGTGGAACGTAGGCGTCAGTCGCCAACGCCTAGCAACGTTAGTGTGAGTGCTGAGGGTGGTGGCGAGGCCTCGTCTGGTGGCGGGCGTCGCTCGCGCAAGAAGTCGGGTCGTCGCAGGGGGCGCAATGCGGAAAACGTGCAACCCATCACACATGTACATC
Source organism: Thymelicus lineola (assembly GCA_963932265.1). Lineage (NCBI taxonomy): Eukaryota > Metazoa > Arthropoda > Insecta > Lepidoptera > Hesperiidae > Thymelicus > Thymelicus lineola. Next base: position 9,092,224 of record OZ010686.1, read on the forward strand.
AACCTTCAACTTCCACTACAACCAATTGGCGCGAGGAAATCCTCGAGTCTAAAAAGCAGCAAAGTGCTCAGGACAGGTATTCTATGAAATTCCGTGCATCCGAACTTTTTAGTATGATAAGAAATATAACACGCGTGTTTTGTAAGTTTATTGTTTCGATGATAGTGAATACTCATGGCTAGATTTCGGATTATTTGCGTGCAAATGCATATAATGCAATTTTTTAGCGTTATTGCATATTTTAATACTTTTTCACTGATGGTGCTTATTCAGTGTTAAATAGAAGAACCCGGGTCTTTAAGATATAAAGAAAATTAACGCATTTATCAACGGCACCGGAGGGACTCTGCCTGAAAAGGTTTCTGTAGAAATGACGCCAAATTTCAAGTTTTGCCCAGTTGATGTAGAGAGGTATTTTTCAGGCTACAAATTAATAGTGACAAAACGTCATTTTGCTGTAGAAAATTTAGAAAAATATGTAATCATAATATTGTTACGAGAATTTCAACTGATTAATATATTAAATTAAGATATTATAATATATAATACGAGTAACCGCCCTCGCTTTGCTTCGGTTTTCTTTATTTTTTAAACCTTGGGTTACATTATTGGAGTTTTATTAAGGATACCTAATTTTTTTGAAAATATAATATAGCCTATGTTACTCGGAGATAGTGTAGCTTTCCAACAGTGTAAGAATTTTTCAAATTGGTTCAGTAGTTTCGGAGCCTATTCAATGCAAACAGTCAAATCTTTCCTCTTTATAATATTAGTATAGATAAAACAAAAAATAAATGCAGCCTCTTTTGTGTTTTTATTGATAGTGCATATAATCCGATGTCTACTCATGGCTTTACTGGTTTCATTTAAACAACGTTTAATTAAAGAATCATTTTAAGATACCAGTCTCTCTTCCTTATAGGGACTAGATTGCCGTTTGAAGTTGCTCAACGATGTACTTTTGAGGGTTGCAGTAGAAACTGTAGAAAGCAGTCTGGATTATATGTTTTCCTAAGTTGCAAATTTTTATACCAGTTAATACAATGCAAATTTTCAGACATCCTGAAAATCATCGCAACAGGCTGAATAGTGTCCTAGCAGAAAAGTCGGTATCTGAATCATCCACTTCCCAACCAGGATTATTGATACTACCCCAAAGCTCTGTTACGGATATGCAGAAAGATCAAGGGTAGGTTTTTCAACGTTCAGTGCTATATTTTGTCTACCATAATGTTGCTTAGTTAGTATAACATGATATTGTTTTCATTTTCAGACGTGCCGGTTCCAATGAACCTCATAAAACTTTGTATGATCATCACAATCCATCCAAACCAATAAGAGTACAAACAAGTTCAAATAAGGTGGATATGAGAATGGAAAGAGGTAAGCTTTATGTAGATATTTATTTATACATTCCTCATACTCTGTTAGTTCTTCACACACATTATACCAACTCGAAGTTGGCTCATTCCTAATTTCTCTTTTAACGAGTATACTTATAGTCTAGTATGGCTAGTTTTTAACTACGCTTACTTTTGCATATAGGACAGCTATCATGTTGATGCAATGTACGATATCAACTGCACCTAAAGTACTCGTTTATGCCCTTGCTAAATCTGAGAAACCGTCACCCGAGTTATCGCTTGTGGTGTAATTATATTGACATGGCTACGTCCCTTTTCGCTTTTAACTGTTAGCCACATTTGGGTCATGTTATTCTTAACGCATTAACGTGTTAGGTTAAGTTAGTTTACCTGTCCCCCCCGGGGTTGCCCGCCTTGTCTTGGCGGGAGGGGGGGGGGCTTAGTAACCGTAAAAAAAGGTTAGTTTACCTGTGTAGGTCAGCGACACGATAACGTGACGTGTGCAGGGTTGCGCGAGTCGGCGCGGGGCGGTGGCGCGGGCTACGAGACGGGCGCGGGCGAGGGCGCGCGCGGCTCCCGCCACACGGCGCTGCTGCAGGAGGTGGACCGCGCTGACGCCATCCTCAAGATGCACACCATGCGCAGCCCGCGAGCCATCGCACAGCACTGGCCTGATGTCTATGAGACCAGGTAACTTTACAGTATACGAAACATTCGCTGCCAGTCTCACTAGCAGCTAGCGATGGCTTGATATTGGCCTTGTATAAACACTTTTTCAAGTCAAACCAGCGCCGGCTGACAGTGCTGGCGAGAATAGAGCGCCCATCTTATTTTTCAAGCCAGTGACCTCCGCCCGTATATCCCTCAACCCCCGCGCCAACGTTGCGGATACGTGTAGACCCATCGCGCCAGTCGTTGGCGGATGGAATTAATTATATTTAACGTCAAAGGTGTGCACACTACAAGAAAAATCCAGGCTGACTCAATTCAATGAGCCAAGCCAATGCAACACGGTGGCTTCTCCGTAGGACTGGCGCCAGCGCATTGGCTTCCTATAAACCATACTTAAGGATGAATTGTTTTTGGACTGGGATTATGATGATTTCATCATAACTAATCGCTAATCGCTCTTGAAACTTTTTTGTTTATGTAATTAGCCGACAAACAGCACAGAGTTTCCTGATGGTAAGTGGGCACCATCGTCCGTCCGTTACACCACACCGATGGCACCTCCTATACTTTGCAGGTCAATTAGTGAAGAAAGAAAGGAATAAAGTTACTACTTCTCAAACGTAGTTTACTAGTATACTAATAATTAACCGAGTGTGTGATAATGATAGCCGGTGTAAAAGACATGGTGATTGCGTAAAAGGTAAAAAAAGCCTCATGTCAGTTGCCTATCAACTTATCGAGAGGTTATAGATTGATAGGTTATTGAAAGAACTATTATTATCTATTATATTATTATCTACTATTGTTAGAGATAACGAAGATGAGACATGGGATCAGTTATAGGAGGTGCTCTTTACCGAGGATAAGGTTATGCCCTAGGCCAGCTTAATTAGGAGAACATGCCTGTGCATGAAACTGCAGTCGATTACTAAAGTGAAATTCCTAATCTCTCTTATATGGTGATAAAAGTTTAGATTTAATTATATGTATTTTCTTTTCTTTTCCAGAAAAGTGCTACAGAACGCTCTTCATAGACTTCTAATGTCCGATCTCAAGTACTGTCAAGCAGAGAACGTCGAACAAAAGTTTTGGAAAATTCTGTACTACGTTTTCATTGAAAATTTACGAAAGAGTGTAACGACAGCATCTCCTGAAGAGAAGCCTGAAATCGTTAAACTGATAAACATTATAATCGAGGAGGGAAATATTTTCTTTGAGAATCTCGTTCAGATGTTAGAAAAAACGTACAAATTTAATACCGACGACTATCTTAATGATAATCACGCCACGCCTCCCAAGGGGCTAGGATATGTGGGGTTGGCGCTCATCTCAGTCCAAAAGTTATATGTGTTCCTAGGTGACTTAGCTAGATATAAAGAGCAAGTGAACGAGACAAATAATTTTGCGAAAAGCAAGTCTTGGTACACAAAGGCTCAGCAAATAAATCCTAAGAATGGGCGCCCATATAACCAACTTGCTATATTGGCGATATACGCAGTAAGCAAACGATATTCGCATTTTATTTAATTTATTATTATAAACTGTACATTTAAGTGCGATTATGTATTTACTTTATTTCAGAGAAGAAAGTTGGACGCAGTTTATTATTATATGAGAAGTTTGATGTCTTCTAATCCGTTTCAATCAGCTCGTGAAAGTTTAATATCATTGTTTGACGAGAACAGAAAAAAGGTAGGCAACTTATGTTATACTAAACGCTTTCACATTTTTGCTTATTTAAGAGTTTTAAAATTTCATATTACATTTACTGAAGAAATTATCAAAAATTAAATCATGTTATCACTTAATAACTGATAGTCCTAGTGAATTGACAGTTATAGTATATCTATATCTTGACGTATCTTTGCTACGCTTTCAAAAGGCAAGACGTCTTCGTGCACCCTGCGTACATTCGCGTGTAAGTTGCATCATTAAAACACTGCAAAATTCATGAAATAAATAGACAAAATCAACAAACTTCTTTTTTCCTATCATCACAACGTTTTAAAGTAATTTCGCTGTATTATAGTTTTCAAAGTATTTAGTCATTTTTTTAGGTATTACTATTGGAGAAATAGCACGTAGTTCAGTTGTTGGTGATATATCGTAGTCATTAGGTTAAATCTTTAGCTTGTACCGTGCATGCACAATGCATGCATGAATCTTAAACTTTGAGCGCAAACATCGTCGTCGGGCTACAAGTTTTGTTGCCGGGTGTGCATGCTGACTATCACTATCGAATCGGGACACATTATTTTTTTCCATTGATTTGTTATGAACTATCCGCTATCCGTATTGGTCCTTTTGTCGCCTTTTAATTTGAAATCGCAGCATGCGAGTTGATCTATTGCTGCTCACTTTATTATATTTAGGATTACCGTCGTATTTAATTGCTGGTAGGTATATAATTATTAAGTCGACGCAATTTTGAGGTTAACTATATGGCAGTTATAACAAAAAGTTCTTGTGACTAACATGGCAATAAATGACCGTGACATGGTATATTCGTATATTCTTATACGTTTTTGCTTGCCATGATGTTCTAGAGGTATTAGTGGCCAGAGTGGCTCCACCACGCTTGCCGCTCCAGTATTCGTTCGTTTTTTCTTTTTCGTTTACGCTTTTTCGTTCTCACGTAACTAGTAACCAAAGCCAGACTAGTAATACTTTCAGCGGTAAAGGGGTCACTAGTTTAAAAATAGATTGAATACACTTGCAATTAAATACTCCTGGCTTGACACTGGCTTACTAGTTCTACCTATATCCTCACTAGCTTAATTGGTTAAAAAGAAGCTAGCTCTAATTAAAAAAGCTAGAATATCTAGCTTCTTTAGACGTGACTGCACCTTTCGATTTGGGATGTCTAATTTAGGAAACTTTCGATCAATTCTTTTGTAATTAAGTATAAATACAAGTTTACGATTATAACAAGAGGATGATTGAATGTTTCCAAAAATCTGTTTACGATTGGGAGGTGTAGAATGCGTCTCAGATTCGTATCAGCCTGGCTTGTAACAGTCACAACGGTTGCAACCGATGACATTATGGTTTACGTTACCAGTACGAGACAGCTGAGCGTAAACGTCGTGCGGCGTTGGAAGCGGCGCGGGTGGCGGAGGTCGGGGAGGAGAGCGGGGGCGCGGGGGCGGCGGCGGGGGGCGCGGGGGACGCGGGGGACGGCACGCGCCGCGAGGTGTGGGTGCGGCCCGGCGGACAGCGCACCGCCACGCCCAGACAACTCACTGAAGACACCTTCGACAAGCTGAGCACTGTTGAGGTAAGATTGAAGCTTGAAGTTTAAGGAAATTCGGTTGAAGCAAAGGAAGGCCCTTCCATCCATCAGTGTCTTAAGTTTTCTAAAATTTCACGATCATCTGCTAGGCAGTGTAGTCGAGTTTTGCCATGACGGAACAATGGATTGGAATAATTTATCAGTCTCGATAGTTTCATGCAAAGCTTTTCTAGTGTTGTTTCCAATTCTGGATTACCTATATGTAAATCGGTAACCTTCTACCCTGATTTAACCAGTAATCACACAAGAACCATTAGTGGATAACACCATCAAGCTTTCGTAAAACATTGTCAGAAAATACTTTAATGCTATTTTAAATTTTGGGTTTTGGCCAGGATTCTCCAAAGTAATATTCTACATAGTTCAATTTTCGTAACTAATGATTATTAGAATTGTGTAGTTTTTCCAGATTTCACTGTTCCCTTAAATATTCTTGAATATTTTCATTCAACGGTGTTATTTGCTTGCAGTTGAACAAAACTTTCATCACCAGCTACCTTCATGTACATGGCAAACTTATCACCAAGATTGGGTAAGTTGATATAGTCATAAGATAAATATACCTAATTTAATTAACCGGTACTTTTACACATTCACTTCTTGCTACATGCAAGATATACATTTTCAATTTTTTACATGTTAAGACTGAAATTATATCACTTAAAAACGAAACTACGAGTGGGTTGACTTTTTAAGGGAATCAAATATTGTTTTCTTTTAATAATTCCTCTAAATTATTTTGGCATCACCTCATGAGTAGCTGAGTACGAGTCTCCCAACTCGAGGAGGCCTAGAGCGTACTCCACCAAGCTGCTCCAGTGCGGATTGATGGAGGGGTTAGTGGTCAATAAGGTATATTTTGTAGGATGGAGTCGTTCCACGAGTGTGCGGCGCTGATGCTGCGTCAGTTCCGCGCACTGCTGCACCGGCAGCCGCTGCCCACGCCGGCCGCGCGCCTGCTGCAGCTCACCGCGCTCAACATGTTCGCCGTCGAGACCACCGCCACCTCGCTCAGAGGTAACTTTACCTTGACTAACTTTTACTTTACCTTAACTGTGATAACAATTATTTCAATATATAGGTAATAATATATGGATAGGCCCACTGAAATATTTTACACAATGATATTATATACAAGATATGCCAAGATGGCGCTGAAATTTTGTCAGTCGAATTTAGACAAGTGTAGCGATTTTAATTAAGAAAGTTGATAGCTGCCTCTGAGTGAGGCCGTCTAGCTGTCTTTTTCACTATTATGGTTTTAGTAGTGCCATCCCTTTTACATAATTTACCAATGTAATAGTGATTGATGTAGTGAAACAAAAGATAAACGTGTGTGTGTTGTAGCTCGGTCGGAACAGATTTTTTGGTTGATTTGTAAGGGCATAACGTATCTATAGTTTAATATCATTGATTTTACACTAATGTTTTTCATATGAGCAAAAGGTAGCTAAGTCAACTCAAAATCATTTATTCACATAGGATTCACTGTTACACTTCCATATAGCCCATATGACCGATTGATCTGTATTTTGGTATACCCGTGTATTTCGGCGCTGATAACGAATTTCATATGCAAAATGGTCGCATATTTTATCTTCAAGGTCAAATCTATAAGAAACATTTTTTCTTTTGAAGTAATCAAGGTCATTTCTGAGAAAAATACTATAATGTACATTTTGCCAAACTCCTCTGGGATGGGATTTGCCACAGAGTAAACACATAACGATAGAGTGCTTGTGATTGAAGCTGATCTCACGTAGTTCGTTAGAGTTCTAACTGCTGATGTTGCTTTTTGCTTGCATGATGATATTTATTTTGTGAATGTCCGGATGGGCCTATCCTTTCTTTTGAAGTTTTATAGCCAGTACTTTTGCATGTCTTTTCTTTCTTGCTCGGTAACACGTCAGTGATGCCTATGGTGTTACTGGTCTCCCTGCTGGTGCTCGCTTGTTGGCCATTTACAGTACGGCCGACGTATCTTGGCGCGTCTGAACTTCGCGCAGAAGGCTGCGCAGTAACATAATTCGTCAATGCGCGATACGCGGCGTATTATGTCTCAGTCACACGTTAGCATGTTCGTGTCGCTATCTCTGTCTTACATGCGCTAAAGTTCGCAAAGCCTATGTTCAGACGCGCCAAGATACGTCGGCCGTACTGTACATAAAAAAATCCTAATATCGTGACTGTTATGCGTTCAGTACCCGCGTACTTGATCGAGATATACGAAGGCAGGAATATAAAGAACCAGTTCGAATTACTTCGTGCTTCTTCACGTACACGATTGTATTAAGGTCGTAGCTGACTAATGGTCATAGCACACATATCAACTCGTAAACGGAACGTAAACGTATCAACTCTTGCATGTCAGTATTCTTTGTATGAAACTCCCTACTGTAAAGCACACTTATCGGATCCGTAACGTAATCGCCTCGCCTCGAGACAAGCTTACGGTGCGTGGACGACTTGCCGTAGCCGCGCTTACGTCTCACCGTACGCTATCCGTCGACTTTCCGTTTCCTCGTGCACGCCCCGCGCTGCGGCTACCGTTGCGTCGACGAACTGCTGTCATTCATTCCGTCAACCAGCGGCCGGCGAGCCGTAAGCGCGGCGTCGCCTAGCCGTAAGCGCGGCGTCGCCTAGCCGTAGCCGAGCTTACGTTAGGTTGACGGCGAGGCGATCCGGTGCCGATCCCTTTCCGAGTTGATATGTGCGCTACGACCATTATACGACACCGCTCCCACCCAACCAAAGTATGAGAATTCAAATATAAACTTAAAATCGTGCTCTGTAGGTACAACTATTGAGTGGCAAGGTTGCGGTTAGCTTGCTTCCCGCGCGCGGCCTGCTAATTTTTGTTGTTACTGTAAAGTGCACCTACAGAGCACGATTTTAAGTTTATATTTGAATTCTCATACTTTGGTTGGATGGGAGTGGTGTCGTATAAGTCAGCTACGACCTTTATACTTCGGTGAGGATTTTTGACTACCAGTACTATTTTCAGTGTTGCTTGTTCGAAGCTACGTTTTACCGCAGTTTTAAATCACCTTGAAGTATGGATAGCTGATTCAAGTCACTTTGTTTACTAAATATTGTAATAGGCTTGTTTCCACTAAGAATAAATCGAATGGCTTAGAGTTTCTAATGATTAACCATGATAATTAGTAAACAAAAATGCAGCTTTTCTATTAAAATAATAAAAGATTAATAATATTTTTGGAAAATAAAATCGACAAATTGAGGCGTTTAATCACGTGACATTAAACATCAATCAGTGAAGCGCATGGAAGCGTGACGTCACACCTCGCGAAACACTACGTTGTAGCTGTCATTTTCGTATAAAATGAACAGGATATTTGGAGTTTTCAGCAATTCTCGTTAAATTAATACAGTTCGTTTTTAGTTTAATCTTGAAAGACAGATATAATATGCTATGGAATCAGGATTTAACAAAGCAAACAGCAGTAATTTGCCCAAAATTGACGCCGTTATGCTTGGCAAATTTTTTGCAATAAACACCGACTTTTGTTCATCGGAATTCCGCAATGTTAAAACTTCTGTGTAAGTATAATGTGAAGAACAGACAAAGTCTCATTTAATTAGCAGTTACCAGTCAGAGAGTCGCATTTACCTACTATGGAATGTAAATACATAACTAATTTTGAGGTTAGCGAATACAAAGTTCATAAATCATATCGTTTGGCAACTAAAAAAATAAGAAGAGTATGAATTATTACATTTTATAAAACGAAAATAATATTTTAACTCAAATAAATCATAAAACCCTACTCAAGTCATAACATTTTATAGGTTATGTGTGGTATATTATGGTAGATTTTGCAAAATTCATTTCTTTTACTATACATTTATAAATAGATACATCAAGTTGTGTTTATTACTTACATCAAAATGATCTTCACAGAAATAAATTGTGGAATCAGTTGATAAAGTAAGAGCATCTTGCCTCCTTGCCATATTTAACCACTTTCTACGTATTTGTTTATTGTTTGGAACGTATATGAATAATTTGTTTGGCGTTTTTATCGTTGTACTTTTACATTGGGGCACTATACAGTATTTATAATACGAGGAATTCATTATTTATTAAAAAACACAATTGACTGTCATACACAAACACGGCTGTTTCGCGAGGTGTGACGTCATTCAAAACGCCATGACAGTCTTGGCCTTTTTCGCGGTCAATTTCAAGTTCATTTCTAAAAACTCAAAATACTAATGTAAAAGACTTATTTTTCTTAGAATAATATATTTTTGGGGTGAAATAGATGCTAAGCTATAGTTTTAAACTAATTTCCAAATTTTGTCAACTAGCCTATTACTTGAGTAATGAGCGTGTCATTTCCTACATACATAAAACGTAGTGATTAAGTACTCTGTGACATACATACTATGACAAAACTCAGGCCCCGTGCTCCTGAGCCCATCAGTTCATAATTAGAATTTTCGGGTTTTAAAATTTTATTACTGAGTTATTGGGTGTTTGATTTTAAATTTGGCTGTGAATAAAATTTAGAGTAGAAAGCGGTAACTTGGATCTGGAACTAACTCCGGGCACGCTAGGACGAACGGCTTGCGGGGTCTATCTATTTAGACTAAGACTAGATCTGTAGATACGCATTGCTCTGAAACCAGCCTTAATTAAGGAAACTAGTTATGCCCTTAATAACATCTGAGTGTTCTGCTCAGTTATTTTAATCAATTAACCTTATATATTAAATATAATATTTTTAAAGTCTTTATTATTAGAAAGAATAATTGTGTTCAATATTTAATACGTAGCTAATGTACTTGCAATCAAGCTTTTGGACAAACAAACAGAAAATGGGATAGTGGTCAAAAAAGCCACATAATTATTTCTTTTAAGTATTTTTCATGTGGATTAATCCGTAATAGTTTTTTTTTATATTATAAATATGAGGTACCTATTATTTTATATAGTCGTTGTTGAGTCGATTTATGGTTTACTAATATATTTTGTTTGTATTCCATGAGTATCCATCCATCTTCCGGGAAGTGTCTGTTAGTTGACCCATAATATACGTATAAGTATATCATCATGATAAAGTGAATCAAGATTCGTCCGGTTTTGAGCGTATGTTGCGTGTACAGACATCGTCTCCTTCGTTGTATAATTAGCATAGATAACTGCAATTATCTATCTGGCTTCAACCCATTAATATCCTACTACTGGTCACGGGTCCAACTACCGACTGCGCCCGCCGTTGCTTAACATTGTCGATCACTTAGGATCGATGCAAGCCGCCGGGCTATGAGCGCTTCTATTATATTTATCTACTGACATAAACTATTAGTCAACGTAAAATGAAACTATAATTCTCATCTATTTGTTTATTTATTGCAGCAATATACTCTGTTGCATTCATACATTGAAAATTTTCCATGTCACTAATTTTATTTCAAGATCTGATCGTCTTTTTTGGAATAACCTATAGCTTAGTAGTAGTGATTCCGTCTGCCCATTGATCCCATTAATGGAATCGAACAGATGGTCGGGTCTTGGTTTGTGTTTTCGGCAGCAAAATCATTAATTTCGAAACTTTCATACAAAAGTTTATTTTTAATTATTATGTGCTTTTTATATAGATTATGTATTTATTTTTGATTTCACGGTAGTTACTTCACGAGTGTAGGTATTCAAATTCAATGTACAATCGCAATTTTGGGCAGCGAAATATCTCATACATTTCTGGAATTATTGTTTCATAGAATAATGCGATTTTTGTTGCCGTGGTCAATATAGCTTTCCATAAAAATCGCATGCATTAAAGCGTGTGCAACATCAAATCGAAATGTATGAGAATTGAGAGGCATGTAGTCATCGATATACAATAGTCATGTATTCGGGGGAGCCCGACTAGATTCAGACCTATAATTATGAACAACGAGCAACAGACGATGCTTAGGGCGTTTTAGTCCTTGAACTTAAGAATTAAAAATGCATCAGGAAATTGAGTAGAAGTTGAGAATAGATTCACTCGTTCTAAATTAATAATTCCAAATTATGAATAAACTTTAGAAGTTAGTGTGTAGAAAAAGATATCGAAGGATAAAATTAATATGCTTTAAAATATTTTAAAGATTACGATTTAGTTTTTACTATTTGAAAATGAGATAATTGTGTTATTAATAGTCCTCATTATATACACACCGGCACAATTAGCGGAACAGAAAAAAGGTGAGACTATGAGATAATAACGCATATATTTGACGAAAATGTAATTAGACACAAAATAACAAATTGATTAACATCTTTTAACAAGGACTTTGAAAAGTCTTCGTTATTTTTTATTGAAAAATAAAGAAATTTGAAATAAGTGAAATTTTTAGATGATTATGAACCATCACAAAAAATAAAAAAAGTAAGCATTAAATGATTTAACAATAAAATTAAAGCAAAATTAATAACGAGTGTTTCCCCCTCTTGCTCTGATTACGGTTTCCATTCGTCTGGGCATGCTACAGATTATGTTATCGATGATTTCTTGAGGCAACCGCTCCCACTCCTCAAGTAATGCGTTTCCAAGTTCATTCAGATTGTTGGGGGGGTGGCATTTTGGATTTAACCCTTCTTTTTAGCAAGTCCCTGACATGCTCTATCGGATTCATATCGGGGGGAATTTGCTGGCCACTGCATCACCGGTATACCTACGTGGCTCAGATATGCCTGTACCGGTTGTGCACTATGAGCACGAGCATTATCTTGCATTAGAATAAAGTCGTCACCAATAAATGGGGCAAATGGTACAACATGTTCTTCTAAAATGTCTCTGATGTATCGATCTGCTGTCATGGGTGGCGTTCTCCTTTGCGTCTCCATATTCGCTGTCTCCCATCGATCTGTTTTAAAAGAACTCTGCACTCATCAGTAAAGAGAACCTGTTGCCATTCGTTCAAATCCCAATGACGATGTTCTCGCGCATAGCTTAATCGGTTTACGCGGTGACGTCTCTCAAGTTTTGGGCCTTTGGCAGGTATATACGACCCTAAACCAACTTCTTCAAATCTCCTGCGAATTGTACGCTCACTTACTCGTACTCCTCGAACGTCTTCCAGTTCATTTCGAGCTTGTACAGCCGTTAATCGCGTATTCCTACGAACTCCAAGTTGTAAAAAACTGTCATCTCGCCTCGATGTACATCTTTTTCTACCTTGACCCCTCCTCCTCACAAGAGAATTAGACGATCTGTATCTGATCTGTATGGCCATTTCTTCTCATTTCATCAGCCCTAATGATTTAATAAAGAGCTTTTAATAAACAAAATTGCCTATAGAATAACAAATTTATAAAAAACCATTAAGTGCAAGTTTTCAAAAAAATTACAATTACGTAGTTATTACTCGAACAAGTTGACAAAACGTATTGTTCGGGAAAATAAAACAAATAAATGAAAAAAGTGTATGTCATCTAATTTTCTATTTTCAAATTTGACAATAAATTAAAAAAAATATCATAACTGGCCAGTTCCTCAAGTAAAAGATTTTAAAATCCTGCTTTTTTTGTGTTCCGCTAATTGTGCCGGTGTGTATAGTTATTAGATTGTTTATATTCAAGAATATTAATCGCACCTTGTTATTTACTTGTTTCTATCAGTAATTTTAGTACTACGACTATATGCATAGATTTCAAAATGAAATTTAACAAAATTTAATAAAATGTAACAAAATTTATTAACAGAAAGACGTTAAATTAAAAGATCAATTTCTGATAATATTTCTTGAAGTTATCCATAAAAAACTGCAGACATTGTTAAACAACATGTTTGATATCAGTTATATTTCTTTTCATAATAACTGTGTGTAAATACATGTATTGAATAATGTAACAGTTGAGTTGAGGTGCAGTTGTCTCCCGTATTTTGCGATGTTCATATTTCATAACAAGTCGCAAGGTGAACCGGACACCCGACCGGGCGTTCCGGCGCTCCCGGCGCGGCCTGGGACCGCATTATCTCTTGTTTTCATTACTTAATTAAAAAATGGAACCTTTATCAGATTACTGGCGTGTCTGTCACGCTTATTTTCTCCAAATGTTCTGGGGAGTAAAATTTTTAAGTTTACAAGCTTATCGAATTAAGTTATCCAAACATAGCGGATTTAGTAACTGAATGTAAAAGTAAATTAACAATTTTTAATATTAGGACAATAAAAAATAAAAAAATGTCTCGCATTGTGCCACATATTACAAAGCTATGGAACATTCCATATTTGTTAAAGCAGAGAGCTTAAAGCTTATACGTATACAAACACGGATTGCTGGTCCAAATCGTATCGTAGTATATTATTCTGTTAAATTTTGTATGAGAACTATTGTATTATTCTAATTTTATTCTCGTTCGTGTTTTACTTTGGTTCGATTATGCGTTCTTTTTGATTGTAAAATACATATTTTTAAAAATTTTCGACTACAATGTATTTTAGTAAGCGTATCGACGTACATAATAAAATTTTGTAGTTACTTTTAGTCGTACTTATTTCGATTTCTGTTGATTACAACATTCAATTATTTGAAATGTTCAAACAAAAAATTTATGGATTTATTCAAATGTGATATCTTATCTAATTAATAAACTCTATAAAAGGTTTTAACACTTACATCTCGTATCGCGAGTTAAGTTGTTTACGAATATTCACTGTAATGGACTTACAATGTTTTTCAACATTTTATTCTACGATTCTAGAGTTTCAATAAATATGTATATCCATGCCAAATTATAGTTTTCTAGCTCAAAGGGTCTCGGTACTTTGCTTCGGACAGACAGACGGACGGATAGACTGACGGACTGACGAATTCGGAACCCTAAAAAAACGAGTTGTCAACAGAAGAAAGATAAAGGGATGTAATAATTGTTTTCTCTTAGCCTTTTTGAATATAGATTAATCTGTATGTATCTGTATTTTACAATCTTGCTGATATGTCAATTGAAATTAGCAAAATATAACTTCTATTCAGATAGTAATGATATGCAAAAATTAAAATATTAGTTACTTCGCTCGTGCGCAGCCTGATAGAGTCGCTTATTCGTCTAATGTAACACACTTGTAATATGCAAATTATATTTCCTTAAAATGACCAACAGCGAGTGCTAACCGTGGTCGCTTTACTCCGTACTATGTAAATGTCTCATGCATTTATATTGAAGTGCACTCGAGTTTAGGATATTTTTTTAATAACATTATAATTAATTAATTAATCAATCTCACAATCATAACATTTATGTACAATCGAATTTAATGATCAATAATAGTCCTATTAATTTGTGTAAATTTAAGCGTACTATCTAACATTCGAAGAACATGACAGGAAGGTAATCAATGCGTGAGACTTTCTTTAATACAAGGCATGCTTGTAAACGTGGCCATTTCCTGCGGCTTGGACTGGGTACTAAAGGTTTGTAATTACAAATTACAAGTTATCGGAGGTTGATGCACCGTGGGCCCGGCGCCGCCTCGCGCGCCCTCTGCACAAATGCGCATACTTGACGCAGACAGGTTCAACAACACTGACTCACCGATGCCACTGTGACCACCGCTGTTTTACGCTATTACACGTAATGTTATATTAAATTATTAGAGAAAAAATTATAGCGTTCGAGGCCCTTAATTATCCCGTTCAGTTACTGCGTGCCTTTCGCAACACGCGGTACACGGAATGGGCTGAGAATTTTTTGGTAACTGTTGTTTCAACTTTCCAAAATGTAAGGCGCGCGAATTCATTTTCCCTGTACGGTTTCTCTTGGAAACTTCCATTGAAAAAGATAACTTAATATTGACATGTACCATGTTTATAAAGAGTGACGTTTATTGAATTTCATAAATCAATTGCTAGTATACTATATATTGTAAGTCATAGGGAGGGTTATAAGGAATTATAAGTTAGTAATATAAGTAGGTCACACCGGGGCTTTGTAGTACGTATACTTCTGACAAATTTACTATATGGAAGTCTGTTTGCTTATTTTTATTCAATGCCACTTATGTCACCAAAAGCAAACTGCTTGTCGGTCGAACTACCAGCGCTGCAGCGTTGATTTCTTCATCTGAATCCTAATGTGATCCTTTTAACGACAAATGATATGTCGAGAATCAATGTTTGTATACATTCATAGTATTGTGAAGGCAGTTTTAATCCGTACGCAGGTGCAATCCGTGCTGTGTATTTTTAGTCGGCTCTATTTATACCCGACCGGCTCGGTCGGCCGACGGGCTGTCGGTCATCGTTTACTAACTCTACTCGTGTCCTATAAACTAGTTAACATTTTCTAAAGCAAATTTTATAGTTTTTGTATATAAATTCTAATAATCACATTCGTATGCGCCGTTAATTTTTATGTTGTTCTAAATGTTTCATTACTGGGAGCGAATGCGCAATGATTGTATCATAATCCTGTTTCATTAGTGTTTCCTATTTATTTATAAAATACTTACGTATGCAGTGCGAGTATCAAGCTACTTGCTACGAGTATGCATTTACACCTAATAATCCTTTGGCATTTTTAAATACGAAGGCGTTCTTGTTTCGACCGACTAGAGATTTAAAAATCTTTGCACCTGTCATCGTTAGTTTTCTCTCGTGATCTGAAGCACTATGAATATACATAAGAAACTTGAAAGAAATAAACAAAATAAAGACCCAGTTTCTTTACGACCCAAATAAGTGGCCGCAATACACGCGACATAATCGCGCGGCATAATCACATTGCATTTTTTCTTTGCCTTGCTGTGTAATATAACGTAACTTTGTTTTACATCGCTCTTTACATCTTACGGGCTTTGGACCGCTATTTGGCATTGATTTCATTTGATAGTGGCATTTATCCAGAGAGAACTGGCATCGAACCCTATTAAGTTTTTAGACACACATAGATAGCTATTAAGTGAATGTATGTAAATGTAGCCTTCTAAATAAAAAATAAGGTATTTATTTTATAAATTTTATTGTAGTCTGTGTAATGGTTGTGCGTGTGAATTGTTATTAGCTTGACCTGTTTAGCAGCATTTTTAAATCACTTCCTGGCGATTCAGTTCGGTTTTTTGCATACGTTTTAAGATGCGATGACAATAACTTGGCGGCTGTGACGTCGTACCAGGGTCACCAGAACATATGCCCCAACTTAGAGGCACTGATGCGGACGGTTACTTTAATCGCTCCTTATTAAAGAATCACCATACAAATTCTGTACTAAGGAGCGATTTAAGTAACCGTTAGTGACTCTTGAGTTGGGGCGTTAATTTAAGAACCAGGCGATGATGATATCATCGATGATGATGATCTATTTCATTGTACAAGTTCGTTCTCATTAAATCACATTGAGACATCCTTAAAGAAGTGTTTTTACATTTAGATATATTAAATTTTCATTTTATATATACTTTGATAAATTTATTGGCTACAAACGAAGTTGTAACACATTCATAATAAATATGTACTTGGCCATAATAATTGGCTATTACAAAGAAAAAAGTATCGATTCCTAATTAAAGTAATTTCTGAATAAGATATTTTCCAGCCAGAAAAAATGCAATACATTTTATTATATTTTTTTTGCAACTTAGTAACATGGAGTATAGAGGTATTTGTAAACCATATTCGTAGCATGAGTTACAGATATAATCTGTGGTTGACGCCAATGCCATGAATGAAGAAAAAAAATAAAAATCTGTGGTTGATATAGATGGTGGCGGGAGCGGGGGCGGAGGCGGTCGGTCCGCGTGGCTGGAGTGCGCGTTGGGCGTGTCGCTGCTCATGTTTGGCGCGATGGTCGAGCGGTGCTGCGCGCTGCTGCCCGAGCCGCCGCAGTCGCAGCAACACGCTGACGCGCTGCTATTGCTACCTGCTATTAAGGTACGAACTTATACGGAATTGATTTATTTATTTAATTATTTATTTATTAAAATCACACTACATCTAACATTACAGGTGTCCCCAATTCGAGAGAGTAGTTAAAAAAATATGCAAATTATAACCAAAAGAAACCACTATGCAATGTCAACATTAAATTACATATGTATGCCAGTATTACATGATGTTGATTGTAGTTTGTATTATATACTCGTAGGACTGCTTGGACATGAGTTTCATGTAGTCATACCTAAGTAGGATATTCTGTAACTGTGAAGGGGGAAAAAATCCGTGGGAGCTTTTTACCGCTTCTTCTTTCGGGACCAATCACGAAAGGGTTTTCGCTACGCGCGGCTGCTAACATTACTCCGTGCAATAATAGAACTTAAGTCACAAATAATCGCCAAGTGTAAAAAATACTGCTTTAGTCACAAAAAAAAAAGACTTTTAAGTGTGGGTTTAGGTCACGCTGTGCTATTAAATAATATACGATACTCATGATGTAAGTAGTCTATTATTGCACGGCGTCTAGCGCCCGAACGCAGCAAGGCAACACCCGTGCAATAAATAGACTACTTTACGCACCATATCCTTATGTAGGTACTATTATTTCTTCACAGGTGTGGTCAGATTGGATGCTATGTCACAGTAGCATATGGAATCCACCGCCATCGCTTGACAATTTCGAATCAGAGTGAGTTTATATGTTTATGTATGTAGATGTTTTCTATTTAGAACATAATGCTATGTAAGTAACGGAATCTAATTTAAGATATTTATTTAGAAGCGAAAATGACCCATGGGACTGGCTAGCGAAGCTAATGAATATCCTCGAAGCACTAGATGACAAGAATATAGTGTTGGAAAGCGAAGCCAAGGAGGGTAAGTTATTTTAGTAATAATAGTGAATTTATTACAAATGTGTTTAATACATTCGTTTCTTTTCCTTTAGAAGTCTTCTGCGGAATGGTTTCTCATTCTTTCCAATGGCCTATCAAATTAATCGGTAATTGTTCTGAAACTTATTCGATTGTCCATTTATTCGTTGTCGCCGATAAAAACATATTGGACAATGCACTAGAGCTCTACACTGCGTTAATGAATCTAATTGATTGCAACAATGTAGCGATTGTGTGAGTGGTTTCCGAGGATCTGACGGTTGCCGCGCGCACGTCTTGTGTGTAAAGTCATGATTTAAAACATTTGTAACCGCAGTGTTGCAGCACCATTTAAATTATTATATAAAGCTGTGTCGTCTTAATGCCCTTGCTGCATCTGTGTTAAAGTTAATGTTCATGGCTGAATGAACCCGTGTGGCCCAATGGTTACTATGTCGGATCGCCGTACCAAGAGTCCTGGGTTCGATTCCCATTGGTTTGAATAATGAGTTTGAATTTCTGTTCTCCATCTGGGCGTGAGTGTTGTAGTCTTTGTGTATTGTCCATGGCATCCGCGACTCAGGGAATCCTAGTGTGGAGCTATGAGTGTGAGCGTGAAGCGTTATAAACCGCCACCCGAGTTATCGATTAAGGTGTGATGGCATTAACCAGTCCAAGCCTAAGTAACTGTTTGCCACACCTGCGTGTTATCATTCTTAACGCGTTAGGAAGCAGGTATGGCAGGGACATAATAATATGAAGAAGCAGCTATTTGAGTACCAGCTAATAACTTTTATTTTAATAGCTTATAATGTAAAGCTAGCTTGTAATGTAATCCAGGTGGGATTGTAAGTGGCGATGTAGTCTTGGGTGGTAAGACGCACTAACTTACTAAAAACCTATTCACTCTTGCCTTGAAGACACATTGAACTATTATAACTAGCATATAGAACTCGATGGTCGCCCAATGAGTCGTAGCTCATGAGCTACAAACTCTATAATTTAATAACATTATAATATACTTCAATGGGTGACCCCGGTGTTCATGTTGCACTGTTAGGTGACACATGCGTGCGGCTGGCGGAGGACGCGTCGCTGGCAGGGTTCACGCCGCTTATGTACATGGAGCCGGCAGTGGCGTGGGCGCGCGCCGCCGCGCCCGTGCCGCATCACGCCGCCGAGCACGCGCTCCGGACGCGCAAGCTACTCTTCTTCGGCACCGAGTGAGTAATGTACTGTGGGTATAGTGAGTGTAAGCCCATGAAGGTAGATGAGATCTTGGTAGAGGTGAATGAAGCCCCTCTCGTCTCTGCTTAATGGCCCTCCCAACACTCTCAAAATGAAAAAGTTTGAAGACTTTGAATTTGCGCTTGCAAGAATAATTTTGTATGGTGATAGGTGGCGAGGCTTGTAATAAGAACTCATTTTATGTTAGCGATTCATTTGAAGCAAAAATACATGCTTATATTTTATGAATTCTAGGCAAATTATCACTTAGTCCTTTGATGACGTTAAAGTATTCATGGTAATGTACCGACAGTCCCAGGCGAAGCGGAAACCGTAGACTTTCCGCAATCTATAACTTAGCCATTTATTGATGAATTTGAAAATTTTGATCATCGTGTTTTTTTTGTCGTAAATATGTTATTTCAGAAGGGGTGCACTTTGAAAGTAATACAGGTAATTGGGATGAACATATTTTATGTTTCATTGATACATTTCCGATACTTTCGTTAATATAACCATAATATGGTAACATTTTGATTTTGAGCATAATTATTTGTTTGTAAATTTTTTATTAATTAAATTTATTTTATATTATATTATTCTGTTACCAGTTTACTCACCCTTTAGTCACAATTCTTTTTATTACAAACATAGGTATGTGCCTGTAGAATTTGTTGCCTGATAGTTAGAGAAATCTATACTAATATTATAAAGATCCTGTTTATAATAGATTTGATTGCTACACAACTACCGTACCGATTTAAAAAATTTTTTCACTATTGGGAAGCTACACTATCCCCGGGTGACATAGGCTATATTATATATTTTTTACTATTTTTCCCGAAGTGAAACGAGGGCGATTTCCTAGTTAAATAATAAAAATAAAAAATCAAATGTACATAGTTTGATATAAAGTAATGTTTTAGATACCTGGTGGGAGTGGAGCCCCCGGTGCTCAAGCTGGAGTACCCCGTGCACGCGGCGCCGCGCTACGTGAGCGCCGTGGAGCGCCCCAAGCCCCATTACCCGCAATTACAACACTTGGTATGATAATGATGGTATCATTCGCATTAAAAACTATTTTTAAACTTGGTACAACGAGCTTATATTTTTTTATCCGTTCTATTTTCGTACGGCTTAGTTAGCGATGCAGCGAGCGTAATCGTTGAACTCTTTGATTGCGTTCGCAGTAAATCGGATAATGAGAATTTAAAAATAGATTTCTGTATTGAAAGACAGATTTTATGTCTACGTTTAGACATGTACTGCAGTTCCCTTAAGCACTCAATCTAATACTAGTCGTTAAATTATTTGTATTTTATAGTATATCTGGTATAGTTAACTTATAATTTTATCAGTATTTCATTCATCACTTGGCTTTAATACGTATGCGAGTTATAATATAGCCTACTGACAGTAACTATGTACATAAGTATATACTTCACTATTTATAAAGTAACAAATGTTTAATCGTAAATGTAATTTTCACAGAAATGTATATAAATATGTATAAAATAAGCTATTATTAATCCAAAAAAACTAAAAAAAGTATATTTGACATACATAAAAAGCCATGAATGAGGACTGTTTTGTCACATGGAGGCAGTTACTAAGTTATCGATTGTAGTCAGAAGACTCGGGTCAAGAGGACGGCACTAGCGGCGTGACGAGTGGCCCGGCCAGCCTGACTGGGCTGGAGGTCCCGGAGACGGACGAGGCCACGCGCCGCCTGCTGCGCCGCAAGGAGCAGCTCGAGTCAAGGAAGGCCACGCTGGAGAAACGACGACAGCGCATGCAGGTTTGTGTACTTATAATAGGTTCATTCATAATCTATCTATTCATAATCTTGTAGCCTAGGTGGTAGCGGCCCTACCTGCGAAGCGAAGGCCGGGGCAGATATTTGTGAGACAGATAGATATTTGTACTCGGGTCATGGGTGTTATTGTGACGTGTTATATGTGTTGTCCATGTCATCCGCGACACAGGTAGTAACCTACTGCGGGGGTATGAGTGTGTAAGCATTTAAGCGTTATCCTCATGTCCGGCTCGAAGGACCAAAAATGTACGGGTCAACTACAAGTCAGGCTGTGTCAATGTCAATGAATAACGCGACTTTCCCGGAAGATACCTTTAATTGCACTAAACAATGCATTGCAATAATTGCTGATATGCAAAATGTACGAGTTAGCTCGTGCAGACGATGATAATATTCATTTATTAGCATTTCACTTTATTCTTGAAGGTTTTCGAAACGGACGGTAACGAGGTAAACAGTTTTTTAGAGTTTTTTTTTAAGGTAAATAGGAACAGGAAGTGGGGAGATTGGCTTGGATATAAGATGGTCGAAGCCGCTTAGGACGAGGCCGCAATATTGCGGTGCAACGATGCACTGCAAAAAGCTACGACTTTGCACTATTGTGGATGCGATGCATTCATCGTAGAGATTTTCGAAGATACACAAGGCTGTAGACGGTGAATTTTTTGAGTTGTGTTGTGGCCTCGTCCTAAGCGGCCCCATTATACCCCAACGTGTCAAATGTAAACGACGTCGTTTATAAAAAATAGTAAGTAATTACTTTATCCTATGTTTCTTGAGCCAAAACCATCTTACACATTGAGACAGTTTTGGTAACTTTATTCACAAAATAAATTATACTTACCGTAAACAGAATTTATGTTTTAGCTCTAGGTACCGTTAGCCCTAATCATTGCCTTCACAAATGCTGACTTTTAAGGCACATAAAACACAATATATGGATTAATAATTAAGTGATATGATAAGCATGTTCTTTATAGGATAGACGAGGCGTGTTAATAATACGCCACAATGTAGCGAAAGGTGGTGCTGTGAAAGCTCTGACGCCCCTACTCAGAGTCACTAACGGTTACTTTAATCTCACCTTAGTAAGGAATCAATACAAATTCTGTACTAAGGATCGATTTAAGTAACCGTTAGTAACCCTAACTTGGGGTGTGAGTAATTTTGTAGGTACTAAGTCGCTATTAATTGTTCCTAAATTCAGAGAAATATTCCTTACACATTAGCCTTTGCCGTGTTATAAAAACAAAACTAACGTTGTTTTCTGCTTTATACAGCAATGTATGACGAATTAGTATTTGAAATATGTAAACTGTAATCGCGACTGTAATCGCTCACACTCCAATACATGCCCGGGGCAGCCGAAACAGATGCCAGGATTATAGGAGGCGCTCTACAGGGAACATAGAGCGTGGGAATCTTCTCGCAATTTGTTCGCGCAGATCGCGTAAACCTGTTACATTATTAAGACGTCCGATTGTGTTATAACCATAAATATACGTACCTTATAATTTATCTTTTATCTGCCTACAACCGGCAAAAACACAACTTTATTAATGTAACGCTTTTTAATGAGATCCCACTATTAATAGACTGTAGACGATCCCACATTTGTATTGTAGCTTCAATATACCTGACTTGTTAACTACGAGCTAGATAGCCTTAGAACAATACTAAATTTTGTCTGGTTCATTTACCTCAAATCCATTATTTTTATGCTTTATATGGTCCGACTATCGAATTATAAATAATACTTCTGAGAAGTGTTAATAAAAGAGTATATTTAACAGATTCTGATGCTAAGATTAAAACCGAAGCTCCGACAAAAAACACGTGTAATATGTTTCTGCTATCTTCTAAAAATAGACATTTGGTCCTCACCAAACTAGTTAAATGAATTAAAAATGACGTATGAGTTCTGTTGCTGTTTTTATTTTAAATGTATCTGTGTCATTTTATAAACATGTACTTTGTAATCGAACATAAATAAAATCCTTTGCTTTGTCAATAAAACCGCCACCCAAGTTATCGCTTTATCTGTAATGGGCTCGTATTAAAATGGCCACGCCCCTTTTAGAGCGCTATCTGTTAGCTACACATGCGTAATTATATTTTTACCGCGTTAATAAATTCGTTAGGACGCTGATATAGAGTCTCACCTTAAGCGACGGATGGCTGTCGAGGGAATTTTAGTGGGTTAAAATCCCATACATGCAACTTGGGAGCTCGGGTATCTTTGGAAGATATTCCCCTCGAAAAAAAGCACGCAGATGTAGCAAAGGTATTGGCGCAAGTGATGTGTTGGCAGGGGAATTTATTTATTTATTTAACCTTTATATACCACAATAAAAATATAACGGTAAAAATGGCGGGCTTAACCAGCTAACCACTGGACAAAAGAGAAATGCGCGAAAGGCGGATAATAAAGTAAATTATATACTTACATACAAAGTTTATTATATACCTACATAAAATATACATACAAATACATATTATGTATATACATTTACAAAATATACCTACATAAATATATAAACTTAAATTAATGATGTCTAAGTTGAAAACTTCTATGATGTCAATGACGATTTAGAAAAAGAGTGTTGAAGTCCTTTTTTAATGATGCTTTACTTCTTCTAATTCCTTCGGGGAGCGCGTTCCAAAGGCGGACTGCCTGAACGGGCATTGCCGCAAGTTTGGTGACATTGACAAATGTTTGTATGAAAATTGGCAAATGTTTGGTGCAGGAGATGCTGGGCGGCGGCGCGGGCTGCGTGGAGGTGGAGGTGCGGCCGCGCTGGCTGGTGCCCGACACCAACTGCTTCATCGACCACCTGCCGCTGCTGCAGGCCGTCGCCGCGCCGCCGCAGCCCTACCAGCTCGCCGTGCCGCTTGTCGGTGAGTCGGAGACATTTTAATCATCGATCACTAATAACATCCATTACTGAATAAGAAAAAGTCGTCAAAATCATTTTGTTCATATAAATATTTAGGTATCACTGATACACTTATGCATGACATTTTTTTAATCGACCATCGCTTCGGAAATCCATGTCATGGAAGAAATAGCGAAAGAAACTCAGGAGATCTTTTAAAATGAATACAGAAGTACTACAGAATAATCTTCTAACTTTTACGGGACTGGATGCGGCACAGTTATTTCCAGGCGATCTTGTCATTTATACTATATTCGTCTATCTCTATTCTGCTGTGCTTTTCACATGCATCTTGAACGTTTTAACACGAAATAAGTCTTTAGTAAAGGGAGAAGAACAGGTTTGGCTACTAAGCGAGTTTAAATGTTAATTTAATTGTAATTGACTATATCACGTAATGTAATGTGATTGACATTTTATTTAAATGATACAACATGATACGGGTATTTATGTTGTATTTAAATTACAGAATAATTATTGAGGAAGCGCAATTCATATGTTTATAAAGAACATGTTTTGAGCGTAGCCAATCATGTATATCAATTAACGTAGTTTTTATGTATTATATTGAAATAGTGGATACTCGGCGTGTGTTACTACGCATAAAATTTTTGTATGACATTTTTGAATGCATTGTTTTGGTGGTCTCAAATCTTCGCATTATTGCCTTTCAAATGAAACTATTTTGGGGCATATCGGTTGTATGGTCAAAGTATATAAAAGACATCCGTACAACACGGTACAACATTTTTTTGTGTTTTATACACCGAGTGATCTATAATCTATATCATTGTTATCCCAGAAAGAGGCTAAAATATACGATTTTGTTGTCTGTTCTGTTGTCTTAAGTAAGTAAATACTGTAGATAACTATATATAGGTACTGCATATATATGCAGTGGAGCTATATTTATATGTTCTGTACTTTCTGTTGTTGTTTGTACAATACTTAATTGATTTTATAACAATTATAGTATGAAATAGTTTTTTTTTTGTTTTGCATATTCTGAATTGATTTGTGAAGTCAATTGATTTATTACATGGGCACGTGTTTGTTTATTTACGTTTAACCAATTCGAAAAGTGACGTTTTTGTTTACGTATCATATTGCGTACATGACTGCTCGTATGTTTTTATTTAATTGATTCATATCATATAATTAAAACCATGGATATCACGCTCTTATGTGAGATTATAATGAGACTCTGGTATCTGTGTTCAATAAGTAAATATAGCTCGATAGAGTACATCAAAGAAACACTATGAAAGAGCCCAAATAAGAATGTTTACAAGTACCTAGTACCAAGTTGCCAAGTTTCAATATATGATTGCTGAAAATCTAATCGATGCTCTTACGAGTAGTTCCGTGGGCGATTTGCACAGACTCCTTTGGAGTACTTTTGGCTATTCTCCATAGCTTCGTATTTGGTCATCCAAGCCCACTTGAAAAATTAAACCTGTATATTAAAAAAAACATAAACGTGTACTTATGTACGCGCGTGAGAAGTTATACTTCTGTGGCATGAAAAAAAAATCAAAAAACAATATTAAAAAAACATTGTTCAAAATACAATATTCAAAAGCAGCAATATTAAAAATAAAAATTAATTAATATTTTGAAATAATTTAATTTACGAATCTCTATAGCCAAACTATATGTGTTAAGCGCCATCTGTGATTAATTTTGTAGTGTATTCTAATATTACTTTGCTATGTATCGTAATAGTTCTCGTAATAGAACATAGATGGTGTTTTTACAATTGTAATCTATTACGAGAACTATTACGATGCCATGCCACCTAGAACTAACTTCACGATGTAGAATTTAGGTGTCGGTGTGCGCGCGCATCGTAAAAATTCACTCTCATCATTTTTCTCCATCGCGCCAAAAGAAGCATAACTTCAAAAATTAATTTGTCTGCCACGCCGTGTATGACACGCTCAAATTCTGTAGATCTGCAAGGAAGCTTATTAACATATCCGTTGCACCATACACAGTGGTGACCGAGCTGGAGGGGTTGGGTCGGTGCGGGCGTGTGGGAGCAGCGGCGCGCGCGGCGCTAGACTGGGTGCGCGGCGCGGCGGGCGTGCGGCTCGCCACGGCGCGCGGCTCGCTGCTCGCCTCGCGCGCCTTCACCGCCGAGCAACACGTGCGCGCCTGCAACGACGACCGCGTGCTCGCTACTGCGCTGAACCTGCACGCGAACCTGGCAAACATACCGGCCACTGAAGCTGCTGGTGAGTTTTAAGTTTTATGTCATTTTATTTGAGCATTTGCCATTTTAAATATATTTAGTACAGTATGATGACGTTTTCCAAAAGCTGTATCGACAAAACATTCGGATACAAGTAGTGATATGTTTTTACCTACGTAAAGCTGGCCAAATAGGGTTCATTTGTGTCTTGCGTATATGTGTATAAGTCTAGTTCATACGTGCATGGGATTTCCTATTCCGGGTTCCTAATTCAATTTTTTTTGTTAAAAAGGAGTTTGTCATTATTAAATAACAACAGCATTCCACAAATATGTCAAGAAGTGTATAATAATGTCATCGTAGATATTCAACCGGAGGAGGCGAGTGGCGGCGAGTCGAAGCGGTCGCGCGTGGTGCGCGAGGTGGTGCTGCTGACGGACGACCGCAACCTGCGCGTGAAGGCGATGGCCGCGGAGCTGCCCGCGCGCGACCTGCCCTCCTTCGTCGAGTGGGCCGGCATACACCACACACCGGACGCAGCTGTAAGTAGCCACTGCCACTACCAATGATATTATATGCATAAAAAGAGGTAGATATGTAGAAGGGGACGAGGAAGACCTGAGAAAAGATGGATGGATTGTGTTACAGATGATATGAAAGATAAGAGAGTTAGTGTTAAGATGACGGCTGATAGGGAAGTGTGGCAGAGGAAAACATATTGCGCTGACGCCAAATAAAATTGGGAAATGGGCAGGATGATGATGAAAAAGAGGTAGATAATCAAGACGGTGCTGAAATTACGTCAGTCGAATTTAGTCAAGTATAGCGATTTTAATTCAGACAGTTGATAGCTGCCTCTGAGTGAGGCCGTCTAGCTGTCATTTTCACTATTATTTTTTACATAATTTACCAATGTAATAGTGATTGGTGTAACGTGAAACAAAAGATAAACGTGTGTGTGTTGTAGCTCGGTCGGAACAGATTTTTTGGTTGATTTGTAACGGTATAACGTATCTAGAGTTTAATATCATTGGCCATTGGCTACACAAATAATGTTTGTAGCAGTGCCAGGCCTCCGCACTTTTGGTATGATGTTATAAGTTGATGCGTTCGATGTGTCGGAACAATTTCAGATGGGCTGCCACGCCGTGTCATACATTCGTAATCTATCACACATGTTTTTTGATGTAAACATATATTAGCATTATTGCACAAACCTAAGTGGTTTTTATAATGCTATTCTATGCTACGATTTTATGTAACTTTTGTTAAATGATAAACAAATTTAAAAAAATATCATCACAAGAAAAGAAAACAACCCTGACGTTGTCAGAAAGGACAAGAGTTATGATTGGAAAGAGAGGCAACGTCTAGATGTCAACGTCTGTTGACGATTAGCGTTGTGCGACCTGAATTACACTTTATTGCGTTGGAGAAAAGTCGATATTTATTTAAAAGATTTTACGGAGTGAAACTTCTGTACCAATAGATACTATTAAGTATTTTGTGGCAATGTTCATTATAGACTTTCAAACCATCCAACTGATGTACCCCAAACCGGTTTCAAAGGCAATAATGCGAAGAAGGTTTTAGACTACTAAGACAATGTATTAGGCACATTCGGTCCATTTATGAAATCTATTTTTGTCTTTACAAGTTAAAAGAAACGTACCATAGTTGTATGAGTAAGGTTGCAACATTTTAAAACAATATAATTATTACTATCTAAAGACTTTTCTACGAAAAAAGAAGAAATTACTCTGTACACTTGAGTTTCTTGATCATGTAATTATGGACGTAATAACTCGACGTCTACATGTTACAATTCTTAGAAATGACGAGGAATGTACCTACAATATAAGTATAGGCAATGTATAATAAGTATACTCGTAAGTGCGTCTGGTCAGGCATCACAAATCACTAATTATATATTTCTATAATAAGTATATCTTTTTGTAATTTGATAATAAGTTCTCGGGTTGTATTTGTTTTCTAAAATACAGCAATTAGGATACACGTGAATCGTTTACGTATCGTGCGAGTAAACACTATTTGGATATTTTACTTACAGGAGTCGCAATCCACATCAGCCGATGTTAACGCAGCAACCCAGAATTGAAGAGTGTGCATAGAACACAGGAAGAGACTTCACTTTGATTGTATTTTCATTTAAATGTTTTATTATGATCAAATAAATGTTGACTACGAAAGTGAGTCTAGAATAATAAATATAATATTGTTAGTTGCCATCGTTTGTGCTCTCGGCACAGTAAAGAGGCGAGTACTAAGTGCGTGTCACCCTAGTATAGGAATTGAATAGATTAAGTAAAAATAATACACCAATAGAAGAATATAATTAATGATAATATTAAAAATGTCTTTAAAAGCTTTAGGATTCCACCTCCCGTGTTCCTGAGTTTCACATTTCATTGTTGTTATTTTTTCCGACTTTATATTTTAAGCTATCAAATTTGCTGTTTCAGCTGAGCTATTATTTTTATTTACTTTTTGTAAAGTATTAAGTATATTTTTTACTTCTTTTTTATTAGATAGTTATACAATAAATATAAAGTTTACGACATCGAGTACAGATTACTTAGTTTTTATTTTTATTTTGAGGTACAATTAAAGATTTATTAACGGTACGATTTAATAGTGGACTATTGCGATAATGCCTTTTGTAAAGTTCTTTATGAATATTAAATGAATTGTAGTTTTAACGTTTTTGCAATATGACTTAACGAATGTTTGTGTTGTGCCATTTTATATCACATGGCAATTTAATGTGATTGCAATTTTCTATCATCTGATCTGAAGATGGTTACATCATTAATCGTAGCTGAATCTTGAAAATTAATTTGAACACTAAAATATTCCATCACTACTTTCTTTATATTTCACTTTATTATTACTACTTGTAATTTTGTTAAGTGTTTAAAATTATACAGACTTTTACTGTACTATATTGTAATTACATCGTGTTATCGTGAGGTATTCCATATGAAATATATATTCTTCTTCTAGTTTCTTTTGTGTAGTGGCTCGAATTGAAATGGTATTTTATAAATGTTTCTTTTAATGTAGTGTAAAAGTATTGTGTAAAAAAACCAGAAGATAAATTAATGACTACCATAGATTTTAAATATTATTGTGTCAAAATCCTTTCACATTTTTGAAACAAATTTGATGCTGTTATTTTGACCTAATCATGATGTTCTAATAAACCATGATTACTTTGAAATATTAGTTTTAATTATTACACCCATTCCTCGGCGGCGAATAGCAGTCTCACAAAATCTTACGAACACAAAACAACTTGGCTAGACAAGAAAATAACCGCATGATAGAAAAGTGTGCTATATTATTGTAGCACCTATAATATGGCGGCAATATCATTTTCGGGTGTACTAAAGCTATCATTTGATACAAGTTCCAAGCTCATTTTGATACAAGTTACAACAGATAAAAGTTACAATAAAAAATGTTTAGTGTGCCATAGTTTAATTACGTGCATTTTTTTTTTTACTACAAATGCTTCGTGGCGCTACCATGCTCATTGCCCATACCTTTGCGGTGCAAGGTTGACTGTCAACCGTTGACACCACCGTGTATCGGCGTACTTATGTAGGTAGCTCTCAGATTATAAATCAGCCAAATACTTTGTATTGAATGTACGTGAATATTTAAAAAATGTTCTGTGTACGTGCCCATGGACAATACTTCGCTAATTCAATTGGTCATCATACATTTCAATATGTTTAGTTAAAAGAAGCCGGCGATACTATCTTGGCGTGCTAGTTGCCCTGGCCGCTTAGCAACAAAAAAGCAGAACGGCGGGTGAAAGGAAAAATAACTTACGTTGGGGTAATCTATGGTTATAACTAATCTTGTTACTCTGAGTAGGTAATAAATAGTTTTATTTGAATATTAAAGAACATTGGAGAAGATGATTGATAGGTAGGTACTTGATACTCCTAAACATAATTTTATAATGAAAAACTGTTTTCATGACATTACATCTGATATTACCCTATTATGTTTTATTTATTGATACGTAATTTTAAATTGCTTTAATGATCCGATCTACGTAGGTATCTGCGTGTATACGCATCATCGTGTTGAAGGTTAGATTGGATTGAACACTTTGAACACTACAGAACATCTCGTAACGTGAACGATGTATGTACTATACCGACCAATTAGTAAGTAAGACGAGCTCTACGTTCGGCATTGAGTTAAAAGGTTGTCGACAAAGTTGTCGACGGATTATGAGATGTTATGAGAAGGAATCTTCGTCGGAGGCATCTTCAGCATATTGAATAAACCTCTCGATAATGTAATGAATAATAGTTATTCTATTTATGGTCGTACAAGTGAGAAATTCCAATGTTTAAGACTTGAGCAATGGGAATTGGCAATGTTCCGAGGCGAGGCTAGTCGCGCACCGGTGCGGAGGTTGTAAAAGCCCCGTTATTCTTATTTACCGTGCGCATCTCGCTTTAGGCGGCTAGGCGCTCGTGGCTATTTTATTTACCTTAAAATATAACTAATGTTGATGGACATGTGCACCATACATTTGCATACTCAAGTTACTATCTATTTAACTAGAGATAAATGTACACCTCAATAATACATACCTAATTGGCCATTTCAATATATTTTTCTTCATAAGTATATTAAATACCCAACCCGCTTTCGCTTCGCTTTGGGAAACTAGATGAAGTATTGTTGCTTGATTTTTGCTAATGAACTTTCAAAAGGCGTTTAAAATCTTGTTTTTTTTAAATCTTGTTGTAAGTATACTATATCATTTAACAGAGTTTCCTTACAACATTTTTATCTAGATGATTAACTAGATTATTTTACTGGGAAACAGATCCATTTCTCGGGATATAACTATCTCGGGATATACATACCTGGTCTCTACATACCAGATGTAGTAACTAATGCCCCATTATATTTTTATTACCTTGGTTAAGATTTTTGTCAAGTACCTACCTACTACCTATCATGTTTAGTAATCTTGGCTTCAACCCATTAGTGGACAACTACTGAGCACGGTTTTCCTCTTGAGGAGGCTTAGAGCATACTCCACCAAGCTGTTCGGCTTATTGGAGGGGTTAGTGGCCAACACGCTAAAGCTCAATCTAGTTTTATCCTCATCCTGCAAGTGATTCAAAATCGCTCTATGCGCATGGACACGGGTTGTCCGTTCATGCACCACATAGACATCCATCGAAGAATTTTCCACCACGAAGTTACGAAGAGGCTATACACGACCTACCTTCTTCAAATCAGCAGCGAACCATATCTGCTGGTTATGGGGCAAACTTAGATATCCTAGACGACGAGACAAAATTATCTCTGCCTGCAAAACTGTTTTTATGGACATAATTATCACAGACTTAAAAAAAGAACAAACGGAATGTCAACAAAAATTCAGTGAGGCACCCATAGTAATACCAACTCCTCTATTCGTACAAGTATCACACGCACACATTGACACCATGCTGTTAATAATTATTAAGCCTCACTAAAAGGTGTAAAATAAAAATAATAATAATAAAGCAAAACACCCGACTGTATATTGTTTTTTTTAATATTGATAGAATATTGTTTTTTATATTGTTTTTTTTTATTTTTTGAATGTTTTTTTATTTATTTTCTTTTTATAGTAATATTACAAACTTGCTTGAATTAAGATCTGTATGGGTCAATTTATTTTCTAATCTTAGTGAGTAAAGGCCTGTTATTGACTAAAAAGTCTACTGTCGTGACAACAAGTGAATAAATAAATTGATAAGTTGCAAGCTGTATTGACACCGTTGACTAAAGTAGCGAGTCACGTTGTTTATTCACGGGTCGTGCACTCTTTTTGGGATATACTAATACGAATAATTATAGTCTTTACCTTCGTAAAACCACTTTATTTTCTCAGTATGATTTTCCTAAATTTCAGGAATATAAAAATAGTCAAAACAAAATAGAAAAATAACAAAATAGTCACAGTAAATTATTTATTGATAAATTACCTACAAATAACTGTTTGTATTAATTTTGATTCGAATTATAGTTTTCAAGTTATGATTCGTCAAAGTTTACTAAAAATCTACGGTTAGGAAAATATTAAATATCACATCTCTGGGAAGTAGGTATGTACGTACCTTTTTGTG